>CM066039.1:285319667-285919667 GCA_033557465.1 Ichthyophis bannanicus | reverse complement strand
GTGCAGATCATGGGGTCATGATCTGGGCCGAGGCAGCGGAGGCAGAAGTCATGAGTGTCTGTAAGAGACATAAGTTTCTTACAGAGGTCACACTTTTTGAAACCACTGGCCGCCATCGGGGGAAAAAGGACCCTGCGAGGTCGAACGACCGGGCAGCCAGGGAAAAAAGGAAAAAAAAGCGCGAAATCTGTCACGAAGGACAAAAAAACGAAAAATAAAGGACGGACTCGTAACTGGCGTCGCGAGTCCGGGCGGGAAAAGAACCGGCGTCAAACCGAAGAAAAAATAGAGAAAAATCAACTTTTCTGCAGGGATTCACAGGCAACGTCTGTAGGGCTCCGCGGAAAAAAGAAGACTGAGCAAGATGGCACCCTTGGGCGGGAAGAGGACCGCACATGCGCGCTGCAATTCCCAAAGGCTTTCTTTGAAAGCTGGGGAAAATTGCTCCGCGAGGGCTCCGTCGGCGCCGACGTCACCCATATGTGAGGACTGACTTCCTGCTTAGTCCTGGAGAATGAGTCTTCATATATGGGGACTCCCAAGCTAAGATGCCTGGAGCCCTAGCATGGTGGGGATTGGAACATGCTACACCTCATATGGCCAGGCATCCTGAGGATGGAGGGTAGGAGTTGAAAAGAGGAGCTGTAGAAAAACAGCTAACCTAATATAGGACTACAGGTAAGGAGTCCTTGTATGTATGATAATTATCATGAAAAATATTGAAATGAACAATCACAATATGGACCTCACCTACTGGATTGCAGGAAGTAGAGAGGCTGATGGAGTCTACTGGGGATCCAGTAGAGGAATCTTCAAGGTGACCTCACTGAAGTGAAGGTGAAGGTCCAAATCTGGAAGTGACAGGTGACCCAGGTGTCAACTGGTGTAGTACAAAAACGGTAGGTCTTTAGTGGAAAGCTTTATGGAAAAAGCTGGGAACTCTTTAGGCTACAGAGTTACTCACAGTTAGGAGCAAAAGAGGAAGACTGACCGATTTGGACAAACTAGCCCAGTCCTGGAGGGAAGAAGGGGTATGGGAAAAAGCCCGTATTCACAAGAAGGACAGATGTCTGAAGGGTTGAAACCTCAGATCTACTGAAGATCCACCCTGTCTTTCCAAACAGGTGAGAGATAGGAAAGATATTGGAGCATGGAGCTTCAGGGATACCTAAACCTAGGGTTAAGGTAGGAGCTGTCAGTACCACAGTAGTGGTTGTGTGCATAATACCCCAGACATACTGTGGGACAGTATGAACATATGCAAGCCCACTGTCTGGAACCTATAGGAAGGTAAAACCTTTATAACCATAGACAGTTAGAGAGATAAGTATGTAAATACATATCTACCTATAAGGAAGCATCTCAACAGATACACACACACATAGATATATATATATATATATATATATATATATCTATAGTGAGATCTGGAGGGGCATAACATATGCACACGCAGCTTACAGACATATGTATCTATAGAGAAGTATATAGAGATATATACATCTAAAGATAAATGTCTGCAATTAAGCAGATAGAGATATGCCCATAAGAACATTCACATGGGAGATGTGAAGAGGAAAGATTCATCTAACAACAAGAAGGTGGAACCTACTTGAGAAGATATATAGAGAATCTATTCCCCCTGGCTAAGATGAGATACCAGGTTGACCCACTGGAGGGACACAAAGGAGTATCATGCGTTATTAGTTAAATATGTGCTGTCCATGAAGGAGTAGGATACCATGAGGACAAGCTGCAAGGAAAAAAGTGCATATTCCTTGTAGGAATTGGAGAACTCTTTAGACGATCACGTAGAAAAGGCTTATGTCCTGTATTATAAAAGGAGATAGTAGGGTGTGGAGAACCCTCACAGTCATGGAAAATGACTGAGGAAGCCTTTTCCAACCATATAGGATAGTCATTAGAGACAAAACCCCATGCTCTCTAGCAAGGGCCCATAGTAGAAAGCTTCTCTGTAAGATTGCAGAGAGCATTATGCAGGAGAATTGGGAAATAAACTGGCTGTTGGAAAAAAACAGCTGCACGTCAACTATGCTGCCAAATCCAAAGGAATTGGAGATGGCAAGAAAAGAAGATAGTGTGATAAGCCTGAAGCGATTAGGATTATCCAAGATAGATGAAAGGACTATCTTGGAATCACTACTAAGGCCAGACAGAAAGTAGTGGAAGACAAGACTGGAAACTTGTGGAAAAGTACCAGTAGTCCAATCACTGGAACTCCTGCATGGGCAGCTGCTGAATAAGACAGCAGAGAGAATCTCTCTGTGTAAAACAGAGAGAACAGACAGAATAAGAGGAGAAATTCCTGTCCCTGTCTGATGAGCTGCCCAGACAAAAGAAGGGAGTTTATTCAAGAGAAAAAACTCCACACTGGAATGAAAGAAATGACTAGAAAGGCTAAAGAAGCCCTGCAGTGGTATGGTACCACTCTTTCAGGGGAAACCCTGGATAAGAGGGTAGAGAAACAGGAGCTGAAGGGTGACTTACTATATGGTAAGTCTGTGGAAGGAAAAAATTCATGTTGGAACAGAAAACTATCATGGGATAGTTGTTAAACCTCTCTTCTTGGTAGGAAGAAGAGGAGAAACCTGTGACCCATAGACATGAATATCCTGACAGTTCAGCATACCTAGGAGCAAATGGATGTCCTGAGAAAAGGAATCCATGTGTAGAGTGTTGAATGAAAAAACAGTGAAAAAAAACTTCTACTGAGAAGAAGTCAACTGTAGGTTGTAAACTTCAGGACCCTATGGTTGCTGGGTTTGTTCAGCCTGGCTAGAGTTTGGATTCTTCAGACCAGGGCGAGGTTTCCCCTGCTTGGGAACATTTGTATGATGGGCAGGAGAAGAGTGAAACCTTCTTCTCCTAGGGAAAGAAGGTTTGGTAGGGCATTTCCTACCTACTGGGGAAGGAGAAGGCTTAGAATAGCCTCCAGAAACAGGGAAGTCAGTGGACCACTGAGCAACCTGATGTAAAGACTCCTTATTGAAGAGATTTTCCCCAGTGCAAGGAGTATTACCCAGTCTTTGTTGTGCCCATCTGCTTACGTCTGAAGCTTGGAGCCAGGCTCTACGTCGTGCCTCTATGGCTATAGCAGAAGTTCTGCTAACAGACTCAAAGGAGTCTAGGGAAGCACGAGTAAGAAACCAAGAGATACTTTGAATATGACTAAGTAGTAAGGAATAGTCTGCAGTCTTGGGCTCTGAAAGAAAAGGAGTCAAAAGATATAATTTCTTTGTGACCTCCTGAAGGGATAGACTCATAAAAAATATATGAGAGAATCCTTGTTGACAGCATGGATTGTCTGGAAGGTTTGACGTCCAAAGGCATCTAGTGTCCTAGACTCACGACCTGGTGGATAAGAAGAGTGCTTCTTCTTACTTTTCACCTTCCTCATTGCTGATTCCACCACAATGGAATGATGGGGAAGTTGAGTCTTTTGAAACCCTGGAGAGGGGGGCACCTGATACAGAAGATCAGTTGCTCTAGGTGGTGAGGGAACCCTTAAAGGTGCTTCCCACATTCTTAGAAGAAGATCCTGCAAGGAATGATGTAAAGGAAGCATTATATTTTCTTTTTCTCCAGTAGAAAGAGAGCCCTGTGTAGGATCATAGCCAGGGATAGGAATAGCAAGAGATGTTGCCATATTCAGGAGAAAATTCTGAAAAGAAGGATCTCCAAAGGGAACCGTCCCTGGGCAGGCTAGACCTGAAGAACTAGCCTGGGCACCGGAGGATCTACTTGAGAATATAGGAATATAAGATCCTGCACGGTGCAAGAAAGGATCCTTAAGGGATGGATGCTGGTACTGGAGGTCATGACCTGAGACAGTCAGTACTGCATCGTCCATGCCAGGTATCGACTCCAAACTTGGTATAGAAAGGAGCGATCCTGGTGAAAGAAGCATGGAAGGAGCTGGCCCCGATGTTACTGCGGGTACCGGCACCGATACCGATACCGGTAGCTGTGTCGGAATCGAAGGCGACACCGACATCGAAGCAGTCATCGGTGGCTGCTCAATCAGTACCGAGGTAACCGAAAACCTTTGGTAATCACCCTCGGTACCGAGCATCCGGAACCGGTAAGCGTCAGTACCGAGACGTGTCGGTACCCAGTCTTCCAGACTAGAGATCGATTCCAGGCTCGGCATCGAAGGAAGCGAGTCTATCGATGCATGTCTAGAGGGTACCGACGTCGGTGGTAGTATCGGCGGTGATGCCGATACTGGAAAGTCAATCTGGGGCGTATCGACCGGTCCCGAAGGTACCGAGAAAGCCAGATGACGATCCCTGGTGAGGAGTGAATCGCTCAACACCAGTGCCGATGCCGGGGTATCGGTACCACTCAAAGCGGATGCCACCACCGAGCATGGCTCAGGTATGTTCTGTGAGGGGTGAGCCCCAGGAACAACCTGAAACCCCTGATAGGCTTTGGAGGCCGAAGACTCCCGCCGGGGTTTTGAAGCCAATGGACCCTTGAGGGCAAGGCCGGAGCCGTCATCATGCTGTGCATGAGACGTACCACTCAAGGGTTGGCTAGTCTTAACAGACTGTTTGTGGGTTACCTGATCTTGTGGAGAAGAAGAAATAGTCGGTGCCCTGACACTGGAAGGGAACTCTGTATCGAGGGAAACTCGAAATGGAAAATCTCTTCTCACAATATTGTAGCCTAATGGCTCCGGAGGAAAATGGTCAGGACCCAGACAGGTTAGACACCAGTTCTTGGAGTCTAAAAACAAAACTGTACCGCCACAGCTTAGACACTTTTTAGGAAAAGAAGGCGGCGGCTCCATGATGGAGAGGCCTAGAAGGCCCAAAAAGTTTAAAACTGAAACTGAGGGAAAAAAAAATTTCCCTGAATTTAAGAAAAAGAAAAAACACCGGCGGTACCGGTGGAGTCGGGGAGACAGCCGCGACCACAAGAAAACAAAGAATTAAAGAAAAAATTTTCTGCGGTGACAGGAGGACGTCCTGCCGGCTCCACGGAAAAACGAAAACTGAGGAGAGACAGTTGGAAAGGCGGGAAGGCAGCACACAGGCGCTGAGGGATGCTCCCAAAAGCATTCTGATTGGACACTGGGGAGCGTTCCCGCGCAGGCTCCGTCGGTACCAACGTACCCATATGTGAAGACTCATTCCTGCTTGTTCCTGGAGATAAGGGATTTGCCCGGTGTTCCGTGCACCATAAGGAGAATCTGCGCCACTTAAAGGCATAGGCACGTCTTGTGGAGTCCTTGTGAGAGGCCAGAAGGATCTTTTATATCTCCCTGGGGAGGTTGAGGGGTGCTAAAGTGACCCATTCAGGAGCTATGCTGTAGGACAAGAATCCCAGATTGGGGTGGAGTCCTTTCTCCTGGGTCAAAGGTCCAGGGGAGCTCCCAAGATGGACTGGAGGCTCCATCAAGAGACGGAGAGGTAGGGAAAACCAAGGCTGTCTGTTCCAGCAGAATCACGAAGGCCTCGTCTCGCTGGTCCTTGAAGAGGGCCCATACCATCAGTGGTGTGGAAGGAAAGGCATACAGCAAACCCCGTCGACCATGAGATGAGGAAGGTATCCACCGCTACCCAGCCTGGGTGCAGACACAGGAAGCAGAAACGTGGTAGCTCAGCACTGACCGGGCTGGCAAAGAGGTTGAAGCTCGGGGTGCCCCACATTCTTAACAGCCGCTGTGTCACCCCTGGGTCCAATTGCCACTCGTATGGCTGGAGGACTCCGATCAGTCTGTCCGCCAGGGTGTTGTCCTGGTCTGGGAGGTATATCGCCCGAAGGGGCATACCCTGTCTAGTCGCATATGAACAGAGGGCAACTGCTTCCTGGCAAAGGTGGTAGGGGCCTGTGCACCCCTACTTGTTCAGTCAGAACATTGTGACCAGATTGTCCATCTAGACGAGCATGGACTGGTGCTGCAGGCGGTGCTGGAAAGCTTTTAGTCCTAGGAAGACAGCCCTGAACTCGAGTAGATTGATCTGCTGCCGACTTTCCTCGGGTGACCACAACCCCTGGGTGCGTAGCTCCTCTCAGTGGGCCTCCCAACTCCATAAGGAGGCATCCATCATGAGTACCTTCTGGGGACACGCGAGTTGGAAGGGCATGCCCTGGTGCAGGTTCTGAGCAACCTGCCACAACCAAGTGACTCCGCAAGGTGGCAGGACACCGAGACACTGTCCTGGAGCCGGCCCGTGGCCTGTGTCCACTGTGAGCGGAGGCACCACTGAGCTGCCCGGATGTGGAGGTGGGCACTGGGTAACACATGTACTATGGAGGCCATGTGGCCACGAAGGCAAAGCATGGACCACAATGAGACCATGTGGTGACCCTGTACCTCAGCTGCTATGGCCATGAGGTTATCCTCCCTGTCCAGGGGGAGAAAAGCCTTGGCCTTGAGGGTATCCAGGCGAGCCCCTATGAACTCCGTGCTGGAGTGAGCTGGGACTTTCAGTGATTTATCATAAATCCCAGATGTTATAGGACCTTGATAGTGTAGCCTGCAGCATCTGAGGCTGTGTCCCCTCTTACAAGCCAGTCATCTAGGTATGGGAAGACGAAGGCCCCTTGGAGATTAAGATAGGCGGCCACCACTGCTAAGCATTTGGTGAAGACCCTTGGTGCAGAGGCTAGGCCTAAAGGCAGTACCCTATACTGACAGTGGTCGCCCCTGACCACGAATCTTAGATACTGTCTGTGACTGGAATGGATGAGGATGTGGGTATAGGCATCCTTTAGGTCCAAGGAGCACAGCCAATCTCCTTGCTGAAGGTAGGGCAGCAATATTCCAAGGGAGAGCATCTTGAATTTCCCCCGCACCAGGAACATATTCAGGTTTCTCAGGTCCAGGATGGGCCTTAGCCCCCGTTCTTTTTGGGACCAGAAAGTATGGTTTGGGCTCCATGGCCCTGTCCCTGAGAAGGCCTACGAGTTCTTACATTAGCACAGCCTGGTGCAGGGAAGACCAAGGAGGTTCCTCAGGGAAGAAGGGTGGAGATACCTGGTCCAGGTGGAGAAGGTAACCCTCCCCGACCACCCGAAGTGCCCATATGTCGGTAGTAATGGAGACCCACCGTTGGGCAAAATGGACCAGCACTCCCCTGTTGGGAGTTGACCCTCCATGGAAGAGAGACTATGCAGGGGGCATCAAAACCCCAACCCAGATTGGGCTGGAGCTGGTGGCTGGGGCTTGGGACCCTTGGGCTTGCGCAGGGCCTGGCTCACTCCCTTGCCCTAGTGACTCTGCTGAGGGGTCTGAGTAACTGAGTACGGAGGGTAACCTCGGTAGGGCTGGCCCTTCCTGAGGAAAGGAGGCTTCTTTCCTTGTGGTTTCTTCCTTGGGAGGGTGGAGGTCTTCCTTGAGAGCCAAGCTCAGGTAACGAACCTTGTCCTCCCCCATCAGTTTGCAGAAGTGTTACTCCTCAAAGCAAGGGACAGAGAAGCTTTTCTTGTACCATTTCTCAAGGTCCAATGATTGCAGCCAGGCCTAGCGTCGGCGGCAGCAACCCTCACGCTTGATTCGAAGCAGTTGTAGGTGGCTCAGGACAGATACTTGGAACACTCTCTAACAGACTTTGTAAGAGTCTGGAAGCGCTGGAGGTGATCTTCATCAAGGCCAGTCACGAAGACTCAGAGTTCCTTGGCCAAGTCTCGGAGGAACAAGCCAATGTAAAGTTGGTAAGTTTGTGCACGGCACGCTAACATCGAGCCTTGGTAGCATTTCCACCCGAGGGTGCAAGACTCCCTGACTGGGGACACCGATGACTGTGTCGTCGGGCTCTTCTGCAGGCGCATGGCCAACCACCACCATGGAGGTTTGGGGGGAGTTACGCCTTACAGAAGCCTAGTCCTCACTGTATCTAGCACATCATATCCAGACGCTGGATGACGATCGGCACTGATGCCAGGGTTTCCCACATTCTGAGAAGCCGGCTGAGAATGTAGGGTAGCCGGCTGAGAAAGCACAGTTACTTACCTGTAACAGGTGATCTCCGGAACAGCAGGAATTAGTCTTCACATGTGGGAGACGTCGCCGACGGAGCCCGCACAGGAATGCTCCCCAGCATCCAAACACAAAGCCTTTGGGAGCACCCCTCGCGCCTGCGCGGTGGCTTCCCGCCCTTCCTACTGCCTCTCCCCAGTTGAGTTCATAGCTGAGAGAGAAGGAGAGGAAGAGGAAGAATAGAGAGATACAACTCCTAGGGGAGGCGGGCGGGTTGTGAAGACTAATTCCTGCTGTTCCGGAGATCATCTGTTACAGGTAAATAACTGTGCTATCTCCAGGAACAAGCAGGAATGAGTCTTCACATGTGGGGACTCCCTAGCTGAGGGTGCCAGGGGAGATCCCATAAAATGCGAAGCCCTGGCAGGACGGCATTTTCCCAACCTGGATCCCCGGCATCCCCTGAGGGATGGAGGGTAGGAGTTGAGAAGAAAAAAAGGTTCCAGAGGAACAGCAAAACCAAAGACTACATGAGGAGAGTAGTCTTTAGAATGCAAGTCAGTATCATTAAGTATTTAATGAACTAGTACCACATAGAGCTTACCTACCGGATCATAGGAAGGAGAACTGTGATGGAAGGTACTGTAGACTCAGTAGCGAAGTCTTCGAGGGAACTTCACAGCAGTGAGGGGGAAGTTCCAAATCCAGAAGGGCAGGAGACCCAGGTGTCAACTGGTGCAGGAGAAGAACGGCAGGTCTTCAAGGAAGCTTTATGCGAAAAGCTGAGCACTCCTTCAGGAGCAGAGTCCCTAACCCTGAGGGCTAGGAGTAGAAGACTGGCCGATCTGGAGAGCCCAGTCCGGAGGAGAACAGGGGCGTACCCCGGAACCGAAGAGTACACTATCTGCCCTAGCTGAGAAAAGGAAGACATAGGGCCTGAACCTCAAGAAGAGGTGCATAACAAAAAGAAATAGAAGCTGTTGACTTCACAGCGGCAAGTTGAGTATAACCGGTCCCAGATATCGAGCCGTAAGGAAATAGGCAAGCAGACTGGTCGGACCCCATAAGGTGTAAACGTAAGTACCTGTAATAGGGAGATAGACGGTAATACACAGGGTGCTGTGGACATCTCCCAATAGGCGCCTACCGATGCAGATAAATATCTAATATATATCTAGGTAAGTAGGGCAGGGAGAGCGTCCACCCAGGTACCAAAAACATGTATGCCGAGGAACATACATACGGGAGTATAGTACTGATAAGTCAGACCTGCCACTGATCCACAGAAGAACGCCCACCTGGGAAGGTCTGTGGTGCAGTGGCAGAACAGCGAGATTAACAGTACGGTTGCGTGAAGGGCACATCAGGGGTGTAGGCCTTGGATGTGTCCCCATGGCAGGCACGCAGAAAAAAACTTGTCCCCCGCACAAAACGGGAGACAAGAGGGCAGAGTCATCGATAGCCATGGAGTGACTAAGAAGTCCATTCCCATATATGGAAAAAACCCTCAGAGACAAGGGTCCCTGCCTTATGGGAAGCTGCTCTGAAGATTGCAGAGGGCAGCATGCAGGAAGCGGGGAAAACCGACAGGGGTCAGAGAACTCACCACATCCCAGAAGCTAGAACGAAACCTGCGGGGAGTGTCAATACGCCAGGTAGCAGAGCATCTGGCAGAAGCAGTAAACACTCTTGGTGACTCCTGCACGCACAGAAACTGACAAAGAACAAGGGGAAAGGTCTACACTGGAAGAAGAAATTTCGGTATGGCATCAGCTCAAGCAGGGGAACCCTGGGAGAGAAGGGTTCGAGGGATAGAAGTCCCTGGGGCCAGAACTATCATGGAATAGCGGTGATCTCCCTCTTCCAACAAGGAAGAGGGAATACCGTAACCCCCGGACAAGCATCCAAACCACTTCCATACTGAAAACGAACCCCAGTGAGAGCTAGAAGAATGAACTTCCGGTAAAGAAGTTAATCGTAGGCCGCCGCATACAAGAGCCTAAAGCTGCTTGGTATGGGTATCCTGGCGCGGGCCCGGGAACCGTCGACGGGAGTGAGACGTCCCTTGCTTGGGCGCACCTGGCGGGTGGGCGGACGGCTGAAACTTTCTCTTCCTCGGGAAAGAAGGTCTGGCAGGACATTTCCCACCCCCGGGGGGAAGAGAGGACTTAGGATGGCCTCCAGTGCTAGGAAGGTCAGCGGAGCACTGAGCAACCTGACGTAACGCTTCGCTATTGAAGAGGTTTTCTCCAGCACACGGAGAACTACCCAGATTATGTTGTGCCCATCTACACAAGTCGGACGCCTGCAGCCAGGCTGTACTACGCGCTCCAATGGCAATAGCAGAGGACCTGCTAACAGACTGAAAGGAGTCTAGAGAAGCACGAGAAAGGAACCCAGAGATATTTCTGCAATGATAAAGCAGCAAGGAATATTCAGAGGCCTTAGTTGCAGACAAAAAGGGAGACAAGAGAGATAATCTCTCGTTGACCTCCCGGAGTGTCAGGCTCATATAAAACATATATGAAATAATTCTGGAAGCCAACATGGACGTTTGGAGGGTCTGACGCCCAAAGGTATCCAGCGCTTTAGAGGCACGACCTGGAGGGCGAGAAGAATGCTTCTTCTTACTTCCGACCTTCCACAGCACCGATTCCACCACAATGGAATGATGTGGAAGCTGGTGCTCCTGAAAACCCGGGGAGGGGGGCACCCGATACTGAGCATGCATGGCTGTAGACGGTGCAGGAACCCTCAAAGGCGACCGCCAAACCCCCAGCAGAAGATCCTGCAGGGAAGGGTGTAGAGGAAGCATTACGGCTGCCTGTTCCGCAGGACCTGGACTTAGGGAAGGACCCGGGATAGAAATGGCAAGCAAGTCCGCCATGTCAAGGAGAAAATCCTGAAAAGACAGCTCTCCCAGAGGGGCTATTCCGGGAGAGGCTAAGGCGGAAGGTGCCGCCTGGACACCAGAAGGCCTAGCGGAATGGTGCCCGCTGGACAGAGAAGGACACCAACAGTCCCGATTCGAGGCAGTTACTACTGCGTCTTCGGTTCCGGGAATTGATTCCAAGCTAGGCATCGACGGGGTCGATGGCACCGATGGAACCGCAGGAATCGGCCTCGGCCCCGACCCCGGCCTCAGGGACGGCACTGCCCCCGGCAGTTGAAGTGGTTCCGAGGCAACCGGAGAGCAGTGGTTAGTAATCACTGCACTGTGTCGCCCGAAACGCACTCGACGTCCGCATCGATGCCGGGGGACAGATCGATAGGTCCCGAAGGTACCGGGGGAGCCAGGCGGTGATCCCTGGTGAGGAGTGGAACACCCTGCAGGAAAGCCAGTCCGGGCCGAATCGATCGGCCCCGAAGGTACCAAGGGCACCAGATGACGATCCTCGGCGAAGAGTGAGACACTCGACACCGATGCCGAGGAATCGGTACCGCCCGAAGCGGGTACCACCTCCGCGCATGGCTGGGATGTAGAAACGCCAGACTGGGTCGAGACGATCAGCCCCGAAGGTGCCGAGGACACCAGCTGACAATCCCCGGTGAAGAGTGAAACACTCGACACCGATGCCGAGGGATCGGTACAGCCCGAGGCAGGCACCACCCCCGCGCATGGCTGGGATGCAGGAAACTCAGACTGGGTCGAGTCGATCGGCCCTGGAGGTGCCGAGGACACCAGCTGACGATCCCTGGCAAAGAGTGGAACACTCGACGCCGATGCCGGGGAATCGGCACCGCTCGAAGTGGATACCACCCTCGAGCATGGCTCGGGAATGTTCTGTGAGGAGCAAACCCCAGGAACAACCCGAAACCCCGCGGATGCTTTGGAGCCCGAAGACTCCCGCCGGGGTTTATTTGCCAAGGAGGACTTGAGGGGGAGGCCGGAGCCGTCGTCATGCCGCGCATGAGACTCACCCCTCAAGACTTGGCTAGTCTTAACAAACTGTTGTGTGGTTAGCTGATCCTGGAGAGAAGAGAAAACCGATGACCGCACCTTAGGAGGAAAGACGTCATTGAGGGACACCCGAAAAAGGGAAGGTCTTCTCCCGATACTGAAGCCCGGAGGACCGGGGGAAAAAGGATCAGGGCCCAAACAGGAGAGGCACCAGGCATTGGAGTCTAAGTAAAAAAACAAAGTCTCCACAGTGAGGGCACTTCTTAGGGGAAGAAGGCTCCATACTGGAAAGCCCGGTAGGCCTCAGAAGGACCAGAGGGAAAGAAGTTCCCTCAAGTGATTAAAAGAAAAAAGCACCGGTGGTGCCCGTGTCGGTGGGAAAAAAGGCCACGACCACAAGAAACAAGAAAAGGAAAATGAAATAAAGCGTAGTTACTCACCTGTAACAGGTGTTCTCCAGGAGCAGCAGGAATCAGTCCTCACATATGGGTGACGTCGGCGCCGACGGAGCCCTCGCGGAGCAATTTTCCCCAGCTTTCAAAGAAAGACTTTGGGAATTGCAGCGCGCATGCGCGCGGTCGCCTTCCTGCCCAAGGGTGCCATCTTAGCCAGTCAGATGACATAGCTAAAAAAGACAGCATAAAAATTTGCAAAAAAACTTAAGCAGATGATTGCAACTCCAAGGGGAGGAGGGAGGGTTGTGAGGACTGATTCCTGCTGCTCCTGGAGAACACCTGTTACAGGTGAGTAACTACGCTTTCTCCAGGACCAAGCAGGAAGTCAGTCCTCACATATGGGACTCCCAAGCTTAAGGCTACCGGAGACCACAAGCACAAAAATGAGCTCCCTCTAGCTCAGCAGCACAGAAGGAAGGAATCTTCGCTGAATTATTACCCACCGGTAGCCCACATCCGGGATGGAGGGTAGGAGTTGCTCAAACCTCAAAGAGATTACCGAGGACTGCCTGTCCGAAAGCACTGTCCCTGCAGGACTCCCTCTCAAGACAGTAATGGACCGCAAAAGTCTGGCTCGAAGACCAAGTAGCGGCCCGCAGATGTCTGCCAGCGGAACAGAGCGGAGGTAAGCCACTGACGTAGCCTTTGCCCGAACACAATGAGCCGTGACTCGACCATCCAAGGAGAGTCCGGCTGCCCCATAAGCCCAAGTGATACAGTCCGCAACCCAGAGGACAGAGTACGCTTGGAGACCGGGAGTCCCAATTTATTGGGATCAAAAGACACAAAAAGCTGAGCAGCTTTACGGTGCTCCCGCGTACGGTCAAGGTAGAAGTTCAATGCCCTTCTACAGTCCAGGGTATGGAGGACCATTTCAGCTCGGCTGGAGTGTGGTCTGGGAAAGAAGGTCAGAAGTACCACCTCCTGATTGATGTGAAAAGGGGAGACCACTTTTGGAAGAAATTTTGGGTGAGTCCGTAGGACTACCCTATTTTTGTAGAACCGAGTGTAAGGGGGATCAGACACGAGGGCCTGCAATTCACTTACGCGTCTAGCGGAAGTGAGGGCTATCAAGAACAATGTTTTCCAAGAAAGAAAACGGAGAGAACAGGTAGCCATAGGTTCAAAAGGCGGACAGGTGATCCGCTGTAAAACCACATTCAGATCCCAGTCAGGCGCTGGCGGGCGCAGAGGTGGTTTAAGTAGAAGGAGACCTCGGAGAAACCTCGCTACGAGAGGGTCGCTGGAAAGAGGTCTGCCGTCCACCGGCACATGATGTGCTGAAAGAGCACTGAGGTGAACTTTGACGGAGTTGGACTTAAGTCCCAGATTAGAGAGGTATAGCAAGTACTGCAAGATCACCGACACCGAGCAGGAGAAGGGATCCTGAGACTGTTGGGTACACCAAACGGAAAAGCGACGCCATTTAAGGGCGTAGCATTTGCGGGTAGAAGGTCGCCGAGAAGCAAGGACGACCTCTTCCACCTCTGCCGGCAGGAGAAGGGAAGCAAGGACTACCCTCTCAGCAGCCAGGCCATTAGATTGAGAGATCTGAGGTTGGGGTGTAGCAGAGACTCCTGATCCTGAGTGAGGAGATCCGGTTGAAACCCCAGAGGGAATGGATCCTCTACCGCTAATTGCAGCAGGAGTGGAAACCACGGCTGTCGGGGCCAGCGAGGGGCCACCAGGATCATGGAAGCTTTGTCTCGGAGAACCTTGAAAAGAGTTCGAGAGACTAGCAGGATGGGAGGAAAAGCATACAGGAGGCTCTCCGACCATGAGAGTAGAAAAGCGTCTGCCGCAACTCGAAGGGGATGTGGCTGACGAGAGCAGAAGCGAGGAAGTTGCCGGTTGAGAGGACTGGCAAAGAGATCCATCGTGGGGAGGCCCCACTTTAGAAAGAGCTTCTGAACTACCATGGGATCCAGGCGCCACTCGTGCGGCTGGAGGATCCTGCTGAGTTTGTCCGCCAGGCAATTTTCTTGGCCTGGGAGATAAACTGCCTTGAGAAGAACGCCGTGACTGACGGCCCAAGAGCAGAGCTTCTGTGCTTCCCGACAGAGAAGGAAGGAGCCCGTGCCCCCCTGCTTGTTCACGTAGAACATGGCAACTTGATTGTCCGTCTGGACAAGGACGGACTGGTGAGAGGTCAGGTGGGAGAAAGCCTTGAGAGCCAGGCGGATCGTTCTGAGCTCCAGGAAGTTGATCTGCTGAGCAGACTCCCACGTGGTCCAGAGGCCCTGAGTACGTGCCCCTTGGCAATGTGCTCCCCAACCCAGGAGGGACGCATCTGTCGTCAGCACCTGGGCCGGCTGAGGGGACTGAAAAGGCATGCCGAGTACCAGGTTCGGCCGATGAAGCCACCACTGGAGAGACGAGGCCAGCGGCTCGGAGACGCGCACTAGGTCTGCTAGGCCGCCTGTGGCTTGTTGCCACTGCTTGCGAAGACACCATTGAGCAGGCCGCATATTCAGGCGGGCATTGGGGGTCACATGGACGGTGGAAGCCATATGGCCGAGCAGTCTCAGGAAGCGCCTGGCAGAGACCAGGGGCTGGTAGCGAAAACGGTCGGCTAGGTCCATGAGCCGTTGAGCCCTGTCGAGAGGCAGGAAAGCTCGTGCCTCGATGAACTCGAGATCCTGTGAGGGGAGCAAAGTGGACTTTGCGAAGTTTATGACAAAGCCCAAGTACTGCAGAAGAGTCACCGTGCGGTGTGTGGCGTTGGTGACCTCCGGAGCGGACGCTGCTCTGATGAGCCAGTCGTCGAGGTACGGAAAGACATAGAGGCCGTGAAGCCGGAGATGGGCCGCCACCACCGCGAGACATTTTGTGAAGACTCGCGGTGTGGAGGACAGGCCAAAGGGCAGTACTCTGTACTGGTAATGATTTCCTGCCACCACAAACCTTAGGTATTGGCGGTGGCTTGGGTGGATGAGGATGTGCGTGTAGGCATCCTTTAGATCCAAGGAGCATATCCAATCTCCCTGCTGGAGGTAGGGCAGAAGGATTCCAAGGGTAAGCATTTTGAACTTTTCCCGCACGAGGAACCTGTTGAGGTTGCGCAAGTCCAGGATGGGTCTGAGGCCTCCTGTCCTTTTTGGTACTAGAAAATACCTGGAATAAAAGCCTTGACCTCTCAGGTGGTGGGGCACCGGTTCCACCGCCTGTTCCTGTAGAAGACCTGCTAACTCCTGAAGGAGTAAGTCCCTGTGCAGAGGGAGTCGTGGAGGTTCTCCCGGGAAATAGGAGGGAGGGACCTGGTGGAAGTGGAGAAGATAGCCTTCTCTTACGACTTGAAGCACCCAGGCATCTGAAGTGATGTTGGACCACCTGTGGGCGAAGTGAACCAGCCGGCCTCCGGTGCTGGGAGGAGCCAGCGGAGGGGGAGAGGCTATGCTGAAGGAGTCAAAAGCCCCCACCCTGCTGAGCAGGGGCTGGTGGTGCAGGCTTGGGGGCTTGCTGCCTACGGGACCCGTTACCCCGTCCCTTGGCCTGCTGGCCCTGTTGGGGAGCTGCGGGGGCCTGATATTGGGGGTAGTGTTTATAGGCAGCTGCCTTTCTCGGGTAAAAGGACTTCTTTCCCGAGCCCTTCTTTTTCTGGGAAGGGGCGGAGGTCTTCCTAGAAAGCCTAGTCCTGGTGAGAGTCTCTGTCTCTAGTTGTGCAGCCTTCTCGTCCATAGGTTTGCCAAAGAGGTTTTCGCCTCGGCAGGGGACATCGACCAACTTGTCCTGCACCCAGGGCTCAAGGTCTGACGACTGAAGCCAAGCCTGTCGGCAGGCACCGATGCCGGCTGCGGCCACTCGAGCCGATGCTTCAAAGCCATCATAGGCTGCTCGGGATATGAACTTAGAGCATTCCCGAATGCCAGTGGACAAGGCTAGGAACCTCCGCAAAGGTTCCTCGGACAACCCAGCGGAGAATCCGGCTAGCTCTTTAGCCAGGTCTCGGAGATACATGCCCATGTATAGCTGGTAGGTCTGGACACGACACGCAAGCATAGAGCCCTGGAAACACTTCTTACCAAGGCCATCCAGGTTACGGGCCTCCCTGCCAGGAGGCACCGAGGAGTGCATCTTCTGGCTCTTAAGACGATGCATGGCCGATTCCACTACCATGGAATGGTGTGGTAGCTGTGCTTTTTGGAAGCCAGGGCTCTTGCGGACTCGATAGATAGAATCGACCCGCTTGCTCAGGACCGGCGAGGAGGCCAGACTCTCCCACATGCGGAAGAGTAGTCGTTCCAGCATGGGAGGAACCGGTACAGTAAAGTGTTCCCTGGCGGGAGAGTCATACTGGAGGGCGTCGAGCTCTTCGGCTCGAGGCTCCTCCTCGGGATCCGCAGGGAAGGCCAAAGCCTTGGCCATATCCCTGACGAAGTCCGAGAACCGGGCATCCTCCGGAGGGGACTGCTTCCGAGGTTCGGACTCAGGCGAGTCCGAGGGGACACACCGAGTCCGAAAAGAATCAGGTGACTCTTCCTCTTCAGACTCCCAGACCGACTCCGAGGAGGAATCGGTGGGGTCGGCCCGGGCAGGCAGCGGCGCCGGCCGCCCCGACGCCGAGGGAGTCGGCGTCGACGACCTCGGTCCCGAACGGGAGGCCGAGGGTGACCTCGACCGAGGATCGACTCGAGTTCGCATGGACTCGAGGATCGGCTCGGTCTCCGGGGTCGACTTAGACGTCGACGTCCCGGCGGTCGGGGCAGCGGCGCCAGCGAGGCTAGCGAGCAGTGCCCGCTGCTGGTCCATGAAGGCAGACAGTCTGCTCTCCAAGGCCGTCAACCTGAGTCCGACCTCAGGTGACCCAGCAGCCCCCGACTCAGGCCCCGACGGCGTCGGGCCCGACGTCGGCGGTCTCGGAGGCGAGTCCAGGAGGACCACAGACTTACCCGAGCAGGCAGCTCCGACTCCATGCGAGGTCGCTTCGAGAGGTGCTCCTTCTCCAAGGACCCGGGACGGCTATCGGGGCTATGCGACCTGGCCCTCGCGGAGCCAGGAGCGTCCACCGACGCCGCCCTCGCGGGTTTCACCTTCCGTCGATGGTCCCCGGAGGGAGAACCCCTGTCGGAGGAACTCCGGCGACGGTCAGAGCTGGAACCTCTGGACGCCGAGGCCTCCGACGAGGTCCGGGTACGGCTGGGGTCAGCGAAGATCCTATCCCGCTGATGCCGCCGACTTCTCAACGCTTTGGAGGACATTTTGCCACAGGCCCCACAGATCATTTCTTCATGATCCGGGCCCAGGCAGCGGAGGCAATTATCGTGTGTGTCAGTTAGTGACATATTTCGGTCACACTGACCACACCGCTTGAAACCACTGGCAGCCATTGGGGGAAAAAGGGCCCCGGCGAGTTCAAAAGACCGGGCTGCCAGTGAAAAAACCGAAAACGAAACTGACTAAATCAGAAAAACCGAAAAAGAAGAAGAGGACTCGTGACCGGCGTCGCGAGTCCGGGCGGGAAGAAAACCGGCGTCGAACCGAAGGAAAAAAGAGAATATTACGAATAAAATCAACTTTTTCGCGGGGACAAGACGGGTACGTCTGTAGGGCTCCGCGGAAAAAAGAAGACTGGCTAAGATGGCACCCTTGGGCGGGAAGGCGACCGCGCATGCGCGCTGCAATTCCCAAAGGCTTTCTTTGAAAGCTGGGGAAAATTGCTCCGCGAGGGCTCCGTCGGCGCCGACGTCACCCATATGTGAGGACTGACTTCCTGCTTGGTCCTGGAGAAAAAAGGTTTCTGCGGTAGCAGGAGGTACATCCTGCTTGCTCCGCGGAAAATGAAAAACTGGGGAGAGGCAGTAGGAAGGGCGGGAAGCCACCGCGCAGGCGCGAGGGGTGCTCCCAAAGGCTTTGTATTTGGATGCTGGGGAGGATTCCCGTGCGGGCTCCGTCGGCGACGTCTCCCACATGTGAAGACTCATTCCTGCTTGTTCCTGGAGATTAAGTCTTCACATATGGGTACGTCGGTACCGACGGAGCCTGCGTGGGAACGCTCCCCAGCATCCAATCAGAAAGCTTTTGGGAGCATCCCACAGCACCTGCGTGCTGCCTTTCCGCCTTTCCAACTGTCTCTCCTCAGTTGAGTTTTATAGCTGAGACAAAGAGGGAGAGAGAAGGAAAGGAAGAGAGAGAGAGAGAGAGAGAACTCCTAGGGGAGGTGAGTGAGTTGTGAAGACTTATTTCTGCTGTTCCCAGAGATCACCTGTTACAGGTAAGTAACTGTGCTATCTCCAGGAACAAGCAGGAATGAGTCTTCACATATGGGGTCTCCCTAGCTTTTGATGCCAGGGAGAGCGCCAAGAGGTTGTGTGTCCCTGGGACAAGGCTGCACTTCCCCACCTGGATCTCTGGCATCTCATGAGGGATGGTGGGTAGGAGTTGATTAAATATGGAACAGGTGTTTGAGAACAGCCTGACCAAACAAGGCATCCCGGCGGGAGTCCTCGTCTAAGCAGTAATGGGCTGTGAAGGTATGAACTGAGGCCAAGTGGCTGCTCGACAGATGTCATCGATAGACAGAGTTCAGATGAGCCACTGAGGCTGCCATGGCTCTCACATTGTGAGCTGTGACATGGCCCTCCAGAGAAACGTTCTTGCTCTGATAGGCGAAAGAAATACATTGGGCAATCCAGTTGGAAGGAGTTCTCTTGGAGACTGGGTGTTCCAAATGAGAAGGATCAAAAGCAACAAAGAGTTGGGAAGACTTTCTATGTTGCTGTGTCCTCTGTAAATAAAAAGCCAGAGCTCTTTTACAGTCCAGGGTATGAAGATTCCTCTCTGCAGGTGATGCATGAGGTCCTGGAAAAAAAACAGGTAGGTAGACTTCTTGGTTGAGGTGAAAAGGCGAGACCACTTAGGCATAAGATGTGGATTAGTCCTAAGGACCACCTTGTCATGATGGAACCTTGTATAAGGTGGATTAGCTACTAGTGCTTGCAACTTACTGATGTGGCGTGCTGATGTGATGCAATGAGAAAGATAACCTTCCAAGAAAGGTATTTCCAGGAGGTAGTAGCTAAAGGTTCAAAAGGCGGCTTCATAAGCTGACCAAAAAACAAAGTTAAGTCCCATGCCACCGGTGGTGGTCTAATGGGAGGCTTTGTTAAAAGGAGGCCTCTCCTGAACCTTGCTACAAGGGGATGAGAGGAAACAGGTTGTCCATTTAGAGGCTTGAGTGAAGCTGCAATAGCACTCAGATGGACTCTTACTGAATTTGTCTTAAGGCCTGCATTATACAGATGCAGGAGATACTCCAGCGATTCCAGAGGTATGGCACGGGGGTTAAGACCCTTTTCAGAACACCAGATGGTAAGCCTTTTCCACTTGAAGGCGTAAGAATGTCTAGTGGAAGGTTTTCTGGAAGCTTGAAGAACATCTTTCACTTGCTGAGAAAGAGGAAGATCCTGGAGTTCTAAGCCTTCAGCAACCAAGCCCTGAGATGCAGAGACTAGGGATTGGGATGCCACAACTTTCCGTCCTCCTGAGAGAGGAGGTCTGGAGCAGACCCTAACTCTAGGGAGGGAGCTTGAGAGAGATGTAGAAGCAGAGGGTACCACACTTTCCGTGGCCAATGTGGAGCTATGAGAATCATGTGGCCTCTGTCTCTCTGAAGCTTGAATAGGGTTTTGGGAATTAGGGGGATGGGTGGAAAGGCATACAGGAAGTCTTGACCCCAGTGAAGGAGGAAAGCATCCCTTGCCCAAGCCCCCTGAGCCGGAGTTCTGGAACAGAACCGGGGAAGTTTGGCATTCCACGGACTTGCAAAGAGGTCCATGTCCGGGGTTCCCCAAATCTGAAATATTTTGGAGACCTGGGCCATATGTAGGGACCACTCGTGTGGAAGCAGAACTCGACTGCCCAAGAGTTTTTAACCCCTGGAAGATAGACTGCCAGAAGATGAATGTGATGCTCTCTGGCAAGGGCCCACAGTCGCAGAGCTTCGTTGCAAAGCGACAGAGAGCCAGTTCCTCCCTGCTTGTTTATGTAGAACATGGCTACCTGATTGTCGGTGTGGACAAGGACTGTCTTGTGGCTGAGCAGGGTGTGGAAAACTCGTAGAGCAAGGAAGATTGCTCTGAGTTCTAAGAGATTGATATGTAGACAAGTCTCCTGTGGGGACCAGATGCCCTGGGTGGAGAGGTCTTGAAGATGAGCTCCCCAGCCCATTGGAGAAGCATCTGTTGTAAGAGTTGCCTGGGGTAGAGGCTGTTGAAAAGGACACCCCAGCAAGAGGTTCTGAGGGGACTTCCACCACTGGAGGGACAAACTGAGGCGACTTGTGTTTGCTATTTTGTCTGACAGGCAGCCTAATGTCTAGGTCCATTGGGTGGATAAAGTCCACTGAGCTGCTCTCACGTGAAGGCGAGCATATGTTACCACATGAACGGTGGAAGCCATGTGGCCTAGCAACTGTAACATCTCTCGAGCAGTGAGTAGGGGTTTCAACTCTGCTTGAGAAGCTAACTGCATCAAGCGAAGGCAACGGGACTGGGGAAGAAAGGCCCTTGCCTTTGTGGTATCCAGGAATGCCCCTATAAACTCCAGGGACTGAGTAGGGATCAAATTGGATTTTGGGATGTTTATTACCAGCCCTAAGTATTGAAGGATACGCATTGTGCAGGTTAGAGCAGTCCTGGCCTCTGATTGAGTGGGAGCTCGAATGAGCCAGTCGTCCAGGTAGGGGAAGACAAATATTCCCAGGGTGCGCAGAAAAGCAGCAACCACTGCCATGCATTTTGTGAACACCCTTGGTGCAGAGGCCAGGCCAAAGGGGAGCACTCTGTATTGATAGTGCTTCTCCTGGAAAAGGAACCGAAGGAACCTTCTGTGAGTTGGATGGATGAGAACATGAGTGTACGCATCCTTGAGATCTAGAGAACAAAGCCAATCCTGACTCTGAAGGTATGGCAGCGTAGTTCCCAGAGAAACCATCTTGAATTTTTCTTTGACTAGGAATCTGTTCAATTCTCTGAGATCTAAAATAGGTCTGAAGCCCCCTGTTTTCTTTGGGATAAGAAAATAGGGGGAGTAGAACCCTGTGCCCTGTTGTTGAGAAGGCACTTCCTCTACAGCCCCTTGGGCTAGAAGAGTGGCAACCTCCTGCTCTAATAGGCTGAGGAGGGAGGTTGGAGAATTGAACTGGTGCACTCTTGTGAGAGGGGGCAAGCTGGAAAAATGAAGTTTGTACCCCTCTCTTATGATGGAGAGTGTCCACTGCTCTGCTGTGATTTGCCCCCATCTGGGAGCAAAGTGACATAGCCTTCTGGAATGGTGGAGGGCTCTGGTCCTTCTAGAGCCAGAAAGGCTACGTTTTCTAGCAGAAAGTCAAAGGCCCTGAGGTGGCTGAGACTGCTGGGCTGGAGCAGGCCTCGCAGCCTTTGCCTTGGTCTGTTTGGAGGATTGCTGACGTTTGGAAGGGAACTGAGCTGCAGAAGATGCTCTCTGACTATAAGCAGGATAGGATCTTCCCTTCTTTGAAAAAGGTGTTTTCTTGAAAAACCTTTTCTTAGCAGGAGCAGCTGTAGATTTGGATAGTCTATCCAAAGCAGAATTTTCAGCATCCATCTGATTGGCTTTTGCTTGCCAATCTTTACCAAACAGATTTTCACCTGTACAAGGGATATTTCCCAATTCATCTTGGACCCAGGTCTCCAAATCAGATGCTTGAAGCCAAGCAACCCTACGTGCTGCTATAGCTATAGCTGAGGCTCTGCTTACGCATTCAAAGGAATCGAAAGCTGCACGGTTGGAGAATTTGGAGACATCCTGGGCATGTTTGAGCCCAGAGAGAAATTCTTGCCTTTTATTGTCAGACATAAAAGGACTTAAAGTCTGCAAATGGTCAGTGACCTCTTTTAAGAACATGTCCATGTAGAGACTATCTTGGCACTTCTAATCTTTTTCATTGCAGACTCAACCACAATAGAGTGGTGAGGAAGCTGAGTCTTATGGAAACCAGGACAAGGAGGGACACGATACATGGTGTCCAACCTGCGAGAATGAGGAGAGGTGGTTAGAGGTGCTTCCCACATCCTTAACATGAGATCATACAGAATTTCATGAATAGGTAAGGTAGCTGCCTCTTTAGGAGTTTTAGGATATTGTAAAATATCTAACTCCTTAGCTCTAGGCTCTGACTCTGGGGCTACTGTAATAGAGAGACCCCGAGCCACCTCTCTGATAAAGTCTTGAAAAGAAAAGTCCTCTGGAGGAGACATCCCTCGTTTAGGAGAGGACTCCTCCTGTGGAAGAAGCATCGCTGCATCGACAGACTGTTCAGAATCCTCAGAGTCCTCAGAGGAATCGAAGTATCGTCTGTCGGGATGCTGTTGCAAAGCCCGATACCCGTACCAACCGGGGTCAGTATCGGGAATCATCGGTACCGGGGTATCGGTACCGGAAGGCTGCAGAGGGCAGGGTACCGGCATGGCTGACACTGATGCCGATGTCGATGCCACCGGTACCGGCATCGTTACCAATGGCGATACCAGAGCTGGTACCTGCGGAGTAGTCTGTTGCGGTACCAGGGGCATCGATGCCACAAGGAAAGCCGCCAGACTGCGTTCCATGGACAGAATCCTCTGATCCTTGGACGCTGCCAATGCCTGGAAGTCTGTACTGGTGGAGGCCACCGGTACCCCAGAGCATGGCACCAGGAGATCGGTTGAGGCCACGCCATCTAGATCATCCTGGAACCCCGATGATGATGCTTTAGAAGACGAAGCCTCCCGCCGGGGTAATTTTGCCGGTGCAGAATCCTCGAGGGCAAGGCCAGAGGCATCTCGATGCTTAGAAGGAGATTTGCCCTTCGAGGACCGGCTGGATTTATGTTTAGTTACCTGAGATCCATGTGAGGAAGAAGCAGCCCTGGAAGACGTCGATGCCACCGAAGCTGCATCAGAGGGAAACAGGGTACTGAGCTTGGCAGCTCGGTTCTGTCGACCTCAATTAGATATCATGGAACAGGACATACACTCTTTAATGGAATAATCAGGGCTTAAATATTTAAGACACCAGTCATGGGTGTCGGTGACGGATATAGTACCGCCACATTTTATGCACTTCTTAAAACCTGAGGCAGGAAAAAGGTTTTGGGCCTAAGGCCCAAAACTGAAGTACACCTGAAGAAAAAAAATAGGTTTTTGTTTTTTTTTTAGGAAAAGAATAAGAACCGGCGGTACCGGTATAGCATCGAGGAAGGCAGACGCGACAGAAAAGAAATAAAGAAAAAAATAAGGAAATTCTTCTGCGGTGACAGGAACACGACCTGCTGGCTCCGCGGAAAAACAACTGAGGAGAGACCGTTGGAAAGGCGGGAAGGCAGCACGCAGGCGCTGTGGGATGCTCCCAAAAGCTTTCTGATTGGACGCTGGGGAGCGTTCCCGCGCAGGCTCCGTCGGTACCGACGTACCCATATGTGAAGACTCATTCCTGCTTGTTCCTGGAGATTGTAGGGTATGGGGACCATCAGGGTCTCCTTCGGTGGTGCCTCGTACTGGAGAATGTCAAGCTCCTCTGTACAGGGGTCCTCCAACTTAGTAGTGAGGGAAAGCGCATGAGCCATGTCCATGACAAACTCAAGGAATCAATTGTCCTCGAGCAGAGATCGGCGCCTGGCAGCCGGTAGAGATGGATCCAAGGGAAGGTCTTGGTGGGCCAGTCTCCGGAGATGTCTCGATATCTGATTCCCATTCGTAGTAGTCTGAAGACGACTCGAGACCCAGTGGCTCCATGGATGTCATTGGCACCGATCTTCCGTGTCCCAAGGCCGGGGCACAGCCAGAGACAGAAGCACTCGCCTGCGAGGATCTCACTCCCCCCCAAGGATCAGAGCGAGATCCTCAATAAGGATCTGTCCAAGGTATCTGGCTCTAGGGGATCGCTTTGGAGGCCTGGGGAGTCCTCAACATCGAGGTCCCTGCCGTCTCGGGGTGAGCACCAGAAGAGCCAGGCATCGACACCTGCTGTGAGGCGATGAAAGCAAAAACACTGCACTCATAGCATTCAAGCTTTCCACTTGGGGGTAGCAGCCATTGACAGACACCAGAGTGACCGTCGGGTGTCAAGGAGGAGAGGGAGTCCTCGGTGAGACAACCCTCAGGAGAACGAGGGTCCGTCAGAGGCCTCAACTTCGGTCCTGGATACTTTCTGGCCCGCTCCCGCTCCAAATCATCGGAAGTCCGCTAGGACCTGAGGGACTGTGTGCAGAATGTTCCGTGCTTGTCCACCTCCCAGGACGAGGCCCTTGAGGTCTTTTTCTTCTTATGCTCTCACTCCAGGGTCCCTTGTTCGGAATGCCAGCGAACCCGCTCTGGAACATCAGGGGTCCTTACGAGACGCCGAGGATCTGGGTAGGGCCTTCAAGAATAAGGCTACAGGGGTCAAGTCGGCCTTGTGGAAGATGTTCTTGCTTAAGCCAGCGGCTGTGGATGGCCTTTGCAGACATCTTACAGAGGAAGCATTCCTCTGGGTCATGGTTGGCGTCCAGACATTGAAGGCAACAATCATGAGCTGTCTATGAGGGAAACGGTTCCTGGAACACTTATCACATTTCTTAAAACCAGTGACTACTGGGGCAAAAAGGACCCCTGCAAGATCGAAGATCCTCGACTCAGTCAGTGGTTGGAAAAAGGCACGAAAACGTTGATGGAAAAAACCTAAGGGAAAAAAAAAAAGGTCCCAAAACCCAAAACCTGGGCAGCGGGACTCGGAGGCGAGAAAGGAACCAGCACAGGCAGTAAAATGAATGAATGTATGAGAAAAATCAACTTTTTTCCCGGGGGGGGGGGAGAGTAACGAATGTCTGTAGGGCTCTGCGGAGTAAGATGACATCCTTGGGCGAGAAGGGGACCACACATGGATGGTAGCATCTCCCAAAGGCTTTCTGTGGGGCTCCATCGGCACCACCCATATGTGAGAACAGACTTCCTGCTTGTTCCTGGAGAATCGTAGCTTTATAGGTGCTTAAACCTCTTAAAGGGAAGGAGGAGCAGATATTCACTCTAAGGTGCAGCTGTTTATCCTCATCAGGCATACATTAAGGATCTGAGATTAATTACTGTAATGTTGAGGTGACAAAGTCCATTAAACATATTAGGTATAGTTTAATTAGTATAAGTAACCCCAGCAAAACCTAACTAAATAACTTAAATACCTAAACACAATCTTAAAAACTAAGATGCAAACAGCAGTCCAGGAGCAAGATGGGGGCTTTACAGTCTTTTGCATTGAGTGTCACAAGTATAATTTTCTCCCAGTTGGTGAGGGGTCTTACGTGTGCACTAGGTGCAAGGAGCTCTTTGCTCTAAGGGAACATCCGATCTCTAGAGGCTAGAGTAGCAGACTTGGAGGACATAAGGAAGACAGAGGTATGCAGACGAGACCTACAGGGATGTAGTACTGAAATCCCACCTCCAGTCTGGCAGCATCCCTGCTGCCATGGAGAGAGGTCACGTGACAGGACAGTATCACCCTGGTGTGGCAGGAAGTGATCCTGTAGCTAGGATCTGTTCTCCAGGTGATGTAAAACCCTCTCGTACCAAGGAGGTTTCTCCAGGGCCATGTGTCCACAAGGGAAGGGTTAAGACAGCAGTTATAGTTGGTGATTAGATCATTAGACATATAGATAGCAGGATGGCTGGTGGATATAAGGATCATTTTGTAAAATGCCTGCCTTGTGCGAAGATAGAGGACCTCACACGCCACCTAGACAAGGTCTTGTATAGTGCTCGGGAGGAGTCTGCTGTTTTGGTACATGTGGGTACCAATGACATAGGAAAGTGTGGTAGGGAGGTTCTGGAGGCCAAATTTAGGCTTTTAGCTAGGAAATTGAAATCTAGAACCTCCAGGGTAGCATTCTCCAAAATGCTTCTCGTTCCACACACAGGACCCCAAAGGCAGGCAGAGTTCTGGAGTCTCAAAGTGTGGATGAGACAATGGTACAAGGAAAAGGGTTTGGGATTTGTTAGAAACTGGGCAACATTCTGGGGAAAGGAGTGGCTTTTCCGAAGGGATGGGGCTCCACCTTAACCGGGATGGAACCAGGCTGCTGACATTAACCTTTAAAAAGGAGCTAGAGCAGCTTTTAAACTAGATAATAGGGTAGACAATCGCCCATGAGTGCATGGCTCAGAACAAGGTATCCTTGAAGGATACTAACAAAAAAATGAAGTTAGGGCATATCGACAGGTTCCAATGAAAACAAAAGTAAGCCAAATACCCTTAAGTACAGAGCAGATACACCTAAAAGATTCCAAAATTCTCTGCCTACCAATAACCAGATTAAAATGAATAAAACAGAGCCTCTACAATGCTTGTATGCAAATGCTAAAAGTCTAAAAAATAAAATGGGAGTGTCAGAATATACAGCACTAAATGAGAGGTTAGATATGATTGGTATCGCAGACATGGTGGAAGGAGGACAACCAGTAGGACATTGTAATACCTGGGTACGAACTATATCATGATAGAGCAGATCAAATTGGTGGAGGGGTTGCACTCTATGTTAGAGAGGGCATTATGTCACAAAGGATTAAAGTCTTGTAAGATACAAAATACACTGTAAAATCTCTATGGATAGACATTCCATGTAAAAAGGGGAAGGGGAAATTGATGGCAGTGGGGGTGTACTATCAACAGCCTTGTCAGAATGAACAAATGGATAATGAAATGCTCAAAAAAAATCAGGAAAGCTAACAAAAGTTACAAAACAGTAATAATAATGGATGATTTCAATCACCCCAGTATAGATTGGGTTAGTGTCACGATAAGACGTGCTAGGGAGATAACGTTTCTAGATGCAATAAATGACTGCTTCTTGGAGCAGTTGGTTCATGAACAGATAAGAGGGGAAGCCATTTTGGACCTAGTCCTTAATGAAACACAAGATCTGGTGCAAGAGATAAGGGTGTTGGGGCCACTTGGCAATAGTTATCATAGCATGATCGCGTTTGATTTAATAAATGGAGGAAGGATGACAAGGAAATCCACAATACTATCTTTTAACTTTGAAAAGGGAGACTATGATCAAATAAGAAAAATAGTTAAGAAAAAACTAAAAGGAGCAGTTACAAAGGTTAAAAATTAACAAGCATGAATTGTTTAAAAATACTATCTTGGAAGCCCAGAATAGCTGTATTCCATACTTTAAGAAAAGTGGAAAGTAGTCCAAAAAACTGCCAGCATGGTTCAAAGATGATGTTCGAGAAGTTGTTGCTGCCAAAAAAGCATCTTTCAGGAAATGGCAAAAGGAGCCAAATGACAAAAATGGGAAACATAAGCACTGGCAAGTTAGATGCAAGGCATTGATAAGGCAGGCAAAGAGTATTTGAAAAAAAGCTAGCCTTGAAGCAAAAATGCATAATTAAAACCTTTTCAAGTACATTCGTAGCAAAAAACCTGAGAGTCAGTTGGACCACTAGATGATAGAGAGGTAAAAGGGGCACTAAGAGGAGACAAAACAATAGTGCAGAGACTGAATGAATTCTTTTTGCTTCTGTCTTTACTGAGGAAGATGTAGGGATGTTACCAATGATTCACATGATATTTAAAGGTGATGATGTAAGAGAAAGAAAGCATAGTTACTCACCTGTAACAGGTGATCTCCAGGAACAGCAGGAATTTAGTCCTCACATATGGGTATCGTCGGTACCGACGGAGCCTGCGCGGGAACGCTCCCCAGCGTCCAATTAGAAAGCCTTTGGGAGCATCCCACAGCGCCTGCATGCTGCCTTCCCGCCTTTCCCAACTGCCTCTCTCCAGTTGAGTTTAAAGCTGAAACAAAGAGAGAGAGAGGGAAAGAGAAAGAGAGAGAGAGAGATACAACTCCTAGGGGAGGTGGGTGGGTTGTGAGGACTAAACTCCTGATGTTCCCAGAGATCACCTGTTACAGGTGAGTAACTATGCTATCTCCAGAACAAGCATGAATGTAGTCCTCACATATGGGGACTCCCTAGCCTTAGATGCCAGTGAGAGACCCCAGAAAGTTGTGTGCCCCTGTGAAAGGGGTCCACTTCCCCCCATGGATCTCTGGTATCCAACCAGGAATGGTGGGTAGGAGTTGATTAGGTATGGAACAGGTGTTGGAGAACAGCCTGATCAAACAAGGCATCCTGGCGGGAGTCCTTGTCCAAGCGGGCTGTGAAGGTATGAATCGAGGCCCAGGTGGCTGCTCGACAGATGTCGTCGATAGACACAGAGTGTAGATGAGCCATTGAAGCTGCCATGGCTCGCACATTGTGAGCTGTGACATGGCCCTCCAAAGGAAGATTCTTACTCGGATAGGCAAAGGAAATACACTGAGCAATCCAGTTAGACAGTGTTCTCTTTTAGAATAGAAGTCCCAAATGAGAAGGATCAAAAGCAACAAAGAGCTGAGAGGATTTTCTATGTTGTTGTGTTCTTTGCAAGTAAAAGGATATAGCTCTTTTACAGTCCAAAGTATGAAGATTCCTTTCTGCATTTGATGCATGAGGCCTTGGAAAGAACACAGGCAGGTAGACCGCTTGGTTAAGATGAAAAGGCGAGACCACCTTTGGCATAAAGTGTGGATGAGTCCTAAGGACTACCTTGTCATGATGGAACCTTGTATAAGGTGGATCAGCAACTAATGCTTGCAATTCACTGATGCGACGTGCTGATGTGATTGCAATGAGAAAGATAACTTTCCAAGAAAGGAATTTCAATGAGGTAGTAGCTAGGGGTTCGAAAGGTGGCTTCATGAGCTGACCAAGAACCAGGTTTAAGTCCCATGCCACCGGTGGTGACCTAATGGGAGGCTTAGTAAGAAGGCAGGCTCTCATAATTCTTGCTATAAGAGGATGGGAGGAAATAGGTTGTCTATTCAGAGGCTTGAAAGAAGCTGCAATAGCACTCAAATGGACTTTATTGAATTAGTCTTAAGTCCTGCATTGGATAAATGAAGGAGATATTCCAGTAATGATTCCAGAGATATCGCAAGGGGGTTAAGACCCTTCTGCGAGCACCATATGGTAAACCTCTTCCACTTAAAAGCATAAGAGCATCTTGTGGAAGGCTTCCTGGAAGCATAAAGGACATCCTTTACTTGCTGAGAGATGTTAAGATCATGAAGATCTAGGCCTTCAGCAACCAAGCTCTGAGATGCAGAGACTGGGGATTGGGATGACATAACATTCCGTCCTCCTGTGACAGAAGATCTGGAGCAGATCCTAACTCCAGGGAGGGAGCCTAAGAGAGATGTAGAAGCAGAGGGTACCCACACTTGCCGTGGCCAATGTGGAGCTATGAGAATCATACACCCCCTATCTCTCTGAAGCTTGAACAGGGTTTTGGGAATTAGGGGAATGGGTGGAAAGGCATAAAGGAAGTCTTGTCCCCAGTGAAGGAGAAAAGCATCCCTGGCCTGAGCCCCCTGAGGCGGAATTCTGGAACAGAACCGGGGAAGTTTGGCATTCAAAGGACTTGCAAAGAGGTCTATGTCCGGGGTTCCCCAAATTTGAAAGATCTTGGCCACCTGGTCTGCATGTAGAAACCATTCGTGTGGAAGCAGAACTCGACTGAGTCTGTCTGCCCAAGAGTTCTGTATGCCTGGAAAATACACGGCCAGGAGATGAATCTGATGCTCTCTGGCGAGGGCCCATAGTCGCAAAACTTCGTTGCAAAGCGACAGAGCCTGTTCCCCCCTGCTTGTTCATGTAGAACATGGCTACTTGATTGTCCGTATGAATGAGGACTGTCTTGTAGCTGAGCAGGGTGTGGAACACTCGAAGAGCAAGGAAGATTGCTCTGCGCTCCAAGAGATTGTTATGTATATGAGTCTCCTGTGGAGTCCAGGTGCCTTGGGTGGAGAGGTCTTGCAGATGAGCTCCCCAACCCATTGGTGAAGCATCTGTTGTGAGAGTTGCCTGGGGCAAGGGTTGTTGAAATGGGGACCCCAGCAACAGGTTTTGAGTGGACTGCCACCATTGGAGGGACAAAATATGGCGATTTGAGTTTGCTATTTTGTCTGACAGGCACCCTGATACCTGGGTCCACTGAATGGATAAAGTCCACTGGGCTGCTCTCATATGGAGGCGAGCATAAGGAACTTCATGCACGGTAGATGCCATGTGGCCTAGTAGTTGTAACATCTCTCGAGCAGTGAGATGAGGCTTTAGCACTGCTTGAGAAGCTAACTGCACCATGCAAAGGCAACAGGGCCTGGGGAAGATAGGCCCTTTCTTCTCTGATATCCAGCAAAGCTCCTATGAACTCTAGAGACTGAGTGGGAGTTAGACTGGATTTTGGGATGTTTATGACCAGACCCAAATACTGAAGGATACGCATTGTACAAGATAGAGAAGTCCTGGCCTCTGACTCTGATGGGGCTCGAATGAGCCAGTCGTCTAAGTAGGGGAAGACGAATATCCCTAGAGTGCGGAGAAATGCTGCTACCACAGCCATGCATTTCGTGAACACCCTTGGTGCTGAGGCCAGGCCAAAAGGAAGCACCCTGTTGTCAGCATACATGACATAGGAGTCATGGCTTTTTCCCCAGACCCTGGATTCCATGCAGCTGTGGACTCTGGTGACTTCAGTCTCCAAAGGTAATAGGACAGTTTACAAGATGAGATTAACTCTGACCCCCTGGTGATTTCAGTCTCCAAGGCCTGTCTGAAGCCCCTCCTTGCTAAATCAAGAATGGCAGACCTTAAAGGGAGTGGCTAGCAGACCTCAAGGGGAAGGGCTGGAGAGGATTCAATTCACTATAAAAGACAGAAACACTTCCTCTCTCTCTCTCTCCCACCATCCATCGGACATGAAGGACAGGAGGCTCTGATAATCAATTCCCTTCACCCCTCCCCCGCTCTCTCTCTCTCTCCCTTGCCATGAGGCTCTGAGCCATATGTTCGGGCCTATCTCTCTCTCTTACACTTCACACATGCACACACAAATTCATTGATGCACACTGAAACAGCTCTGTAACAATCACTATATACCTCTGTTCAATACCTATGTATTAAGCCTATTTCTACATATGGATGGTGGGAGAGAGAGAGAGAGAGAGGGAGGAAGTGTTTGTCTTTTATAGTGAATTGAATCCTCTCCAGCCCTTCCCCTTGAGGTCTGCTAGCCACTCCCTTTAAGGTCTGCCATTCTTGATTTAGCAAGGAGGGGCTTCAGACAGGCCTTGGAGACTGAAATCACCAGGGGGTCAGAGTTAATCTCATCTTGTAAACTGTCCTATTACCTTTGGAGACTGAAGTCACCAGAGTCCACAGCTGCATGGAATCCAGGGTCTGGGGAAAAAGCCATGACTCCTATGTCATGTATGCCGACACCTGTATTGGTAGGGCTTTCCTTGAAAAAGGAACCGAAGGAACCTTCTGTGAGTTGGATGGATGAGAACATGGGTGAATGCATCCTTGAGATCTAGAGAACAAAGCCAATCCTGACCCTGAAGGTATGGCAGCAGAGTTCCTAGAGAAATCATCTTGAATTTCTCTTTGAATAGGAACTTGTTCAATTCGCTGAGGTCCAAAATGGGTTTGTATCCCCCTGTCTTCTTTGGGATAAGGAAGTAGGGGGAGTAAAACCCTGTACCCTGTTGATGGATGGGGTACTTCTTCTATTGCCTCTTGGGCAAGAAGCATAGTGACCTCTTGATCTAACAGGTTGATGAGAGAAGTCTGAGAATTGAACTGTCTTACCATTGTGGGAGGGGGCATGCACAGAAAGTGAAGCTTGTATCCCTCTCTTATAATATTGTATCCAATGCTCTGCTGTTATCTGCTCCTACCTGGGGGCAAAGTGACATAACCTTCCTGGAATGGTGGAAGTCTCTGGTCCATTGAGCGCCAGGAAGACTAAGTTCTCTAGATGAAATTCAAAGGCCTTGTGGAGGCTGAGACGGTTGAGGCTTAGCAGTCTTTGTTTTCCTTTGCTTAGGTGGTTGCTGACCTGCAGAACGTCCCTGCTGGGAATAAGAGGGATAAAACCTCTTCTTTTTTGAGAAGAAAGGCTTCTTGAAAGATCTCTCTCGCAGGATCAGCTGTGGCTTTGGATAGTCTATCCAAAGTGGAGTTGTCAGCATCTAATTCATTGGCTTTTTCTTGCCAATGTTTGCCAAATAGATTCCCACCTGTACAAGGGATATTGCCCAGTTTGTCCTGCACCCAGAGCTCCAAATCGGATGCCTGGAGCCACGCAATTCTATGTGCACCTATAGCAATGACAGAGGTTCTGCTTATGCACTCAAAACAGTCAAAAGCTGCACGGTTGACAAACTTGGACACATTCTGGGCATGTTTGACCAGTGTGAGAAAATCCTGCCTTCTATCCTCAGGAAGAAGAGGGCTCAAAATCTCTAAATCACCTGTGACTTCTTTAAGGACCATTCCCATATATAAAATATAGGAACTGATCCTGGCAGAAAGCATGGAAGCCTGGAAAGTACGACGTCCAAAGGATCCAAAGTTCTACACTCACGTCCTGGAGGATTAGAGGCATGCCTCTTTGCACTTCTGATCCCACTACAATAGAATGGAGAGGAAGCTGAGTTTTCTGGAATCCAGGACAAGGAGGGACTCGATACATGGTATCCAGTCTGCGAGAGTGAGGAGAGGTGGTGAGAGGTGTCTCCCACATTCTCAACATGAGATCATGTAAGATCTCATGGATAGGCAAGGTAGCTGCCTCCTTAGGAGCTTTGGGATATTGTAAAATCTCCAACTCCTCAGCTCTGGGCTCTGTTTCAGGAGTCACAGTAATGGACAACCCATGAGCCACCTCCCTGATGAAATCTTGAAAGGAGATATCTTCTGGAGGAGACATCCTACGTTTAGGAGAGGAAGGCTCCTCCATGAGAAGTATCCCAGTACCAGCAGAGCTATCAGAATCCTTGGAGTCCTCCGAGGATTTGAAGTATTGTCTGTCCGGATGCTCTTGAAGAGCCCGATACCCGTACTGACCGAAGTCGGTACCGGGGGTAATCGGTACCGGTGTATCAGCACCAGAAGGCATCGCATGACTGGGTGCCGGCAAAGCCGATACCGATGTAGATTCTATCGGTACCGGTACAGATCCCGGTACCGGCATCGGTGCCGGTACCGGTTGAATCGTCTGACGCAGTTCTGAGGGCGTCGATGCCGCAAGGAGAGCCGCCAGACTGCGTTCAATAGCCAGGAACCTCTGGTCTATCGATGCTGCCGATGCCTGGGTGTAAGTATCGGAAAGAGCCGGTACCCCAGAGCATGGTACCAGTATATCTGCCGAGGTCGAGGCCTCGAGAACATCCTGGATCCCCGATAATGCTTTGGAAGCCGAAGCCTCCCGCCGGGGCAATTTTGCCGGTATGGAACCCTCAAGGGCAATGCCAGAGGCATCTCGATGCTTGGAAGGAGATCTACCCTTTGAGGACCGGCTGGACTTATGTTTAGTTACCTGAGATCCATGGGAGGAAGACGAAGCCCTGGAAGACGTCGATGCCACCGAAGCAATGAGGCAATGAGCTTGGCAGCTCGGTTCTGTCGACCCCTTTTGGACATCATGGCACAAGCCATGCACTCCGAGATGGAGTGGTCAGGATCTAAACATTTAAGACACCACTCGTGGGTGTCGGTGACAGAGATGGTACCGCCACACTTTGTGCATTTCTTGAAACCCGAGGCGGGTTTCTCCATAGTGGAGGAAATTTTGGGCCTAAGGCCCAAAATGGCGCGTGCACCTGGAAAGAAAGGTTTGGAAAAAAAGAATACTATTTTTTTTTTTGAAAAAGAAAGAACCACCAGCGGTACTGGTATCGCGCTGAGGAAGGCAGACGCGACCACAAAAAAGAAGAATAAGGAAAAATAATTTTCTGCAGTGACAGGAACATGACCTGCTGGCTCTGCGGAAAATGAAGAACTGAAGAGAGGCAGTTGGGAAAGGCAGGAAGGCAGCAAGCAGGCGCTGTGGGATGCTCCCAAAGGCTTTTAATTGGATGCTGGGGAGCGTTCCCGCACAGGCTCCGCCGGTACCGACGATACCCATATGTGAGGACTACATTCCTGCTTGTTCCTGGAGACATATCAATACACCAGGAAGATGTATTACAACTATTTGATAAACTGAAGAGTAGCAAATCACCATGACCGGACGGTATACATCCAAGGGTGTTGAAAACTGAAATGGAGAAATTTCACTTACCATTAATTTCCTTTCCTGGAATCCTGCTAGACCAGTCCAGACAATCGGGTTAAGTCCCCCTGCCAGTAGATGATGTTGACAGAGGAAAAAAACCCACCAGAAGCCCGATTGGCTGAGCTCTGGTAGACATAGGTATGCCCCTAGAGGTCACCCTCAGTATCCTCTGACAGGCAACAAGGAAGTAAACAAGAACTTAACATAACTATGTACACAGAACGGAAGGTCTAGAGAAGCAGTGGAGAATACACTCCTCGAGATGTCAGCCCTGGCTCCTTTGCAAAGCTACCGCTTGATGAGATACTGGGAAGGTCCTGGACTGGTCTAGGAGGGTTCCAGGAAAGGAAATTAACGGTAAGTGACATTTCTCCTTCCAAATCATCCTGCTAGACCAGTCCAGACAATCGGGTAGTACCCAAGCTAACTGCCCCTCGGGTGGGAAGGCAGAGCCATTGAAACTACGTTGGCCCCGAACCGGGCCTCCTCCCGTGCCTGAAGATCAAGCAGATAGTGCCGGACGAACGTGGAGAGAGAGGACCAGGTGGCCGCCCTACAGATGTCGAGAGGGACAAACTGCAATCGCTCCGCCCACAAGTGGCCTGGGCCCTGTGGAGTGCACCCATAACCCCGAGGGCACGGGTTTGCCACGGATTATATAGGCGGATTCAATGGTCTGACGAAGCCACCTAGAAATGGTGGACTTAGAAGCCGTGAGGTCCCTCCGAGGACCCGTGAAGAGATGGTCGGACTTGTGGAACGGATTTGTGACCCGTAAATAGCGATAGAGAACTCTTCGGAGATCCAGTGTTCGGAGATCCTTATGCCTTCCCAAACACTGGTCTTTGGAGAAAACGGGTAGGAAGATGGGCTGGTTCAAATGAAAAAGTATAATGACCTTCGGTAAAAAGGAAGGAACTCTGAGGGACACGCCGCCATCCGTGAAGGAGAGATAGGGATCCCGGCACGAGAGGGCCTGCAACTCCAAGACCCCACGAGCGGAGGTGATCGCCACCAAAAAGGCTGCTTTAAGGGTCAAATCGTGGAGCGACACTCCCTTGAGCTGTTCGAAAGGAGCAGCCATGAGCACCTTCAGAACTAAAGAAAGATCCCAAGGCTGTATTACTGGCCGGATGGGGGAACGGAGTACCTTTGCACCCTTGAGAAACCGTGCTACATCCACGTGGGATGCAATGGAGCAGCCATTTATCAGCCCCCAGAAACAGGTTAGGGCCAAGACATGAACTCGAAGTGAACCGAAAGCTAACCCTTCTTGAGGCCCTCTTGGAGAAAAGCGAGGACTTGTGGTATCTCTGCACGCCATGGCGAGAGGCGACGCCGCGAGCACCAGGTCTCAAAGATGTGCCACACTCGGGCATATGCCCATGATGTAGAGAGCAGTCGAGCCTTAAGCAGGGTACCCACTACCCGAGAATAACCCTTGTGGCTCAGCTGGCAGCGTTCAAGAGCCAAGCCGTAAGCTAGTAGGGAGCAGGGTTGTCCATCGTGATCAGCCCCTGCTGCAGGAGACCTCTGTGAGCACAGAGCTGCAGAGGAGCCGCTCGGGCTAACTGAACAAGGTCAGCATACCAAGGCCTCTGAAGGCCAATCCGGAGCCACTAGGATCACTGCGCCCGAGTGTGTTCTGATCCACTGGAGAACTTTCCCTATGAGCGGCCATGAGGGAAAGATGTACAGCAGCACTGTCGCCGGCCACGGCTGGGCTAAGGCATCCAGTCCCTGCAACCTGTGTTGCCTCTGGCGGCTGAAGAAGGCCGGGGCTTTGGAATTTGTTGAGGACGCCATGAGATCCATTGCAGGCCGACCCCACCTCCGCACTATCTTCTGGAATGCCCAGGATCGAGGGCATGACGGCTGAGGAAATCGGCCTTCACATAGGTGACTCCCGCAATGTGCTGAGCCGACAGAGCTTGTATGTGTCTCTCTGCCCACTGGAAGAACAGAGTCATTTCCCTGGCTATTCCACAGCATTTGGCACTTGTCATCGCGTTGTCAGAGAGAACACGAACCATCTGGGAGCGAAGTAGAGGCAGAAATCTCAGTAAGGCCAGGCGGACTGCCCGGGCCTCCAGGCGGTTGATGGTCCAAACATGCTTCGTGAGTCGACTAGGTGCCATGAGCCATGCAATTGAGGCAATGAGCTTCCCAACCCGAAAGACTAGCATCTGTTGCCATCAAGACCCAGTGCGGAGTCTCCAAGGGAACGCCCCTTAAGAGATGGGATGGCAGGAGCCACCAGGCAAGGTCATGTCTCGTCGATGGGGGTAGTGAGACACGATAGCTATAATCCTCTGACACAGGGGACCAGCAGGCGAGCAACGCCTGCTGTAGCCCACGCATGTGCACTCTCGCCTACGGAACCACCTCAATGGCAGCAGCCACGGACCCCAGGACCTGAAGGTAGTCCCATGCGCATGAGCAGTCCAGATGAAGAAAATGTCGAATCTGAGAGGAAAAGCTTGACAAAAATGGTCATGGGTCAGGAAAACCTTGCCCTGAGCTGTGTCAAACCGGGCTCCCAGGAACTCTTAACTGCTGAGGCGGCTGCAGGGAACTTTTGGCACGATTGACGACCCAGCCGAGGCCTTCTAAGGAGGAGAACACCTGGTCCACCGTTTGGTAGGGCTCCAAGAGGGAGTCCGCCCACATGAGCAAATCGTCCAGGTACGGGTGCACCCGAATCCCCCGTCTGTGCAAGGCTGCTGTCACTACCACGATGACTTTGGAGAAAGTACATGGGGCCGTGGCGAGGCCAAACAGCATGGCACAAAATTGGAAATGTTGGCCCAGGATTGGGAAGCGCAGGAAATGCTGATGGTTGCTTCGGATAGGAATGTGGAAGTATGCCTCTGTGAGGTCGAGAGAAGCAAGGAACTCCCCCTGGCGGACCGCTTGGATGACCGAACGTAGCGTTTCCATTCAGAAGCGTGGTACGCAGAGGCAACGGTTGATGCCCTTGAGATCAAGGATCAGGCAAAAAGAACCCTCCTCCTTGGGAGCCAAGAAATAGATGGAATACCGACCCGTTCCCAACTCTGTCGGAGGGACGGGGCAAGTGGCGCACAGGAGAAGGCGGCGACAGTGGAGAGAATGGCTGCACTTTTTCTGGGTGCCCCGCCTAAAAAAACGAGAAAGGCCTCACGAATGGGCCGGCAAGTCTCGAGAGCGTAGCCCCGAGACACAATATCGAGGACCCAATGATCGGAGGTGATGACAGCCCAATGTCGAGAGAACAGCGCCAACCACCCTCCTACTGCAGGCTGCATCCTGGGAGGGCGGCTCTTCCCATCAGCAGGAGGAGCATGTGGCTCTGGACAACTTGTTCGGGCCCAAGTATGAGTCATTGCCCTTTCGGGTGTCCTGAAAGGGCTGTGACTCTTGGCCAAAGCGATTAGAAGAAGCTGAAAGTGCCGGCCAGCCGGGCCAGTAATGACTAGCGTCACAGGATCTGGAAGTACGTCAGAAAGACTGAGAATAAAACCAGGACTATGGTGCGCAGAGGACTTTGGTTTATCCTCCGGAAGACGCCGAGGCTTCACTTCCCTCCCTGACTAACTTGTCTAGGTCATCACCAAAGAGAAGCCTACCCTTAAAAGGCAGCTTCAAAAGACATGTCTTAGAGGTGACATTTGCCGACCACTGGAGTAACCAAAGCCATCGCCAAGCTACGGTGACAGCTGCCACCGAGTGAGCCAAGAGACGCAGAAAGTCATAAAAGGCATCCGCTAAGTAGGCCGTGACTGATTCCAAGCGACCTGGAGCTGGATCCTCCGGCAAGCACTGAATCCATCGCAACAAAGCCCAGGCTCCGAGACCACCACAGTGCTGAAGACGAGAAAGCATAGTTACTCACCTGTAACAGGTGATCTCCGGGAACAGCAGGAATTTAGTCTTCACATATGGGTATCGTCGGTACCGACGGAGCCTGCGTGGGAACGCTCCTCAGCATCCAATAGGAAAGCTTTTGGGAGCATCCCACAGTGCCTGCGTGCTGCCTTCCCGGCTTTCCAACTGTCCCTCTCCAGTTGAGTTTATAGCTGAGACAAAGGAAGAGAGAGAGAGAGAGAGAGAGAGAAAGAGAGAGAGATACAACTCCTAGGGGAGGTGGGTGGATTGTGAAAACTAAATTCCTGCTGTTCCCGGAGATCACCTGTTACAGGTGAGCAACTACGTTATCTCCAGGAACAAGCAGGAATGCAGTCTTCACATATGGGGATTCCCTAGCTTCAGATGCCAGGGAGATGGCCCCAGGAAGTTGTTTGGCCTTGTAAAAGGGTCATACTTCCCCCCATGGATCTCTGTCATCCTACCAGGGACGGTGGGTAGGAGTTGACTAAGTCTGAAAAAGGTGTTGAACAGCCTGGCCAAACAAGGCATCCCGGCGGGAGTCCTTGTCTAAGCAGTAGTGGGCTGTGAAGGTATGTATCAAAGCCCAAGTAGCTGCTCACAGATGTCGTCGATAGACACCGAGTGAAGATGAGTCATTGAGGCTGCCATGGCTCTCACACTGAGCTATGACATGGTCTTCAAGAGAAAGGTTCTTACTCTCATAGGCAAAGGATATGCACTGAGCAATCCAGTTAGAGTTCTTTTGGAAACTGGAAGTCCCAAATGACTAGGATCAAAAGCAACAAAGAGTTGAGAAGATTTTCTATGTTGCTGTGTCTTTTGCAAGTAAAAGGCCAAAGCTCTTTTACAGTCCAAGGTATGAAGGTTCCTTTCTGCACTGGAGGCATGAGGCCTTGGAAAGAATACAGGAAGGTAAACCGCTTGGTTTAAAAGGAAAGGCAAAACCACCTTTGGCATAAAGTGTGGATAAGTCCTAAGAACTACCTTATCATGGTGGAACCTTGTATAAGGAGGATCAGCCACTAACGCTTGCAATTTACTGATGTGACGTGCTGATGTGAGTGCAATGAGGAAGATGACTTTCCAAGAAAGGAATTTCAAACATGTAGTGGCTAATGGTTCAAAGGTCGGTTTCATGAGCTGCCCAAGCACCAGATTTAAGTCCCATGCCACAGGTGGTGGTTTAATGGGAGGCTATGTTAAAAGAAGGCCTCTCATAAATCTCGCTATGAGAGGATGAGAGGAAATAGGTTGTCCACTTAGAGGCTTGTAAGAAGCTGCAATAGCACTAAGATGGACTCTTACTGAATTTGTCTTGAGACTCGCATTTGACAATCGGTTGAGGTGTCTGAAGCGGTTTCAACGGTACTGAAGCCGTGAGAAGAGCCGCTAGACTGCGTTCGATAGCAAGAAATCTCTGGTCTATCGATGCTGCCGATGCTTGGGTGTCAGTACTGGTAGAAGCGGCCAGAACCCCACAGCATGGCGCCAGTAGTTCTGCCGAGGTTGAGGCCTCGAGAACATCCTGGAGCCCCGTTAGTGCTTTGGAAGCCAAAGCCTCCCACCGGGGCAGTTTTGCCGGTGAAAATTCCTCAAGGGCAATGCCAGGGGCATCTCGATACTTAGGAGATCTACCCTTTGAGGACCGGCTAGATTTATGTTTAGTTACCTGAGATCCATGGGAGGAAGATGAGGCCCTGGAGGACGTCGATGCAACAGATGCCACGTCTGAGGGAAAAAGGGTGCTAAGTTTAGCAGCTCGGTTCTGCCGGCCCCTTTTTGACATCATTCCACAGGAATGGCACTCTGAAACAGAGTGGTCAGGACCTAAACATTTGAGACACCAATCATGGGTGTCGGTGACGGAAATAGTACCGCCACATTTAGAACATTTCTTAAAACCTGAAGTAGGTTTTTCCATTTTTAAGGAAAAAATTGGGCCTAGTGCCCAAAATGGCACCTAGCACCAAGGAAAAAGTTTCTAAAGTAAAACACTTCAGAAACTATAATTTTTTTTATTTTTTTTTTTAAAGAAAGAAGAAAGAACCGGCGGTACCGGTATGGCATCGAAGGAAGGCAGACATGACCACAAAAACAAAGATTAAAGACAAACTTTTTCTGCGGTGACAGGGTATGACCTGTCGGCTCCGCGGAAAACAAAGAACTGGAGAGGGACAGTTGGAAAGGCAGCACGCAGGCGCTGTGGGATGCTCCCAAAAGCTTTCCTATTGGACGCTGGGGAGCATTCCTGCGCAGGCTCCGTTGGTACCCACGATACCCATATTTAAAACTACATTCCTGCTTGTTCCTGGAGATAGCGGTTTTAATAAGACACTTGACCTACCTGTCCTGTTGGTCCCGTAGCGCTGCGCCCCCCCCCCCCCCCTCCCTCAGCTGGAATGGTGGTGTGCTTTGAAACGCCCGTCACAAGCACATCCACTTTTGGATATGTGAGCCACCTCTCCCGTTCCGTGGGAGACCAAAGATACAGTTGGCCCAGACGGTGAGCTGTACACAAGGAGGCATCCGGCGCTTCCCATTCCTGAGACACCATCTGTTGTAGTTCCGCTGGAAAAGGGAAGGCCTTGGAAGGCTTGCAACTGCCCTGCAGAATGGGGTCTGCCTGCGACTGTGCCCAAGACTCCTGTAATACAGGAGGTCAAGCAGGCACAACACTTCCATCACCTGCGCAATCAAAGCTGGTAACTCATCCTTGTGAAAAAGAAGGATATACTGAGCATCCCCCTGGCTGTCAGCTGATGCCCCCGATGGAAAGTATTCGCCGTCCTCACGATCAAAGACCGCTATGCTACCGGCCTCTGAAGACATGTCTTCCCCTGGAACCACTGGCCACGCATCCGCGCTCCAGAAGGGCGGCCAGTTCCCTTGGGAGCCACATCACTACAATGGCGCTTCTGTGAGGCTGTTGCAGCGTTTGCCCCACTAGAAGGGGAATGATGCCCTCCTAACTCCAATCCTGACGCATCCGAGTGCCAGATGGACCAGGCTTGTTTAAAAAGGGACAGAAAATGTGCATCCGAAGTCGGGGAAGGCGCTTCCACGGCCAAGATGGAGGAGGCCGGAGGCTGAGGTATCAGGAAAGGAGGGTCTGAAGGTGAAATTAGACTTACCTGCTAATTGTTGTTCCTGGAGTGGAGCCAGTCTAGTCCCGGACCTCTGGGTTCCCTATCTCATCCAGCAGCTTGGAGACTGAGAAAACTCCTCCTTTTTCTGAGGTCACCGGTATATCCTCCTGTAATCCGCCCTCTGTCATCAGTTACCTATTGACACAGCAGACTCACCGGAGACACAAACAATAATTTAACAGAAGGAAGTAATTAACTATGAACTTCCCGGAAGGCGGTACGAAAAGGCCACCTAGAAGTTATGGCTTTAACTCACACAGGCCACTCCCACCTCCAGAAGAAAGGAAAAGGAGCAGGCCGCCCAACCACTCACTCTTCTAGTATAGTAACCAGAAGTATTATGAAACCTCTTACCTGTGAATGGTCGAAGCGCCCCCGGCCACCGCCGAAACAGAACACAGGGATGGGACGCGGGACTAGACTGGCTCCACTCCAGGAACAATTAGCAGGTAAGTCTAATTTCACCTTCCTGGACGTGTACCCAGTCTAGTCCCGGACCTCTGGGTCAGTACCAGAGCAGTGAAAAAGCTAAACATGGGAGGGACCTGGTAGACCAGCCTGAAGTACCGCCGATCCAAGAGAGGTCTCCTCCGACCTTTGCACATCTAGGCGGTAATGCTTCACAAAAGTATTCAGCGAGGACCAAGTCGCCGCCTTACAAATCTCGACCGGGTACACCAAACGTACCTCCGCCCAGGACAAAGCCTGTGCCCTAGTGGAATGCGCTCTAATCCCTTCCGGCACCACCTTACCCTGCAGTATGTACGCCAAAGTAATCGCCTCTTTTATCCACCTGGCAATGGACGCTTTGTACGCTGGTTGACCCTTTCGCGGACCCGCGAAGAGGACAAAGTCTGTCTGACTTGTGGAAACTGGCCATCTGGCGTAAATATTTCTTTAACGCCCTGCGGGCATCCAACAGGTGAAACTTTCAAGACCCCGTCTCACCCGCGACCTGCGAGAACGAAGGCAAGGAAATTTCTTGATTCACGTGAAAAGGCAACACCATCTTGGGCAGGAACACCGGCACCGTCCGCAAAACAACCTTTGTGGAAAAAAAGGACAGATAAGGCTCCCTGCAGGAAAGCACTTGTAATTCGGAGATCCGTCACGCTGAGCAGGCGGCTACCAAGAACACCACCTTCAGTGTAAGATCCTTGACCGACGCCCGAGACAACGGTTCAAACGGCGCGCGCTCTAGAGCACCTAACACGAAGGGAAGATGCCACTTTGGGAAAAAACGCCTGGCCGGAGGCCGCACCCGTGACACTGCTCGAAGAAAACGCTTAATATCTCCCTGGCATCCGAGCGACTGACCGCCGATCTTGCCCCAATAACACGCCAAAGCTGCTACTTGCACCCGCAATGACGCAGCTGCTAGACCTTTGTCAAGCCCGTCCTGAAGAAATTCCAAGATCTGCGGGATAGAGGACGTTAAGGCCGCACACTTCCTTTCCACGCACCACGCCTCAAACACCCGCCAGATTCGGACATACGCTAGAGAGGTGGAACTTCTGGCCTTCAATAGCGTGGAAATAACCGCCGCCGAGTACCCTCTGGACCTCAGCCTCGCCCTTTCAAGAGCCAGGCCGTAAGTAAGAATCGATCCACATGTGGCATGAAGAGGGGCCCCTGCGCCAGCAGATCGGGGCGATGAGGAAGGCGCCAGGGTTTTGCCACCAACAACCTCACTAGATCCCCGTACCACGGCCTGCGAGGCCAATCCGGCGCAATCAGGATTACCTGACCCTCGAACCGCTCGATGCTCTGCAGCAGATGCCCTATCAGCACCCACGGCGGAAACACATACAGCAGACGCCCGGCTGGCCACACCTGACTGAGTGCATCCAAACCTTCTGACATAGTTTCTTTTCTTCTGCTGAAAAATCTGCTGACCTTTGCCGAAGCGAATGTCGCCATGAGATCCATGACCAGTGCTCCCCACCGGTGCACCACCATCTCGAAGACCTCGGGATGAAGCACCCATTCCCCGGGATCTACTCTCACCCGACTGAGATAATCGTCCTGCACATTGTCCACTCCCGCCACATGTGCCACCGACAGATCTAGAAGATGCGCTTCGGCCCAGCCGCAGAGGGCTTCGGCCTAACTTCCAGCCCTGCGCTGGTCGTTCCCCCCTGCTTGTTGACATAGGCCATTCAAAAGTGAGAGGGAACCAGGTGACTCTTCGACAGATTGACAATCCAACCGAGCTCCTCTAGTAAGGCCACCACCCGGGCAGTGGCCGTCTCGCTTTCGAACCTGGTCTTCGCCCGGATCAGCCAATCGTCCAGATACAGATGCACTAACATTCCCTCCTTCCGAAGAGCCGCCGCCACCACCACCATTACCTTGGTGAAGGTTCGCGGCGCCGTCGCTAACCCAAAGGGTAATGCCTGGAATTGGAAATGACCGAAGGGTACCGCGAAACAGAGAAATTGGTGATGCTCCGGCCGTATCGGAATGTGGAGGTAGGCCTCTGACAAATCCAGAGAGGTAAGGAACTCTCCCCTTTGCACCGTCACTATAACTGACCGCAGTGTCTCCATATGGAAATGAGACACCCGAAGACAACGATTCACTCCCTTGAGATCTAGGATTGGTCGAACGCCTCCGTCCTTCTTTGGCACGACAAAATATATGGAGTATCGACCGCAACCGAGTTGGTCTGGCGGTACGGGCACGATCGCCTTGAGGTCCAGGAGTCTTTGGACTGTCTCCCGCAAGGCCGCACGCTTGGTGACCGACCTTCTGGGAGACTGAACGAAAGCCTCGCGCACTGGTCTGAGAAACTCTAGCGCGTAACCCTCTCGAATAACTTCCAGGACCCACTGATCTGACGTTACACGGACCCAGGCGGCATAATACTCCTGCAACCCACCCCCTACCGGGAGCACAGACGCCTGGGCCCCCCTTATCTCATTGCTGCTTTTTAGTCCCGAAGGAAGAGGAAGAGGCCGGCCCAAAACCTCTTCCCACCTCTCGAAACCCCCGGAAACTCTGGCTCATACCAGAAAATCGCCCTCTCTGACCTGAAATGAATCTATGAAACCAAGAGCGACAAAAGTCCCACTGCTGCCCCCTGCCAGCTGGAAACGTCCAGGTCGACTTAGGCTTGTCCTCCAGCAACTTACCACCCTTGGATTCTCCTAAGTCCTTAACCAACTTTTCCAAGTCCTCTCCGAACAGCTGGCCTTTAAAGGGAAGTTTACTCAACCTAGCCTTGGAGGCCAAATCCGCCGCCCAGTTGCGCAGCCAAATACCGACGTGTGGCCACTGCGGAGGCCATGCTTTTAGATAAACCTTGCATAAGGTCATAGTGGATGTCCGCTAGGTAGGCAGCACCCGACTCCAACTTGGCCGCCTCCCCATCCTCCACACCGTCCTTGTCCGGCCGCACACGCTGGGACCAGCAAAGGCATGCTCTAGCTACCCACGCGCCGCAAATAGCCGCCTGTAGCGACAGGGCATTCACATCAAACACTAGTCTTAATAACACATCTAACTTCTTATCCTGAGAATCCTTGAGGGCCGCACTACCTTCCACAGGAATGGTGATGATCTTGGTTACCACCGACACGGCCACATCCACTCTGGGAGACTTAAAAACCTCCTTATCCTGATCCAGTAGCGGATAGAGACGATTCAACACCCTGGAGCCCTTCAGAGGTGCTTCAGGCACGTTCCAGTGCTTCAGGCACGTTCCACTCCTCCTGGATCATCTCCCGAAAGACCCTATGTACTGGGAAAGCCCTCTGAGACTTTCGGAAGACCTGCAACAGAGGATCCTCCAGGGTATCATCTTCCGTAGCCCCCGGAACCGACATATTGAGGACCTTTAAGACCTCTCCGATTAGTGCCGTTAGTTCTTCCCATCTGAAAACCTGCACTACTCTGGACTGTTCTTTTTCGGACAGCTCCCTTTCCTCCAGCTCATCCTCTACTCCTATGCTTTGAGCCTCGTCATCGGACAAGAGGGCTTCCGAAACAACGGAGAGATCGCTAGCCCCGTTGTCACCACGGGGTCTCTTGGCCCCGCACGCACGCTCCTCGGTCTGCAAGTGCGAAGTCAACCTCTTAACTCCGCCCAGAACCTCAGGGCCTTTCCGCTGCAGAGAGCTAGCAAACAACGTGCGCTGGAGCAAAGAAACAAAATCCTATGAAAAAATAGCCGACAATTCCTGCGGCAATGACGACAGAGAGAGGCATATCAGGGGCCGAGGAGGGGCCCACCACCGGCTCCACCTGAGCCCGCTCCTCGCCTGACACAGCCGAGCCTTCTGGCTCGGGCCCTCGCCCCTCTCCCTTCTCCTCCCAGGAGACTTCCATCGAAGCCGCTTCCCGTACGCAGGACTTGCACAATACTGAAGTGACCCCTTTTTTCAGGCCACAGACCAGGCAGAGAGGCCTCGAGGGCATGGCAGTCCCAACCCCAACTGAGAGAGTCCTGCCCCGCAAGGCTGCTAGCCACGTGCAAAGCTCCCACACTTTACCTGTGAGAAGGGACCAGAGAGGAACAGGCCCAGCCTCCCCACTGTCCCCCGCAGCAAAGTTATCACGCTTTTTTTTTTGTTTTTTTGTTTTTACAGACAAATTACATAGCCGGGCAAAGAAAAGGTAGCAGTGCCCAGAAAGCAAAGAGTAAACCTTACCCAGAGTCTGCAGAGCGTCCAGAGGGGGCCAGGGAAAAAACTGCCTGATGAACCGGCGCCTGTGGCTGCTGCACCACACGGCTAGGCCCCGAGCTGCCTTTTCGCGCCAAAATGCTCCGGATACAGCTCCGGATCAAAGACTGGCTGCCATGCTCTAAACCGCCGCCTGAGCAAGCAGTCTGCCGCGTGAGGACAGACTTGCTTGCCGGTGGCCCCGGAGCAACTCCAAGGCGAAGGCAGAGAAAGAGAGATGTGCTAAAAATAACTTCGCACAGCTGAAGCAGCCGCGATCACACGGAGCAGGCCAAGCGCACTAACAGGCAAGTCTCTGTGTGGCGCTGGCCGGACTCTCCTCCGGGTCACTGCTCTTCCGAACTGCCTGCACCTTCACCCCACACCCCAACAATAGTAGCAGAAGCCCTGGCTTACTCCATCGAAGTGAAGGTACCGAAGGGGAAAGGGGGGGGGGGGAGGAAGCTTAAGAGGGAGAGAGCAGCCTGCAGAAAAACAAAGCCACAGATCCTCACTAATCCCACTAATAGAAAACTCCTAAAAAACCCATTCCAACTAACAAATTTAGCCTGAGTTGTCTCTCCAGTGAGCCCGGGTTAGCAGGCTCTATCCATCCAGCTGCTTGGAGACTGAGGCAACTGATGACAGAGGGCGGATTCCAGGAGAATATACCGGTGACATCAGAAAAAGGAGGCATTTTCTCAGTCTCCAAGCTGCTGGATGAGATAGGGAACCCAGAGGTCCGGGACTAGACTGGGTACACGTCCACGAAGGCCCCTCTGCAGAAGGTGTTGAGAGAGGGTTCAGTGATGGAGTGGGAGCTGAGGAAGAGCTGTCTCTAGTAGAGGGAGGAGCAGAAACTGCTACCAAATACTTCCAAGGGTGAGAGGAGCAGACCACACAAACACTATCTTAAATCTTTTTGCTTTCTGCTGCACATGATGCACCTCTGAGATGAAGAGGGCATCGCAAAAAGAAGCGGCTGACATGCCCCGAAGCCGAAAAAGGTGAAGGACTGCCAGGCGAATGGCTGCTTCAACTGCTATTGTAAACAAAAAATGCCACCGAGAAGGAGGATGTGAACAGCAGGAATTCCTGCCGGAAAATGGCCGCCGCAACGAGACCTCATGGGAGGAAGAAGCCTGAAAATGGCCGCCACACTGGAGCCTGCCGAAAAACCTTGCAAGGCAAACGCAGATCCCCCGTATTTCAGCCACCCCAATGAGCCTAAAAGAGCGCTGACAAGCCGCCTTCTGATTTTACCGCGAAGGAAACAGAAGCGCGATCAAGTGTGAGCAGCTGCAGCAGCTGGGTGGGGCACCACTCACTGAGCAGATAATCTCCGATTGCAGCCACTGCAGAGCAGGGGAGTCAAGGCAGACAAGAAGGAAGGGAAACTTCAGGCTGTCCAGCAAGATAGGCCCTCGTGGCCAGGAAAGAGTAGTTACTCACCTGTAACAGGTGTTCTCCAGGAGCAGCAGGAATCAGTCCTCACATATGGGTGACGTCGGCGCCGACGGATCCCTCGCAGAGCAATTTCCCCAGCTTTCAAAGAAAGCCTCTGGGAATTGCAGCGCGCATGCGCGGTCCCCTTCCCGCCCAAGGGTGCCATCTTGCTCAGTCTGATGACATAGCTAAAAGACAGCAAAAGAATTAGCAAAAACGAAATGATAGGACTGCAACTCCAAGGGGAGGAGGGAGGGTTGTGAGGACTGATTCCTGCTGCTCCTGGAGAACACCTGTTACAGGTGAGTAACTACTCTTTCTCCAGGACCAAGCAGGAAGTAAGTCCTCACATATGGGACTCCCTAGCTTAAGGCTACCGGAGACCTCAAGTGGAAAAATGAGCTCCCTCTAGCTCAGTAGCACAGAAGGAAGGAATCTTCTCTGAAAACGCCCCCGACCGGTAGCCCAACACCAGGGCCGGAGGGTAGGAGTTGCCTAAACCTCAAAGAGATTATGGAGGACTGCCTGACTGAAAGCACTGTCCCTGCGGGACTCCCTCTCCAGGCAGTAGTGGGCCGCAAAAGTCTGGCTTGAAGACCAAGTAGCGGCCCGGCAGATGTCTGCCAACGGAACAGAGCGGAGATGAGCCACTGACGCAGCCTTCGCCCTAACACGATGAGCCGTGACACGACCCTCCAACGAGAGGCCGGCTGCCCCATAACCCAAGCTATACAGTCAGCAACCCATATGGACAAAGTACGCTTGGAGACAGGTAGCCCCAACTTATTGGGGTCAAAAGAAACGAAGAGCTGAACAGCCCTCCTATGCTCCCGCGTACGGTCAAGGTAGAAGGACAAGGCCCTCCTACAGTCCAGGGTATGCAGGACCATTTCAGCCCGGCTGGTGTGCAGACCGGGAAAGAAGGTCGGAAGAACCACCTCCTGGTTGAGATGAAAAGGAGAAACCACTTTTGGAAGAAACTTAGGGTGAGTCCGTAAGACTACCCTATTCCTATAGAACCTAGTGTAGGGAGGATCAGACACTAGGGCCTGCAGTTCAGTAACGCGCCTAGCAGAGGTAAGGGCTACCAAAAACAAGGTTTTCCAGGAAAGAAAACGAAGAGGGCAGGTAGCCATAGGTTCCAAAGACGGACAGGTAATCCGCTGCAAGACCACATTCAGATCCCATTAAGGGACTGGTGGGCGCAAAGGAGGCTTAAGGAGAAGGAGGCCTCAGAGAAAACGAGCCACCAAAGGGTGGTTGGAAAGAGGCCTGCCATCCACCGGTGCGTGATGCGCAGAGAGAGCACTGAGGTGGACCCTGACAGAGTTGGACTTAAGGCCCAGATTGGAGAAGTAAAGCAAATATTGCAAGACCACTGCCACCAAGCAGGAGAAGGGATTCTCAGACTGTTGAGCACACCAAACGGAGAACCGACGCCACTTAAGAGCGTAGGACTTCCAGGTGGAGGGCCGCCTGGAGGCCAAGATGATCTCTTCCACCTCCCGAGGCAGTAGGAGGGGAGCAAGGACTAACCTATCAGCAGCCAGGCCATCAGATGAAGGGACCGGAGGTTGGGGTGTAGGAGAGTCCCCTGATCCTGTGACAGGAGATCGGGTCGAAACCCCAGAGGAAGAGGAGTGTCCACCGTCAGCTGCATCAGAAGCGGGAACCAGGGCTGTCTCGGCCACCGGGGAGCCACTAGGATCATCGAGGCTCTGTCTCTGAGAACCTTGAAGAGCGTCCGAGACACCAGTGGCATGGGAGGAAAGGCATACAAGAGGCCCGTGGACCATGGAATCAGAAAAGCATCCGCCGCTACTCTGAGAGGATGCGGTTGTCGAGAGCAGAATCTGAGAAGTTGCCGGTTCAGAGGACTGGCAAATAGATCCATGGTGGGGAGGCCCCACTTGAGAAAGATCCGCTGAACTACCAAAGGATCCAATCTCCACTCGTGTGGTTGGGGATCCTGCTCAGCTTGTCTGCCAAGTAATTTTCTTGACCTGGGAGATAGACAGCTTTGAGGAGGATGCCGTGAAGGACGGCCCAAGAGCACTGTTTTTGTGCCTCCTGACAGAGAAGGAAGGAGCCTGTGCCTCCTTGTTTGTTCACGTAGAACATTGCGACTTGATTGTCTGTCTGAACCAGGACAGACTGGTGAGAAGTGAGGTGGGAGAAGGCTCTCAGAGCTAGGCGGATGGCTCTGAGCTCCAGGAAGTTCATCTGCTGAGCAGATTCCCAAGGAGTCCAAGAGGCCTTGACTCCCTTGGCAATGTGCTCCCCAACCCAGGAGAGAAGCATCGGTTGTCAGTACCTGAGAAGGGGGAGGAGATTGAAAATCTACTCCTAGCACCAAAACCACCGCAGAGAAGAGACCAGCAGGTCGGATAGCTGTACTGAGTCCGCCAGGCTCCCCGTGGCCTAATGCCATTGAGTGCGAAGGCACCACTGAGCAGGTCGCATGTTCAGGCGGGCATTGGGGGTCACATGGACCGTGGAAGCCATATGGCCGAGCAGTCTCAGAAATTGCCTGGCAGAGACCAGGGAATTGCTGTGAAAGTGGCTGGCGAGATCCATGAGCCTGTGGGCCCTGTCCAGAGGCAGGAAGGCCCGCGCCTGAAGTGTGTTCAACCTGGTGCCTATGAATTCGAGATCTTGAGAGGGTAGCAAAGTGGACTTTGCGAAGTTTATGACAAATCCCAAGTGCTGGAATAGAGTCACAGTGCGATGGGTGACCTGAGTGGCCTCTTGGGAAGACTGGGCTCTGATGAGCCAGTCGTCCAGGTATGGAAACACAAAAAGGCCTTGAAGTCTTAGATAGGCTTCCACCACTGCTAGGCATTTGGTGAACACCCTGGGGGCGGAAGACAGGCCAAAGGGCAGTACTCTGTACTGGTAATGATTTCCTCCCACAACAAACCTGAGATATTGTCTGTGGTCTGGATGAATAAGGATGTGAGTATAGGCATCCTTTAGATCTAAGGAGCATAGCCAGTCTCCCTGCTGGAGGTAGGGCAGCAGGATTCCTAGGGTAAGCATCTTGAACTTTTCCCTTGCCAGGAACTTGTTGAGGTTTCGCAAGTCCAGGATAGGTCTGAGGCCTCCTGTTCTTTTTGGAATCAGAAAGTACCTGGAATAAAAGCCGTGACCTCTCAGGTGGTGGGGCACCGATTCCACAGCCTGTTCCTGAAGAAGACTTGCTAACTCCTGAAGGAGTAAGTCCCTGTGCAGAGGGAGTCTTGGAGGCTCCCCTGGAAAGTAGGAGGGAGGTACCTGGTGAAAGTGAAGAAGATAGTCTTTTTGAACTATATGAAGCACCCAGGTATCTGAGGTGATGGCTGACCACCTGTGGGCAAAGTGGACCAGCCGGCCTCCTGTGCTGAGAGAAACCAGCGGAGGGGAAGAGGCTATGCTGACTGAGTCAAAAACCCCCACCCTGCTGAGCAGGGGCCGGTGTTGTGGACTTGGGGGCCGGTGTTGTGGGCTTGGGGGCCTGCTGCCTACGGGACCCATTACCCCGTCCCTTGGCCTGCTGACCCTCTTGGGGAGCTGCTGAGGCCTGATAATGAGGGTAGTGTTTATAGGCAGCTGCATTCCTCGGGTAAAAGGGCTTTTTCCCCGAGCCCTTCTTCTGAGAAGGGGCAGAGGTTTTCCTGGACAGCCGAGTCCTGGTCAGAATCTCGGTCTCGATCTGTGCAGCCTTTTCAGCCATGGGCTTGCCAAAGAGGTTTTCACCTCTGCAGGGGACATCGACCAACTTGTCCTGTACCCATGGCTCGAGGTCGGATGACTGAAGCCAAGCCTGTCGGCGGGCACCGATGCCGGCTCCGGCTACCCAAGCCGATGCTTCGAAGCCATCGTAGGCTGCTCGAGAGATAAACTTCGAGCACTCCCGAATACCAGTGGACAAGCCCTGGAACCTCTGCAAAGGTTCCTCGGAGAGACCAGCAGAGAACCCGGCAATCTCCTTTGCCAGGTCTCGGAGATACATGCCCATGTAGAGCTGGTAGGTCTGGAATCGACAAGCAAGCATAGAGCCCTGGAAGCACTTCCTACCGAGGGCATCCAGGTTCCGGGCCTCCCGTCCGGGAGGCACCGAGGAGTGCATCTTCTGACTCTTGAGCCGATGCATGGCTGATTCCACCACCATGGAATGGTGCGGTAGTTGTGCCTTTTGGAACCCAGGGCTCTTGCGGACTTGATAAATGGAATCGACCCGCTTGCTTAACACCGGCGCCGACGCCAGGCTCTCCGACATGCAGAAGAGAAGTCACTCCAGCATCGGAGGAACCGGTACAGTAAAGGCCTCCTTCGGGGGAGAGTCATACTGGAGGGCATCGAGCTCTTCGGCTCGAGGCTCCTCCTCGGGATCCGTGGGGAATGCCAAGGCCTTGGCCATATCCCGCACGCAGTCCGAGAACAGGGTGTCCTCTGGGGGGACCGTCTCCGAGGTTCGGACTCGGGCAAGTCCGATGGGATGCACAGAGTCCGAAAAGTACCTGGTGACTCTTCGTCCTCCGTCTCCCAGCCCGACTCCTCGGAGGAGGAATCGAGCGGCTCCGGTCAGGCGGGCACCGATGCCCTCCGCCCCGACGCCGACGATCTCGGTCCCGAACGGGAGGCCGAGGGAGACCGTGACCGAGGATCGACTCGAGCTCGCATGGACTCGAGGATCGGCTCGGTTTCCGGGGTCGACTTGGACGTCGACGTCCCGGTGGTCGGGGCAGATGCACCGGCGAGGCCAGCGATCAATGCCCACTGCTGGTCCATGAAGGCAGCGAAACTGCTCTCCAAGGCCGTCAACCTGAGTCCGAGCTCAGGAGACCCAGCAGCCCCCGACGTCGGCTCCTTCGGAGCTGAGTCCACGAGGACTACAGTACTCACGTGTCCAGGAGACTCCATCTCGAGACGAGGATGTTTCGAAGGCCTCTCAGACTACGAGGACCCGGGACTGCTATCGGGGCTATGCGACCTGGCCCTCGAGGAACCAGGAGCATCCACTGACACCGCCCTCGCAGGTTTCTTCTTCCTATGATGTTACCGGGCAGGACACCCCCGCTCAGAGGAACTCAGACGATGCTCAGGACCGGAGTCCCGGGACGTCGAATCCTCTGACGAGGTCCGGGCCCGGCCGGACGCGGAGTCAGAGAAGATTCGTTCTTTTTGATGCTGCCGACTCAACGCTTTTGAGGACATTTTGCCACACGGACCACAGATCATCGGGTCATGATCGGAGCGGAGGCAGCAGTCGTGTGTGTCAGTAAGAGACGTAAGTTTCTTACACCTATCACACTTTTTAAACCCGCTGGCAGCCATCGGGGGAAAAAGGGCCCCTGCGAGGTCAAAAGACAGGGCTGCCAGTGAAAAAAGAAAAATGGCGCGAACGCTAGTCACGAAGGACAAAAACCGAAAAAATAAAGAATGGACTCGATACCGGCGTATCGGGTCCGGGCGGGAAAAGGATCCGGCGTCAAACCGAGAAAAGAATAGTAAATAAAATCAACTTTTTCAGCGGCGATCACAAACAGCGTCTGTAGGGCCCCATGGAAAAAAGAAGACTGAGCAAGATGGCACCCTTGGGCAGGAAGGGGACCACGCATGTGCGCTGCAATTCCCAAAGGCTTTCTTTGAAAGCTGGGGAAATTGCTCCGCGAGGGCTGTCGGCGCCGACGTCACCCATATGTGAGGACTGACTAACTGCTTGGTCCTAGAGAACCAGAAAACCAAACCCCCTTGATGACAGGAGCTCGACTGATCTTCAAGATCAGGAGCTCCCAAGTGCTGCGGGCTTGGGCCGAGCTGCGGAACTGGGGAATCCAGAGGGACCACTCTTGTGTGCTCTGGAACATCCAGTACTCAGGTGAACCAAATTAAAAAAAAACTAAGGAAAACTAAAGATAGACACCATCATCTACTGAGAGAGAGAAAATACTGGGGGTGACCCCTAGGGGCATACCTATATGTCTACCAGAGCCCAGCCCAATCAGGCTTCTGGTAGTTTTTTTTTTCTTTGTCTCCAACATCTGCTGGCAGGGGGACTTAACCCGATTGTCTGAACTGGTCTAGCAGGATGACTTGGAAATGTGATTACAGATTACTAACAGTTCACAGATTGCAGACCTACTATCATTAAAAAAATCTGAATTTGAGAAGAAGCTTGCTGCGGAAGCAGAGAATTTGAGAAGAAGCTTGCTGCGGAAGCAAAAACACAAAATAAAGACCTTTTCAAGTACATTCGTAGCAAAAAACCTGTGAGAGTCAGTTGGTCCATTAGATGATAAAGGAATTAAAGGAACACTAAGAGGCGACAAGGCGATAGCGGAGAGACTGAATGAATTCTTTGCTTCGGTCTTTACTGAGGAAGATGTAGGGATGTTACCCATGACTGAAGTGGTATTTAAAGGTGCGGAAGAATTGAAGGAAATATCGATACATCGGGAAGATGTCTTACAACTATTAGATAAACTGAAGAGTAGCAAACCGCCTGGGCCGGTTGGTATACATCCAAGGGTGTTGAAAGAACTGAAATATGAGATTGCAGACCTGCTATCAGTAATCTGTGAACTATCATTAAAATCATCTCTAATACCTGAAGATTGGAGGATCGCCAATGTAACACCAATTTTTAAAAAGGGTTCCAGGGGTGATCCTGGAAACTACAGACCGGTGAGCCTGACGTCAGTACCAGGAAAAATGGTAGAAACCATCATAAAGAATAAAATTACTCAGCATGTAGATAGTCACAACCTAAGGGGAGACAGCCAACATGGCTTTAGACAAGGAAGATCTTGTCTTACTAATCTGTTATGTTTTTTTGAAGGAGTGAATAAACAGGTGGACAAAGGTGAGTCGGTTGATATTGTGTATCTGGACTTTCAGAAAGCCTTTGACAAGGTCCCTCATCAGAGACTTTTGGCAAAACTAACGAGTCATGGGATAGGAGGCAGTGTACTATTGTGGATCAGGAACTGGTTAAAAGATAGAAAGCAGAGGGTAGGGCTAAATGGCCAATTTTCCCAATGGAGAAAGGTGAATAGTGGTGTACCCCAGGGATCTGAGTTGGGTCCGCTGCTTTTTGACATATTCATAAATGACCTGGAAAGTGGAATAACGAGTGAGGTTATCAAATTTGCAGATGACACAAAACTATTTAAAGTTGTTAAAACCCAAGAGGATTGTGAAAAATTGCAAGAGGATCTTGATAAATTGGAAGACTTGGCATCAAAATGGCAGATGAAATTTAATGTGGACAAGTGCAAGGTTATGCACCTAGGGAAGAACAACCCAAACTATGGTTACACGATGCAAGGTTCCACATTAGGAACCACCACCCAGGAAAAAGATTTAGGCGTCATTGTGGATACCATGTTAAAACCCTCGGCCCAGTGTGCAGCGGCGGCCAAGAGAGCAAATAGAATGCTAGGTATGATAAGGAAAGGAATGGAAAATAAAACAAAAGATATTATAATGCCTCTATATCGTTCCATGGTGAAACCGCACCTTGAATACTGTGTGCAATTCTGGTCGCCGTATCTTAAAAAGGATATAGCGATTTTAGAAAAGGTTCAGAGAAGAGCCACCAAAATGGTAAAGGGGATGGAAGGATACTCCTATGAAGAAAGGATAAAAAGGTTAGGGCTCTTTAACCTGGAAAAGAGACGGCTGAGGGGAGATATGATAGAAGTCTATAAATTAATGAACGGAGTGGAACGGGTAAACGTAGATCGATTGTTTACCTTATCAGAATATAGAAAGACTAGGGGACATGCAATGAAGCTACAGGGTAAACTATTTAAGACTAATAAAAGAAAATATTTTTTCACTCAACGTGTAATCAAACTCTGGAATTTGTTACCGGAGGATGTAGTAAAGGCTGTTAGTGTAGCTGGGTTTAAAAAAGGTTTGGACAAGTTCCTGGAGGAAAGGTCCATAAAGCACAGTTACTTACCTGTAACAGGTGATCTCTGGGAACAGCAGGAATAAGTCTTCACATATGGGTACGTCGGTACCGACGGAGCCTGCGCGGGAACGCTCCCCAGCGTCCAATCAGAAAGCTTTTGGGAGCATCCCTCAGCGCCTGCGTGCTGACTTCCCGCCTTTCCAACTGTCTCTCCTCAGTTGAGTTTTAAAGCTGAGACAAAGAGAGAAAGGAAAGATAGATAGAGAGATACAACTCCTAGGGGAGGTGGGTGGGTTGTGAAGACTTATTCCTGCTGTTCCCAGAGACCACCTGTTACAGGTAAGTAACTGTGCTATTTCCAGGAACAAGCAGGAATGAGTCTTCACATATGGGGAATCCCAAGCTAAGATGCCTGGAGCCCTGGCTGATGGAGTCTACTGGAGATCCAGTAGAGGAATCTTCAAGGTGACCTCACTGAAGGGAAGGTGAAGGTCCCAAACTGGAATTGACAGGTGACCGAGGTGTCAACTGGGGTAGTAGAAAAAGAGTGTGTGTGTGAGAGTGTGTGAGAGTGTGTGAGAGTGTGTGAGAGTGTGTGAGAGTGTGTGAGAGTGTGTGAGAGAGTGTGAGAGAGTGTGTGTGTGTGTGTGTGTGTGTGTGTGAGAGAGTGAGTGAGTGAGTGTGTGTGTGTCTCTAGATCAGGAGGGGCATAACATATGCACACACAGCTTACAGACATATATCTATAGAGACATCTAAGAACAAGAAGGTGGAAACTACTTGAGAAGATATATGGAGAATCTATTCCCCCTGGCTAAGATGGCGCAGGAATGCTATCCAGTGAAATAACCAGGATGGTTGCGTGAAAATACAGAGGATAATATCAGTCTGTAAACAGCAAGTCCTGAGTCCTGTAGAACTCTCACATGGTAAATGGACAGAAAACGCATAGGATGAGATACCAGGTTGACCCACTGGAGGGACACAAAGGGGTATCATGCGTTATTAGTTAAATATGTGCAGTCCATGAAGGATTAGGATACCATGAGAATAAGCTGTAAGGAAAAAAGAGCATATTCCTTGTAGAAGCTGGATAACTCTTTAGACTTACATGCGGAGAAGGCTTATATCCTTTGTACGAAAAGGAGATAGTAGTGTGATAGGCGATGGCCTAGCATGTAGCAGAGCTAGGACTGAAGCCCTTTTTCTCCTGCTTTAAAATGTTATTGCTGAAGCCCTTTTTTCTCCTGCTTTAAAATGTTATTGCTGATTTTGGAAACTTACAGAATGCTGTTAGCTGTTAGAAAGAAATACTGTTCTATTCTGGTTTGATAACATGTTCTGCTCTCCTGGAGATAAGAGAATTAAAACTTTCTTGTTTATTGTTTAGGTAAGCCAGATGTCTGTTTCAGTAGAATGCCGCGCCACTGTATCTTTGCTGATTGTGCACGGACCTCGTAATTAGGATGAAAATATAGCAGAGAAACTGAACAGTGTAAGAATATTTTGTCTAGCATTATGAAGATTGTTTAGTGTTTTGAGCCAGGGCTAGAGATACATCTTAGCCTTGCTTTGTTTGGCCTTGCTTTGTTTTGCTTTTGATGAGAATGCTTCTGATATGCCTTCCACTATCTTTGCAAGCTAACTGACCTTGCAAGAGTAGCGAAATATACTGAATACTTTAGCAGAAGTATTATGTTTAGTGTCATGTCTACCAAGACCAGGACCAATGAGAAGTTTTGCCTGTATTAGACTGGAGAAGAAAGGTATATAAACTGTCATTTTTCTGAGCTCTGGGCTCAGACATTTTATGCCAGTGCTGAGACTGTATATACAATAAAAAGGAGTTGAATCCTCGTCCATTGACTCCGGGTATTATTGGGGTTGCGGGCCCTTCGCTATTATATTTCTTGGTGCGTTGGCCAGGAAGCGTAATACGAATTGAACGCAAGCGAATAATACCGCGTATTACCGCCTCTAGGTTTGGTCCGGCTGGGACCGCAGCCGACCGACAGCGGAGAGGATCCCAGGCGCAGCCAGTCCCTTGTATCGGAGGGTTCCGCCCTGCCTCGGCGGCCTGCCGGGTCCAGCTGGCCAACACCTCGAACCCTGGTTGAGGGGAGTCCAGGATTCAACCCCAGGTGGAACGGGTTGCGCAGCGCATTAGCTACCGGATCCGGTGAGTACTGATTTTTCTGGCTTTTAGTCAGATAGCTTTGCGAAAGTCTCGAGACACTTCTGGTACAGTAACAGGTAAAGGAAGTCTGATCAACTTCCACGGGCGATCCTAGTACCCCTGCAAGTAGTGCGCGGGGCGAAACCATCAGCCCTTTCGGTTTCAGTAATTCTGGTTTAGTCAGTTAGCCCGGGAATTTTGGAAGTTGGGAAATGCTAGCATGTTTGGTTGTGTGAAGTGTGTTTGAGAGGCTTTGCAATACAGGCCAAGCGAGAGCGGACTCCTCAGTAGCGCAGTTCTTGACCGGGCGACCGCGTTCAAGTCGCGAACAGGAGGAAGCGTCTGTTGTCTGTCCCCCTTATTGTTCTGTGGGCTACGCGGACCCCTTACCCGTAGCCATTCTACCTACCCTTTCTGTTTGCTGTCCTATATGTTGTATGTCATCATGGGAGGGGCAGAGTCTGTGCAAACTCCGTTAAACTGTATGATCACAAATTTTAAGAAAGGTTTTAGTGGTGATTATGGGATCAAAATGACAGCGCCCCGTTTAGAAATATTGTGTAGCAGAGTATGGCCAGCGCTAGATACCAGGTGGCCACCAGAAGGTACTTTTGATATTCAAACTGTGTCCCGAGTGCACAAGATAGTGCGCAGCTATAGTCCTGAATAGTTTTCCTATATAGACTCCTGGTTAGGCATATGTGAGAAGCAGCCCCCCTGGATGAGGAGTTGCAGTGAGGGACAGAAAAGGATTATGTTAGCCACTACCACAAGAGTCCCTGCTAAGACAGAGAAGCTTCCGATTTATGCAGAGCCAGAGCCCCCAGAGGTTCAGGGATATCCACCTGCCTTTCTGTATACCCCAGTCCCGTTAGCTCCACCCCGAGTACCCCCGCCAGTATCCCAAGTAGAGCCGGAGGTAGCAAGCGTGCCTCCAGCCGAAGTGCCTCCCCCTGAGCATCCACCTCAAAAAACTTGAAGAGCAGACCCCTCATCGTAGAAGTCGGAGCCCTAGTCCTGAGCAGTACTCCGATGCGGAGCAGTCACCCCATGAGGACTAATCGTCAGCTCTAGCCCCAGGCACCTCAGCGCAGAAGGCTGAATTGATAGCTCTTACACGTGCACTCAGAATCGGGGCCGGAATCAGTCTGAATGTGTATACAGACTCTAAATATGCTTTTACAACACTACATGCCCATGGGGCCCTGTATAAAGAATGTGGATTGATCACCTCAGGAGGCAAGTCTGTCAAATATGGCCCAGAAATATTGACTTTGTTGGAAGCAGTTTGGGCCCCTAAACGCGTTGCTGTAACGCATTGCCGAGGCCATCAGACTGGAGATGGAGAAGTGTCCCGAGGAAACAGATTTGCTGATGCCTCTGCCCGAGAAGCAGCCATTGCAGGACAAATTACCACCCCAAATGCCGCAGTTCAAGCAACCATATTTCCAGTACCTCTTAGTGCATGGACCCCCAGATATACCAAAGTGGAGATGGACCATTACTGTCAAAAGGAGGGAGTGAAATTATCAGACACTGGGTGGATTGTGTTGGCACCGCCTGAAGGGAGCTCAACCTCTGATATGACTGTAATTCCTGAAGCATTAGGCCCCAGAGTTCAGGGAAAGTAGAGAGAATGAACCGGACCCTGAAGTCACAGATATCCAAACTCTGTCAGGAAGCCCACCTGAAGTGGCCCCAAGCTCTCCCCATTGCCCTTCTCCTAATACGGTCAGCACCCATCACGCCATTAGGGGTGTCCCCATTTGAGATCCTGTATGGCAGGGCCCCCGCCTATAATTCAGGGGATAAGGGGAGATATGAATCAAATTGCAGCACAAATCACTAGGCAAGAATTGTTGGCTTTAAGTTCTGTTTTGCAGGATCTTTATACCTGGGTGCAGGACCAGTTGCCTATCAATCTAACCGAACCCTTGCACCCTTTCAAGCCTGGAGCCTCGGTGTGGGTAAAAGAGTGGAAGAAGACACCTCATTGGAAAGGCCCATATATCGTTTTGCTATCAACCCCAACAGCAGTGAAAGTGGCAGAGATCGACTCCTGGATCCACCACAGTCGAGTGAAACCAGCAACAGTTCCTGAGAGTCGCCCCTGGACTTCGATCGCTAATCCTGCATCACCGTTGCGAATCACACTGCGGAGAAGAGATCCATCATCGTAGAGAACGTTGCCAACTTGTTTCTGAACATCACAGAGACATTCTTCAGTTCTGCATTAACTAACCATCATCTACCTTAGTAATCATCAGAGACTATAATCATGATGATTACCAATTGCTGCTATTTCCTTCTTGCGGTAGCCCTAGGACATTTGAGAACCACTCTTGCCTTGCCCCCTTGTGCAGCCTGTATAACCACCACCCGAACTGGAATGCAAGTCACCCAGACTCTATTTTACCACTCTTACTATACTTGCACTGGCATAGTCAGCCAGTGTATTTATAATGGTACCGAACTGAATGTTTGCACTAAGGGAAAGACTCGTACTTGTTTCACACCACGACAGAATCCATCTTACTACGTCTTAGAATTGAGATGGAATGATGAAGATGGAACCCTTATCAACGCTACCAGTCAACTTTCTGATCCCAATCAACCTGCGTACCTGTATTTTGATGCTTGTGATTTGATTAACAGAAATAATTATTACAGGTGCGGATCATGGGAACAAGCCTACTACTATGATGAGAAAGCATAGTTACTCACCTGTAACAGGTGTTCTCCAGGAGCAGCAGGAATCAGTCCTCACATATGGGTGATGTCGGCGCCGACGGAGCCCTCGCGGAGCAATTTTCCCCAGCTTTCAAAGAAAGCCTTTGGGAATTGCAGCGCGCATGCGCGGTCCTCTTACCGCCCAAGGGTGCCATCTTGCTCAGTCAGATGACATAGCTAAAAGACAGCAAAAGTTAGCAAAAACGAAAGCATATAACCAACTCCAAGGGGAGGAGGGAGGGTTGTGAGGACTGATTCCTGCTGCTCCTGGAGAACACCTGTTACAGGTGAGTAACTACGCTTTCTCCAGGACCAAGCAGGAAGTCAGTCCTCACATATGGGACTCCCAAGCTTAAGGCTACCGGAGACCCTAAGCACAAAAATGAGCTCCCTCGAGGTCAGTAGCACAGAAGGAAGGAATCTTCTCTGAATATGTCTCCAACCGGTAGCCCAACATCCGGGATGGAGGGTAGGAGTTGCCTATACCTCGAAGAGGTTACGGAGGACTGCCTGTCCGAAAGCACTGTCCCTGCGGGACTCCCTCTCCAGGCAGTAATGGGCTGCAAAAGTCTGGCTTGAAGACCAAGTAGCGGCCCGGCAGATGTCTGCCAATGGAACAGAGCGGAGGTAAGCTACCAACGTAGCCTTCGCCCGAACACGATGAGCTGTGACTCTACCTTCCAGCACGAGGCCGGCAGCCTCGTAAGCCCAAGCGATGCAGTCCGCAATCCAGATGGACAGAGTACGCTTGGAGACGGGGAGCCCCAACTTGTTGGGGTCATAAGACACGAAGAGCTGAACAGCCTTTCGGTGCTCCCGCGTACGGTCAAGGTAGAAGGTCAACGCCCTTCTACAGTCCAGGGTATGCAGGACCATTTCAGCTCGGCTGGAGTGTGGCCTGGGAAAGTAGGTCGGAAGTACCACCTCCTGGTTGATGTGAAAAGGGGAAACCACTTTGGGAAGAAATTTAGGGTGAGTCCGTAGGACTACCCGGTTCTTGTAGAACCTAGTGTAAGGAGCATCAGACACCAGGGCCTGCAGCTCACTAACGCGTCTAGCCGAAGTGAGGGCTACCAAGAACAAGGTTTTCCACGAAAGAAAACGTAACGGACAGGTAGCCATAGGCTCAAAAGGCGGACAGGTAATCCGCTGCAACACCACATTAAGATCCCAGTCCGGGGCTGGCGGGCACAAAGGTGGCTTAAGGAGGAGGCGGCCTCTGAGAAATCGAGCCAGCAGAGGGTGGTTGGAAAGAGGTCTACCATCCACCGGCAGGTGATGCACAGAAAGAGCACTGAGGTGGACCTTTACCGAGTTGGACTTAAGTCCAAGGTTGGAGAGAGCAAGTACTGCAAGACCACTGATGCTGAACAGGAGAAAGGATCTTGAGACTGCTGAGTACACCAGACGGAGAACCGACGCCACTTGAGAGCGTAGGCCTTTCGGGTGGAGGGCCTCCTGGAGGCCAAGACGACCTCCTCCACATCTGAAGGTAGCTGCAGAGGAGCAAGGACTACCCTTTCAGCAGCCAGGCCATCAGATGAAGGGACCGGAGATTGGGGTGTAGGAGAGTCCCCTGATCCTGCGACAGGAGGTCGGGCTGAAATCCCAGTGGAAGAGGAGTGTCTACCGCTAGCTGCATCAGAAGCGGGAACAAAGGTTGTCTCGGCCACCGGGGAGCCACTAGGATCATCGATGCTTTGTCTCTGAGAACCTTGAAGAGCGTCCGAGACACCAGTGGCATGGGAAGAAAGGCATACAAGAGGCCGGTGGACCATGGAATTAGAAAAGCATCCGCCGCTACCCGGAGAGGATGCGGCTGTCGTGAGCAGAATCTGGGCAGCTGCCGGTTCAGAGGACTGGCAAACAGATCCATGGTGGGGAGGCCCCACTTGAGAAAGATCCACTGAACCACCAGCGGATCCAACCTCCACTCGTGTGGATGGAGGATCCTGCTGAGCATGTCGGCCAGGTAATTTTCCTGACCTGGGAGATAGACAGCCTTGAGGATGATGCCGTTGTGGACTGCCCAAGAGTATAGTTTTTGTGCCTCCTGACAGAGAAGGAAGGAGCCTGTTCCGCCTTGTTTGTTCACGCAGAACATTGCAACCTGATTGTCGGTCTGTATCAGCACCGACTGGTGAGAAACCAGGTGAGAGAATGCTTTGAGTGCTAGGCGGATGGCTCTGAGCTCCAGGAAGTTTATCTGCTGAGCAGACTCCCAAGGAGTCCAGAGGCCTTGAGTACATGTCCCTTGGCAATGTGCTCCCCAACCCAGGAGAGAAGCATCGGTCGTCAGGACCTGAGAATGCGTAGGGGACTGAAAAGTCACTCCTAGTACCAGGTTGGGCAGATGAAGCCACCATTGTAGAGAAGAGACCAGCTGGTCGGAGATCTGTACGGAGTCCGCTAGGCTCCCCGTGGCCTGATGCCATTGATTGCGAAGGCACCACTGAGCAGGACGCATGTTCAGTCGGGCATTGGGGGTCACATGGACCGTGGAAGCCATATGGCCGAGCAGTCGCAGAAAGTGCCTGGCTGAGACCAGCGCATTGCTGTGAAAGTGGCCGGCGAGATCCATGAGCCGCTTGGCCCTGTCCAGAGGGAGGAAGGCCCGCGCCTGAAGTGTGTCCAACCGGGCGCCGATGAACTCGAGATTTTGAGAGGGGAGCAAAGTGGACTTTGCGAAGTTTATGACAAAACCCAAGTGCTGGAGCAGAGCCACAGTGCGATGAGTGGCTTGAGTGGCTTGAGTGGCCTCTTGGGAAGACTGGGCTCTGATGAGCCAGCCGTCCAGGTATGGGAACACAAACAGACCTTGAAGTCTCAGATAAGCCGCCACCACTGCGAGGCATTTGGTGAACACCCTGGGTGCGAGGAAAGGCCAAAGGGCAGCACTCTGTACTGGTAATGATTTCCTCCCACAACAAATCTGAGATATTGTCTGTGGTCTGGATGAATGAGGATATTTATTTATTTATTTATTTTATTTATTTACATTCTCTTATATACCGCGCTATTCTGCATCAGTGCGGTTTACATTGAACAAACTGAAATTACATTGAACAGGGCATTATAACTTGGAGATAACTATTTTACAGGGAACATGGGCTATGCAGGGTTAAGTGGCTTGCCCAAGACCACAAGGAGCACCTGTGGGACTAGAAACCCCAGTCCTTCCGGCCCAAGGTTGCTGTCCTCTAGTGGGATTTGAACCCCCGACCTTCCGGCCTGAAGTACCTTGCCCCAACCACTAGGCCACTCCTCCACCTCCATCTTTCAGATCCAAGGAGCATAGCCAGTCTCCCTGCTGGAGGTAGGGCAGCAGGATTCCAAGGGTAAGCATCTTGAACTTTTCCTTTGCAAGGAACTTGTTGAGGTTTCGCAAGTCCAGGATGGGTCTGAGGCCTCCTGTTCTTTTTGGAATCAGGAAGTACCTGGAGTAAAACCCTTGACCCTTCAGGTGGTGGGGCACCGGTTCCACGGCTTGTTCCTGAACAAGACTTGCTAACTCCTGAAGTAGTAAGTCCCTGTGCAAAGGTAGTCTGGGAGGCTCCCTGGAAAGTAGGAGGGAGGTACCTGGAGAAAGTGAAGAAGATAACCCCTTTGAACTATGTGAAGTACCCAGGTATCTGTGGTGATGTTGGACCACCTTTGGGCAAAGTGGACCAGCCGGCCTCCTGTGCTGAGAGAAACCAGCTGAGGGGGAGAGGCTATGCTGAGGAAGTCAAAAACCCCCACCCTGCTGAGCAGGGGCCGGTGGTGCAGGCTTGGGGTCTTGCTGCCTACGGGACCCATTACCCCGTCCCTTGGCTTGCTTTCCCTGTGGGGGAGCTGCTGAGGCCTGATACCGAGGGTAGAATTTATAGGCAGCACCTTTCCTCGGGTAAAAGGGCTTTTTCCCCGAGGCCTTCTTCTTTTGAGAAGGGGCCGAGGTCTTCCTTGAGAGACGAGTCCTGGTGAGAGTCTCCGTCTCGATTTGTGCAGCCTTCTCATCCATGGGCTTGCCAAAGAGGTTATCACCTCGGCAGGGGACATCGACCAACTTGTCCTGTACCCAGGGCTCGAGGTCGGACGTCTGAAGCCAAGCCTGGCGGCGTCCACCGATGCCAGCCGCAGCTACTCGAGCCGAGGCCTCAAAACCATCATAGGCTGCTCGAGATATAAACTTGGAGCACTCCCGAATACCAGTAGACAAGGATTGGAACCTCTGCAAAGGTTCGTCGGAGAGACCAGCAGAGAACCCGGCTATTTCCTTAGCCAGGTCTCGGAGATACATGCCCATGTAGAGCTGGTATGTCTGGACTCGACAAGCAAGCATAGAGCCCTGGAAGCACTTCTACCGAGGGCATCCAGGCTTCGGGCTTCCTTACCAGGGGGCACCGAGGAGTGCATTTTTTGACTCTTAAGTCTATGCATGGCCGATTCCACCACCATGGAATGGTGCGGTAGTTGTGCCTTCTGGAAGACGGGGCTCTTGCAAACTCGATAAATGGAATCGACCCGCTTGCTTAACACCGGCGACGACGCCGGGTTCTCCCACATGCGGAAGAGAAGTCGTTCCAGCATTGGAGGAACCGGTACAATAAAGGCCTCCTTCGGGGGAGAGTCATATTGGAGGGCATCGAATTCCTCGACTCGAGGCTCCTCCTCGGGATCCGCGGGGAAGGCCAAGGCCTTGGCCATATCCCTCACGAAGGCCGAGAACCGGGTATCCTCCGGGGGGGAATGTCTCCGAGGTTCGGACTCGGGGGAGTCCGAAGGGACACACTGAGTCCAAAAGGAACCAGGTGACTCTTCGTCCTCAGATTCCCAGGCTGACTCCTCGGAGGAGTCGTCGAGCGGCTCCGGTCGGGCGGGCACTGATGCTATCCGCTCCGACGCCGAGGGAGTCGGCGTCGACGACCTCGGTCCCGAACGGGAGGCCGAAGGAGACCTCGACCGAGGATGGACTCGAGCCCTCATGGACTCGAGGATCGGCTCGGTCTCCGGGGTCGATTTGGAGGTCGACGTCCCGGTGGTCAGGGCAGAAGCACCGGCGAGGCCAGCGATCAATACCCTCTGCTGGTCCATGAAGGCAGTCAGACTGCTCTCCAAGGCCGTCAACCTGAGTCCGAGCTCAGGAGACCCAGCAGCCCCCGACTCGGGGCCCGACGTCGGGTCCTTCGGAGGCGAGTCAACGAGGACAACAGTACTCACGTGAGCGGGTAAGTCCACCTCGAGTCGAGGATGTTTTGACGGCCTCTCCATCTCCGAGGACCCGGGACGGGAATCGGGGCTATGCGACCTGGCCCTCGAGGAACCAGGTGCGTCCACCGATCCCGCCCTCGCGGGTTTCTTCTTCCGATGATGTTCCCAGGTAGGAGACCCCCTGTCAGAGGAACTTCGACGATGCTCAGGACCAGAGTCCCGAGACGTCGAAGCCTCTGACGAGGTCCGAGCCCGGCCGGAGTCAGAGAAGATACGTTTCTGCTGATGCTGCCGACTCCTCAATGCTTTTGAGGACATTTTGCCGGATGGCCCACAGATCATGGAGTCATGATCTGGGCCGAGGCAGCGGAGGCAGAAGTCATGAGTGTCTGTAAGAGACATGAGTTTCTTACAGAGATCACACTTTTTAAAGCCGCTGGCAGCCATCGGGGGAAAAAGGGCCCCTGCGAGGTCGAATGACCGGGCTGCCAGGGAAAAAGGAAAAAGGCACGAAATCTGTCATGAAGGACAAAAAAACGAAAAATAAGGAACGGACTCGCAACCGGCGTCGCGAGTCCGGGCGGGAAAAGAACCGGCGTCGAACCGAAGAAAAAAGAGAAAAATAGAGAAAAAATCAACTTTTCTGCGGGGATTCACAGGCAACGTCTGTAGGGCTCCGCGGAAAAAAGAAGACTGAGCAAGATGGCACCCTTGGGCGGGAAGAGGACCGCACATGCGCGCTGCAATTCCCAAAGGCTTTCTTTGAAAGCTGGGGAAAATTGCTCCGCGAGGGCTCCGTCGGCGCCGACGTCACCCATATGTGAGGACTGACTTCCTGCTTGGTCCTGGAGAAATATATGTGTCCTGAAGGTGCGTACAACTGGGGAGTATGCACTGGGATACATTCCCCAACAACCTACAGCAAATCAACGGAAGCAGATTACTTCTGTCCGAAATGGGATTGTGTGTACTATGCTACCTGGTCTGGTAGCCCTACAGGACAGACTGGAGACAATCGCTAAGCGCTGCACAGTGCAAGAAACGTGCTTGCAATCCTCTACGACTTAAATCTTCGATCCCAGCCAGTGGAAGCAAGGATTTCGATTCGGCCTGCGCGTAGCAGGAGGTGGAGCTGACCCTGGAACCATCATATTCATCCAGCTGAATGTAAAGACTCATGTTTCCTCACCATATCGCATACATCATACCTTCCATGAGGCCATGAAAGCAGAATTTGTTGTTCCCCACACTTCGCAGAATTTATTCATTGAACTGGCTGGAGCTGTGGCATCCAGCCTCCATGTCTCGGACTGTCTCTTCTGTGGAGGAACTCAAATGGGAGACCAGTGGCCTTGGGAAGCACAAGAACTGAACTATTCTGTGCCATATAACCAGACTGATGTGCACAATACTACCAATGAATGGGTCCTAGCCCACTCCATAGTGGGTAGACTGTGTTTTGTACGAGCAGGACCGCAATTGACTGCATTGGTAGGACAATTGGTCTGCCTGAACCAGAAATATTATAATGCCACTACGGGAATGACTTCTTGGTGGTCAGGTGCCAATACTCCAGAACCTTCTAATCCTCTGATCATCTTTCCTTATTTGGCCAGGATATGGACAGATCTGGCTACACACAGCACTTGGCAAGCTCCACCTGGACTATATTGGATTTGTGGCACCCGAGCATATGCTAAACTCCCTGCCACATGGGGAGGAGCGTGTGTTCTTGGAACAATACGGCCATCTTTCTTTCTTTTGCCCCTTTCCCATGGAGAACAATTGGGGTTCCCCGTATATAAGAGTCGACAGCGACGAGAAGCTCTGAGAATTGGCCAATGGGACAAATGGGATGCATCCTCTGAAGAATGGCCACCAGAGCGTATTGTTTCTTTTTATGGCCCAGCTACCTGGGCAAAAGATGGTTCTTGGCGCTACCGCACCCCTATATATATGTTAGATCGTATTATACGTTTGCAAGCTGCTGTTGAAATTATAACCAATGAAACTAGTAGAGCACTAACCTTGTTAGCCAAACAAGCCACTCAGATGCGTACAGCCATTTATCAGAACCGCTTAGCTTTAGATTACCTGCTTGCAGCTGAAGGAGGAGTTTGTGGGAAATTGAATTTAACAAACTGCTGCTTACAAATAGATAACGAAGGACAGGTTGTCGAAGACATAGCCAACCACATGAGAAAGCAAACGTATGTCCCAGTCCAAACATGGCATGGCTTGCAGCTAGATGGCTGGTTTGGTTCTTGGTTTTCAAGCCTGGGCGGCCTGAAAACCCTCATTATACTTGTATTCTTGATTGTGGCTATTTGCATATGTATCCCATGTTTCCTGCCCTTATGCTTACGCATGCTGAACTCTATTATCGATAGTACCATTGACCGCAAGGCAGCGGCACATATATTAGCCTCATGGGATTATTACCTTATACCGCGCAGTGATCCCTCTACTATGGTCTGAAGTATTTTTTTGTGTGATTAGATTCTCACCCTTCCTCACTTGCGGGTGTGAATAATCAAAAGGAGGGAATGTGATAGGCGATGGCCTAGCATGTAGCAGAGCTAGGACTGTAGCCCTTTTTCTCCTGCTTTAAAATGTTATTGCTGAAGCCCTTTTTTCTCCTGCTTTAAAATGTTATTGCTGATTTTGGAAACTTACAGAATGCTGTTAGCTGTTAGAAAGAAATACTGTTCTACTCTGGTTTGATAACATGTTCTGCTCTCCTGGAGATAAGAGAATTAAAACTTTCTTGTTTATTGTTTAGGTAAGCCAGATGTCTGTTTCAGTAGAATGCCGCGCCACTGTATCTTTGCTGATTGTGCACTGACCTCGTAATTAGGATGAAAATATAGCAGAGAAACTGAACAGTGTAAGAATATTTTGTCTAGCATTATGAAGATTGTTTAGTGTTTTGAGCCAGGGCTAGAGATACATCTTAGCCTTGCTTTGTTTGGCCTTGCTTTGTTTTGCTTTTGATGAGAATGCTTCTGATATAGCTTGCAAAGATAGTGGAAGGCAACTGACCTTGCAAGAGTAGCGAAATATACTGAATACTTTAGCAGAAGTATTATGTTTAGTGTTATGTCTACCAAGACCAGGACCAATGAGAAGTTTTGCCTGTATTAGACTGTAGAAGAAAGGTAAATAAACTGTCATTTTTCTGAGCTCTGGGCTCAGACATTTTGTATGCCAGTGCTGAGACTGTATATACAATAAAAGGGAGTTGAATCCTCGTCCATTGACTCCGGGTATTATTGGGGTTGCGGGCCCTTCGCTATTACAGTAGGGTGTGAAGAACCCTCACAGTCATGGGGGATGACTGAGGAAGCCTTTTTCGACCATGATGGATAGTCATTAGAGAAAACACTCCATGCTCTCTCGTAAGGGCCCATAGTGGAAAGCTTCTCTGTAGGATTGCAGAGAGCATTATGCAGGAGAATTGGGAGATAGAACTGGCTGATGGAAAAACCAGCAGCCAAGTCAACTATGCTGCCAAACCCAAAGGATTGGAGATGGCAAGGATAGAAGGTAGTGTTAGAAGCCTGTAGTGATAAGGATTTCCCAAGAAAGATGTAAGTACTGTCTTGGAATCACTACCAGGCCAGACCGAAAAGTGGTGGAAGACAAGACTGGAACTTGTGGAAAAGTACCAGTAGTCAAATCACTGGAACTCCTGCATGGGTAGCTACTGAATAGGACAGCAGAGAGAATCTTTCTGTGTTAAACAGAGAGAACAGACTGAAGAAGGGGAGAATCTTGTCCCTGTCTGATGAGCTGCCCAGATAAAAGAAGGGAGTTCACCCCAGAGAAAAAACTCCACAGTGGAAAGAAAGACAAGAAGTCTTTCAGTGGTATGGTACCCCTCTTACAGGGGAGAAACCTGGAGGAGAGGGTAGAGATACAAGAGTTGAAAAAAAGGCTTACCATATGGTAAGTCCCTGGAAGGGAAAAATTCATGTTGGTACAGAAAAACTATCATGTGATAGTTGTGAAACCTCTCTTCTTGTCAGGAAAAGGAGGAAAAACCTGTGACCCATAGACATGAATAGCCTGACAGCTCAGCATACCGAAGAGCAAAAGGATGTCCTGAGAATAGGAATCCCTGTGTAGAGTTTTGAATGAAAAAAACGTGAAAAACTTCTGTTGAAAAGATGATAACTGTAGATTATAAAGAGATTAATCAGAACCCCATGGTTGCTGTGCTTATTCAGCCTGGCTAGAGTTTGGATTCTTCAGACCAGGACGAGGCTTCCCGTGCTTGGGAACATCTGAATGATGGGCAGGAGAAGAGTAAAACCTCTTTCTCCTAGGGAAAGAAGGTTTGGTAGGGCATTTCCTACCTACTGGGGAAGGAGAAGGCTTAGGATCGCCTTCAGAAACAGGGAAGTCAGTGGAGCACTGAGCAACCTGATGTAAAGACTCCTTATTGAAGAGATTTTCTCCAGTGCAAGGAGTATTACCCCAGTCTTTGTTGTGCCCATTTGTTCAAGTCTGAAGCTTGGAGCCAGGCTCTACGCCGTGCCCCTATGGCTATAGCAGAGGTTCTGCTAACAGACTCAAAAGAGTCTAGGGAAGCACGAGAAAGTGGAGGAGTGGCCTAGTGGTTGGGGCAAGGTACTTCAGGCCGGAAGGTCGGGGGTTCAAATCCCACTAGAGGACAGCAACCTTAGGCCGGAAGGACTGGGGTTTCTAGTCCCACAGGTGCTCCTTGTGGTCTTGGGCAAGCCACTTAACCCTCCATAGCCCATGTTCCCTGTAAAATAGTTATCTCCAAGTTATAATGCCCTGTTCAATGTAATTTGTTTGTCCAATGTAAACCGCACTGATGCAGAATAGCGCGGTATATAAGAGAATGTAAATAAAAATAAAAAATAAAATAAAAAAACCAAAAGATATTTTGGCTATGACTAAGAAGTAAGGAATAGTCTGCAGCCTTGGGCTCTGATAGAAAAGGAGTCAAAAGAGATAATTTCTTTGTGACCTCCTGAAGGGATAGACTCATATAAAAAATATATGAGAGAATCCTTGTTGCCAGCATAGATGTTTGGAAGGTTTGACGTCCAAAGGCATCCAGTGTTCTAGATTCACAATCTGGCGGGTAAGAAGAATGCTTCTTCTTGCTTTTTACCTTCCTCATTGCTGATTCCACTACAATGGAATGATGGGGAAGTTGAGTCTTTTGAAACCCTGGAGAGGGGGGCACCTGATATAGAAGATCAGTTGCTCTAGATGGTGAGGAAACCCTTAAAGGTGCTTCCCACATTCGTAGAAGAAGATCCTGCAAGAAATGATGTAAAGGAAGCATTATATTTTCCTTTACTCCAGAACAAAGAGAGCTTTGAGCAGGATCATAGCCAGGGGTAGGAATAGCAAGGGATGTTGCTATGTCCAGGAGAAAATTCTGAAAAGAAGGATCTCCAACAGAAACCATCCCTGGACAGGCTAGATCTGAAGAACTAGCCTGGGCACCGGAGTAGGCACTTGAGAATGTAGGAATAGAAGACTCGCCCGGTGCAGAAAAGGATCCCTAAGGGATGGATGCTGGTACTGGAGGTCATGACGTGAGACAGTCAGTACTGCATCGTCCATGCCAGGTATCGACTCCAAACTAGGTATAGAAAGGAGCGACTCTGGTGAAAGAAGCATGGAAGGAGCTGACCCCGATGCTACTGCAGGTATCGGCACCGATACCGGTAGCTGTGCCGGAATCGAAGACGATACCGACATCGAAGCAGTCATCGGAGGCTGCTCAAGTGGTACCGAGGAAACCGAAGGCCTTTGGTAATTACCCTCGGTACTGAGCATCCGGAATCGGTAAGCATCGGATCCGAGACGTGTCGGTACCCAGTCTTCCAGACTGGAAATCGATTCCAGACTCGGCATCGAAGGAAGCGAGTCTATCGATGCATATCTGGAAGGTACCGACGTCGGTGGTAGTATCGGAGGTGATACCGATACTAGAAAGTCTATCTGGGATGTATCGATTGGTCCCGAAGGTACCGAGAAAACCAGATGACGATCCCTGATGAAGAGTGGATCACTCAACACCAGTGCCGATGCCGGGGTATCGGTACCGCTCGAAGCAGATGCCACCACCGAGCATGGCTCAGGTATGTTCTCTGTGAGGGGTGAGCCTCAGGAACAACCTGAAACCCCTGAAAGGCTTTGGAGACCGAAGACTCCCGCCGGGGTTTTGAAGCCAAAGGATCCTTGAGGGCAAGGCCGGAGCCGTCATCATGCTGTGCATGAGACCTACCACTCAAGGATTGGCTAGTCTGAACAGACTGTTTGTGGGTTACCTGATCCTGTAGAGAAGGAGAAATGGTCGGTGCCCTGCCATTGGAAGGGAACTCGGTATCGAGGAAAACTCGAAAAGGGAAATCTCTTCTCATAATATGGTAGCCTAATGGCTCCGGATGGTCAGGACCCAAACAGTTTAGACACCAGGACTTGGCGTCTAAAAACAATACTGCACTGCCACAGTTAAGGCACTTCTTAGGAAAAGAAGGAGGCGGCTCCATAATGGAGAGGCCTGAAGGCCCAAAGTTTAAAACTGAAACCGAGGGAAAAAAATTCCATGGATTAAATAAAAAGAAAATAAAAAAACACCGGCGATACCGGTGGAGTCGGGGAGACAGCCGCGACCACAGTAAAACAAGAAAAAGAATTTAAAGAAAACATTTTCTGCGGTGACAGGACGTCCTGCCGGCTCCGCGGAAAAACGAAAACTGAGGAGAGACAGTTGGAAAGGCGGGAAGGCAGCACGCAGGCGCTGAGGGATGCTCCCAAAAGCTTTCTGATTGAACGCTGGGGAGCGTTCCCGCGCAGGCTCCGTCGGTACCGACGTACCCATATGTGAAGACTCATTCCTGCTTGTTCCTGGAGATACCATTATTAAGAAGTGACCGAAGATATCAATGCTTGACCCAGTACAAGCATTGTGGAACTTGTGTCTCTTGGGGAAACTGCTAGGTACATATGACCTAGATTGCCCACTGTTGGAAACAGAATACTGGGCTTGATGGACCTTGGTCTGACCCAGTATGGCATATCTTATGTTCTTATCTGTAATACCTGAAGATTGGAGGATGGCCAATGTAATGCCAATTTTTAAAAAGGGTTCCAGGGGTGATCCAGGAAACTACAGACCGGTGAGCCCGATGTCAGTACCGGGAAAAATGACAGAAACTATTATAAAGAAGAAAATTACTGAACATGTAGATAGTCATGGCTTAATCAAGAAAGGTCTTGTCTTACTAATCTGTTATGGATGCAGACAGCCAGCAACCTCGCTAGAGCACTGTTCTGAAGATCAGGAAACAAGTGCTGCTTTTCTGAAAGCGTTACTGCCGGTAAGAGAACTGACGGCTCCGCTTCTGGCTCAACAGGTCAGATGACCAGGAGCTCTCTCCTTTTTATCAGGCCTACCAGCGTAAACTAATCTTCGTGGTCAGGGGCATGAGAAACACCTCAATGTGTACTCAAAGCCGAACCTCAAGGAAAAAAAGAGGGGAAAAGCTGCTGACAGAGAACTCTCTTGGTGACTGCCAGGAGACAAGGATGCATCCACATCTGATGGAGACAGAAATACTGAAAGCAACCCATAGGGGCATGGCTATATGTACCAGGGTGGGTTCTCAGAAGCCTTTGGTATTTCCCTGTCTCCAACATCTGCTGGCAGGGGGACATAACCCACTTGTGTGGTCTGGTTTAGTAGGATGAATTGGAAGTTTTTGAAGATGTGAACAAACAGGTATACAAAGGGTGAGTCAGTTGAATACCGTGTATCTGGCTTTTCAGAACGCCTTTGACAAGGTCCTTCATGAGAGACTCTTGGCAAAATTAAAAAGTCATGGGATAGGAGGCAGTGTATTAATGTGGATCGGAAACTGGTTAAAAGATAGAAAGCAGAGGTTAGGACTAAATGACCAATTTTCCCAATGGAGAAAGGTAAATAGTGGAATATGCCAGGGATCTGTGCTGGGTCCACTACTTTATAACATATTTCTAAATGACCCGGAAATGAGAATAATGAGCGACACAAATTTGCAGCTGACAAAATTATTCAAAGTTGTTAAAACCTAAGAGGATTGTGAAAAATTGCAAGAGGACCTTGATAAATTGGAAGACTGGATGTTCAAATGGCAGATGAAATTTAATGTGGACAAGTGCAAAGTTATGCACCTAGGAAACAACCCCCCAAACTATGGCTACACGATGCAAGGTTCCACATTAGGAACCGCCACCCAGGAAAAAGATTTAGGCGTCATCGTGGATAACATGTTAAAATCCTCCACCCAGTGTGCAGCGGCAGCCAAGAAAGCAAATAGAATGCTAGGAATCATAAGGCAAGGAATGGAGAATAAAACAAAGGGTAGTATGCTGCCTCTGTATCGTTCCATGGTGCGACCGCACCTTGAATATGGTGTGCAATTCTGGTTGCCATATATCTTAAAAACAATATAGCATTATTAGAAAAGGTAGAGAGAAGAGCCACCAAAATGGTAAAGGGGATGCAAGGCTATCCCTATGAGGAGAGGCTAAAAAGGTTAGGGCTTTTCAATCTGGAAAAGAGACCGCTGAAGGGAAATATGATAGAGGCCTATAAATTAATGGCTGGAGTGGAACGGGTAAACGTAGATCAATTGCTTACACCATCAAAATATAGAAAGACTGGGGGACATGTAATGAATCTACAGTGTAACCTATTTAAGACTAATAAGAGAAAATATTTTCACTCAACGTGTAATCAAACTCTGGAATTCGTTACCGGAGAATGTAGTAAAAGCTGTTAGTATAGCTGGGTCAAGTTCCTGGAGGAAAGGTCTATAAACTTATTAAAAGGAGACCCGGGAAATCCACTGCTTGCCACAATACAAGCATTGTGGAACCTGTGTCCTTTGGGGAAACTGCTAGGTACTTGTGACCTAGATCGGCCACTGCTGGAAACAGGACTTGATGAACCTTGGTCTGACCCAGTATGGCATCTCTTATGCACTAAAGATTTCTGACCTGGGGACCAGCACAGCTGATCTTGCAGATGTCACAATAATGAAGCTGAGGTTGCTTGGGAGGCCCTTTGGGTTTCAGTTGCTTGTTTGGAAATGATGGTTTCTTATTGAAACTGCTACCAGGTGGGGTGCTGTTGCTATTCTCTGTGCTGCTCCATGAAGGTGGTACAGCTGATTTCTGTTGCTGAGTAGGTTGTGGTGGTTGTTGCTGCTGCTGCTGCTGCTGTTGCTGCTGCTGCTGCTGCTGTTGCTGCTGCTGCTGTTGCTGCGGCTGCGGCTGCGGTGGCTGTGGCGGCTGCGGCGGCTGCGGCAGCTGTGGCTGCGGCGGCTGCGGCTGATGGTAATATGTGCTGGCTGTCGAATAAGCTGTGGCATCATAATTAGAGTAACTCGACCCTACAAGGCACAAAAAAAAATTGATGTTAGCAAGATACAGAATGCAAAGGCAATACTAACTTTTTGACTTCCAAGATGGTTCCCTTACCTGTGTAGGATGCAGAAGTGGAGCTATAAGTGGAGCTGGAGGTGTAAGAGGAAACTGCGGCTGCAGAAGAATTCTGCTGTACAGTTGTCACTGCTGGGTAGACATTATAACTTGATGACGTGGAACTTGTAGTTTGCACTGGCTTAATTGGTGTGACCTGTCGCTGGGGTTGAGGCTGGGGTTGGGGTTGAGGCTGCGGCTGGGGTTGAGGCTGGGGTTGAGGCTGACTGTAAGCACTGCTAGACTGAGTGTAGCCACCTTTTGTGCCTAGAAAGTAAAAGCATAAGTTCATGAGCATTCTTGCAGCAGGTGACACTACTTCCAAATGAAAACAAAAAACAAACTTAAAGATTACTATAATTGCTTTAGCTCCATGCATACTAAAAATACTTTGCAGAAAGTAAACTATAGCAATTGCCCTCTATGGTGGTACAATGCAAACAGCACAGACATGTGGGCCGAAAGTATCCCAAATTAAGAAATGCTTGTGAAGAGGTCTTAAGCTATCCCAAATATATAACCTTGCTCATTAATTCCTTCAGAGAGGACAGCATGCTAAGGTAAGGCACTTATAAAAATTCCACAGGTATCTCTTTGGAGACATCTGCGCCAAAAACGTCTTCGGCAGACACAAGACCCATGCTACTATTATACTACTGGAAAATTACAGTGCACAAAACCTTTGGAGACTGAACTGTGAGCCTACACTCTTCAAAGATAACATTTACATGCATATAAGGCTCCTGAAAGGAGCAGAAAGAAGTGCCTCAACCCAAGGGGGCATGCTGCAGCTAGATTCCACCTGAAATGTTAAAACCATCTTGGAAGCATAATAACTGATGGAGGTCACTTCATTTCCTTTTCTACCTCTTACTGTCCATTTCCTTTTTCCACCTACCTGACTGGTAGTAGGAATCTGTAGTTGTGTGCTGAGACTGAGCAGCAGCCGGCTGATAATACTGCTTATTCTCATAGCTGCTTGTAGACACAGGACGTCCATAGTTGTAAGCATCCTGCTCACAAAAACAATCCCAGAACAGAGATGTAATCACATGAGGATAAGAGGTTATAAAACCATAAAATACTGCACATTATTCAGTCTAAATGCTCCTTATTTCAGAGGATGTTTCACTAAAACTTACAACTGCATCTACTGGAATTTTTGATCTCATAAGTAATGTTCAAAGCAATATCACAAAGCTGACACTATTTAAAGTCCCCACAGACCACAGATGATATCATCTATTGTGTTTCAGTTCCTAAGCTCATGGCTGGCCTCTTGCAGAGAGCAAATGTAGAAAACAGCAGTCTTTGATAGAGCTCATCATGTGTTAGAGAACTATTGGGAAGGGAAGCCATTAGTAGCATGGACTGACTAAGAAAGAAGAGATAATATACTTTAAAAAGTTGCTTTTTTACTTTTATAAGAAAAACTTAGTACTATAAAATACACATTTGGCTTCACTATTCATCAGGCTAGCAAGGTTCAATCCCTGGCCTACTGTGGGGATGGATAATAAGACCACATCACCCACTTGAACCCATTTGATAAACAGGAGACACAGAAGAGTTAAGAGGCGATCACATTTTCAACAAGAAATCTGAACAGCTATTCATTTTTGTTCTCCAACTGTAGCCTAAGCTCTCTTCTTCCCCTCACAGCATGTAACAATGGACATTCTACAGAATAAAAGAGAGCTACATAAATAAATGAAATGGTTGTTCAACATGTCATCTGTACAGAAACAAGAAATTTAAAACAAACTCTTTACTGGCACCAATGATTTGTAACACCGTAGAGTATTAACATGAGTAGTAACTAGAAACTGCTTGCTAATGGGTGGGAAAGAAAAGTTGCCTGTACAACAAAGGCGGTATATAAAATTTTAATCAGGGCCAGCCCAAGATTGTTCAAGATATTGGCACCCTAGGCAAATCTTAAGCATTATGTGCCCCCTGGCTGTCAATCTCTTGTTTAGATTTGAACATCCTGCTCTTTGCCACTGACCCACACATACACACAAAAGTTGTCTTCTAGACAAACTGTCTAGTTTACCTAATGGGTTGCCGTGATCTGGTTTTAACAAACAGTTTCTCCGTAGACAGCAGGGGCATGAACCTACATCTGCTGGAGACATCCTCCTCCACGCAGAGTCAGCATGTGCCTCATTTTCCCTTCACTCACGAACTTCCTTTTCTCTCCTGGGCATGCGCTGTCATTGGCCAGTTAAATAAACAAAGTTGCCTTCCTGTAATGGGGGTGCTGTGTAGAAAATAGAGAAATGCAGCTCTACCTCCCCACTTTCTGGCCCCCTTCATTTCTGGACAACTCCTCCTCCAACTAAGGAACAGATTGAAGAAAGAGGGAGGAGGGCCCATTCTCCACTGATAAGTAGGAGATATACAGCCACACTTGCTGGTGAACCCAGAAAGTATAGCACAGTTACTTACCTGTAACAGGTGATCTCTGGGAACAGCAGGAATAAGTCTTCACATATGGGTACGTCAGTACCGACTGAGTCTGCGCGGGAACGCTTCCCAGCGTCCAATCAAAGAGCTTTTGGAAGCATCCCACCACGCCTGCGTGCTGCCTTCCCGCCTTTCCCAACTGCCTCTCCTCAGTTAAGCTTTAAAGCTGAGACAAAGAGAGAGAGAGAGAGGAAAGGAAAGATAGATAGAGATACAACTCCTGGGGAGGTGGGTGGGTTGTGAAGACTTATTCCTGCTGTTCCCAGAGATCACCTGTTGCAGGTAAGTAACTGTGCTATCTCCAGGAACAAGCAGGAATGAGTCTTCACATATGGGGACTCCCAAGCTGAGATGCCTGGAGTCTGAGCATGTCATAGGTTAGAACATGCTATTTCCTGAGGATGGAGGGTAGGAGTTGAAGAAAGAAGATGCTGTGGAACAGCTAACCTAGCACAGGACTGCAGAAAAAAAGGGTCCATGTGTGGATAATGATTGTTATCAATGATATTGCAAAGAATATTGCAATATGGACCTCCGTTAACAGGATTTCATAGAAGTATGGAGGTTCATGGATCTACTGCGAAGTCAGTAGAGGAACCGTGAAGAGGACCTCACTGAAAAGTGGAGGTAAGAAACCTGTAGGAAAAACAGAGGTGGTCAGAATCCTGAAAGGTAACAGGTACCCTTGGTAGGAAAAACTGGGGTAGTACAAAAACGGTGGGCCTTCAGCGAAAGCTGTATGGTAAAAACCAAACTCTTTTGGCGGCAGAGTAACTCAATCTTGGGAGCAAAAAGAGAAAGGCTATCCCATTTGGACAAACAGGCACAGTCCTTGTGGGGAGAAAGGGTATGGGAACCCCCTGTATCCCAGGGTGAAGACAAATGCCTGAGGCATTAAAGCATTGAGTAACTGAAGAGCCACAATATCTCTTCTAACTGGGGTAAGCCAGGAGAGATATTAGGTACGGAGAGCTTCAGAGGTACCTAAACCCATTAGGTTATGGTATAAAAATTGTTGATTACCACAGGAGTGGTTCTGTGTGTAGAATCCCAAACCTGCTGAATAGCAGAGGCATGGGTAAAATCCCTCTGTCAGAAACAGATAGCTATATGAGCATAGACAGTGAGATAGATAAGTATGTGGAGACATATCTATCTATAATGAAATATCTCGTCAGACATATATATATACATATATATAGATATATATATAAATATAGATATATGAATAGACATATAAGAATATATCTATAGTGAGATATGGAGGGCACAAAATACACACAAAGATAAATATGAATATGTAGGCCTAATATGGGTGTCTGTAATTAAACAGACAGATATATGCCTACAGCATGGTATTCACATAGGACATGTGGAGAGGAAAGATTAATCTAACAAGGAGGAGCAACCTACTTGAGGAGATATATAGAGAATCTATTCCTCCTGGCTATGATCCGCAAGGATGCTAGGTAGTGAAAAAAAACAGGATGGTTATATGAAAAACAGGAGATAATATAGTAGTCCTCAAGTCCTGAGTCCTGAGTCGTCCAAGACTCTAGCATGGTAAGTAGACAGAAGACAGATAAGGATGAGGTACCATGTTGACCTGCTAAGGGCAAAAAGCATCATGCGTTCTTACCATGAGGACGAGCTGCAAGGAGAAAGAGCATATCCCCGATTGGGAATGCTGTGGACCAAAGTAGGGAATTGGCAACTCCTTAAGCCCTTAGGTAAGAGAGGGCCTATGTCCTTTATGGCAAAAGGAGAACCTTCTAGTCATGGGAGACATGACTGAAAAGCCTTTTCCAACCATCTAAGATAGTTGTTGGAGAAAAAAACCCCATGCTCTCTAGCAAGGGCCCATAGTGGAAAGCTTCTCTGTAGAATTGCAGAGATCATGATGCAGGAGAATGAGGAGATAGGACTGGCTGCTAGAGCCAGTATCTCAGTCCACTATGCTGCCAAATCCAGGGGAATGGAGATGGCAGAAATAGAAGACCAACCCAGAAAGCCTGTAGTGGGATAATTTCCAAGATAGATGAAAAAACACTGACTTGGAGCCACTACTAAGACCAGATAGGATGTTAGAGGAAGACAAATCTGGTTGTTTGTGGGCAAGAACCAGTGGACCAAACATTAAGGCTCCTGCAAAGGCAGCTGCTAGCAAGACAGCAGAAAGAATATTACTGTTTAAAACCAGAAAGAACAGACAGAACAGGAGTAGAAAAAAAAACTCTGGACATGTCTGATAAGGTGTCTTAAAGTAAATTTGAGACAGGGGAGGAAACTCAGGGAGGAAAACTCCGCACTGGAAAGTGACAAAACTAGAGAGGCTGGAGAAAAGCCCTCCAAGTAAGTAATTCCGCTCTTACAGTGATAAGAGGGTGAAGGGAATAGAGCTGAAGAAGACTTACCAAGTAGTAAGGCTATAGAAAGGAAAAAATACATGCTGGCACAGGAACTATCATGTGATAGTGGTCAGACCTCTTTCTCTGGCAGGAGAAGAGGAGAAACCTGTGACTTATAGGCATGAACATTCTGACAGCTCAAAGAAAAAATGGATGTCTTTTAGAAAGAGATCCATGTGTAGGGGTTAGAATGAGTAATGGATCGCCTCTGTTGAGAAGAAGCAACTGTAGATTCTAACCCCAAGGGTCACAAGCATTTGATGATGACTGATCAGAAACCCTGCGGAGGCCGGGTTTGCTGTGCCTGGTGAGAGGTTGGATTCTTCAGACCAGGACGATGGCTCCCCTGTAGGGGAACATCTGTATGGTGGGCAAGTGAGGAATAAAACCTTCTTCTCCTGTGGGAAGAAAGTTTGGTAGGACATTTCCGACTTACTGGGACAGAAGGTGTAGAAGAACCCTTAGGAACAGGTAAATCAGTGGACAACTGAGTAACCTGACGTAAAGACTCCTTGTTGAAAAGATTTTCTCCAGTGCAAGGAGTATGTCCCAGTCGTTGTTGTTCCCACTTGGCCAAATCTGAAGCTTGGAGCCAGGCTCTACGTCGTGCCCCTATAGCTATAGCAGAGGTTCTGCTAACAGACTCAAAAGAGTCTAGGGAAGCACGAGAAAGAAACCAAGAGATATTCTGGATATGCTTAAGCAGCGAGGAATAGTCTGTACTCCTAGAAACTGGAAGGAAAGGAGTCAAAAGATGTAATTGCTTTGTGACCTCCTCAAGAGAAAGACTCATAAAAAATATATGAGAGAATTCTTGCAGAAAGCATAGATGTCTGGAAGGTTTGACATCCAAAGGCATCTAGTGTCTTAGACTCACGACCTGGCGGATAAGAAGAGTGCTTTTTCTTATTCTTTATCCGCCTCATTGCTGATTCCACTACGATGGAATGATGAGGAAGCTGAGTGTTTTGGAACCCTGGAGGAGGAGGCACCTGATATAAGAGATCAGTTGCTCTGGGAGGTGGGGGTACCCTTAAAGGTGTTTCCCACATTCCTAGAAGGAGATCCTGCTTTGGTGGAAACAGAGCCTGGTGCAGGATCATGTCCTGGAATAGGAATGGCAAGGGATCTTGCTATATATCCAGGAGGAAACTCTGAAAAGAGGGATCCCCAACAGGAACCTCCCTTGGACAGGTTAGATCTAAAGAACTAGCCTGAGCACCCACAGAGTTATCCAGAGATATAGAAATAGAGGATCCTGAAGGGTGCAGTGTGGAATGCTTGCTTGGACTGGTTGTCAGGAACAGCAGCTGTCCTTACCACATTGTCCATGCTAGGTATCGACTCCAAGCTTGGTATAGAATGGAGCAATGCTGTTGAAAAAAGCATGGTAGGAGTTTGCCACGATGCTACTGTGGATACCGGTACTGAAGTCAATACCGGTACCGATGTCGGAGTCGGGCTCGACAAAGACATCGGAGTAGTCATCGGTGATACTTCAATCGGTACCGAGGGAACCGAAAACCTCCAGCTGCTATCCTCGGTACCGTGCCACCGGTATCGATCGGTGTCGGTACCAAAATCTATTGGTACACAGTCTTCCAGACTAGAAATGGATTCCAAACTCGGCATCAAGGGCAGGGAGCCTGAGAAGCAAAGCATGGAAGGCACCGATTGCGGGGGTAATGAAGACATCAGTACCGACTTCGGTACTGTGTCCGATACCGGTGAATGAAGGTCTACAAGTGGCAACTCAAACGGCCTCAGAGGAACCGAGAGTTGCGGATCCGAGCCATCGGAACCGAGCCTTCGGTACCGCGAGACGGTACCAAGGCGAGTCGGTACCCAGTCCTCCAAACTGTAGATCGATTCCAGACTCGGCATCGAAGGAAGCGAGGCTGTCGATGCATAGCTGAAGGGTACCGACGTCGGTGGCAGTATCGGTGTTGGAACCGATAAGGGAAAGACAAACTGGGACGTATCCATCGGTCCCGAAGGCACCGAGGAGGCCAGATGACGATCCCTGGTGAGGAGTGTTTCATCCAACACCAATGCCGATGCAGGGGTATCGGTACCGCTCGAAGCGGATGCCACCACCGTGCACAGCTCAGGTATGTTCTGTGGGGGGTGAACCCCAGGAACAACCTGAAACCCCTTTAAACGCTTTGGAGACCGAAGACTCCCGCCGGGGTTTTGAAGCCAGAAGGCCATTGAGGGCAAAGCCGGAGCTGTTTACGTGCTGTGCATGAGACCTGCCACTCGAGGACTGGCTAGTCTTAACAGACTGTTTGTGGGTTACCTGAATTAAAGTGGAAGAAGAAGGGGACGGCCCCCGTGTATCGAGGGATTCTCGATGTTGAAGATGTCTTCTTACCAAACTGTTGTCAGGACCCAAACAGGTTAGACACCGACTTCAAGGGTCTAAACATAAAGCTTTTCCGCCACAAACTGAACATTTCATGGAGAAAATGTCTGGCGGTTCCATGAAGGAAAAATAAGGGAGGCCTGAAAGGCCTAAGACCCTGTGGGACACTATGAAGAAAAAATATCCCGTTGAAAATTTTATAAGAAAGAAAAACACCGGCGGTACCAGTGGCGTCGAGAAGACAGCCGCGACCACAAGAAAACCAAAAATAAAAATAAGAATTTTCTGCGGTGACAAGAGGACATCCTGCCGGCTCCGCGGAAAAACGAAAACTGAGGAGAGGCAGTTGGGAAAGGCGGGAAGGCAGCACGCAGGCGTGGTGGGATGCTTCCAAAAGCTCTTTGATTGGACGCTGGGAAGCGTTCCCGCGCAGACTCCGTCGGTACCGACGTACCCATATGTGATGACTCATTCCTGCTTGTTCCTGGAGATAGTTACTCATCTGTAACAGGTGATCTCCGGGAACAGCAGGAATTTAGTCTTCACATATGGATATCGTCTGTACCGATGGAGCCTGCACGGGAACGCTCCTCAGCATCCAATAGGAAAGCTTTTGGGAGCATCCCACAGCGCCTGCATGCTGCCTTCCCGCGTTTCCCAACGGTCCCTCTCCAGTTGAGTTTATAGCTCAGATAGAGAGAGCGAGGGAAAGAGAGATAGAGAGATACAACTCCTAGGGGAGGTGGGTGGGTTGTGAAGACTAAATTCCTGCTGTTCCCGGAGATCACCTGTTACAGGTGAGTAAAGCACAGTTACTTACCTGTAACAGGTGATCTCTGGGAACAGCAGGAATTAGTCATCACATATGGGTACGTCGGTACCGACGGATCCCGCGCGGGAAAGCTCCCCAGCTTTTCAGATTAAAAGCTTTTGGGGCCTCCCACTGCACATGCGCGCTGCCTTCCCGCCTTCCTGACCAGCTCTCGTCAGTTCGAGTTTAAAGCTGAGACAATAGAGAGAGAGGACAGGAAGATAGATAGAGATACAACTCCTAGGGGAGGTGGGTGGGTTGTGATGACTAATTCCTGCTGTTCCCAGAGATCACCTGTTACAGGTAAGTAACTGTGCTATCTCCAGGAACAAGCAGGAATAAGTCATCACATATGGGGACTCCCTAGCTAAGATGCCTGGGAGATCCCCCTCCAAGGGTAAACCATCTTCGCATGGATCTCAGGCATCCATCCAGGGAAGGTGGGCAGGAGTTGTTTAAGTATGGAACAGGTGTTTGAGGACAGCCTGACCAAACAAGGCATCCCGGCGGGAGTCCTTGTCCAAGCAGTAATGGGCTGTGAAGGTATGAACCGAGGCCCAAGTGGCTGCTCGACAGATCTGATCTATGGACACAGAGTGAAGATGAGCCATAGAAGTGGCCATGGCTCTCACATTGTGAGCTGTGACATGGCCCTCCAGAGAAATGTTCTTACTCTGGTAAGCAAAAGAAATACACTGAGCGATCCAATTGGAAAGTGTACGCTTGGTGACTGGAAGTCCCAAATGAGAAGGATCAAAAGCCACGAAAAGTTGGTAAGACTTTCGATGTGGTTGAGTCCTGTTGAGGTAAAAGGCAAGAGCTCTTTTACAATCCAGAGTATGAAGGTTCCTCTCTGCACTGGATGCATGAGGAGCCGGGAAAAAGACAGGTAGATATACCTCTTGATTAAGATGAAAAGGCGAGACCACTTTGGGCATAAAGTGGGGATTCGTCCTAAGGACCACCTTATCATGATGAAACCTAGTATAAGGTGGATGAGCCACTAAAGCCTGCAGTTCACTGATGCGGCGAGCCGAAGTGACTGCAATAAGGAAAACAACCTTCCAGGAAAGAAATTTGAAGGAGGTAGAGTCCAAAGGCTCAAAAGGTGGCTTCATAAGCTGACCTAGAACTAGGTTCAAATCCCATGCTACCGGAGGAGGTCGGATGGGAGGTTTAGTTAGAGTCAGGCCTCTCATGAAACGTGCAACAAGAGGATGAGAGGAGACAGGTTGTCCATTTATAGGTTTTAAGGATGCTGCAATAGCACTCAAATGGACCCTTACTGAATTTGTCTTAAGGCCTGCATTTGAAAGATGCAGGAGATAGTCCAAGAGGGAATTCAAAGGAAGTGCTAGAGGGTCAAGACCCTGCTGAGCACACCAAATGGAAAAACGTTTCCATTTGAAAGCATAAGAACGCCTCGTGGAAGGCTTCCTAGAGGCATGAAGGATATCTGTCACAGGTTGAGAAAGATTAAAGTCTTGAAGACTTAGGCCTTCAGTAACCAAGCTCTGAGATGTAGGGATTTGGGGTTTGGGTGCCACAAAGTCCCCTCCTCCTGAGACAGAAGGTCTGGCGCAGCTCCCAGGTCCAGGGAGGATCCCTGGGAGAGATGCAGAAGCAGAGGGAACCACACCTGGCGTGGCCAGCGGGGAGCTATGAGGGTCATAGTCCCGTGATCCCTCTGGAGCTTGAACAGAGTCTTGGATATTAGAGGAATGGGTGGAAAGGCATAGAGGAATTCCTGACCCCAATGCAGGAGGAAGGCATCGTGGGCCTGAGCTCCCTGACACTGAGTTCTGGAACAGAACCGGGGAAGTTTGGCATTCCATGGACTTGCAAAGAGGTCTATGTCCGGGGTCCCCCATTCCTGAAAGATTCTGCGTATCTGGTCCATATGTAGGGACCATTCGTGTGGAAGCAGAACTCGACTGAGTCTGTCTGCACGAGAGTTTTGAACTCCTTGAAGATACACTGCAAGAAGGTGAATTTGATGCTCTCTAGCGAAGGCCCATAATCTGAGAGCTTCGTTGCAAAGCGACAGAGAGCCTGTCCCTCCTTGTTTGTTTATATAGAACATGGCTACCTGATTGTCTGTCTGAACTAGGACAGTCAGGTTGACAAGGAGGGTATAGAAGACCTTGAGGGCAAGGTAAATTGCTCGCAGTTCCAGGAGGTTGATATGAAGGGTGGCCTCCTGTGGAGACCAAGTGCCCTGAGTGGAGAGGTTCTGAAGATGAGCTCCCCACCCTGTCTGGGAGGCATCTGTTGTGAGGGTTGCTTGGGGCAACAAAGGTTGGAAGGGGGCCCCCAACAACAGATTCTTGGTGGATGTCCACCATTGGAGGGACCAAAATAGACGGCTTGAGGTGAGTATTTGGTCGGAGAGCGCTCCAGATGCTTGAGTCCACTGGGTGGCCAAGGTCCATTGAGCTGCTCTCATATGCAGACGAGCGTAGGGCACCACATGTACCGTGGAGGCCATGTGGCCCAGAAGTCGCAGCATTTCCCGGGCTGTCAAATGACTGCTGGACTGAGCTTGGGAGGCCAAACTCAGCAGGCGTTGGGCCCTGACCTGAGGCAGGTAGGCCCTTGCAGTGATGGTGTCTAACTGGGCCCCTATGAACTCGAGAGACTGAGTAGGGATTAGTTGAGACTTGGGAAGGTTTACTACCAGTCCTAGATACTGCAGAAGACGCCTTGTGCGGTCCAGGGAAATTTGGGCCTGGGACTGAGAGGGAGCTCGGATGAGCCAGTCGTCCAGGTATGGGAATATGAAAATTCCCAGGCCTCTTAGAAAGGCAGCTACGACTGCCATGCATTTGGTGAACACTCTTGGAGCAGAGGCTAGACCGAAGGGGAGTACTCTGTACTGAAAATGTTTTCCCTGAAACAGAAATCGAAGGTATTTTCTGTGGGATGGGTGGATGAGTATGTGTGTATACGCATCCTTTAGGTCTAGAGAACAAAGCCAATCTTGACTCTGAAGGTATGGAAGGAGAATGCCCAGAGAAAGCATTTTGAATTTCTCCTTGAACAGAAATTTGTTCAATTCTCTCAGATCCAGAATTGGTCTGAAGCCCTCTGTCTTCTTTGGTATTAGAAAATAAGGGGAGTAGAATCCCGTCCCCTGTTGAAGAAGAGGGACCTCCTCTATTGCCCCTTGGGCAAGGAGGGAGGAGACTTCCTGACTCAAGAGGGCCAGGAGAGATGGGGGAGAATTGAACTGCCTCACCATAGTATAAGGAGGAAGGTCGGAAAAATGGAGTTTGTAACCCTCTCTGATGATAGAGAGGGTCCATTGCTCTGATGTAATTTGCTCCCATCTGGGAGCAAAGTGAGCTAACCTTCCGGGTATGGTGAGGGGCTCTGGTTGTTCTAGAGCCAGAAAAGTTAAGTTCTCTAGGGGCAAGTCAAAACCCCTGAGGGGGTGGAGCCTGCTGAGGCGTAGCAGACGCCGCAGGCTTTGACCTTGCCTGTTTAGGTTGCTGACGTTTAGCAGCAAAACGAGGCTGAGAGGATTGTTGGCCAGTATTTGTGGAAAATCTGGACTTCTTGTAATAAGGCCTCTTAAAAGATTTCTTCTTGGCAGGAGTGGAGGTAGACTTAGAAAGTCTATCTAAGGTGGCATTTTCTGCATCCATTTGAGTGGCCTTAATTTGCCACTCCTCACCAAATAAGTTCTCACCTGTACAGGGCAGATTTCGTAAGCCATCTAGGACCCAAGGTTCTAGATCAGAAGCCTGGAGCCAAGCAAGACGTCGGGCTGCTATAGCAATGCCCGAAGCCCTACCAGCACCCTCAAAGGAATCAAAAGCTGCCCTGTTGGAGAACTTTGAAATATCCAAAAGGTGTTTCACTAAGGAAATGAACTGCTCCCTCTTATCCTCAGGGATAAAGGGGGCAAAATACCGAACTTTTAGAGCGATTTCACTGAGAAACATGCCCATGTAAAGACTATAGGAATTAATCCTGGCTATAAGCATAGCAGCCTGGAAAATTTTCCTGCCAAAAGAGTCTAGAGTCTTACATTCTCGCCCTGGAGGAGTAGAAGAGTGCCTTTTGGTACTCTTTATCTTTTTCATTGCAGACTTCACCACAAAAGAATGGTGAGGCAACTGGGTTTTTTGGAAACCAGGAGAAGGGGGGACACGGTACATGGTGTCCAACCTGCGAGAAGAAGGAGACAATGTTAGAGGAGCCTCCCATAAGTCCATCAAGTGTTCTTGAAGGATTTCATGGATAGGCAGGGTGACTGCCTCTTTAGGAGACAGAGTATCCTAAAATATCCAGTTTCTTTGATCTGGGTTCCTTTTCAGAGGATGAAGCAATAGAGAGACCTTTAGCCATTTCTATGATGAAGTCCTGAAAGGACAAATCCTCTGGTGGAGACATTCTCCTGTTAGGAGAAGAAGGCTCCTCAGGAAGATCAAGGGAGAACTCATCAGAATCATCAGAGGAGTTAAAATCCTCTGAAGAAGCAGAGTATCCTCTATGTGCTTCCAACGCACGATACGCATACCGTTCGGTATCGACATCGGGAGTACCGGGTATGGGATCGGTACCGGGCAAAAGCCCGGATCCGGCATGCGGAACCGATCTGCGTTTGGAAGACGATGGCCTCGGTTCCGGTATGGAAGCTATTACCGGAACCGGAACCGGTACCGCTGGCTGCGGTACCGAGGGCGTAGCAGCATTAATGAAAGCCAGAATGGCCTGCTGCATGACTTGGACAGTAGTGCCCATAGACGCCACTGCTGCCTGGATGTCGGTACCGGTATGGGCCGGTACCCCAGAGCAGTACAACAGGTGATCTGTCGAGGCCGCGCCATCGATGTCAACCTGTGACCCCATGATTGCTTTGGAGGCCGGAACCTCCCGCCGGGGTTTTTTGGCCTGGGCAGAATCCTCGAACTCAGAATTGAGAGCCTCTCGATCTTTAGAAAGAGATTTGCTTTTAGAGGATTTGCCCACTGGAGTTTTGGTTACCTGAGATCCATCCGGAGAGGAAGACCTGGATGACTGTGATGCTTCTGAAGGAAACAGCACATGGAACTTGTTGGCCCGGTTCTGCAATCCACGTTTCGACATCTGGGAGCAGGATGGGCAGTCCGGTATGGAATGGTCAGGTCCTAAACATTTAAGACACCATTCATGGGTGTCTGTAAGAGGAATGACAGCACTGCACTTGGTACACTTTTTAAAACCAGGAACTGGCTTCTCCATGAGGAGAATTTGTGTAGGCCTGAAGGCCTAACAAAGTACCAAGCTGTGCTGAAGAAAAGAAAAAAAAATATATATATATTTTTTTTTTTTTTAAAAGAAAGAAAGAGAGACCGGCAGTACCGGTTTCAGAATGGGGAAGGCAGGAACGCGGTCTAAAGAAAACAATAAAATTAACAATTTCTTCAGCGGTGACAGGAACACGACCTGCTGGCTCCGCGGAAAAAAAGAAACTGACGAGAGCTGGTCAGGAAGGCGGGAAGGCAGCGCGCATGTGCAGTGCGAGGCCCCAAAAGCTTTTAATCTGAAAAGCTGGGGAGCTTTCCCGCGCGGGCTCCGTCGGTACCGACGTACCCATATGTGATGACTTATTCCTGCTTGTTCCTGGAGATCTATGCTATCTCCAGGAACAAGCAGGAATGTAGTCTTCACATATGGGGACTCCCTAGCTGCAGATGCCAGGGAGAAACCCCAGAAATTGTGTGCCCTTGTGAAAGGGCTCCACTTCCCCCCATGGATCTCTGGCATCCTACCAGGGATGGTGGGTAGGAGTTGATTAAGTATGGAACAGGTGTTGAAGAACAGCCTGACCAAACAAGGCATCCCGGCGGGAGTCCTTGTCTAAGCAGTAATGGGCTGTGAAGGTATGAACCGAGGCCCAAGTAGCTCCTTGACAGATGTCGTCGATAGACAGAGTGAAGATGAGCCATAGAGGCTGCCATGGCCCTCACATTGTGAGCTGTGACATGGCCTTTCAAAGGAAGGTTTTTACTCTCATAGGCAAAAGAAATACACTGTGCAATCCAGTTGGACAGTATTCTCTTGGAAACTGGAAGTCCCAAATAACTACAATCAAAAGCAACAAAAAGTTGAGAGGACTTTCTATGTTGCGGAATTCTTTGCAAGTAAAAAGCTAAAGCTCTTTTATAATCCAAAGTATGAAGACTCCTTTCTGCATTTGAGGCATGAGGCCTTGGGAAGAATACAGGAAGGTAAACCGCTTGGTTTAAATGAAAAGGAGACACCACCTTTGGCATAAAGTGTGGATGAGTCCTAAGGACTACCTTATGATTGAACCTTGTATAAGGAGGAACAGCCACCAATGCTTACAATTCACTGATGCGACATGCTGATGTGATTGCAATAAGAAAGATGACCTTCCAGGAAAGGAATTTCAAAGAGGTAGTAGCTAACGGTTTAAAAGGCGGCTTCATGAGCTGCCCAAGAACCAGGTTTAAGTCCCATGCCACCGGTGGCTTAATGGGAGGCCTAGTTAAAAGAAGGCCTCTCATGAATCTCGCTATGAGAAGATGAGAGGAAATAGGTTGTCCATTCAGAGGCTTGAAAGTAGCTGCAATAGCACTCAAATGAACTCTCAATGAATTGGTCTTAAGCCCTGTATTAGACAAATGAAGGAGATACTCCAGTAATGATTCCAGAGGTATCACAAGAGGACAGAGAGCCTGTTCTGCCCTGCTTGTTCACATAGAAAGCGTAGTTACTCACCTGTAACAGGTGATCTCTGGGAACAGTAGGAATTTAGTCCTCACATATGGATATCGTTGGTACCGACGGAGCCCGCACGGGAACGCTCCCCAGCGTCCAATAAGAACGCTTTTGGCAGCATCCCTCAGCACATGCGCGCTGTCTTCCTGCCTTTCCAACTGTCCCTCTTCAGTTAAGTTTGTAGCTGAGTGAAAGGATAGAGGGAGAAAGAGAAAAAAAGAGAGAGAGAGAGAGCGAGAGAGAACTCCTAGGGGAGGTGGGTGGGTTGTGAGGACTAAATTCCTGCTGTTCCCGGAGATCACCCGTTACAGGTGAGTAACTACGCTATCTCCAGGAACAAGCAGGAATGTAGTCCTCACATATGGGGACTCCCTAGCTGAAGATGCCAGGGAGAGAGCCCCAGGAAGGTGCCACCATCAAGGGTGAGAATCCTTCCTCCCATAGATCTCTGGCATCCCACCAGGATTGGTGGGTAGGAGTTGGTTTACGTTTGAAAAAGGTTTTGAAGAACAGCATGGCCAACAAAGGCATCCCAACAGGAGGCTTAATCTAGGCAGTAGTGGGCTGTGAAGGTGTGTACCGAAGCCCATGTGGCTGCTCAACAAATGTCATCGATAGACACAGAGTGGAGATTAGCCATAGAAGCTGCCATGGCCCTGACATTATGAGCTGTGACATGGTCCTGAAGAGAAAGACCCTTACTCTCATAAGTAAAGGATATGCATTGGGCAATTCATTTAGATAAAGTTCTTTTGGAGACTGGAAGTCCAAAATGACTAGGATCAAAAGTTATAAAAATTTGTTAAGACTTTCTATGTTGGTGTGTTCTTTGTATGTAAAAGGCCAAGGCCCTTTTGCAATCCAAAGTATGAAGGTTCCTTTCTGCATTACAGGCGTGAGGCCTGGGAAAAAATACAGGAAGGCAAATTGAATGATTTAAATGAAAAGGCGAAACCACCTTTGGCATAAAATGTGGGAGAGTTCGAAGAACCACCTTATGATGAAACCTAGTATAAGGAGGATCAGCCACTAAAGATTGCAATTCACTGATGCGACGGGCAGAGGGTGATTGCAATTAGGAAGATGACCTTCCAGATCAAAAACGTAAGGGCTGCAGTGGCTAAAGGCTCAAAAGGCGGCTTCATGAGCTCCCAAGAACTAGATTTAGATCCCATGCCACCGGTGGTGGCTTGATGGGAGATTTGTTTAATAGAAGGCCTCTCATAAATCTTGATATGAGTGGATGAGAGGAAATTGGTTGTCCATTCAGAGATGGACTCTTACCGAATTGGTCTTTAACCCAGAATTCGATAAGTGAAGGAGATACTCTAGTATCGATTCTAAGGGTATGGACCAGGGGGTTTAATCCCCTACTGGAGCAACATATTGTAAAACGTTTCCACTTGAAGGCATAAGATCTTCTTGTGGAAAGTTTCCTAGAAGCTCAAAAGATATCTTTTACCTGCTGAGACAGATTGAGATCCTGGAGGTCTAACCCTTCAGCAACCAGGCCGTGAGGTGCAGGGACTGGGGATTCGGGTGCCATAGCGTCCCCTTCTCCTGAGAAAGGAGATCTGGAATCTGCCCTAATTCCAGAGGTGCCACTTGAGAGAGATGCAGAAGCAGGGAATACCACGTTTGGAGTGGTCATGGTGGTGCAATGAGAATCATGCGACCCCCGTCTCTCTGAAGCTTGAAGAGTGTTTTGGGAATGAGGGGAATGAGTGAGAAAGCATAAAGGAAGTCCTGACCCCAGTGAAGAAGGAAGGCATCCCTTGCCTGACAGTGGTGTGCCGGTATCCTGAAACAGAACCAGGGAAGTTTGGCATTCAGTGGACTTACAAAGAGGTCTATGTCTGGAGTGCCCCAGAGATGAAATATCTTTGCCACCTGGTCTAGGTGGAGTGACCACTTGTGAGGTAGCAGTACTCGACTGAGTTTGTCTGCCCAAAGGTTTTGAATGCCTGGAAGACATACCACTAGAAGGTGAATTTGGTGCTCTCTGGCAAGGGCCCACAGTCGTAACGTTTCGTTGCATAACGACAGAGAGCCCGTTCCACCCTGCTTGTTCACATAGAACATGGCTACCTGATTGTCCGTATGGATCAGGACTGTCCTGTAGCTGAGCTGGGCGTGGAACACTCAAAGAGCTAAATAAAGTGCTCTTAATTCCAGGAGGTTTGTGTGTAAATCTACCTCCTGTGGCGTCCAGGTGCCCTGGGTAGAGAGATGGTCCAGGAGTGCTGCCCAACCCACCTGTGATGCATCTGTTAGGGTGGCCTGAAAGAGGGGCTGATGGAAAGGAGACCCCACTGTCAGATTTTCTAGTGATTGCCACCATTGGAGGGACAAAATTAGTCTTTGAGAGACTGTTCTTTTGTCTGACAAACTGCCCGTGGCCTGTGTCCACTGTGTGGAGAAGGTCCACTGAGCTGCTCGCATGTGGAGGCGAGCATATGGGACTACATGAACTGTGGATGCCATGTGTCCCAGTAACTGCAGTAGTTCCCGAGCCGTGAGGGAGGATTTGCCTGCTGCTTGGGAAGCTAGCTGCATAATGCGAAGACACCGGGCTTGTGGAAGGAATGCCCTTGCCTGCCTGGTATCCAGACAGGCTCCTATGAATTCTAGGCATTGGGAAGGAACTAATTGAGAATTCAGGAAGTTGATTTCCAATCCCAAGTATTGGAGGATTCGCATTGTACGAGACAGTGCAGTGTTGGCCTCTGCAACTCTGGAGGCTCGAATGAGCCAGTCGTCTAAGTAAGGGAAGACAGAAATCCCCAGGGTTCGTAGAAATGCTGCTACTACTGCCATGCATTTCGTGAACACCCTTGGTGCTGAAGCCAGACCAAAAGGAAGAACCCTGTACTGGAAATGTCTTCCCCTGAAAAGGAAACGTAAGAATTTCCTGTTATCTGGATGGATGAGATTGTGAGTGTATGCATCCTTTAAGTCTAGAGAGCAAAGCCAGTCCTGGCCTTGAAGGTATGGCAGAAGAGTTCCTAGAGAAATCATTTTGAATTTCTCTCAAAACAGATATTTGTTCAATTCTCTGGGGTCTAGAATGGGTCTGTGTCCCCCTGTTTTCTTTGGTATAAAAAAATAAGGGGAGTAGAGCCCTGTTTCCTGTTAAAAAATGGGTACTTCCTCTATTGCCCCTTGGGCAAGAAGTATGGAGACCTCGTAATCTAGCAGATTGTCTGCAGAGGTTTGTGAATTGAACTGCTTTAGAATTGTAGGAGGGGGTATGCTGTGAAAATGAAGTCTCTACCCCTCTCCTACAATGGACAAAGTCCAATCTTCTGCTGTTATTTGATGCCATCCGTTGATAAAGTGGCATAACCTGCCTGGAATATTGGGGGTTGGGGACCCCTCAGAGGCAGGAAGGTGAAGCTCTCTGCGAAGGAGTCAAAGCCCTTGAGGGGGCTGAACCTGGAGAGCTGGTTGGGCTCTCGGTCCTTTTGGTTTCTTTTGCTGTCTAGGTTGTCCTTTTGGGCAACCTGAACTGAAGTCTGACTCTGCTGGGTAAAGGAAGGATAAAACTTCCTCTTTTTGATAAAGGAGGATTTTTTATAAGGCTTCCTTTTGGTTGGAGTGGCTGTAGACTTTGACAAACTAAGGTAGAATTGTCAGCATCTAACTTGTTAGCCTTTTCCTGCCAGTTCTTGCCGAAGAGATTCTCTCCCATGCAAAGAATGTTGCCTAATTTGTCCTGTACCCGACTCTCCAAGTCTGATGCCTGCAGCCAGGCAATCCGTCGTGCGCCAATGGCAATAGTAGAAGTTCTGCTGATGCATTCGAAGCACTCAAAAGCTGCACGATTGACAAACTTGGAGACATCTTGAGCATACTTAACTGGAGCAAGAAAATTTTGTCTCTTATCATCTGGGAGAAATGGGCTCATAAGTTCCAAGTCTCCTGTGACTTCCTTAAGGAACATACGCATATCTCAGTTTTCAAGATCATATCTCTCATGTTTCCCGCTGTTCTTTTCTATGTCTTAGACAAATTCGTGCCGTACGTCCCTTTCTGTCTACTCAGGCCCTCACTACTCTTCTGCTCTCGTTGGTTATCACTAGATTAGACTTCTGTAACACTATTTTTGCTGGTCTCCCTAAAGCTCAAAAACACCGCCTTCAACTGATCCAGAATACAGCTGCCCGCATGATCCTCCACGCTTCCTCACGTGACCATATCACCCCTCTGCTTTATCACCTCCACTGGTTGCCACTTGACTATCGAATAACATTTAAGGTTCTCACTTTAGCTCACAAAGCCATTTATCATTCAACTCCTGCCTACCTTTCTGATTTACTGACTTATCACAACCCTCACGTAGCCTCCGGTCCATTCACATTAACCGTCTGCACCTCCCTGCACCCTCCAAAGCCCATTTGCAATCCACCAGAAAATCTGCATTTTACTACTTAGGACCCTCTCTTTGGAATTCCCTCCCTACTAACCTCCGCACAGAAGAATCCTACCCCAAATTCCGCTCTCTTCTTAAAACCCATCTTTTCTCACTAGCTTTTCCCCTCTGATGACTTCTCTCTGTTTTCTATTTGTATCGCTTCTGCCTTTACTCTCCTTTTTGCTTTTAATTATTGTAATTTCCTTTCTTTTTAACCTCTATTTTGTTTTAATTGTAAACCGCCTCGGTGTAATGAGAGGCGGTATAGTAAATGTGAAATAAACAATAAACAATAAACAATAAACAATATTTAGGATGTATGAACTGAACCTAGCTGAAAGCATGGAAGCTTGAAAAGTTCTGCATCCAAAAGCATCCAGAGTCCAGCATTCACGACCTGGAGGATTGGATGCATGCCTCTTTGCACTTTTCATCCTACGCATGGCTGATTCCACTACCACTGAATGGTGTGGCAGCTTGGTTTTCTGAAATCCAGGACATGGTGGAACTCGATACATAGTATCAACCCTCCTAGAGTGAGGAGAAGTGGTCAGAGGTGTTTCCCACATTCTGAGCATCAAGCTATGCAGAATTTCATGGATAGACAGAGTAGCTGCCTCCTTGGGAGCTTTAGGATATTGGAGGACTTCCAATTCCTCTGCTCTGAGTTCTTCTTCAGAAGCTACTGTGATTGAAAGACCTTTGGCCATATCACGGATGAAATCCTGAAAAGACATGTCCTCTGGAGGTGACATTCTGCGTTGGGGAGAAGAGGGATCTTCTAGGAGAAACCCTCTAGTGGCAGCAGAATTGTCAGAGTCTTTGGAATCGGAGGAATCAAAGTATTCCTGACCCCGATGCTCTTGCAAAGCACGATCCCGGTACCGATCGAAGTCGGTACCGAGGTGACCCGATACCGCTTTGTCCCCTCCAGCCAGAGATTGCATAGGAAGAGTTCCCACCGGGGCCGGCACCGTTGGTACTAGCATCACCAGTGTCGGTTCCGGCATCAGTGTCAGCATCGGTGTCGGTACCGGCATCGGTGTCAATGTCAGCACCGGTGCTCTTGGGACCACCGGTACCGCAGCCGAGAGAAAAGCTGCGATACTGAACTCGATAGCAAGGAACCTCTGGTCTATAGACGCTGCCGATGCCTGGGTGTCGGTACTAGTAAGGACGGCCGGAACCCCTGAGCATGGCACAGGTAGTTCTTGCGAGGTTGAGGCCTCGAGAACATCCTGAAGCCCCATCGATGCTTTGGAAGCCGAAGCCTCCCGCCAGGGCTGTTTTGCCGGTGTGGTTCCCTCAAGGGCAATACCAATGGCCTCTCGATGCTTAGCAGGAGAGCTACTCTTTGAGGACCGGCTCTTGTGTTTAGTGACCTGAGATTCATGGGAGGAAGAAGAGGCCCTCGACGATGTCGATGCAATGGATCTGGCATCTGAAGAAAAAAGGGTACCAAGCTTTGCGGTCTGGCTCTGTCTTCCTCTTTTGGACATCCCCATGCAGGAGAGACATTCAGGTGGAGAATGATCAGGTCCTAAACATTTTAGACACCAATCAATGGTGTCAGTGACGGATATGGTACCGCCACACTTAGTACATTTTTTTAAAACCAGTAGTTGGCTTTTCCATGATTTAGGAAAATGGGGGCCTAGTGCCCAAAATGGCACCTAGCACCAAAAAAGGAAAGTTTCTGAAATAAACACTCAAAGTTTTTTGTTTTGTTTTTTTTTAAAGAAAAGAACCAGCGGTACCGGTAGGCGTCGCGCGGTAGGCAAACACGACCACAGAAAGAAGTTTAAAGATGTAATTTTCTGCGGTGACAGGGAATAGTTCCTGCCGGCTCCGCGGAAAACAAAGAACTGAAGAGGAACAGTTGGAAAGGCGGGAAGGCAGCACGCATGTGCTGAGGGATGCTCCAAAAAGCGTTCTTATTGGACGCTGGGGAGCGTTCCCGCGCGGGCTCCGTCGGTACCGACGATACCCATATGTGAGGACTACAATCCTGCTTGTTCCTGGAGATCATGGCTACCTGATTGTCCGTTTGAACAAGGACTGTCTTATAGCTGAGCTGTGTGTGGAATACTCGAAGAGCAAGGAAGATTGCTCTGAGTTCCAGGAGATTGATGTGCAGATAGGTCTCCTGTGGAGTCCAGGTACCCTGGGTAGAGAGGCCTTGCAGGTGAGCTCCCCAACCCACCTGTGAGGCATCTGTTGTCAGAGTGGCTTGGGGTGGGGGGTTGTTGGAAAGGGGACCCCACCAAAAGGTTTTGGGGTGACTGCCATCATTCGAGGGACAAAATAAGACAATCCGTGTTTGTTATTTTGTCTGACAGGCAACCTGATGCCTGAGTCCATTGAGTGGATAAAGTCCACTGGGCTGCCCTCATATGGAGTCGAGCATAAGGAACCACATGCACGGTGGATGCCATGTGGCCTAGCAATTGTAACATTTCCCGAGCAGTGAGGTGAGGCTCTAGCACTGCTTGGGAAGCTAACTGCACCATGCGAAGGCAGCAGGGCTGTGGAAGATAGGCCCTTGTCTGTCTGGTATCCAGTAGAGCTCCTATAAACTCTAGGGACTGAGTGGGAGCTAGGTTGGATTTTGGGAAGTTTATGACAAGTCCCAAATACTGAAGGATACGCATTGTGCGAGATAGAGAAATCCTGGCCTCTGGCTCTGACGGGGCTCGAATGAGCCAGTCATCTAAGTAAGGGAAGACGAATATTCCCAGGGTGTGAAGAAATGCTGCCACCACAGCCATGCATTTTGTAAGACACCCTTGGTGCTGAGGCCAGGCCAAAATGAAGAACTCTGTATTGGTAGTGCTTCCCTTGAAATAGAAAGCGAAGAAACGTTCGGTGAGTTGGATGGATGAGAACTTGAGTGTACGCATCCTTGAGATCTATAGAACAAAGCCAATCCTGACTCTGAAGGTATGGCAGCAGAGTTCCCAGAGAAATCATTTTGAACTTCACTTTGAACAGGAATTTGTTCAATTCTGAGGTCCAAAATGGGTCTGTCCCCTCCTGTTTTCTTTGGGATAAGGAAATAGGGGGAGTAGAACCTTGTACCGTGTTGGGGAATGGGTACCTCTTCTATTGCCCCTTGGGCAAGAAGCAAAGTGACCTCTTGACCTAACTGGGCGTTGAGAGAGGTCTGAGAATTGAACTGTCTTACCATTGTAGGAGGGGGCATGCTGAGGAAGTGAAGCTTGTAGCCCTCTCTTACAATGAATAGAGTCCAACTTTCTGCCATTATCTGCTCCCATCTGGGGGCAAAATGACATAACCTTCCTGGGATGGTGGAGGGGTTCTGGGCCGTTCAGGGCCAGGAAGACAAAGTTCTCTAGAAAGGAGTCAAAGCCCCTGTGGAGGCTGAGTCTGCTGAGCAGTTTGAGGCTTAGCAGCTTTTGATTTTCTTTGCCTAGGCTGATGCTGCTGTCCCTTTTGGGCAGACTGACCTACACGATGTCCCCTGTTGGGTACAGGAGGGGTAAAACAACTTCTTACTGAAGAATGGTTTCTTGTAGGATTTTTTTCCTTGCAGGATCAGCTGTAGATTTAGACAATCTATCCAGGGTGATATTGTCAGCATCTAATTCATTAGCTTCTTCCTGCCAATTCTTGCCAAAGAGATTCTCTCCTGTGCAAGGAATATTCCCCAGTTTGTCCTGTACCCAAAGTTCCAAGTCAGATGCCTACAGCCAGGCAATCCTACGTGCACCTATGGCAATAGCAGAGATTCTGTTTATGCACTCAAAGCAGTCAAAGGCTGCACGATTTACAAACTTGGAAACATCCTGAGCATGTTTGACAAGTGCAAGGTAATCCTGCCTCTTATCATCAGGAAGGAGAGGGCTCATAAGCTCATAAACCTCCGGTGACCTCCTTAAGGAACATTCCCATATACAATATATAGGAACTGATCCTGGCAGAAAGCATGGAAGCCTGGAAGGTTCAACGTCCAAAGGCGTCAAAAGTCAAGCGTCCTACACTCACGTCCTGGAGGATTAGATGCATGTCTTTTTGCACTCTTGATCCTTCTCATAGATGATTCCACCACCATGGAATGGTGTGGCAGCTGAGTTTTTTTTGAAATCCAGGACAAGGAGGAACTCGATACATGGTGTCGAGCCTTCGAGAGTGAGAAGTGGTTAGAGGTGTTTCCCACATCCTTAACATTAGATCATGCAGGATCTCATGAATAGGTAAAGTAGCTGCCTCCTTGGGAGCTTTAGGGTATTGCAAGATTTCCAATTCCTTTGCCCTAGGCTCTTTTTCAGGAGCCACTGTGATGGAAAGACCTCGAGCCGCATCTCATAAGAACATAAGACATGCCATACTGGGTCAGACCGAGGTCCATCAAGCCCAGTATCCTGTTTCCAACAGTGGCCAATCTAGGTTATACGTACCTAGCAATATCCCCAAAAGACAGGTTCCACAATGCTTGTACTGGGTCAAGCATTGATATCCTGGGTCCCTTTTTAATAGTGGTTTATGGACCTTTCCTCCAGGAACTTGTCCAAACCTTTTTTAAACCCAGCTATACTAACAGCCCTTACTACATCCTCCGGTAACAGATTACAGAGCTTGATTACACGTTGAGTGAAAAAAATATTTTCTCTTATTTGTCTTAAATAGTTTACCCTGTAGCTTCATTACATGTCCCCTAGTCTTTTTATACTCTGATAGCGTAAACAATTGATCCACGTTTATCCGTTCCACTCCATTCATTAATTTATAGGCCTCCATCATATCTCCCCTCAGCCGTCTCTTCTCCAGGCTAAAGAGCCCTAACCTTCTTAGCCTCTCTTCATAGGAGTAGCCTTCCATCCCCTTCACCAATTTGGTGGCTCTTCTCTGTACTTTTTCTAATAACGCTATGTCCTTTTTAAGATACGGTGACCAGAATTGCACACAATATTCAAGGTGCGGTCGTACCATGGAGCGATACAGAGGCATTATAATATCCTTTGTTTTGTTCTCCATCCCTTTCCTTATGATACCTAGCATTCTATTTGCTTTCTTGGCCGCCGCTGCACACTGGGCGGAGGGTTTTAACATGTTATCCACAATGACTCCTAAATCTTTTTCCTGGGTGGTGGTTTCTAATGTGGAGCCTTGCATTGTGTAACTATAGTGTGGGTTGTTCTTTCCTAGGTGCATAACTTTGCACTTGTCCACATTAAATTTCATCTGCCATTTGGATGCCCAGTCTTCCAATTTATCTAGATCCTCCTACAGTTTTCTGGAGGAGACATCCTACAATGAGAAGAAGAAGAATCCTCGGGAAGAAGTACTCTGAATCCTCGGATGAGTCTGAAGACTCTGAAAGCTCTGCCGATACCAACGTATCTCCGATCCAGGTGATCGTGCAAGGCACGATACCAGTACCTATCGAAGTCGGTGTCGGAGGGGTCCGGTACCGACCTGTCGATACCGGATGGGTAAGCTTGACTCTGTCCCGGTAGAATACCTGCCGATGTCGATGCAGTCGGTACCGGTACTGGTTGAATTGTCTGAAGTGGTTTCAGGGGCATCAAGGCCGTGAGAAGAGCCGCCAGACTGCGTTCAATAGCCAAGAATCTCTGGTCTATCGACGCTGCCGATGCTTGGGTATCGGTACCGGATGAAACAGCTGGTACCCCAGAGCATGGCACCAGTAGTTCTGCCAAGGTTGAGGCCTCGAGAACATCCTGGCACCCGTTAATGCTTTGGAAGCCAAAGCCTCCCGCCGGGGCAATTTTGCCGGTACAAGTCCCTCAAGGGCAACGCCAGAGGCATCTCGATGCTTAGAAGGAGATCTACCCTTTGAGGACCGGCCAGATTTATGTTTAGTTACCTGAGATCCATGGGAGGAAGACAAAGCCCTAGCCCTGGAAGATATCGATGCCACAGACGCTTCATCGGAGGGAAAAAGAGTGCTAAGTTTAGCAGCTCGGTTTTGCCGACCCCTCTTCGACATCCCCACAGGCAACACACTCCGAAATAGAGTGGTCAGGACCTAAACATTTGAGGCACCACTCATGGGTGTTGGTGATGGAGATGGTACCGCCACACTTAGAACACCTTTTAAAACCCAAAGCAGATTTTTCCATGTTAGAGGGAAAATTGGGCCTAGTGCCCAAAATGGCACGTGGCACCTGAAGGAAAAAGTAGCTGGAAGAAATTCCAGAAGGAGGGGGGGTTTTTTGTTTTTTTTTGTTTTAGAAAAGAAAAGAAACAACCGGTGGTACCGGTGTAGCATCGAAGGAAGGCAGACGTGACCACAAAAAAAAAGAAGAAACGGGAATATTTTCTGCGGTGACAGGATATGCGACCTGTCGGCTCCACGGAAAACGAAGAACTGGAGAGGGACAGTTGGGAAAGGCGGGAAGGCAGCATGCAGGCGCTGTGGGATGCTCCCAAAAGCTTTCCTATTGGACGCTGGGGAGCGTTCCCGCGCAGGCTCCGTCGGTACAGACGATATCCATATGTGAAGACTACATTCCTGCTTGTTCCTGGAGATGTTAGGATTGCCTTGAGTAGTTGTGGAGGATAGTGACCCAGAGAACAATGCTTGTCTGAAGGCACTATCTTGCTACAGGGAGGAATCCAAACAGTAGTGCTTGATGAAGGTATGGGTCAAGATGGCAGCCTTGTATATGCCTGAAAGGGGAATAGGAAGAAAAAGTAGTTGTCGGGTATAGGATATGTTCTTTGTTTTGGTTTTTTTGGCATTATTCTAAGTGATCCCCTGAAGCAGCATTGGCGAAACGCCAATGTGGTTGTGTGGAGTGGCATCAGGGTGTTGTATATTACAGAGAAGTTGTAACTGCTCTGAATGTTATATACGCTCAACCTAGAAGAGGAATGTTATACTCTGTGGGGGTTTTAGAAACATTTCCTGACACTTTAAATACAAAAGATAAGTTAAGTAAAAAAATAAAAAAAGGAGGATTGTAAGGAGTTTGTGGGGATCCTTGATGTTTTGAGCATTATACAAGGCATAACTATATGCCCATGATATTTTGCTCACCGGTACAGAGATCCCCCTTCTCCTTTTACTTCCTTTTTTTTTCAGAAAAACTAAAGAAAAGAAAGAGAACAAACATGCCATTAACAGCTTATTACTGAGAGAACTTTTTGTGTGTGTTGAGTGGAAGAAGTAATTAGATCTTACCTGCTAATTGTTCCTGAAGGAACGACAGTGCAGTCCCTTTACTTCAGGGTTACGCAACCCTTCCAGCAGCTTGGAGGCTGAGCCCAACCTTTTTGGGATGGAGCGGTATATATACCACTGGTGCCACCCACCAACTCCAGTAACCTACTGTAAAAGCAGACAAACTTTCGTAACAAGCTTAAAGGAAATAAACACCACTCAAACAATGCTAAATGTACATCTCCTTCCCTATATTTTTTTTTTTTTTTTTTTTTTTTTTACGGGAGTAGAAAGAAGGAGAAAGAATGAGAAAGGGTCAAGGGAGGAGGCCGATTACCTGCAGCTGTACGGCCCTCCCTCCACAGTGGCCCTCCAGACAGACCTGAATCACTCGGGCCGGAGCCCCGCCCCTGAGAAAACTGGCCGGAATGGCAATCTAGCACTAGGGAGGGAAGAGGGACTGGACTGTCGTTCTTTCAGGAACAATAATTAGCAGGTAAGATCTAATTACTTCTTCCTTATCGTCACTCCAGTCCAGTCCCTTTACTTCAGGGAAGTACCAGAGCAGTACCAGCCCGGGCAGGATCCGCCATTCCGGAACGTAGAACCGCATGAACAAACCGGGAGTCCGTCGCACTCAGCACGTCCAGTCTGTAGTGCTTGGCAAAGGAGTGCAAAGAGGACCAGGTCGCTGCCCTACAGATGTCCAGAGGAGGAACTAGACTGAACTCCGCCCAAGAGGTGGCCTGCGCCCGAGTCGAGTGAGCGCGCAGTCCTCCTGGGACTTGCTTCCCCCTTGAGGATATAAGCGGAAGCAATCGTCTCCCTGATCCATCTGGAGATTGAGGCCTTGGCCGCCGCCTCCCCTTTGTGAGGACCTCCAAACTGCACGAACAGACGTTCGGATTTCCGGAAGGGCACCGTGCGGGAGAGGTAACGCTTCAAGGTCCTGCGGACGTCGAGTAGATGGAGCCTACTATCTCCCCCTCCTAGCCCCTCCATCGAAAGAGATGGGAGAGTGATCGATTGGTTGACATGAAAGGGGGAGATGACCTTAGGCAAGAACGAGGGAACCGTCCGAAGGACTACCTTATCCTTGAGAAACGACAAAAAGGGAGGCCGAGAAGACAGGGCTTGCAATTCGGAGACCCGTCTGGCCGAGCAAATGGCAATCAGAAACACTGTCTTCAGAGTCAGATCCTTCAAGGAGGCCTTCTTCATTGGTTCGAAGGGCTCCGCAACCAGGGCATTTAGTACCAGGTTGAGGTCCCAAGGGGGGATGACCGATCTCCTTTGCGGACGGAGTCGTCTGATCGCTTTCGGGAACCTGGAAACGTCCGCGTGAGCTCCTAAAGGTTTCCCGCAGACCTTACCCCTATAGCAAGCGATGGCCGCCAGCTGGACTCGTAGGGAGCTGTGCACCAGGCCCTTGTCGAATCCCGCTTGCAAAAATTCCAGTACCTCCGGGATCGAAGTTGACAGGGGGTTCCTCCGGCGCTCCGCACACCATGCCTCGAAGATGCGCCACACTCTCACATAGGAGAGACAAGTCGAGCGCTTCCTAGAACTCAACAGGGTCGCGATTACTGCCGTCGAGTAGCCGCGCTTCATGAGCCACGCCCTTTCAATAGCCAAGCCGTAAGCGAGAATCGATCCACGTGTGGCATCTGGACCGGCCCTTGCCTCAGCAGGTCCCTCCTGCTAGGAAGCCGCCAAGGTCAGTCGGCGATCATCCTGACCAGATCCGCATACCAGGGGCAACGGGGCCAATCCGGGGCAATGAGGATTACTAGACCCCGGTGAGCTTCTACCCGCTGGAGGACTTTCCCCTATCAGCGCCCAAGGGGGGAAAACAAAGCAGACCCTCCAAGGGCCACTTCTGGGCCAGGGCGTCTAGGCCTTCGGACATCCTTTCCTTCCGCCGGCTGAAGAACCGGCTTACTTTGGCGGATGAGAACCGAGCCATGAGGTCCATGACTGGAGGACCCCAAAGTGCTACTATCTGGTCAAAGATCTCCTGATGCAGTTCCCACTCCCCGTGGTCTATCTTGTACCTGCTGAGGTAGTCGGCGGTGATGTTGTCCGTGCCGGCCACATGCTGTGCTGAGAGTGCTTCCAAACGAACTTCTGCCCACTGGAACAGTGCGTCCGCCTCTTTCTCCAAGGCTGGACTGCTGGTGCCGCCCTGGTGATTGATGTAGGCCACCGCGGTGACATTGTCGGAGAGTACGCGAATCGCTTTTCCTAGCACTGAGGGCTCGAGAGCCTTGAGCGCCCGAGCGACGGCTTTCAATTCCTGCCGGTTGATGGGTCATTGAGATTCCAATGCCGTCCAACGTCCCTGGACAAACTGGTCCTCGCAATGCGCTCCCCAGCCTGCTAGACTGGCGTCCGTCGTCAACAGCAACCATTGCGGAGGCTCGAGGGGCATTCCGCGATTCAGATTCCTTGGGCACCTCCACCAGCGGAGGGACCGCTTGGTTCGAGGGGCGCAGGGTAGCTGTAGGGACAATGGGTGCTGTTGTGGAGACCACCGACGCAACAGAGATCGCTGTAAAGGACGCATGTGTGCCCTGGCCCACGGGACTACCTCTATCGCTGCCGCCATGGTTCCCAGCAGTTGCAGGTAATGCCATGCTGAAGGAAGTCGTCTGGCCATGAACTGCGTGACTAGGAGCCTTAGGTCCCTTACCCTCGTGCTGGACAGGAAGACCCTGCCCCTGCCTGTGTGGAACCTTGCTCCGAGATACTCGAGCTCTTGGGAAGGAACCAAACTGCTTTTTGCGCGATTGATGACCCACCCCAACTCCTCCAGAACCTGTATTACTTTGGCTGTTGCCCAGCGACTTTCCTGTTCTGACTTTGCCCGGATTAGCCAGTCGTCCAAGTAGGGGTGCACTAGGATTCCCTCCTTTCGTAGAGCCGCCACTACCACAACCATCACCTTGGTGAACGTCCTTGGCGCGGTCGCTAGGCCGAAGGGCAGCGCCTGAAATTGAAAATGACCCCGAGGCACTGCGAATCTCAGGAACTGCTGATGGGACCTTCTGACTGGGATATGCAAATAGGCCTCCGTCAAATCCAGCACCGTTAGGAACTCCCCGCCCCTTACGGCCGCTATAACCGACCGCAGGGTTTCCATTTATTTTATTTTATTTAACATATATTTATAACCCGCAACTTCCAGAGTTCAGTTGCGGTTCACAAAAAACAACAATCCACAAAGCAAAAGCTTAGTTTTACATCGAACATTTTGTAACAATAAACGTAATAGTTAACAGCATGAACTAATGCAAAAATAGCAAAACTGGAGTGTGGTACCTTGAGACATCGATTGACCTGCTTTAGATCCAGGATCGGACGAAAGGACCCCTCCTTCTTTGGGACCACGAAGTAAATCGAGTACCGACCGGTACCGCACTGGCCTGGAGGAACAAGAACCACGGCCCCGAGCTCTATAAGACGGGAAAGCGTTGCTTCTATAGCTGCTCTTTTTGTTGGGGAACTGCAGGGAGACTGAACAAAGGCTGGAGGTATTTGTTTTGCAAATTCGAGAGCGTATCTCTCGGATCACCTCCAGAACCCATTGATCGGACGTAACCCGGGACCAGGCGGGAAGAAACTGCCTCAGGCGACCGCCTACCGGTGTCCCGCCCGCCTGGACCCCCGGTATCTCATTGTTGTTTCCTGGGGCCCGAGGATAAAGAGGAGGCCGAAAAACCTCTGCCTGCTCCCCGAAACCCTCGGAAGCCTTGTCCCCTAGCGGGAAAACGACCCCTGAGGAAGGGGTTCGGTCTGGCAGAACGAAACCTCCGGGGTTCTCTAGGTTGGTTCCGTGCAGGGGCTAAGGGCCACGCTTGCTTCGGTCTATCCTCCAGAAGCCTGCCACCCTTGGATTCGCCAAGGTCCTTTACCAACTTATCTAGGTCCTCCCCGAATAACAGCTTTCCTTTGAAGGGAAGACGACTCAGGCGAGCCTTGGAGGAGGCATCGGCAGCCCAATTCCGTAGCCACAAATAGCATCTGGCTGCCACCACCGAGGCCATGTTCTTGGATAAGCTGCGGATGAGGTCATACTGACTGTCCGCCAAGAAGGCCGTACCGGATTCCAACCTCGCCGCGTTAGCTAATGCCCCCTCGGAGGAGCCCTCCTCTGCCTGGAGTTGCTGAGACCACCTCAAACAGGCCCGTGCCACCCAAGCCCCTGAAACAGAAGCTTGTAAGGCCAGAGCGCTCACATCAAAGGCTTGCTTAAGGAGCGTGTCCAATTTTCTATCCTGGGGATCCCTCAGGGCCGCGCTGCCCTCCACTGGGATGGTAGTTTTCTTTGTTACTGCTGATACCGCCGCATCTACCCTGGGGGACTTCAGCAGCTCTTTGTCTGATTCTGGGAGAGGGTAGAGGCGGGACATGGCCCGGACCCCTCTTAATCCTGACTCAGGTTGATCCCATTCCTCCTGTATCATCTGACGCACCACTCTGTGGACAGGAAAAACCTTCTGGGACCTCCTGATGGCCTGGATTAAGGGATCCTCCAATGCCTCATCCTCCGCTGGGGTATCTGAGGCTACGTTGAGAGCTTTCAAGGAATCATTAATTAAGGCAGGCAGCTCCTCTCGCCGAAAAACTCTAATTATGCGAGCATGGTCCTCAGGGATCTCCTTCTTCCGGCTCTTCCTCTTCCTCCTCTAAATCCTTTTCAGAGCCCTCTTCTAGAGTGCCCTGGGAAAGGGAAGGGAGGGGCTCCTCATTCAACAGCCTGGGGCGCTTTGGAGGTATCCCTGAGTCCTGAACGCTTGCCCTCATGGGTCTGGCTACTCTGCCTTCGGCCGTCGGGACCACTTCCCCTGTCCCAAGCCCCTGCTTGCGCATGCAATAGGCTTGGTGTAGCAAAAGCACGAAGTCAGGGGAGAAGAAATCCCCGACACCCCCCTCCCCAGAGGGAAGGGAGGAGAGAGGGAGCGGGGAAGTGGGTACCTCTGAGCGTGAAGGAAGGGATAACTGGGACGCTACTTCCCCCTCCAAAGGATCCGAGGACCCCTGCGATGCCTGGGTCATAGACAAGCTGATTTCTTGTTCTACTGATGTAGCTACTGCAGCGCAGGCCTTGCAGACTCCTGCCTCAGACGCAGTACCCCTACGGGTGCCACAAGATGGGCACCTTGATTTGCCAGTCATGCTCTCCAGGGGAATTGCTAAAAGAAAGCTTAAGTGCCCCGGCCTAGGCAAGCAGTTTACCAGAAATAAACTTTTAAATTAAACTTTAGATCCCCTGCCTTGCCAATGCTCACACTCGCCCAAGAAATAAACAGCAAAAATCCCCCGAAATAAAAAGGAATCTAGATAATTATCAAATGAAAACAGAAAGTTAAACCAGCCATTAAAAATTATAATTACAGCCAATAAGCTGGGTACTTGCGATTTAGAGGCTTCCGCTGTTTCCAGGTCCCGGGCCGCGATTCCTGGCCGTTGGCTCAACACGTGGTAGGCTGCGGCCACGTGGAGCCCTTAACGGAGGAACGCGACTGCTCTCAGCGCTGCTCTGGACCCTCCGCCGGAGAAGAAAGGACAGGAAAACGTGTCCCGCGCAACACGGGACGCCATCTGTCTACCGGCGCTGCGTTCGCGTCTCCGGAGCTCGCCCCTGCACTCTGCTGCCCCGGGGGGAAGAGCGATCAAACCTGCGAGGCTGAACCCTCTCTCTCTCCCGCTTTGCGTTGCCTCCAGGGCTCATCCACCGGGGGGGCTTCGGCGTGAGGTCGCAGGTCTTCTGGAGGACTGAAGGGGAGCAGGCTGAACCGGCAGCGAGAGGTTCCTGACCCCCCCTATCGCTGCTGCAGGCAAAGCGGTACCACCTCCGATCCCCGGCCCGGGCCGAGGGGGGGGGGGTAGAAAGAAACGGCAGAAAATAGAAGAGAAAATAAAAAGGTAAGCAAGTTGCCTAATGAAATAAAAATAAAACAAAGAATCTACCAATTAAAATAGCCAAATTAGTAAAATTTAGGAGAAGGTAGGACTCCAGTAAGCCCTAGGCTTACGGAACCCTCCAGCTGCTTGGAGGCTGAGAATACTGGAGTTGGTGGGTAGCACCAGTGGTATATATACCGCTCCATCCCAAAAAGGTTGGGCTCAGCCTCCAAGCTGCTGGAAGGGTTGCGTAACCCTGAAGTAAAGGGACTGGACTGGAGTGACGATAAGGAATTAAGTTTTTTGAGGTTTGATCATTTTGTCATTCTTCATTCTCTAAGTGGCAATTTTTTTTATAAAGAAAGGGGAATAGAGCAAAAGATTAGTTATAGAAGTTGCAGTATCTCTAAGATTAGGCACTGAAATGTTGCTTGGTGACAGTATGGAAAATCATGAATAGGAGAAATGGATGCACTCAGATCTAGCATGATATGGCATGCTTAGTTGCTGGAAATGCAGGATAACCTGGGCAGCAGCAGCAGCAGTATGGGATAGTGTTAACAGAGGATGATCACATTTCTGTGACAATGACACCATACTAGCATTACCTACGCCAAAGAAAAAATTAGTAATCTACTTCCAATTTTGCCACAAAACCCCAATGGAGAGTCACAACAAACTGCGATATAGTGCTGGAAGATGATCTCCCCAGGTCAGAAGGCACTCAATGTGCTAGCAAAAGAAGAGCTGAAGACTCTCTAGAGAAAAGCCAGCATTTATGATATGGTTGACTGCTGATGTAGCTACACATGAAATGAGTGTCAGAAGCTGCAAAGATGTTTACATATTGGGACATGGAACTTATGAAGCATAAACCAAGGTAAGCTGGAGGTGATCAAGAACAAAATGAAATGTGCATTAACTATCTGTTGGGAGTCAGCGAACTGAAATGGACTGGCATGTGACACTGAATCTGATGATACATGATATACTACGTTGGAAATGAACAAAGAAATGGTGATGCACAGATAATTACGAAAAAACATGCAAGAATTGTAATGATATACACTGCAATCAGTGAACATTTAATTTCTATTAGTCTAGAAGGAATGCCCATCAACCAGGGTTACCATCTACAGGCGAACAAGGTGGTCACTTTGGGTGGAAGACCCTGATGGGCAGCACGGCAATCTCTGTCGCAGTTTCAGCACCGCAGCGGGTCTTAAAAGTTCCCATTCATGTGCGCGCAGTCAGTCTGACGCTCTTGAACACCTCAGACAGGAAGTTTGTGTCAGAGGGGGCAGAAGAGCAGGCAATGAATGTGCGCACAGGCATGGGTACTTTAAAACCCACCGCAGCACAGCAAAGGCGGCCGTGCTGCAGCTCCAGGCAGGCCCCTCTGTACCATCCCTTCTCCTTCAAGTTGAGAAGATAGATACCAGGCGGGGCCTGCCTGGAGCAGCAGAAACCCTTGGGCCGGCCCTGTCAACAACACAACTATTATTCAGGTATTTGCACCAATAACAGGTATAGAAGAGGATGAAGTTGATCAGTTCTATGAACAAATACAAGTTGAAGTCAACAGAACATGCAACCAAGATATACTGACAGACACATGAGAGTGTGACACAAAGTTGGGAACAAAAGCAGCAAAAAAGTGGTTGGATATGGGCTTGGCAACAGAAACGAAGCCGGTGAAAGACTGACTGAAGGTCTTGCAGAATTCTATTAATCTCAAACATGTTGTTCCTGCAACACAAGTGGCAACTACAGTATATACATGGACTTTGCCCAATGGATTCTACAAAAAAATCAAAACTAACTAAATGAAAAAGCTGATCAACAAAGATAAAACCTAGCTACTAGTATGCAAATGCAAGCTAAAACTGAAGAGCAAGCCATTCATGAATGTAAGTCTTGAAAATATACCACCAAAATTTAAAGACTGCCTGCAAAATTGATTTGCCACTTTAGATAAAACAGAGCACCAGAACTGTTATGGGAAGACATCAAGAAAGTTGTACTTGAAGTGGAAAGACTGTGAAAGGTGAGAAAGAAAAAAAAAAAAGCCAAAATGGAAGACTTAAACGCTGAAAACTGCTCAGAAACACTGCGGCTGATGAGCCATTTTCATTCCACTAGAGGACCTCGAAGGTACCTTGTCTGGGCCCCTTGGGAGTTTGCCGCTTTAGCGATTCCCTTGTCACAACCGTTACTTTATGCTGCTGAGATTCTGTTCATAAAAAAGGACATCCCACCAGAACCTTGTCTGGGCCCTTTGGGGGAAGCAGCTTAGCGTTGTAGATGAAGTTTCACTTCTTTGGGGAAGAAAATAATGACGTCATAAGAGCATGAGTTTAAAATTAAAAAAGGAGAAGAGGTAGTGCAGATTCCATCCTACTTGGCCAGGCGGATCAAGTAGACTGAGGGTGAGGAGCAAGAGACAGGCAGGAGAAGTTACTCGCACATGGCCCAGAGTTCCTGAACTCTTCTGGGCTGGGGGAGTGCAGTTCGGACCTAGGTGCCATCAGGGATGGATGTCACACATGCGTGTGGCTGATTTCATCCTGCTTGTTCACGCCTAAAGACAGAAGAGAAAGCCGTAATTACTGAACTTAACAAAAATTTCCAACATGTAGCAAAACACAAAATCCATAAGATATGCCATACTGGGTCAGAGCAAAATGTCCATCAAGCCCAGTATCCTATTTTCAATAGTGGCCAATCCAGGTCACAAATACCTGTTAGGTTCCCAAAAGGTAGAGAGATTCCATGCTGCTTATCCCTATAGGGCTGGTACCCCTGCAATTCTGCGCCTGCAGATCTCCAGCCTGCTCAGCAGCTCAAGCCTGAACCAAGCTGATCAAACAAGATGGCTTCCTGCTACACTTTTGCTGTGTTCAGCCACAGACTTGACCTTCAAGCAACTGCTTGCTTAGTGTTTCTATGTGTGCATACTGAAGCCACTGTTCCTGGCTAATTCACTGCCCACATGCAAGAACATCTGCTTCTCCAGTGCTTATCTATAGATGATTTTACTGGCCTTGGACACTTGTACCTATGCCCAGAAACTACATACTGTTTCCTCCACATGACATCTTACTATGGATCCTTTGTCTGCAAGAAAGATACCGTCACCTACCCCTCCTGATTCGCTGAGAACACCTTGGACTGTCTTGTGCCAACCAATCACCGGACCTAGGACGGAGACTCATCACAAAGAATACAGTCTGCACAGAACAACATTTGCGCTTTTGCCGTTTGTGCCCTGCTTACCTGGTTTCTGCTACCTGATCTGCCTGCAAGACAGTGTGCCAGGTCATTCTCCTAAGGACTGAGATAAGACTTTCACAGATATCTTTGGTTCTGTGTTCTCCCGCGGCTCGCCTCCAAAAGGGCTGTAGCCTGCATTATCTAGCTTGGCTAGCTTAGCTGCCTCCTTGGACTTGTGCTGCACCAGAGTCTCTGGACCCCAGCCACCAGAATGCCAGACAAAGCTAAGGTACAGTCTTCTCGCTCTTCCTCCGGATGGGCAATGGTTAGCTAGAAACTTATTCCATAACGTTTCTCAGTGCAGAGCAAATCAGTGACCTCTGGTTACTAATTAGTAATTTATTACTTTGTCTAATTGTAATTCTGTCTCACAACAAACTGCTACCTCATGTTTCTAATTATATATCTTTAGCTATATGTTTGTATATTTTTCTACCTTGCTGTCCATAATAAATATAATGTATTTATATATCTACGGACCAGACTCCTTCCGTGGCTCATTGCAAGCATAACTCATAGAACTTTGGGCTGGGTATCAGTAGCTAATTTCCCCTGGACATAACTGAGAGCCTAACTTATTTTTGTGCTACTAATAATCCCTACATCCCAAGGGTAAGCAGTGGATTTCCCAGTCCACTTTAATGTTTTATGGACTTTTCCTCCAGGAACTTGTCCAAATCTCTTTTAAACTCAGCTACACTAACAGCTTTTACTAAATCCTCTGCTAAAAGTGCAGCTTCATTGCCTGTCCCTGTCTCTCTTTATTTTTTGTAGGAGTAAACAACCGATCTAAATTTAGCCATGGCACTCCATTCATTATTTTGTAGACCTCTATCATACAAAGAGAATTATTACAATGCCATAAAAGTAAATTGAATCAAAACTATCAAAGAACAAGATCAGCTTTTCCTAAAGCTACGAGAGTTAAAGACAAAATTCCAGCCTTGAATTGGAATGCTAAAAGATGCTCAAGGATCCATGCTAAATGATGCCGAGATGATCAAGAAAAGGTGGAAAGAATCACGGAGTCATACAATAAAAATAAAGCAGAACAGCAGCTGTTTCAATCTATACATTATGATCAGAAACTGTTGGTGATAATGCTTTCAATGATGCTTCAAGAACAAATCATTGGCCACTGATGGCATTCCCACTGAAGTATTAAAGCAACCAGATGCAGCTGTTAGAATATTTACAAGGCTCCACCAGAGAATTTGGAAAACATAGCCGAAAGACTACAAAAGATGTGTGTTCATACCAATACCGAAGAAAGGTGATCTAACTGACTGGAAAACATCAATCACTTCAATCCCACATGTCAGAAAGATTCTATTCAAGGTCATTCAGTAGACACAACTAGAACAAAAACTGCCTGAAGTGTAAACAGGATTCAGGAAAGAGCAAGGAATAAGAGACATCACATATGCAAGATGGAGCCTTGAAATGAAAAAATACCAAAAGGATATCTACATGTGCTTTGACTACAGCAAGGCTTTTTGAATGCATAAATAATGAAAAACTCTGGGACACATTAAGCAGCATGGATATAACAATACCCTTTGGAATTCCGTCCCAGACACAGTCAGAGCTATAAAGGACCTTCAAACATTCCGAAAACAACTTAAGACGCATCTGCTTACCAAACATTATGGTAAAGACGCCTTAACACACCAATCCACACAGAAAACCCCATCACAACACGCCACCCCCACATGCAACTGACCAACCATATACCTTCAACTCTATGCAAAAACATGATGTATTGTATATAGTTACTCTGAACATAGTTAACTAATGGTATCCCCCAAGTATTGTAACACTCCACTTGTTTAATGTATTCAGTTGAGCTTGATGTAAACCGCCCTTTATATTTGGAAAGGGCAGTATATAAAAACCTTGCAAATAAAAAAAAAATTAAATACATAATCTGATAGATCTCATGCACAACCTTTACTTTGACCAAGAAGCTACAGTTCAAATGGAAGAACAGGATGGTTTAAAATCTGCAACAGAACAAACCTTCCCCATTCTTGTTCAATTTATAAGAACCACCATCAGAGAAGCAGGATTATATGAAAACAGAGGTGTGAAGATAGCTGATGGGTCCTTTCACCAAATTTTGCTATACTGACAAGGTGACATTTTACTTACCAATTAATGTCTTTTCCTTGAGTCCAGACAAATGGGTTGTATTCCCCTACCAGCAAATTGGTAGAGACAAAGAACCAATGAAAAGCCCAGGTTTCAATGATATCACTCCTATGCCCCTATTCTTCTGTCACCACCAGAGATCCCTTCAGTATTCATCCCAAAGCATATGGGAGAAACATGGCAAGCCTCACACAACCTCCATCATGGACAACAAGGAGCAAGCAACAGTAGAGAACTAAGTAGAGTAAAGCATAAACAGAAAGCTATCCATAGAAGATGAACCTGCAGAGCCAAGTATAAATATCACAGCAGACCCAAAGGTACCGCAGCCGAAGAACGGAGCAGATACAATTTTAGGGGCGGGTCCTGCAATGGTCTAGCAGAACTCAAGGAAGAGACATTAACTAGTATATAAAATGTCACCTTCCATATCGTCCTGCTAGACCAGTCCAGACAAGTGGGATGTACCAAAGCTACAATTCAACTGGGCGGGAAGACAACAGCAGCTCACAAAACCCTTGAGCCAAGCCCGTATTCACCCGCACATGAACACCCACAAAAGTGGAAAGTGATGCTCACATTCTTGTCTAACAAATGTCTGCAGGGTCTACCAAGCTCTGCCCACGAGGACATTTGTGCTCAAGTAGAATGGGCACGCAAAACCTTGAAAACCAGCCAGTTCTGCAAAAGATAAACACTGAGGCAATGGCCTCCTTGATCCAACAAACCAAGGTTGACTTGGCCACCATAACACTCCTGCGAGATCCAGTAAACAGCATAAAAGATGGTCGGACCTACAAAAGTAATTCATAACCTCTAAGTACCAGAGATGCACCCTCCAGACATCCACAAAGCAAAAATCCTCATCTTTCCCCCAACACTGCTCCTTTGAGGAGGGGGGGCAGGCAGATAACCTGGTTCACGTGAAAGGGAGATAGCACCTTAGGCAAGAAGAAATTGCACAGGCCGAATGAAAACAACATCCTTTAAAAAAAAAAAAAAGACAGATAAGGATCTCGGCAAAACAGAGCCTGCAGCTGAATAAATCATGACCAAGACCACCATCTTGAGTGTCAAATCCTGTAAAGTAGCACGCTTCAAAGGCTCAAAGGGCACTGACATCAGGGCACTGAGCACCAGACAGATGCTAGGCAGAGATCACAGACGAAAGGGGAGGATGCAGATGTTCGGTGCAAGGCCAGAGACTTACCAGCCACCAGAAATAGGACAGAGCTGCCACCTGAACTTTCAGGGAGCTAAGGGAAAAGCCCTTCTCCAGATCACCCTATAGGTGGCCAACAGAGATGACCCCTTGGCTGCCTCAGGAGCCAATTGCTGAGTACCGCACCATCGCTCAAAGAGGCACCCAATCCGCACGCATGTCAGCTCCTCCAGGCTCCGAGACAACCACAGGAGAGTAGCCCTTATGTGCTAGTCATCTGCTTTCAAGAACCAAGCCGTAAGCGAGAAGGGAGCTGGGTCCTCCAGGACAATAGATCACCCGCCGCAACAGGCCCTAAGATGGAGGCAACAGAAGAGGCTGCAGGAGCCACATCAGGTTTCCGAATCACACAATCCTCAGCCAATCCAGCACCACCAGAACAATTTATTTTATTTTATTTAACATTTCTTATATACTGCCTTTCATTATATCAAGGCGGTTTACATTGAACAAACTGAAATTACATTGAACAGGGCATTATAACTTGGAGATAACTATTTTACAGGGAACATGGGCCCAAGGTTGCTGTCCTCTAGTGGGATCTGAACCCCTGATCTTCCGGCCTCAGGTACCTTGCCCCAACCACTAGGCCACTCCTCCCAGCAATCATGCCCGGGCAACGTTCTATATGCAGACGTACACGCCCCACCAGGGGCAATGAACAAAACATGCACAGCAGCTGCTGACTTGGCCAAGGCTGGGTCAGCACAACGCCCTCAGATCCTGTCATCTGTGTAGTGACTGAAGAAGCTGCAAACTTTGGCAATGGAGCGGGTTGCTATCAGATCCATTTGGGGGTGACCCCAGCAGTGCAAATCAACTGAAACACCTCCTGACTCAATTCCCACTCTCCAGGATCCAGAGCATGCCGGCTGAGGAAGTCTTCTTCCACACTGTCCACCCCAGAAATGTGCTGAGCTAACAAGGCTAGATGGTTCTCCTCTGCCCAGGGAAACAGGAGAGCCAGAGCTACTCCAGAATGCCCCGTTCTGCCTTGCCAACTGACAGAAGCCAACGCCATGGCATTGTCTGGAAACACTCGATCTACCCAACCATTGACAGAAAAGCCAACCTGATGGCTCTCGCTTCGAGGCAGTTGATGGACCACAATGCTTCCCTGCAGTTCCAACAGCCCTGAGCTTTATGGTCTTGGCGATGGGCTTCCCAGCCCGAGAGACTGGCATCTGTCATCAGGAGGGTCCAGTGACACCCTTCCTCAGATGAGCAAGCTGCTGCCACCACTGCAGGCTGGGCCTCACCATCAATGGGAGCGGGAGCCTGTGCTTGAACCAGAGAACTCAGGGGTCACCAAATCAGCAGGGACTGCTGGAGCAGTTGCATGTGAGCACACCTCATGGCACCATCTTTATTGTCACCACCATCAATACAAGGGGCTGAAGATAATCCCAGACTCTGGAAGTCTGCTGCACACAAAACAGCACCAGGCAACCCAACAATCTTTTGACTTTCTCCTCTGGCAGGAAAACTGACTACTCAAGTGTCGAAACATGCTCCAATAAACTCCAGGGACTGGGAAGGCAACAGCTGGCTCTTTCCCCCATTTGATCACCCAGCCAAGGCTCTCCAAAAGAGACACCATTTGCAATGTCACCCAAGATGCCTCTGAAAGGGAACGGGCTTGGATGAGTCAGTCGTCCAGATATGGATGGAGACCGATCCCTTAGCACCGTAGCCACTACCACTATGATCTTGGAGAACCTACTAGGGACAGTGGATAGCACGAAAGAGGGCGGCGAACTGAAAAGTGAGAGCTAAGCATGGCAAAACGCAGATACTTCTGCTGATCTGCCTGGATCGGGATATGAAAATATGCCTCGGACAGATCCAGAGAAGCCAAGAACTTCCATTGGTGCACTGCTTGAAATCACAGACACAAGGTTTCCATCCAGAAGCGCAGAATGTGCAAATATTTGACCTTCCTGAGGTCCAGAATGGGCTGGAAGGAACCATCCTTTTTGGGCACCACAAATTAGATGGAGTATCTGCCCTGCCCCGCTCGACCAGTGGGACGGGCACCACTGCCTTTAGGCACAGCAATTTGTCCAAGGTGGCCCAAAGAGTGGCACTTTTGATCGCAGGCCCACAAGGGTAGATGACGAAGGCATATGGAATCAGCTCTTTGCACTCAAAGATACAGCCGAACTGAATGGTGTCTAGCACAGTGATCCTTGGTAACCCAGGCCCATTCCTGAAAGATAAGGTGAAGGCTGCCTCCAACCGAAGTAACAGAGAATGGACCCCCAAATCTTCATTGTGCAGCCCAGGAGGTTTCTCCTCTTGAAGGTACAGAGTCCCTGGGCCCAAGCGCTCCACAAAAGGACTGAAAATGAGCCAAAGCCAAGAAGCAGGAGAAGTAAGGTTTTTCCAGGTTAGTAACATTGAGAGTCCCGAGATTTCTGGAAATCCAGATAGTGTGCCCTCAGTGGGCAGGTGGAGGCCAACAAGAGAGGCACCAGCCCACTTCACAAGCTTAGATCAGTCTTCTGGAAGGCAGTAAGATTTTGTCTGCTGCCCAGTGCTGTTGCCAAAATCAATGCCATGACATCATCATCAGGGTAACATCCCTGGCCACCAAATGTACCAGGTCATATATGGGATCAGAAAGGAAAGCCGTAACAGACTCCAAAAAAGGGATAGTATCATCCAGCGGAAGAGACTGAATCCACAACAAAGCCACCTTGCAGTCCAGAAAATCCTTTGATTCTCTGAATGGTGGTCTGTCTGGTAAGCGCTGTGACCTGCGCATCCCACCATGGGAATGCCAAACCACTCAACATGCTCCTCCTCCAGGAGAGCGTAGATCTTCTTACACATCTTTAGCCCCTTAGGAAGAGTTGGGAAAGTCCCACTCCAACCAGATCACATCCTTGATCACATCTGGAAACGGGAAGACAGTAGTGGATTTCTGCACACCTTGAAGGAGCGAGTGTATCTTCAACTGCCTTTGGGCCTCTTCAGTCTTAGCGCATGCTGTTGTGATACTTGCCTTAACTGTCTCTTCTTCCAGGAAATGTTTGGTCTGTGATAAGCAAGGTGCCTCATCTCTGGATTCTTCTCTTCTTGCATGACAGTTTCTGAGTTGTCCCTAGAGGGCCTGCTTACCCTCTTGCAGCTGGAGGATGCAGTTAGTCCTACCATATCTGCCTTAGAGCTGGAGGTGACAGATAGCGCAATGGGTAAGAATATCCAGCCGGCTGGAGGATTCGATGACTGTGGTGTGATTATCTTTATCTATCTTTATCGGTAATATTTGATATACCGCCCATTGCCGGAGCGTCAGAGCGGTGTACAACAACAACAAGGTGCAGCTGGTGAAAATAAAGAAGGAAAAAGAAACGCCATTCGTATGATAGGAGAGCAAGTAGGAAAGAAGAGAGAAGGATAGTAAGGACAGTAAAAAAAAAAACAAGGGGAACGTCATAAATAAAGACAAAGGGGAAAGGTAGGACTGGTAGGGGAGATGGCTGTAAACCTAAGTACCAATCATAGCAGAGGGGATATTACAAAGGAGAGTGGTTTAGCAGCATCTTGGTGAAAGGAATTCGGGAAGGATGGGAAGATCATAGGTCTGGCAGTAGAGGTGGGTATTGAGAAGGGCCTTGAACCGGGTAAAGGATGAGTCAGTACGAAGAAGATGGGGAAGAGTTCCAGAGGGCAGGACTCATAAAAAAAAAAGAAAGCAGCATAACGGGTCGATTCGAGGTGGGCCAGGGCAGGGGATGGAAGGAAAAGACGATTACCGTAAGGAGAACAAAGTAGACGGGGAGTGGGCTGTACGTAGACTATATCGGCGAGGTATTGAGGGGTACTGGTATGAAGAATCTTGTGGGTAATGGTGAGAAGCTTATATAAGAAACAGACTTTAATAGGGAGCCAGTGAAGGGAAAGAAGACATGGAGTCACGTGATCCCGAAGGGTGGAGTGAGTAAGAAGACGTGCAACTGTGTTCTGAACTAATTGGAGCCGATGAAGCTGATATTGGGGGAGACCAGCAAAGAGTGAGTTGCAATAATCAAGTCGAGTGATCACCAGAGAAAGGCAAGAGGAGGGAAGGAGAGGGAGAGAAAAGGACGAACAGATCGGATTCTACGGAGGTGAAAGAATGAGCTACGCACAAGTGTGGGGATGTGTTGGTGAAAGGAAAGAGAGGAATCAAGAGTAACACCAAGGTAGTGAGGAACAGGAACCAGAGGAATCGGAGAAGTGGACAGAAGAAGTGCCAAGGTGGGGGAGGGGGTACAGTAGGTGAACCAAATAGCAGCCGACTTAGAGGGATTAACATGTAGGTAGTTACCAGTGAAGCAGTCAGAGACAGAGGCAAGGCAGGTGTTGAGAGCAAGGAGATCCAGGGCTGAGGGACTAGTATGGTGAACCAGAAGAATATCATCAGAAAAAAGTAGGCAGAGATGCCAGCCTGTTGTATGAACAGGGCCAAGGGAGCAAGAAAGACATTAAAGAGAAGGGGAGCGAGGATGGAACCCTGGGGGATGCCACAGTGCAGAGGGAGAGAAGGAGAGGTGATGGATCCTGAACAGACGGCAAAAGTGCGAGATGAGAGGAAAGACCAAAACCACTGAAGGATAGTGCCGTGAATACAGAGATCTGATAGACGAATGAGGAGAGTGTGGTGATCCACCACGTCAAACGCAGCAGAAAAATCCAGGGAAACAGCGATGGATATGTCACCACTAAGAAGTGCCAAGAGAATAGTTTCAGTGCTATGGCCGGTCCTAAATCCGGAATGGCCGGGGTGAAGCGAAAGGGTGGAGCTGAGGTGAGAGGAAAGTTGGTGAAAAACAAGTCTTTCAAGAATCTTTGACAGAAAAGGGAGGTCGGATACAGGACGCTAGTTGGCAGAAACAGAAGGGTCGAGATTGGCTTTTTTAAGAAAAGGTTGGACCAAAGCATGTTTCCAGCGGAAAGGGAAGTAGCCAGAGCTCAGACTAGACTTTAGTATAGTGAGAATGTATGGAGCAAGAGTGAGTGATGGATCAAGCAGCCAGGAGGAAGGAAGTGGATCAAGCGGGCAAGTAGTTTTGTGGGAGGCTGAGAAGGTCTTGGCAAGGTAGACAGAACTGATGGGCTGAAATGTAGACCACATGTGAGGGTGGATATGTGAGGATGGAGGAGAACAAGTGGGAGAAGGGGAGAGGGGAGAAGGATGGAGGGCAGGAGGCAAATGTAGAGCGGAGTGACTGAATCTTCCTGAGAAGAAAGTGGCAAGAGTCGATGGGCTGGGAGCAGCTGAAGGAGGTACTAGGGAGGAGGGGGAGGTGGTAGATGAAGAGAGAGAATTAAGGACCTGATAGAGGTGACGGGAAGAATTTGAGGAGGCAGTAATGAGGTTTGAGTATTGAGTTCATTTGGCAGTAGTCAGAGCGATAGAGTTGCTGTGCATGGCGAAAAATAGAGAGAGAAATGTCAGAAGGGTGTTTGCGCCATGACCGCATTGCAAGCCAAAGATAAGAACATTATAAAGACCTGGGTGGAACCAGGAGTGAGAAGAGGGAGAACGGGAAGAGGAAGAGTGGAGGGGCACGATAAGAGTCCAGAGCGGCAGTAAAGGTGGAGGAACAGATGTCAACCTGCTGGTCGACAGAAAAGGAAGAAAACTCAGAAGGAAAGAGTCAGTGGGGGGAAAGAGCTGAAGGGTGGTAGGGGTGATGCAGCATTTAAGTAACTGCAGAAGAGGGTCTGTGTTTTGAAGGGTGGATGCATGGGCAGAGGGAAAGGAGAAAGAGAAGAAAATACAACTATGGTCATGGCCAGACTCCACTCGATGGCTTGCAAACGCTCATCGACTGTGATTGGAGAGGACTGGGTGACATCGGGCCCAGAGGCCTGAGCTACCGTCCCTGAGCAAGGTATCGGGGGGTTCCACAGAGGACATGGTCATGGGAGTATCCCCGAGCCCCTCTGTGGCTTTGGAGAATGTATGTTCCCACTGGGGCTGTTTGGCTGGTCGGTTAAAGGGTGTTTAAAAATACTATCGTGGAAACCCAGACCATCTGTATTCCACACTTTAAGAAAAGTCAAAGGAAGTCCAAAAAACAGCCAGCATAGTTTAAAGGTGAGGTCAGAGAAGCTGTTGCATCTTTCAGGAAATGGAAAAAAAAAGAGCCTAATGATGAAAACTGGAAACACCGCAAGCACTGGCAAGTTAAATGCAAGGCATTGATAAGGCAGGCAAAGAGAAAATTTGAGAAGAAACTTGCTCTGAAAGCAAAAACGCGTAATAAAGACTTTTTCAAGTACATTCGAAGCAAAAAAAAAAACTATGAGAGTCAGTTAGACCATTAGATGATAAAGGGGTAAAAGGGGCAGTATGAGGGGACAAGGCCATAACGGAGAGACTGAATTCTTTGCTTCGGTCTTTACTGAGGAAGATGTAGGGATGTTACCCATGACTGAAGTGGTATTTAAAGGTGCTACTGCAGAAGAATTGAAAGAAATATTGATACACCGGGAAAGCACAGTTACTTACCTGTAACAGGTGATCTCTGGGAACAGCAGGAATAAGTTTTCACATATGGGTATGTCGGTACCGACGGAGTCTGCGCGGGAACACTTCCCAGCGTCCAATCAAAGAGCTTTTGGAAGCATCCCACCACGCCTGCGTGCTGCCTTCCCGCCTTTCCCAACTGCCTCTCCTCAGTTAAGTTTTAAAGCTGAGACAAAGAGAGAGAGAGAGAGAGAGAGAGAGAGGAAAGAAAAGATAGATAGAGATACAACTCCTGGGGAGGTGGGTGGGTTGTGAAGACTTATTCCTGCTGTTCCCAGAGATCACCTGTTACAGGTAAGTAACTGTGCTATCTCCAGGAACAAGCAGGAATGAGTCTTCACATATGGGGACTCCCAAGCTGAGATGCTTGGAGTCTGAGCATGTCATAGGTTAGAACATGCTATTTCCCACAACACCAGGCATCCTGAGGATGGAGGGTAGGAGTTGAAGAAAGAAGATGCTGTGGAACAGCTAACCTAGCACAGGACTGCAGAAAAAAGGGTCCATGTGTGGATAATGATTGTTATCAATGATATTGCAAAGAATATTGCAATATGGACCTCCGTTAACAGGATTTCACAGAAGTATGGAGGTTCATGGATCTACTGCGAAGTCAGTAGAGGAACCGAGAAGAGGACCTCACTGAAAAGTGGAGGTAAGGAACCTGTAGGAAAAACAGAGGAGGTCAAAATCCTGAAAAGTAACAGGTACCCCTGGTAGGAAAAACTGGGGTAGTACAAAAACGGTGGGCCTTCAGCGAAAGCTATATGGTAAAAACCAAACTCTTTTGGCAGCAGAGTAACTCACTCTTGGGAGCAAAAAGAGAAAGGCTAACTGATTTGGACAAACAGGCACAGTCCTTGTGGGGAGAAAGGGTATGGGAACCCCCTGTATCCCAGGGTGAAGACAAATGCCTGAGGCGTTAAAGCCTGTGAGCAACTGAAGATCCACAATATCTCTTCTAACTGGGGTAAGCCAGGAGAGATATTAGGTACGGAGAGCTTTAGAGGTACCTAAACCCATTAGGTTATGGTATAAAAATTGTTGATTACCACAGGAGTAGTTGTGTGTGCAGAATCCCAAACCTGCTGAATAGCAGAGATATGGGTAAAATCCCTCTGTCAGAAACAGATAGCTATATGAGCATAGACAGTGAGATAGATAAGTATTATACAACTCTAATCTATGTTCTTGATAAACATGTAATTTATCTGGTTGCTTAAACTGGGTGATAAAACTAACTTATCTGATCAATCAAATGTATATTTATTATTTCAGTTGTTGCTCAAACCTGGGTAATCAAAATGTAATGTATATTTGTAATTTCTATGTGATTGTGGTGTACCCCTCCCTCAAATCATACTGTATTTTCAATCTGATTTATACTTTACTCCCTTGTATTTTACACCATTGGTCCGCTGCTGACCGCTGGAAGTGGCGGCATACAAATGTATACCAAATAAATAAATAAATAAAATAAAGTATGTGGAGACATATCTATCTATAATGAAATATCTCGTCAGACATTATATATAGATAGATAGATAGATAGATAGATATATGAATAGACATATAAGAATATATCTATAGTGAGATATGGAGGGCATAAAATACACAAAAAGATAAATATGAATATGTAGGCCTAATATGGGTGTCTGTAATTAAACAGACAGATATATGCCTACAGCATGGTATTTACATAGGACATGTGGAGAGGAAAGATTCATCTAACAAGGAGGTGCAACCTACTTGAAGAGATATATAGAGAATCTATTCCTCCTGGCTATGATCCGCAAGGATGCTAGCTAGTGAAAAAAACCAGGATGGTTATATGAAAAACAGGAGATAATATAGTAGTCCGCAAGTCCTGAGTCGTCCAAGACTCTAGCATGGTAAGTAGACAGAAGACAGATAAGGATGAGGTACCATGTTGACCTGCTAAGGGCAAAAAGCATCATGCGTTCTTACCATGAGGACGAGCTGCAAGGAGAAAGAGCATATCCCCGATTGGGAATGCTGTGGACCAAAGTAGGGAATTGGCAACTCCTTAAGCCCTTAGGTAAGAGAGGGCCTATGTCCTTTATGGTAAAAGGAGAACCTTCTAGTCATGGGAGACATGACTGAAAAGCCTTTTCCAACCATCTAAGATAGTTGTTGGAGAAAAAAACCCCATGCTCTCTAGCAAGGGCCCATAGTGGAAAGCTTCTCTGTAGAATTGCAGAGAGCATGATGCAGGAGAATGAGGAGATAGGACTGGCTGCTAGAGCCAGTATTTCAGTCCACTATGCTGCCAAATCCAGGGGAATGGAGATGGCAGAAATAGAAGACCAACCCAGAAAGCCTGTAGTGGGATAATTTCCAAGATAGATGAAAAAACACTGACTTGGAGCCACTACTAAGACCAGATAGGATGTTAGAGGAAGACAAATCTGGTTGTTTGTGGGCAAGAACCAGTGGACCAAACATTAAGGCTCCTGCAAAGGCAGCTGCTAGCAAGACAGCAGAAAGAATATTACTGTTTAAAACCAGAAAGAACAGACAGAACAGGAGTAGAAAAAAAACTCTGGACATGTCTGATAAGGTGTCAAAGTAAATTTGAGACAGGGGAGGAAACTCAGGGAGGAAAACTCTGCACTGGAAAGTGACAAAACTAGAGAGGCTGAAGAAAAGCCCTCCAGTAAGTAATTCCGCTCTTACAGTGATAAGAGGGTGAAGGGAATAGAGCTGAAGACGACTTACCAAGTAGTAAGGCTATAGAAAGGAAAAAATACATGCTGGCACAGGAACTATCATGTGATAGTGGTCAGACCTCTTTATCTGGCAGGAGAAGAGGAGAAACCTGTGACTTATAGGCATGAACATTCTGACAGCTCAAAGAAAAAATGGATGTCTTTTAGAAAGAGATCCATGTGTAGGGGTTAGAATGAGTAATGGATCGCCTCTGTTGAGAAGAAGCAACTGTAGATTCTAACCGCAAGGGTCACAAGCATTTGATGACTGATCAGAAACCCTGCGGAGGCCGGGTTTGCTGTGCCTGGTGAGAGGTTGGATTCTTCAGACCAGGACGATGGCTCCCCTGTAGGGGAACATCTGTATGGTGGGCAAGTGAGGAATAAAACCTTCTCCTGTGGGAAGAAAGTTTGGTAGGACATTTCCTACTTACTGGGACAGAAGAAGGTGTAGAAGAACCCTTAGGAACAGGTAAATCAGTGGACAACTGAGTAACCTGACGTAAAGACTCCTTGTTGAAAAGATTTACTCCAGTGCAAGGAGTATGTCCCAGTCGTTGTTGTTCCCACTTGGCCAAATCTGAAGCTTGGAGCCAGGCTCTACATCAGGGGTCTCAAACACGCGGCCCGCAGGCCGCATGCGGCCCGCGAGAGAACATTGTGCGGCCCGCGACGGAGGGAAAGAAAAAAGCCTTGCTTCTGCTTCTGCCGTTGCTGCCGTGGCAGCGGCAGAATCGACTGTCAATTTTTTTTTTTTTAAACCTGGCTTCTGCTGCTCAAGCAGCAAAATCAGCTGTGCTGCGGTCCCTTCCTCTCTGCCCGGAGATCCCTCATTGTGCTCCATCAGCGTGTGCTTTTCAAGCCGCGAAGAGAGTATTCCCCTCTCGCGAGGCTTGAAAAGTGAATAGGATTAAGCCGCGCGAGAGGGAAATACTCTCTTCGCGGCTTAAAAAGCACGCCGCTGATGAAGCACAATGAGGGATCTCCGGGCAGAGAGGAAGGGGCCGCGGGACAGCTGATTTTCTGCTGCAGCAGCAGAAGCCAGGTGTTTTTTTTATTTACCGGGGGGGGGGGGGGGTTGGACGGGAAATGGGCTATTGGCAGGGGGGGGCTGTAGGACTGGAAATGGGCTATTGGCAGGGGGGGTAGGACTGGAAATGGGCTATTGGCAGGGGGGGGGTTATGACTGGAAATGGGCTATTGGCAGGGGGGGGGTTATGACTGGAAATGGGCGTTTGGCGGGGGGGTTAGGTCTGGTAATGGGCTATGGTGGGGGCTAGGACTGGAAATGGGCAGGTGGGGGTTAGGAAGGACTGGAGGTGGGCTGATGGGGGGAGTTAGGACTGGTAATGAGCTATGGAGGGGCTGACTGAAATGGGGTAATGGGGGTTAGGGCTGGAAGTGGGCTAATGGCAGGGGGGGTTATGACTGGTAATGGGCTATGGTGGGGGCTAGGACTGGAAATGGGCAGATGGGGGTTAGGACTGGAAGTGGGCTGATTGGGGGGTTAGGACTGGTAATGGCCTATGAGGGGAGGTAAGACTGAAAATGGGGTGATGGGGGTAAAACTGGAAGTGCGCTATGGGGAGGTTAGGACTGGTAATGGGCTATGGGGGGTCTAGGACTGGTAATGGGCTGGGGGGGGTTGCTAGGACTGGAAATGGGCTGAGTGGAAGGGGGGCTTGAACTGCAAATGGCTGATGGGGAGGGGGGCTTGGAATGGAAATGGGCTGTGAGGGGAAGGAGCTAGGATTGGAAATGGGCTGATGGGGGGCTAGGATTGGAAATGGGCTGATGGTGAGGCTATGATAGGACTGGAAATGGACTGATGCAGGGACTAGAAGGGAGCGGATGCTGGGTGGGGCTGGAACTAGAAGGGAGCTGATGTTGGGGGAGGATTAGAATGGGATGGAGCTGGGAAAGTGAAATGGAGAGGGGAAAAATATTTTGTCTAGGAGAGAAGACAAATCTACAATTGGCCAGGTATTGGGAGAGTAAGTGGGGATTGAGGATGGAGGGGTAAAATTGGAGTGGATGAAATAGGAATGAGGAAAGAGAAAAAGGAGAAAGATTAGTATGTTAAAGCAGATGTAGAGAGAGAATGGAAAAAAAAAAAAGGAGATAAGAAAGGGCAAATGGACAGCAGACGATGGAGAGTTAGCAGAAGACATGAAGAAACCAGAAGAAAGTGGCTGGAACAATTGCAACTGAAAAAAAATGCACAAAAGGTAGAAAAATCTCTCTTTATTTTGAATTTATTAACTGGAATATGTCAGCTCTGGGAAATGTGCATCATTAATGTTTGCGCTTTGTTTAGTACAAGAGGAAATTAATTTATAGTTTTATTTCTACAGTGTTGTTGTACATTCCAAGTTTGGCTTTTGGGGTTCCCAGTTTAATTATTGTCTTCCTGTTTCTAAATCTTTTAGTCTTTCTTTATCCATACTCATTAAAGAGGCATGTTTACTAAAAGTTAGTGTATGGTAACATTATGCAAATATTTATGCAAATGAGGCCCCTTATGCAAATGAGGCCCCGCGTCTTATGCGGCCCCCGGGTTACTTTACAAATCCTCATTTGGCCCTCAAAGCAATTTGAGTTTGAGACCCCTGCTCTACATCGTGCCCCTATAGCTATAGCAGAAGTTCTGCTAACAGACTCAAAAGAGTCTAGGGAAGCACGAGAAAGAAACCAAGAGATATTCTGGATATGCTTAAGCAGCGAGGAATAGTCTGTACTCCTGGAAACTGGAAGGAAAGGAGTCAAAAGATGTAATTGCTTTGTGACCTCCTCAAGAGAAAGACTCATAAAAAATATATGAGAGAATTCTTGCAGAAAGCATAGATGTCTGGAAGGTTTGATGTCCAAAGGCATCTAGTGTCTTAGACTCACGACCTGGCGGATAAGAAGAGTGCTTTTTCTTATTCTTTATCCGCCTCACTGCTGATTCCACTACTATGGAATAATGAGGAAGCTGAGTCTTTTGGAACCCTGGAGAGGGAGGCACCTGATATAAGAGATCTGTTGCTCTGGGAGGTGGGGGTACCCTTAAAGGTGTTTCCCACATTCCTAGAAGGAGATCCTGCTTTGGTGGAAACAGAGCCTGGTGCAGGATCATGTCCTGGAATAGGAATGGCAAGGGATCTTGCTATATATCCAGGAGGAAACTCTGAAAAGAGGGATCCCCAACAGGAACCTCCCTTGGACAGGTTAGATCTAAAGAACTAGCCTGAGCACCCACAGAGTTATCCAGAGATATAGAAATAGAGGATCCTGAAGGGTGCAGTGTGGAATGCTTGCTTGGACTGGTTGTCAGGAACAGCACCTGTCCTAACCACATTGTCCATGCTAGGTATCGACTCCAAGCTTGGTATAGAATGGAGCGATGCTGTTGAAAAAAGCATGTTAGGCGTTTGCCACGATACTACTGTGGATACCGGTACTGACGTCAATACCTGTACCGATGTCTGAGTAGGGCTCGACAAAGACATTGGAGTAGTCATCGGTGATACTTCAATCGGTACCGAGGGAACCGAAAACCTCCGGCTGCTATCCTCAATACCGAGCCACCGGTATCGATCGGTGTCGGTACCAAAATCTATTGGTACACAGTCTTCCAGACTAGAAATGGATTCCAAACTCTGCATCGAGGGCAGGGAGCCTGAGAAGCAAAGCATGGAAGGCACCGATTGCGGGGGTAATGAAGACATCAGTACCGACTTCGGTACTGTGTCCGATACCGGTGAATGAAGGTCTACCAGTGGCAACTCAAACGGCCTCAGAGGAACCGAGAGTTGCGGATCCGAGCCATCGAAACCGAGCCTTCGGTACCGCCCCGAGACGGTACCAAGGCGAGTCGGTCCCCAGTCCTCCAAACTGTAGATCGATTCCAGACTCGGCATCAAAGGAAGCGAGGCTGTCGATGCATAGCTGAAGGGTACCGACGTCGGTGGCAGTATCATTGTTGGAACCGATAAGGGAAAGACAATCTGGGACGTATCCATTGGTCCCGAAGGCACCGAGGAGGCCAGATGATGATCCCTGGTGAAGAGTGTTTCATCCAACACCAGTGCCGATGTAGGGGTATCGGTACCGCTAGAAGCAGATGCCACCACCGTGCACGGCTCAGGTATGTTCTGTGGGGGGTGAACCCAAGGAACAACCTGAAACCCCTTAAACGCTTTGAAGACTGAAGACTCCCGCCGGGATTTTGAAGCCAGAAGGCCATCGAGGGCAAAGCCGGAGCTGTCTACATGCTGTGCATAAGACCTGCCACTCGAGGACTGGCTAGTCTTAACAGACTGTTTGTGGGTTACCTGAATTAAAGTGGAAGAAGAAGGGGACGGTGCCCCGAAGTTGGAGGGCCCCCGTGTATCGAGGGATTCTCGATGTTGAAGATGTCTTCTTACCAAACTGTTGTCAGGACCCAAACAGGTTAGACACCGACTTCGAGGGTCTAAACATAAAGCTTTTCCGCCACAAACTGAACATTTCGTGGAGAAAATGTCTGGCGGTTCCATGAAGGAAAAATAGGGGAGGCCTGAAAGGCCTAAGACCCCGTGGGACACTATGAAGAAAAAATATCCCGTTGAAAATTTTACAAGAAAGAAAGAAAACACACCGGCGGTACCGGTGGCGTCGAGAAGACAGCCGCGACCACAAGAAAAATAAAAATAAAAAATAAGAATTTTCTGCGGTGACAGGAGGACGTCCTGCCGGCTCCGCAGAAAAACGAAAACTGAGGAGAGGCAGTAGGGAAAGGTGGGAAGGCAGCACGCAGGCGTGGTGGGATGCTTCCAAAAGCTCTTTGATTGGACGCTGGGAAGCGTTCCCGCGCAGACTCCGTCGGTACCGACGTACCCATATGTGAAGACTCATTCCTGCTTGTTCCTGGAGATTATGTATTACAACTATTTGATAAACTGAAGAGTAGCAAATCACCTGGATGAATGGTATACATCCAAGAATAATGAAAGAAGTGAAATATGAGATTGCAGACTTGCTATTAGTAACCTGTGAACTATCATTAAAATCATCTGTAATACCTGAAGAATGGAGGATGGCTAACGTAACGCCAATTTTTAAAAAAGGGTTCCAGGTGTGATCTGGGAAAGAGCAGTTACTCACCTGTAACAGGTGTTCTCCAGGAGCAGCAGGAATCAGTCCTCACATATGGGTGACGTCGGCGCCGGAGCCCCCGTGCGGAGCATTTCCCCAGCTTTTAAAAAAAGCCTTTGGGAATTGCAGCGCGCATGCGCGGTCCCCTTCCCGCCCAAGGGTGCCATCTTGCTCAGTCTGATGACATAGCTAAAAGACAGCAAAAAATTAGCAAAAATAAATCATATGACTGCAACTCCAAGGGGAGGAGGGAGGATTGTGAGGACTGATTCCTGCTGCTCCTGGAGAACACCTGTTACAGGTGAGTAACTACTCTTTCTCCAGGACCAAGCAGGAAGTCAGTCCTCACATATGGGACTCCCCAGCTTAAGGCTACCGGAGACCTCAAGCCGAAAAAATGAGCTCCCCCTAGCTCGTCAGTACGTAAGGAAGGAATCTTCTCTGAGAACGCCCCCGACAGGTAGCCCAACAACAGGGCTGGAGGGAAGGAGTTGCCTAAACCCCAAAGAGATTATGAAGTACTGCCTGTCCGAAAGCACTGTCCCTGCGTGACTCCCTCTCAAGGCAGTAATGGGCCGCAAAAGTCTGGCTTGAAGACCAAGTAGCGGCCCGGCAGATGTCTGCCAACGGAACAGAGCGGAGATGAGCCACTGACGCAGCCTTCGCTCCGACACGATGAGCCGTGACTCGACCCTCCAACGAGAGGCCGGCTGCCCCATAAGCCCAGGCGATACAGTCAGTGACCCCTATGGACAAAGTACGCTTGGAGACAGGTAACCCCAACTTATTGGGGTCAAAAGAAATGAAGAGCTGAACAGCCCTCCGATGCTCCCGCGTACGGTCAAGGTAGAAGGATAACGCCCTCCTAAAGTCCAGGGTATGCAGGACCATCTCAGCCCGGTTGGCATGCGGCCTGGGAAAGAAGGTTGGAAGAACCACCTCCTGATTGAGGTGAAAAGGGGAGACAACCTTAGGAAGAAACTTGGGGTGAGTCCGTAAGACTACCCTATTCCTGCAGAACCTAGTGTAAGGGGGATCAGACACTAGTGCCTGAAGTTCACTTACTCGCCTAGCAGAGGTAAGAGCTACCAGAAATAAGGTTTTCCAGGAGAGAAAACGGAGAGGGCAGGTAGCCATAGGTTCAAATGGCGGACAAGTAATCCGCTGTAAGACCACATTCAGATCCCACTCAGAGGCTGGTGGACGTAAAGGAGGCTTAAGCAGGAAGCGGCCTCTGAGAAAACGAGCCACCAAAGGGTGGTTGGAAAGAGGCCTTCTGTCCACCGGCGAGTGGTGCGCTGAGAAAGCACTGAGGTGAACCCTGACAGAGTTGGACTTAAGGCCTAGATTGGAGAGGTAAAGCAAATCTTGCAAGACTACCACTACCAAGCACGAGAAGGGATTCTTGCTGTGCTGAGCACACCAGGCGGGGAATATACGCCAATTAAGAGCGTAGGATTTCCTGGTGGATTGCGGTCTAGAAGCCAAGACTACGTCAACCACCGCTCTAGGCAGTAGTAGGGGAGCTAGGACTACCCTTTCAGCAACCAGGCCATCAGATGAAGGGACTGGAGGTTGGGGTGCAGGAGAGATCCCTGTTCCAGAGGCAGGAGATCATGCTGAACCCCCAGAGGAATAGGAGTGTCCACTGCCAGTTGCAGCAGAAGCGGAAACCACGGTTGTCTCGGCCACCTGGGGGCTATCAGAATCATCGAGGCCCCGTCCCTGAGGACCTTGAACAGTGTTCGGGACACTAGTGGCGTGGGAGGAAACGCATACAGTAGGCCGTGGGACAGGGAATCAGAAAAGCATCCGCTGCTACTCTGAGAGGATGCGGTTGCCTGGAACAATCTCGGGAGTTGCCGGTTCAGAGGACTGGCGAAGAGATCCATGGTGGGTAGGCCCCACCTGAGAAAGATCTGCTGAACCACCAACGGATTCAATCTCCACTCGTGTGGTTGCAGGATCCTGCTCAGTCTGTCCGCCAGGTAAATTTCTTGACCTGGGAGGTAGACCGCCTTGAGGAGGATTCCGTGACTGCCAGCCCAAGAGCACAGCCGTTGTGCCTCCTGACAGAGAAGGAAGGAGCCTGTGCCTCCTTGTTTGTTCACGTAGAACATGGCAACCTGATTGTCCGTCTGGACCAGTACAGACTGGTGAGATGTGAGGTGGGAAAAGGCTCTCAGAGCTAGGCTTATCGCCCTGAGCTCCAGGAAGTTTATCTGCTGAGCAGCCTCCCAAGGGGTCCAGAGACCCTGAGTACATGCCCCCTGGCAATGTGCTCCCCAACCCAGAACAGAAGCATCTGTCGTCAGCACTTGAGAATGCGGAGGGGATTGAAAAACCACTCCGAGTACCTGATTTGGAAGATGAAGCCACCATTGCAGAGAGGAGACGAGCAGGGTGGATATTCTCACTGAGTCTGCAAGGCTCCCTGTGGCTTGATGCCACTGAGTGCGAAGGCTCCACTGAACAGGCCGCATGTGCAGGCGGGCATTGGGGGTTACATGAACCGTGGAAGCCATATGGCTGAGAAGTCTCAGGAATTGCCTGGCGGAGACCAGGGAATTGCTGTGAAACTGCCCGGCTAGATCCATCAACCTGTGGGCTCTGTCCACTGGCAGAAAAGCCTTCGCCTGAAGAGTGTCCAGCCTTGCTCCTATGAAGTCCAAGTTCTGGGACGGGAGCAAAGTGGACTTTGCGAAGTTTATGACAAACCCCAAGTGCTGAAGCAGAGTTACAGTGCGAAGGGTGGCTTGACTGACCTCCTGGGAAGACTGGCCCCTTATGAGCCAGTCGTCCAGGTATGGGAACACAAAAAGACCTTGAAGCCTTAGGTAGGCCGCCACCACCGCCAGGCACTTGGTGAATACCCTGGGGGCGGAGGTTAGGGCAAAGGGTAGTACTCTGTACTGATAGTGGTTTCCTCCCACAACAAATCTGAGATATTGCCTGTGGTCTGGATGAATGAGGATGTGAGTATAAGCATCCTTTAGATCTAAGGAGCATAGCCAATCTCCCTGCTGGAGGTAGAGCAGCAGGATTCCAAGGGTAAGCATCTTGAACTTTTCCCTCTCCAGGAACTTGAGGTTGCACAAGTCTAGGATGGGTCTGAGGCCTCCTGTTCTTTTTGGTACCAGAAAGTACCTGGAATAAAAGCCGTGACCTCTCAGGTGGTGGGGCATCGGTTCCACAGCCTGTTCCTTTAGCAGACTTGCTAACTCCTGAAGGAGTAGGTCCCTGTGCAGAGGGAGTCTTGGAGGCTCCCCTGGAAAATAGGAGGGAGGCACCTGGTGAAAATGGAGAAGATAGCCCTTTTGGACTATATGGAGCACCCAGCTATCTGATGTGACGGCTGACCACCTGTGGGCAAAGTGGGCCAGCCAGCCTCCTGTGCTGATGTGAGCCAGCTGAGAAGAGGCTATGCCTTCTGAGTCAAAACCCCCCACCCTGCTGAGCAGGGGCCGGTGTTGGTGGCTTGGGGGCCTTCTGCCTACAGGGCCCATGACCCTGCCCCTTGGCCTGCTGACCCTGTTGGGGAGCTGCAGAGGCCTGATAATGAGGGTACTGTTTATAGGCAGAAGACTTCCTCGGGTAAAAGGTCTTTTTTCCTGAGCCCTTCTTTTTCTGAGAAGGGGCAGGGGTTTTTCTGGACAGCCTAGTCCGGGTCAGAGTCTCGGTCTCGCGTTCTGCAGCCTTTTCAGCCATGGGCTTGCCAAAGAGGTTTTCACCCCGGCAAGGGACATCAACCAACTTGTCCTGCACCCATGGCTCGAGGTCGGATGACTGTAGCCAAGCCTGTCGGCGGGCACCGATGCCGGCCCCGGCTACTCGGGCCGAAGCCTCAAAGCCATCGTAGGCTGCTGGAGAGATAAACTTCGAGCACTCTCGAATACCAGTGGACAAGGCCTGGAACCTCTGCAAAGGTTCCTCGGAGAGACCAGCAGAGAACCCGGCAATCTCCTTTGCCAGGTCTTGGAGATACATGCCCATGTAGAGCTGGTATGTCTGGACACGGCAAGCAAGCATAGAGCCCTGGAAGCACTTCTTACCGAGGGCATCCAGGTTCCGGGCCTCCCTGCCGGGAGGGCACCAAGGAGTGCATCTTCTGACTTTTCAGTCTATGCATGGCCGATTCCAACAACCATGGAGTGGTGCGGTAATTGTGCCTTTTGGAACCCGGGGCTCTTGCGGACTCAATAGATGGAATCGACCCGCTTGCTTAACACCAGCGTCGAGGCCGGGGTCTCCCACATGCGAAAGAGCAGCCGCTCCAGCATCGGAGGAACCGGTACAGTAAAGGCCTCCTTCGGGGGAGAGTCATACTGGAGGGCCTCGAGCTCCTCGGCTCGAGGCTCCGCCTCGGGATCCGCAGGGAATGCCAAGACCTTGGCCATATCCCCCACGAAGTCCGAGAACCGGGTATCCTCCGGTGGGGGATCGTCTCCGAGGTTCGGACTCCGGCGAGTCCGATGGGACACACAGAGTCCGATAGGTGTCGGGTGACTCATCGTCCTCCGTCTCCCAGAGGCAGCGGAGGCAGCAGTCATATGTGTCCATAAGAGACATAAGTTTCTTACACTGATCACACTTTTTAAACCCGCTGGCAGCCATTGGGGGAAAAAGGGCCCCTGCGAGGTCAAAAGACAGGGCTGCCAGGGAAAAAAGAAAAATGGCGCGAACGCTAGTCACAAAGGACAAAAAACGAAAAAGAGAGAGTGGGCTCGATACCAGCGTATCGGGCCTAGGCGGGAAAAGGATCCGGCGTCGAACTGAAGGAGAAGAAAAAACAGGGAAATCAACTTTTTCCTCGGCGAAAAACAAACTACGTCCGTCGGGCTCCGCAGAAAAAAAAGACGACTGAGCAAGATGGCACCCTTGGGCGGGAAGGGGACCGCGCATCCGCGCTGCAATTCCCAAATGCTTTCTTTGAAAGCTGGGGCAATGCTCCGCACGGGGGCTCCGTCGGCGCCGACGTCACCCATATGTGAGGACTGACTTCCTGCTTGGTCCTGGAGAAACTACAGACCGGTGAGCCTGATTTTAGAACTGGAAAAAATGGTAGAAACCATAATAAAGAACAAAATTACTGAACACGTAGATAGTCATGGCTTAATGGGAGACAGTCAACATGGCTTTAGAGAAGGAAGATCTGTTATGTTTTTTTAAAGGTGTGAATAAAGCATAGTTACTCAACTATAACAGGTGATCTCCAGGAACAGCAGGAATTTAGTCTTCACATATGGGTATTGTCGGGAACGACAGAACCTGTGCAGGAACGCTCCCCAGCGTCCAATAGGAAAGCTTTTGCAAGCATCCCACAGCACCTGCATGCTGCCTTCCCGCCTTTCCCAACTGTCCCTCTCCGGTTGAGTTTATAGCTGAGATAGAGAGAGCGAGGGAAAGAGAGAAAGAGAGATAGAGAGAGATACAACTCCTAGGGGAGGTGGGTGGGTTGTGAAGACTAAATTCCTGCTGTTCCCGGAGATCACCTGTTACAGGTGAGTAACTATGCTATCTCCAGGAACAAGCAGGAATGTAGTCTTCACATATGGGGACTCCCTAGCTGCAGATGCCAGGGAGAAACCCCAGAAGTTGTGTGCCCTTGTGAAAGGGCTCCACTTCCCCCCATGGATCTCTGGCATCCTACCAGGGATGGTGGGTAGGAGTTCATTAAGTATGGAAAAGGTGTTGAAGAACAGCCTGACCAAACAAGGCATCCCAGCGGAAGTAGTTGTCAAAGCAGTAATGGGCTGTGAAGGTATGAACCGAGGCCCAAGTAGCTGCTCGACAGATGTCGCCGATAGACACAGAGTGAAGATGAGCCATAGAGGCTGCCATGGCCCTCACATTGTGAGCTGTGACATGGCCTTCCAAAGGAAGGTTTTTACTCTCATAGGCAAAAGAAACACACTATGCAATCCAGTTGGACAGTGTTCTTTGGAGACTGGAAGTCCCAAATGACTAGGATCAAAAGCAACAAAAAGTTGAGAGGACTTTATATGCTGCTGAGTTCTTTGCAAGTAAAAAGCTAAAGCTCTCTTACAATCCAAAGTATGAAGATTCCTTTCTGCATTTGAGGCGTGAAGCCTTGGGAAGAATACAGAAAGGTAAACCGCTTGGTTTATGGTAAATCATTTTTTATTGGGCATTTCCATAATAATAAGAACAATAATGAAATCAAAACAGTTACAGAGCAACAAAACCTTGCGATACAACCCACATAGCAGACCTCCCCACCCTCCCACCCGCCTCAGCTCTGCCTCCCCGGGTTGCCAATTATCAACAATGAACATCAACAAGTAAGAAAACGAGAAGAGATATTTACATCAATACATACATACACCAAGAAGCGGCTCTCAGCAAGGAGCCGGCTGCCCATCCCCCCCCAGTACCCTACCCACCAACCCACCTCCCCTCCCCCCCGACCCCCCTTCACTCTCCCCTCCCCCCCTCCCACCTCCCCGACAAATAGACCAGTCAAGCAGACCAAGCCATCCTCAACTGCCCGGCTACCTCTCATCCCTAGAGGGTGGGATCTCCCAAGGGGCGCCACACCGAAGAAAACCGCTCCCATGCTCCTCCAGCCAGCAGCAGGGCCGTACGCTGCTCCATCCCCTTCAACTCCCTCATAGCTGCCTCCCACTCTCCCACCGTGGGCGCCACATCTTTAAGCCAGCCCCGCAATATGCATAACTTAACAACCAGGAAACCCTTTGCACAGAGCCTCCGCCCGCTGTCCCAGAGGGGTTGCACTCCTTCAAAAGATCCAAACAGACACCACTCAGGGGTTAGATCCACGGTAGTTTGCAACCACCGGCCCAACCGGTGGGCCACCGCCAACCAGAAACTCTGGATATGAAGACAAAACCAAAACCGGTGGGCAAAGCCCCCCTTTTCCATTTGACATAAGCCACAAAGGTCCGACGACGACAACCCCACCTTGGCTGCCCACACATTATGGACATATGCTCGCCACAGAAACTTATACTGAATTTCCTGCATCTGCACTGCCTCAGAGAGCGCACCAATACCCGCAAATGCGCCGCGGAGGCGATCAACAGTGGCCTGCGGAATCCCATCCCTCCGCCATCTCTCCTCCAATCCCACCAGGCAGCCATCATAGCCTGCGGGGTACAGAGCACGGAACAATGAACCAACAGTTACTTTCCCCTCCAGAGAAGCAAACAACGTCAGCATTCCGTCTCCAGCAAACAACCCCACAGACTTACGCCGAAGCGCTCCGATGTAATGGCGAGCCTGCAGATAGAAGTAAAAACCCCGCGGGCCAAGTCGGTAACGCCCTTGCAGCGAAGAAAAGGAGTCCACCTCCGTCGCCGCCGTCATCCGGAGATGACCAACACAAAACGCACCCCCTGAGACCCCCATGCAGCCGCCACCCCAGCTCCTTGACCAGGGGGAAAGGCCGGGTTGCCACTCAACGGCAAGCAATCCGTCACCGCACTACTGACACCCCGACGTAAACACAACGCCGCCCACGCCGCGCGCAGAGCTGACCAAAACACCGAGCGCCGGCACGTCGCGGGGAGGTGCTCCTTACCCCCATGCACCAAGATCAGACGATGCCACGGGGCTGCCATCTCATCTAACAAAGCCAAAGGTACAAGCTCAGAAGCAGCCTCCAACAGGTCCCGTAGGATACGCGTCCAACACACCAAATTATACCAGCGAAGCGAGAGCAACCCAGCACCACCATTCTCCCGGGCTTGCAAAAGAGTATTCAATGCAATGCGAGCGCGCCGGCCCCTCCAAAGGAACCGAGAGAGACAGCTACTCAGCTGCCGCAGATCACGGCGGGACAGCCACACAGGGACATGGCGTAACACATAAGCCCAACGGGGAAACTCGACCATATTGAAGAGCGCTATCCGGCCCCGCAGGGACAAGGGCAGGGCCTGCCAGGCCCGCAACCGGCGAGCCGTCCCCTCCAACAGCAATGAAATATTCACGCGGTACAAGCGATCAAGGCTCTCAGGGATCTGGATACCCAGGTAGCGTATCTGCCCCGACGCCCAAACCAGAGGGAAGGGGCCACACCACGTCCGGCGGCAACTACTTCCCACGTCCAGTCCTAAAGATTTAGCCCTGTTGATTTTTAGACCCGAGAAGGACCCAAAATGTTCAATGATCCGCAATGCCCACCCTAAAGAGACCTGGGGATTCGTCAAACATAGCAGTATATCATCAGCGAAAGCGCTAAGTTTAATCTCCCCGGCCGCCCAGGTCACCCCCGCCACCTCCCCCTGGCCCAATAGTTTCACTAAAAGGGGTTCTAAATGTAGAATAAAAAGGAGGGGCGACAGGGGGCACCCCTGACGAGTCCCCCGACGCAGGACAAATGGCTCCGACCTCACCCGGCCCACCATAAGAAAGGCCCTCGGTTCAGTATAGAGTGCCCGGATCCACCCCACATAAGAACCGGAAAAACCAAATCGCGACAAAGCCTCAAACAGGTAAGTCCAGGAGACCCGGTCAAAGGCCTTCTCAGCATCTAGACTAGCTAATAATAAAGGGCGATTGGCCTGGATACACCGCTCCATACTCAGGAGAATCTGCACAATATTCCGAGCAGCCACTCTACCACGCACAAAACCCGCCTGATGTGGCCCAATGATACGGGAGAGGACCTCCTGCGCTCTCAGAGCTAGCACCGAAGCCAAAATCTTCATATCCACATTAATGAGAGAAATAGGCCGATATGAGGCCGGGGTCCTCCGGGTCCTTCCCTGCCTTGGGAATCAGCGAGACAGCCGCCGTCCGCATATCCCGCGGGGGAAACCGCCCCACCTCTAAACCTTCCAGATACACCGCCGCTAAGGTAGGGACCACCTGAGCATCCAGGATCTTATAGAACTCCATGCTAAACCCATCAGGGCCCGGCGCCTTGTGCAACTTCCCCGCCCGGATCACTTTCTGAATCTCTGTCCCCGAAATCGGCTGGTTCAACAGCTCCCGTTCTTGCGTAGTCACTTGAGGCAGCTGGACCCCATTCCAAAACCCACGGGTCTGGCCTCCGTTCGCGTCCTCCGGGGTATAGAGCCGCTCATAGAAACGGCGAAATACTGCCGCAACCTCCGCCGGATCCGTACGTACTATACCTCCCTCGTCCCGAAGACGCGCTACCCCCTGGGGCCCCTGGCGATCTCGCACCAACCGTGCCAATAATCGACCCGAACGGTTCCCAAAACGAAAAAACTGATGCCGATAGTACTGCAGATCGAAAACCGCCCGCTCTTGAAGAAGCCCATTCACCCGTCGTTGGGTCTCAAGGTAGTCCCGCACGGCCCCTCCTCGCGGCCTTCGCACAGCAGCCCGCTTTTGCACCTGCAAATCCTTCATAAGCCGTAACAGCTCATCATCAACCTGACGCCGTCGACGAGCGACATACGCAATCACCTGCCCGCGAATTACCGCCTTCCCAGCCTCCCACAAAGTTGCCACCGAGGAGACACTGCCGTCGTTATTTCTCAAGAACTCACGCCATTGCTCCCGGACAAAATCCTGAAAATCCACCCGCTGCCAGAGGTGCCGGGGAAACGACCATCGGCCCCCTGCCCGGCAATAGCCAGCCCAGGCCAAAGAGACCATCGCATGATCAGAGACCACAATAGGGCGTATCTCAGCCCTGCGAACTCTCCCAACATCAGTCTGGCGAACGAGGAGATAATCTATACGGGACCAAGTCTGGTGCGCCCGAGATAGATGCGTATAGTCACGCTCGCTACCATGCAGAACCCGCCAGATATCAACCAAACCACCGACCTGACACAGATAACCCACACCTTTAGCAGCCCACCGACCCGCGCCAGCCCCAGAAGCAGACTTATCCAAAGCAGGTTCGTGAGGAGCATTAAAGTCACCAGCAAGGATAACCGGTACCCGAGGCAAGCCATTAAGCTTCCGAGCGATAGTCTCAAAAAAACCATGAGAGTATTGATTGGGAGCATATATGTTCCCCAAAACCATTTCCTCACCATTAACCTTCGCATGCACCCACAGGTACCGTCCCAGGGGGTCAGGGTCTTCACTGATGACCTCTACCGTTAGGCTCTTATGAAAGAGGAGTGCAACCCCTCTCTTCCGCCCCGCAAGGGCTTCTGCAGCACAGACATACCCCACCCACTTCTGACGGAGCTTAGCATGCTCAGTGGCACCCAAATGCGTCTCCTGCAAAAATGCCACTTGGGCACTCGCTCTTTGCAGCGCTTGCAATACCTTAGTGCGCTTCACCGGGGTATTAAGGCCCCCCACATTCCAAGAGACAAAACCTATCTCAGGCCCCATTAGCCCCCATTGCCCACACTAGAACAAGCAAACCTCCAGAGATGTAACCAACAGGGCGGGTACTGCCCAGCCTCAGCACCCCCAACCCATCTCCACCTACCCCAGGTTTCCAGCTCCCACCCAGAGGATACAGAAAAGTGAAACGCAGCCGAGCCCTCCCACCTCCCCTCCCCAAACCCACAAGCACTGCAACCCCACAGCAACCCCCCACCCCAACCCCCCCCTTCCCAATAAAATCCAATCATACTACCCCTGGCCTCCCTTGCCAGGCCAGAGACTCACCTCAGTGCGCCACAGGGCTGCCCCACCACCACCACTCCTATCCAGGCCAATAACCCACCCAGGAACAAACCCCACCATACAGCCACTCAGACCACTCGCACACCCCAAAGTTACAAAACACACTCATCCAGCCCAGAGAGGGCAGGGAAACGAGAAGACCGTCTCCCAGGCGCAGTAGCACCAACCACAACCAGTAAGACACGGGATACAAGCCTTAGCAAGGCCTAAAAGCAAGGCACCCATCCTGACCCACACCAACCAGCCCATACTCCTGCACACACGCATACAGCCCCAACCAAACCAGGCGTTCATCCAAACGGTGCCAGAACCCAGAAGAAAAATAAGAAAAAGAAAGAAAATACTCAGCATGACAGGGCATCCAAACAAAAGTCCAAGCAAAAGTCCACTGTCGGGGAGCCGTCTGCCATCAGACACCAGGGGATCACAGACCTCATCGCCGGCATCATGACACAGGCTGGATCCGGCGAAACTGCGCTTGCACATGTGTCTACTCACGGGTTGGCCCCAGTCAGGCCCAGCTTGTCCAGGAGTAATTTCGCCTCCTCCACAGTCGACAGCACGTGTTGCTTCCCCTCGTGCTGCACCCGGAGCGTCGCCGGGAAGGCAAGCGTGAAGCGCACATGTCGCTGGAAGAGGGCCGCACAGAGCGGAGAAAATTCTTTCCTCTTCGCGGCCACCGTGGCCGAGTAGTCCTGGAAGAGCAACACCGCCGAGTTGTCCAATGATAGGCTGCGCTGCTTCCGAAAGGCCTGCAACAGCATCCACTTATGCTGAAAATTAAGAATCCGGGCGATAACCACTCGCGGCCGCTGCCGCTGGTCTCCTCGAGGCCCCAGGCGATGAGCACGTTCCACCTTTAAAAGCCCAACGAGCTCCTCCAGCCCCAATGCACGTGGCAACCAGGTTTCTACCAGGTCCACCAACATAGCATCCGTCTTGGTCTCCGGGACACCAACTAGCCGCACGTTGTTGCGGCGGGAACGATTCTCCAAATCGTCCACTTTGTCAAAGAGGGCTTCCAGCTGCTTTTTCATCCGACTGTGCTCCCGCGATTGCTTCCCCTCCTCCTCCTCAAGCGCTGACACCCGATGCTCGAGCTCATCAACCCGGTGGTTACATTCGGTAAGTGCCGCCGCTACGGTTTCGAGCTTACTCAAGATGAGGTCAAATTTAGGCTCGAGCAACTTGGCGACCTCTCGGGCAAGCTCTTCCGGACCTGAATCCACACTCTCGCCACCCGGCGATCGGGGCGCCGCCATGCTTGCTGAAGGGCCCGCTGCAGTCAGGGTCCCCGACTTCGGCACTTTCTCCCTCTCTTTTCTCGGCGGGGCAGGCATTGCTCGAGAGGATCGCTCACCCACACGTCCACCACCACAGCACCTTACACACCGAGAGTGTTGGGCAGAGCTTCGTCGGGTTAATCACAGATAAATTGCCGAATTATTAGCAGGGCAGCCCCGGAGCGAGCAGAGACACCTCTCACTCGCTCATGCAGCACGTGATCTCCAAACCGCTTGGTTTAAATGAAAGGTGAAACCACCTTTGGCATAAAGTGTGGATGAGTCCTAAGGACTACCCTATCATGATGGAACCTTGTATAAGGAGGACCAGCCACCAATGCTTGCAATTCACTGATGCGACGTGCTGATGTGATTGCAATAAGAAAGATGACCTTCCAGGAAAGGAATTTCAAAGAGGTAGTAGCTAATGGTTCAAAAGCTGCCCAAGAACCAGATTTAAGTCCCATGCCACCTGTGGTGGCTTAATGGGAGGCTTACTTAAAAGAAGGTCTCTCATAAATCTCGCTATGAGAGGATGAGAGGAAATAGGTTGTCCATTCAGAAGCTTGAAAGCAGCTGCAATAGCACTCAAATGAACTCTCACTGAATTGGTCTTAAGCCCTGTATTACACAAATGAAGGAGATACTCCAGTAATGATTCCAGAGGTATCGCAAGAGGGTGAAGATCCTTCTGCGAGCACCATATGGTAAACCTTATCCACTTGAAAGCATAACAGCATCTTGTGGAAGGTTTCCTCGAAGCATAAAGGATATCCTTTACCTGCTGAGAAAGGTTAAGACCATGAAGTTCTAGGCTTTCAGCAACCAGGCCCTGAGATGCAGAGACTGGGGATTGGGATGCCACAGCATCCCCTCCTCCTGAGACAGGAGATCTGGAGCAGATCCCAACTCCAGAGACGGAGCTTGGGAAAGATGTAGAAGCTAAGGGTACCACACTTGCCGTGGACAATGTGGAGCTATGAGAATCAAATGACCTCTGTCTCTCTGAAGCTTGAACAGGGTTTTGGGAATTAGGGGAATGGGTGGAAAGGCATACAGGAAGTCCTGACCCCAATGGAGGAGGAAAGCATCCCTGGCCTGACAACCCTGAGCCGGAATTCTGGAACAGAACCTGGGAAGTTTGGCATTCAGCGGACTTGCGAAGAGGTCTACGTCCAGGGTTCCCCAAATTTGAAAGGTTTTGGCCACCTCGTCTACATGGAGAGACCATTCGTGTGGAAGCAGAACTCGACTGAGTCTGTCTGCCCAAGAGTTTTGAATGCCTGGAAGATACACCGAAAAGAGATCAATCTGATGCTCCTTGGCGAGGGCCCATAGAAGCAAAGCTTCATTGCAGAGCGACAGAGCCTGTTCCGCCCTGCTTGTTCACATAGAACATGGCTACCTGATTGTCCGTTTGAACTAGGACTGTCTTATAGCTGAGCTGGGTGTGGAATACTCGAAGAGCAAGGAAGATTGCTCTGAATTGCAGGAGATTGATGTGTAGATAGGTCTCCTGTGAACTCCAGGTACCCTGGGTAGAGAGGCCTTGCAGGTGAGCTCCCCAACCCACCTGTGAGGCATCTGTTGTCAGACTGGCTTGGGGTGGGGGTTGTTGGAAAGGGGACCCCACCAAAAGGTTTTGGGGTGACTGCCACCAATGGAGGGACAAAATAAGATGATCCGTGTTTGTTATTTTGTCTGACAGGCAACCTGATGCCTGAGCCCACTGAGTGAATAAAGTCCACTGGGCTGCCCTCATATGGAGGCGAGCATAAGGAACCACATGCACGGTGGATGCCATCTGTCCTAGCAAATGTAACATTTCCCGAGCAGTGAGGTGAGGCTCTAGCACTACTTGGGAAGCTAACTGCACCATGCGAAGGCAGCGGGGCTGTGGAAGATAGGCCCTTGTCTGTCTGATATCCAGCAGAGCTCCTATAAACTCTAGGGACTGAGTGGGAGCTAGGTTGGATTTTGGGAAGTTTATGACAAGTCCAAAATACTGAAGGATACGCATTGTGCGAGATAGAGAAATCCTGGCCTCTGGCTCTGACGGGGCTCGAATGAGCCAGTTGTTTAAGTAAGGGAAGACAAATATTCCCAGGGTGCAGAGAAATGCTGCCACCACAGCCATGCATTTTGTAAACACCCTTGGTGCCGAGGCCAGGCCAAAAGGAAGAACTCTATATTGGTAGTGCTTCCCTTGAAATAGAAAGTGAAGAAACTTTCGGTGAGTTGGATGGATGAAAACATGAGTGTACGCATCCTTGAGATGTATAGAACAAAGCCAATCCTGACTCTGAAGGTATGTCAGCAGAGTTCCAAGAGAAATCATTTTGAACTTCTCTTTGAACAAGAATCTGTTCAATTCCCTGAGGTCCAAAATGTTATCTGCTCCCATCTGGGGGCAAAATGACATAACCTTCCTGGAATGGTGGAGGGTTCTAGGCCGTTCAGGGCCAGGAAGACAAAGTTCTCTAGATAGGAGTCAAAGCCCCTGTGGAGGCTGAGTCTGCTGAGCATGTGGAGGCTTAGCAGCTTTTGATTTTCTTTGCCTAGGCTGTTGCTGCTGTCCCTTTTGGGCAGACTGACCTACACAATGTCCCTGTTGGGTACAGGAGGGGTAAAACAACTTCTTACTGAAGAATGGTTTCTTGTAGGATTTTTTCCTTGCAGGATCAGCTGTAGATTTAGACAATCTATCCGGGGTGATATTGTCAGCATCTCTCTCATTAGCTTTTTCCTGCCAATTCTTGCCAGAGAGATTCTCTCCTGTGCAAGGAATATTCCCCCGTTTGTCCTGTACCCAAAGTTCCAAGTCAGATGCCTGCAGCCAGGCAATCCTACGTGCACCTATGGCAATAGCAGAGTGCACTCAAAGCAGTCAAAGGCTGCACGATTTACAAACTTGGAAACATTCTGAGCATGTTTGACAAGTGCAAGGTAATTCTGCCTCTTATCATCAGGAAGGAGAGGGCTCATAAGCTCATAAATCTCCAGTGACCTCCTTAAGAAACATTCCCATATACAATATATAGGAACTGATCCTGGCAGAAAGCATGGAAGCCTGGAAGGTTCGACGTCCAAAGGCATCAAGAGTCAAGCGTCCTACACTCACGTCCTGGAGGATTAGATGCATGTCTTTTTGCACTCTTGATCCTTCTCATAGCTGATTCCACCACCATGGAATGGTGTGGTAGCTGAGTTTTTTGAAATCCAGGACGAGGAACTCGATACATGGTGTCGAGCCTTCGAGAGTGAGAAGTGGTTAGAGGTGTTTCCCACATCTTTAACATTAGATCATGCAGGATCTCATGAATAGGTAAACTAGCTGCCTCCTTGAGAGCTTTAGGGTATTGCAGGATTTCCAATTCCTTTGCCCTAGGCTCTTTTTCAGGAGCCACTGTGATGGAAAGACCTCAAGCCACATTTCGGATAAAATCCTGAAAGGACATATCCTCTGGAGGAGACATCCTACATTGAGGAGAAGAATCATCCTCGGGAAGAAGTACTCTGGTATCGGCAGAGCTTTGAGTCTTCAGACTCATCTGAGGATTCAAAGTATCTCCGATCCGGGTGATCATGCAAGGCATGATACCAGTACCGATCAAAGTCGGTGTCGGAGGGGTCCAGTACCGACTTGTCGATACCGGATGGGTAAGCTTGACTCGGTCCCGGTAGAATACCTGCCGATGTCGAAGCAGTCGGTACCGGTACCGTTGTCGGTGCCGTTACCGATTGAATTGTCTGAAGCGGTTTCAAGGGCATCGAGGCTGTGAGAAGAGCTGCCAGACTGCGTTCAATAGCCAAAAATCTCTGGTCTATCAACGCTGCCGATCCTTGGGTATCGGTACCGGATGAAGCAGCCGATACCCCAGAGCATGGCACCAGTAGTTCTGCCGAGGTTGTGGCCTCGAGAACATCCTGGAGCCCCATTAGTGCTTTGGAAGCCGAAACCTCCCGCCGGGGCAATTTTGCCGGTACAAGTCCCTCAAGGGCAAAGCCAGAGGCATCTCGATGCTTGGAAGGAGATCTATCCCTTGAGGACCGGCCAGATTTATGTTTAGTTACCCGAGATCCATGGAAGGAAGACAAAGCCCTGGAACACGTCGATGCCACAGACGCTGCATCGGAGGGAAAAAGGGTGCTAAGTTTAGCAGCTCAGTTTTGCCTACCCCTCGTTGACATCATCCCACAGGCAACACACTCCGAAATAGAGTGGTCAGGACCTAAACATTTGAGGCACCACTCATGGGTGTCGGTGACGGAGATGGTACCGCCACACTTAGAACACTTTTTAAAACCCAAAGCGAGTTTTTCCATGTTAGAGGGAAAATTGGGCCTAGTGCCCAAAATGGCACATGGCACCTGAAGGAAAAAGTAGCTGGAAGGGGGGATGAGAGTACACCACTCTGAGGATTGTTGCACATTGTACGCTAATTGTGATGATGGTTAATAAATAAAGTATATTTAAAAAAAAAAAAAAAAAAGTAGCTGGAAGAAATTCCAGAAGAAAGGAGTTTTTTTGGGGTTTTTTTAGAAAAAAGAAACCGGCGGTACCGGTGTAGGGTCGAAGGAAGGCAGACGCGACCACAAAAAAGAAGAATAAACGAGAATATTTTCTGTGGTGACAGGATGTGCGACCTGTCGGCTCCGCGGAAAACGAAGAACTGGAGAGGGACAGTTGGGAAAGGCGGGAAGGCAGCACGCAGGCGCTATGGGATGCTCCCAAAAGCTTTCCTATTGGACGCTGGGGAGCGTTCCTGTGCAGGCTCCGTCGGTACCGACGATACCCATATGTGAAGACTACATTCGTACTTGTTCCTGGAAATACAGATAGACAAAGCTAAGTCGGTTGATATAGTGTATCTGGACTTTCAGAAAGTCTTTGACAAGGTCCCTCATCAGAGACTTTTGGCAAAACTAAAGAGTCATGGGATATGAGGCAGTGTACTATTGTGGATCAGGAACTGGTTAAAAGATAGAAAGCAGAGGGTAGGGCTAAATGGCCAATTTTCCCCAATGGAGAAAGGTCAATAGTGGAGTAACTCAGGGATCTGTGCTGGATCCGCTGTTTGACATATTGATAAATGACCTGGAAAAGGAAATAATGAGCCAGGTCATCAAATTTGTAGATGACAAAACTATTTAAAGTTGTTAAAACCCATGAGGATTGTGGAAAATTGCAAGAGGATCTTGATAAATTAGAAGACTGGGCATCTAAATGGCAGATGAAATTTAATGTGGACAAGTGCAAAGTTATGCACCTAGGGAAGAACAACCCAAACTATGGTTACACAATGCAAGGTTCCACATTAGGAACCACCACCCAAAAAAAAAATTTAGGCTTCACCGTGGATAACTTGTTAAAACCCTCCGTCCAGTGTTCAGTGGCGGCCAAGAGAGCAAATAGAATGCTAGGTACTAGAAGGAAAGGAATGGGGAAAAAAACAAAGGATATTATAATGCCTCTGTATCGTTCCATGGTCCCACTGCACCTTGAATATTGTGTGCAATTCTGGTCGCCGTATCTTAAAAGGATATAGCGTTATTAGAAAAGGTACAGAGAAGAGCCATCAAAATGGTAAAGGGGATGGAATACTCCTATGAAGAAAGGCTAAAAAGGTTAGGGCTCTTCAACCTGGAAAAGAGACGGCTGAGGGGAGATTTGATAGAGGTCTATAAATTAATGAATGGAGTGGAACGGGTAAATGTAGATCGATTGTTCATGTCATCAGTATATAGAAAGACTAGGGGACATGCAATACAGGGTAAACTATTTAAAACTAAGAGAAAATATTTTTTCACTCAACGTGTAATCAAACTCTGGAATTTGTTACTGGAGGATGTAGTAAAAGCTGTTAGTGTAGCTGGGTTTAAAAAAAGGTTTGGACAAGTTCCTGGAGGAAAGGTCCATAAACCATTATTAAAAGGGACAGCCAGTGTAATTGCTTTAAGATTGGAATAATGTGTGCTCGTTGACTGTTACCTGTGATGATTCTAGCAGCTGTGTTCTGTGCAAGTTGTAGAGGGAGCAGGGTGGATTTTGAGACACCCTTGTATATTATGTTGGCATCGAGAATTGGGGTGATGAGTGCTTGAAAAACATTTCTGAAGTCGGCTGGTTCCAGAAGGTGTTGAAGATTTGGTACTGTCTTCATTTGGAAATAAGCTGTCTTGGTGACTTTTTTGATTTGTGTATGGAAGTTTAAGTTCTGGTTCAGGACTATGCAGAGGTATTTTACTTGCTCTTTTATTTACAGAGTTAGATTGGCTAGGTTGATGGTAGGAGGTTCTTGGTTATGTAAAGGATTTCTGACTTGTTAAGACTGATGTGCATGTTGTGAAGGCTGAGCCACTGGACGGCAGCTGTGAGGCATTGACCAATTGCAGAGTAGTTGGGGCTGAGGATAAGTGGTACATAGATTAAGATGTCATCAGCGTACAAATGGTAGAGGATATATGGCATAGTGGCTGGATAAAAATAATGAAGAGCAGGGAGGATAATGCAGAGCCTTGGGAGAAGGTGTGGAGGAGTCTGAAATGGCTGGAGGTTTCGGATCCAATTCTGACTTGTTGGTATCAGTCAGGTAGGACTGGAATCATTGTAGTGCTGTATCTCTGAGGGCAATAAGTTGGAGCCGTGAAAGAAGTAATTAGATCTTACCTGCTAATTAGTGTTCCTGCAGGAACGACAGTCCAGTCCCTTTACTTCTGGGTTACGCAACCCTTCCAGCAGCTTGGAGGCTGAGCCCAACCTTTTTGGAGGTGGGGATAAATACCACTGAGACCACCCACCAACTCCAGTATTCGACTGAAAAAGCAGCCTAAACAAACTTCTATGAATAATCAATAAACTAAAAACCTAACTCCTCTAGGGGATGCAGAACAAAGAACCAAACCCTATTATTATTATTATTTTTTTTTAAATAGGAAATAGGGATAAAGAAGGGGGAAAGGCAACGGAGGAGGTGGAATGCCTGATACTGTCAGAGGCGACTTTTTCCCTGGCCTCCTTCCCCCCAGACCTAGTTTCGCGCTCGGTCCGCAGCTCCGCCCTTGTCTGATAGGTCTTCAAGTCCGACCGAGCCGGGTGGGATCAGGGACTGGACTGTCGTTCCTTCAGGAACACTAATTAGCAGGTAAGATCTAATTACTTCTTCCTTATCGTCACTCCAGTCCAGTCCCTTTACTTCTGGGAAGTATCAGAGCAGTTCAACTCCGGGTGGGATCCGGCAAGCCGGACTGAAGAACCGCCAGACCAAACCGAGCATCCGCTGAACTCTGTACGTCCAGCCTCTAGTGTTTTGTGAAGGTATGCAGAGAGGACCAAGTCGCCGCTCTACAAATATCCAAAGGGGGAACTAGACTGAACTCGGCCCACGAGGTGGCCTGAGCCCGGGTGGAGTGCGCCCGAAGCCCCACTGGAACCTGCTTCCCTTTTAGGATGTAGGCGGAGGCAATCGCTTCTCTGATCCACCTGGAGATGGAGGCCTTGGCCGCCGCCTCCCCTTTGTGCGGGCCTCCGAACTGGACGAAGAGTCGGTCGGATTTCCGGAAGGGAGCTGTGCGGGAGAGGTATCGCTTCAAGATCCTCTGGACATCTAGCAGTCGCAGCTTGCTATCCCTACCTCCAGGTCCCTCGGCCGGGCAGGCCGGGAGGGTAACTGTCTGGTTCAAATGAAAGGGAGAGATGACCTTGGGCAGGAAGGAACTGTACGTAGGACCACCTTGTCCCTGAGAAAGGCTAGGAAAGGAGGTTGGGAGGACAGCGCTTGCAATTCGGAGACCCGCCTGGCCGAGCAGATAGCGACCAGAAAGACTGTCTTGAGGGTTAAGTCCTTCAAGGAAGCCTTCTTTACCGGTTCAAAGGGTTCCCCGACCAATGCATTTAGTACCAGATTGAGATCCCAAGGGGGGAATCACCGACCTCCGTTGTGGACGCAGACGTCTAACAGCTCTTAGGAACCTGAAGACGTCCGCATGGGCCCCTAGGGGCTTGCCGCGGATCTTACCTCTGTAGCAAGCGATGGCGGCAAGTTGGACTCGTAAGGAACTATGCGCCAGGCCCTTGTCAAGACCCGCTTGCAAGAATTCCAGGACCTCAGGGACTGAGGCCGAAAGGGGTTTCCTTCGGTGTTCCGCACACCACGCTTCGAAGATGCGCCAGACCCTTACGTAGGAAAGACAGGTCGAGCGTTTCTTCGCATTCAACAGCGTTGAGATTACCGCTCCTGAATAACCTTGCTTCAAGAGACGTGCCCTTTCAATAGCCAGGCCGTAAGCGAGAATCGATCCACGTGAGGCATCAGCACTGGACCTTGCCTGAGCAGGCCCCTTTAGCAAGGGAGCCTCCAAGGCTGGTCGGCTAGCAACCTCACCAGATCCGCATACCAGGGGCGATGCGGCCAATCCGGGGCAATGAGAATCACAAGTCCCTGGTGAGACTCTACCCGCTGGAGAACCTTTCCGATCAGGACCCAAGGAGGGAACACGTAGAGAAGACCCTCCGCCGGCCATTTCTGAGACAGAGCATCCAGGCCTTTGGACATTCTTTCCTTCCACCGACTGAAGAACCGGTCCACCTTGGCTGACGAGAAACTTGCCATGAGATCCATGACTGGGAGTCCCCAGCGGGCCACTATCTGGTCGAAGGTCTCCTTCTCCAGCTCCCACGCTCCGTGGTCTATCCTTTGCCTGCTGAGGTAATCGGCCGTGAGGTTGTCCGTGCCTGCCACGTGCTGGGCCGAAATCGCTTCCAGGCGGAACTCCGCCCACTGGAAGAGAACATCCGCTTCCTTCTCCAAGGCGGGGCTGCTGGTGCCGCCCTGGTGGTTGATGTAAGCTACCGTGGTGACGTTGTCGGAGAGAACGCGAATAGCTCTTCTTAGCACTAGGGACTCGAGCGCTCTGAGCGCTAGGGTGACGGCCCGCAATTCCAGTCTGTTGATGGGCCATTGAGATTCCAACGGAGTACACCGACCCTGGACAAATTGGTCCTCGCAGTGAGCCCCCCAGCCTGTCAGGCTGGCATCCGTCGTCAACAGTACCCAGAGATGAGGCTCGAGGGGCATCCCACGTTCCAGATTCTTTGGGCACTGCCACCAGCGAAGGGCTCGTTTGGTCCGCAGAGCACACGGTAACTGTGTTGATAGGGGATGGTGGTGTGGGGACCATCGACACAAGAGGGCGCGCTGCAACGGCCGCATGTGGGCCCTGGCCCAAGGCACTACCTCTATTGCCGCCGCCATTGTGCCCAGTACTTGAAGATAATGTCATGCTGAGGGGTTTCGTCTGTTCAGAAACTGCGCGACTAGCAGTCTTAGGTCCCTTGATCGCGTTCGAGACAGGAACACTTTGCCCTTTCCGGTGTCGAATCTTGCTCCGAGATATTCGAGGTCCTGGGAGGGAGTCATCCTGCTCTCTGCTCGTTTGATGACCCACCCCAACTTCTCTAGAACCTGCATTACTCTGTCCGTCGCCGAGCGACTTTCTACTTCCGACTTTGCCCGGATCAGCCAATCGTCTAGGTATGGGTGTACTAGTATTCCCTCCTTCCGGAGGAAGGCCGCCACAACTACCATCACCTTGGTGAATGTCCGTGGAGCCGTGGCTAGGCCGAAGGGAAGGGCCTGGAATTGAAAGTGGCCCCCCGGCACTGCGAATCTTAGGAACTGTTGATGGGACTTCCTGACTGGAATATGCAGGTAGGCTTCTGTCAAGTCGAGGGACGTCAGGAACTCTCCGCCCCTTACTGCTGCGATGACTGATCGTAGGGTCTCCATGCGGAAGTGTGGTACCCTGAGACAGCGGTTGACCTGTTTTAAATCCAGGATTGGCCGAAAGGACCCTTCCTTCTTTGGTACTACGAAGTAAATCGAGTATCGTCCCAATCCGAACTGGTCTGGTGGTACTGGGATCACTGCCCCGAGTGCAATTAGACGTGCGAGGGTTGTCTCTATCACCGACCTCTTTGCAGGGGATCCGCTGGGAGATTGAACAAATGCTGGAGGTATTTGTCTTGCGAATTCGAGAGCATAGCCCCTCTCTGATCACCTCCAGTACCCATTGATCCGAAGTGACCCGGGCCCAGGCGGGAGGAAACAGCCTTAAGCGACCTCCCACTGGCCGCTCTTCCCCCTGGACCCCCGCCGCTTCATTGGTGTTTTCTAGGGGCCGAGGAGAAGGAGGAGGCCCCAAAGCCGCGCCCTGCTCCCCAAAACCCCCGGAAACCTTGACCCCTGGAGGGGAAGCGTCCCCTGGAGGAGGGGTTGGATCTGGCTGGGCGAAACCTCCAAGTGTCCCTAGTCTGGGTACGCGTTGGGGGCAGAGGACGACCTTGTTTCGGTCTGTCTTCCGGGAGCCTGCCTCCCTTGGACTCGCCAAGGTCCTTTACCAGTTTCTCTAAATCCTCCCCAAACAGAAGTTTCCCCTTAAAGGGGAGTCGACTCAGGCGTGCCTTTGAGGAGGCATCCGCTGCCCAATTTCGTAACCACAAATAACGCCTGGCCGCAACCACCGAGGCCATGTTCTTGGCCAGACTTCTGATGAGGTCATACTGACTATCCGCCAAGTATGCTGCTCTGGATTCCAACCTAGAGGCGTTGGGCCGAGCGTCACCCGCGGGGACCTCCGCTGCCTGAAGTTGCTGAGACCACCTTAAGCAGGCCCGAGCTACCCAAGCTCCCGAGACGGAGGCCTGTAAGGCGAGAGCGCTTACATCAAATGCCTGTTTCAGGAGGGTATCCAATTTCCTGTCCTGAGAATCTCTTAAGGCTGTGCTGCCCTCAACTGGGATAGTAGTCTTCTTAGTGACTGCCGAAACCGCTGCATCCACTCTGGGGGACTTCAGTAGCTCTTTGTCTGCCTCTGGAAGAGGATATAGGCGCAGCATGGACCGAACTCCCCTTAGGCTAGATTCCGGCTGGTCCCATTCTTCCTGGATCATCTGGCGCACCACTCTGTGGACCGAAAAGACTTTCTGGGGTCTCCTAATGGCCTGGATCAATGGGTCCTCCAACGCCTCCTCTTCAGCTGGAGTATCAGAGGCCACATTGAGTACTTTTAGGGGCTCATTAATTAATGCCGGGAGCTCCTCCCGACGAAAGACTCTGATAATCCTGGATTGGTCTTCCTCTGGGATCTCTCCTTCTTCCAGCTCCTCTTCCTCTTCGTCTAAGTCCCTGTCCGAGTAAACCTCCTCCGGGGTACCCTGAGAAAGGGCCGCTAGGGGATCTTCCTCATTCAGCCGGGGGTGCTTAGGCGGTATGCCGGATTCTGGAATACCTGCTCCCAAGAGTCTGGCTGATTTGTCTTCCCTCGACAGTCCGGCCTCTCCTGCTCCTGAGCCCTGCTTCCGCAAGCAATAGGCCTTGTGAAGTAAGAGGATGAAGTCCGGGGAGAAAAAATCCCCGGACCCCCCTTCCCCCGCAGGGAGGGGGTAGGGGGGTAGGGAAGGAGAAGGTACGTCCGAGGACGTAGGAGGGACGGACATGAGACCCTCCCTCCCCTCCTAGGAGGTCTCCTGACCCCTGAGGAGGGAGAGCTACGGTCAGATTAATTTCCTGCTCAACTGAGGCCGCCACTGCGGCGCAGCTCCTGCCTCTGCGGAGGTGCCCCTGCGTGTTCCGCAGGAAGGACAGCGGGACTTGGTCGCCATGACCTAGGTTTGGGGACTTCCCACTGGGAGCACCGAAATTCAATAAATTTCAATATATATTTCCCCCCGGGAAAGATAACTAACAGCCCCTTAGGTTGGGAACAAGGGAAAAACAAAGGAAAAACAAAGGAAAAAACAAATCAGTTCTAAATGAAGCAAAATTAACAGAAAATTAAAAGAATTAAAATTAAAGGTGTACTAAATCAAATTATAAATAAAATTTATCTCCTTTTCCTCCAATGGAGGTACTTGCGCTTTAGATGCTTATTTGACTTCTGTGCCCGGCTCAGCGATCCTAGCCCGCAGGCTCTACACGTGGTAGGCCTCACCACGTGGAGCCTGAACGGGGAACCGCGAGGCTGTCCGACGAGCCGTGCTGCACTCCCAATGCCGTACAGAGCTGGAAACCGCTGCTGCCTTTCCAAATCGCTGCTTTACCGGCTCCCCCGCTGTGCCGTGAAGATCGGGTCTCGCCTCCGCGTCCGGCAGCTCCGGGACGGGATCGGCGAGAGAAAACGAATGGCGGTCTTGCCTCAAGTGCTCAGCCACCTGGAGGGCTTCGGCGCGAGGCAGGGAATGGCTGGAGAGCTCGATGTGCTGTTCTTCCCAGGGGCAGAGGGGAGCAGAAGTCCTCCTCGGTGCTGCAGGCCGCCGTCCACCTCCGATACCCGGCCCGATCAGGAGGGGAGGGGGGGGGGAGGGAGAAGGGAGCAGGCAGGAATTAAAGGCGCAGGAGCTACCAAGCAACTAGAAACCCAAAATACAGAAATAAAATGTAAGTAAGTGGAATTAAAACTAGTAGCTTAAAGGAATTAAAAGAATTAAAAAAATAAAATTAAAAGTAGGACTCCAGTAAGCCCTAGGCTTACGGAACCCTCCAGCTGCTTGGAGGCTGAGATTACTGGAGTTGGTGGGTGGTCTCAGTGGTATTTATACCGCCCCACCTCCAAAAAGGTTGGGCTCAGCCTCCAAGCTGCTGGAAGGGTTGCGTAACCCAGAAGTAAAGGGACTGGACTGGAGTGACGATAAGGAAGGAGGTGTTCATGGATGACAGAATCAAAGGCTGAAGAGATGTCAATGAAGATGAGGATGAATACTTGTGATGTCTCTTTGTCTGCCTTATCAATGCCTTGTATCTAACTTGCCAGTGCTTAATTTTCCCCGGTTTTGTCATTTGTCCCTTTTTCTATTTACTGAAAGATGCTTTCTTGGCTACAATATAGCCTCTCTGATTTCATCTTTAAACGATACTGGCAGATTTTTGGACTTCCTTCCACATTTCTTAACATGTGGAAAGCATGTGGTCTGAGCTACCAAGATAGTATTTTTAAACGACGCCAATGCTTGATGTAAACCTTATCCTTTACAGCTGCTTTTATGTTTTTCTTATTTTACTCATTTTATCATAATCTCCCTTTTAAAAGTTAAAAGGTAGTACTGTGGATTTCCTTGCCATACTATACTCCCTTCATTTATTAAATCAAATGTGATCATGCTATGATCACTATTGTCAAGTGGCCCCAACACTTCTCTTGCACCAGATCCTGTGTTCCACTAGGTCCAAAAAAGCTTCCCTTCTTGCTGGTTCATGAACCAGCTGCTCCAAGCAGCAGTTATTTTTTTCATGTACAAACTATCTCCCTAGAATTGACCCAGTCGATACCGGAGTAATTGAAATCATACATTATTACTGTGTTGTAACTTTTGTTAGCTTCCCTGATTTTTTTTTTTTTTTTTTTTTTAGCATTTCATCATCCATCTGTTCATTTTGGGCAAGTGGACAGTAGTACACCCCCACTGCCATTGCCTTCCCCTTTTTACATGGATTTTCTATCCATAGAGATTCTACAGTGTTATGCTTCCTGCGAAACGTTTATCCTCTGTGACTCAGCATCCTCTCTAACGGAGTGCAACCCCTCCAACAATTTGATCTACCCTATCATTACAAAATAGTTTGTACCAGGTATTATGGTATCTCATTGGTTGCCCTCCTTCCACCAGGTCTCGGTGATGTCAATTATAGCTAACGTCATTTAGTGCTATATATTCTAGTTCTCCCATCTTATTTTTTTTAGGCTTCTAGGATTTGAATACAGGCATTTTAGAGTCTGTATTTTACTCATATTAACAAATATGATTATCAGTTGACAACGGTGATCTGGAATCTTTCAGCTCTGCTACTCTGTACTTAAAAATAAATGAAGAACACTCCAGTAGTTTGCAACCCGCATGCGCGGCGTTGTTTGACAGAGAAAAGAAAATCAGAACATACATGGAGAGAAACGTGGGCAGCAACCATTAGCAAGTAAGAATATGATTTTACATCTGAGGGAGTGGTAGAGGTTTAGGTTGAGCTTCAGATTAACTTTTCAAAGCAGTTTTGAAGTTACATCACATGTTGTTTCTCAATTGCATTTAGTTTCTTCAAGAGGAACTCCGGACAGGAGTAAAACGCGAAGGCGCTGAAAGAGTGAGGCGTATGGAGAATTGTTATAATCTGAAAAAGCTGAGCAGAAGAGAACAAGCACAGTGGAAGCTAAGTTTGTTCTGCCTTGTAAGCTCGTATATATTAGTATTAAGTTGAATAGGACTCTGAGCACTGGCACACAGAAGAGTTAAAGTTTGAAGTGGGAAATTTTATTCACATAGCAGTACGAAAAAATTCTGGTAGTCATTGATGTCATCACGCGCTATCCATGTTTCATTGAACAAGATGATCATGAGCGCAAGTTTGATCTGAGACTACGTATGATCAGTATTATAAATATATTGCCAGTACCTCACAGGAGTCAACAGTTAAAGTGGAGTGTTCTTCATTTATTTTTACATTGTATATATCACTCCGAGAGGACCACTATTTTTCTTGTATTTCTACTCTGTACTTAAAGGCATCTGGGTAACTTTTATCTTTACTGGAACCTCCCTATCAGGATGCCCTAACTTCCCTCTCTTGCTTGTATTCTTCACAGATACATCCTTCCGAACCAAAAGCTCTTGAGCAACTGTCAGCTTTCCCCTATTATCTAGTTTAAAAGGATACACAGAGGACATGAACTTCCTTGTGCTGTTATAGACAGAGAGGCTGCTTCAGCTTTGCAAAGTCCCACAAAGACCACCAGAATCAGCCAGACCTACTAAATAAGATAGTGGCCTACAGGTTCCAGAGGAGCACTCCTGGACATTGATCCCAAGAAGGTTTTTGTCCTTCCAGTTATACAAGAGCAGCACAAAAAGCCTGCCTGACCTATGGAAAGGGATAGTGACCTCTGTGGATATAAGAAGCATTCTTTTGATAACAAAATGAGTTCCTATCCTTCCCTTGGCACTGCTCCGCCAAGAGGAGAGAGAAACAAAAATGCCCAATTGACATGAAAGCAAGGTTACTCACCTGTAACAGGTATTTTCCGGAGACAGCAGAAATATGAAAAATGATAATTACACTTACCTGGTAATTGTAGTTCCTTGAGTGACAACAGTTCAGTCCTCTACCTCTGGTTGTCAACCTCCTCCTGCAGCTTGGAGACTGGTATGTCAGAATCATGACATCATTGGATATAGCCTGCTGATCTCTCTCCTCGGATCCAGTGTGAACTATTAACAAAGCAGACTCAAAGGAGCAACAAATAAGTAGCTAAACAAAAACCAATATCATCTGAACTAACCTGATAATTTTATACTCCCTATCCGTTGGCAAGTTTTTCTTACCCCCTACACTGCCATAACGATGATAGGAAAACTAACTAGTCTGTGAAAGACCTTAAAAACAGACTTACCTGTAACACCAGTTTTCTGGCCAATAGCACCGAGCCCCTCCTGAAAAACCATGGGTGGGATGGAGGACTGAACTGTCGTCACTCAAGGAACTACAATTACCAGGTAAGTGTAATTATCATTTCCTTATCGTTCCTCCAGTTCAGTCCTCTACCTCTGGGATGTGCAAGAGCAGTCAACATTGGGAGGGACCCCGCAACCAACCCACAACACCGCCAAACCAAAACGGGCATCTGAACCAGCAGCGACGTCCAAACGGTAATGCTTACTGAACGTGTGCAGAGACGACCAAGTCGCCGCCCTACAGATTTCCCCTGGCGGAACCAAACTGTGTTCTGCCCAGGAGCACGCTTGCGCTCTGGTGGAATGAGCCCGCAAACCCTCGGGCACAACTCGACCTTGAAGCAGATAGGCAGAAGCTATCGCCTCCCGGACCCACCGGGCAATAGACGCTTTAGCCGCCGCCTACCCTTTGCGCACACCAAACACAAATAAGCGATCCGATTTGCGAAAACACTCCGTCACCTTCAAATACCGCCGCAACGATCTTTTGACATCCAACCGACGTAAACTGCGATCCTGTTCGCCGTCTGCCAAGGAACTGAGAACAGGCAAACACACCGCCTGGTTCAAGTGGAAGGGACACACCACTTTAGGCAAAAAAGAAGGAACCGGACGGAGGACTACCTTCTCCCTTGAAAAAGACAAGAACAGTTCCCTACATGACAAGGCTTGCAACTCAGAGATGCACCTAGCCAAACATATCGCCACGAGGAAGACTGTTTTCAACATCAAGTCCTTCACCGAAGCCTGGAGCAACGGCTCAAAGGGAGGCTTGGATAACGCCGCCAACACCAGATTGAGATCCCAAGGCGGAAGCAACACCCTACGCGACGGCTTCAACCTGGAAACCGCTTTCAGAAAGCAAATTACATCTGGGTGAGCACCCAACAGCACACCCTGCCGCGATAACAGGCCAGGGCTGCCAGTTGAACGCGTAAGGAACTAGCTGCAAGACCCTTATCAAAGCCATCCTGCAGAAATCCTAAAATTGAAGGAATGGCAACCGTAGTTGCCCTAATCTGATGCCTCAAAACCAATCCTCAAATATGCGCCAGACACGCACATACGCCAAAGATGTGGACTGTTTCCGCGCTCTAAGTAGTGTAGCCACAACTGCTGCCAAATAGCCTTTTTTCCTCAACCGAGCCCTTTCAATGGCCATACCGTAAGCAAGAACCGATCCACTTGGAGCATGAAGAGGGGACCCTGCAACAACAGGTCCGCCCTTGCCGGCAACTGCCATGGCTGACCGTCTAGGAGACGTACGAGATCTGCATACCACGGACGCCTCGGCCAGTCGGGAGCTCAAGAAGCACCCTTCCCGGATGAGCTCCGATCTTTTGAACCACCCGGTCTATCAACGCCCACGGAGGAAAGCTGTAGAGCAGCCCCATGGTCGGCCACTGCTGCAACAGCGCGTCGATGCCCTCTGACATCCTTTCTCGCCTCCTGCTGAAGAACAGACTGGCTTTTGCCGACTGAAAGGTCGCCATTAAATCCATGACGCGCATCCCCCAGCGAATTACGATCTGAGCAAATATGTCGGGATGGAGCTCCCACTCCCCCGCATCTACCCTCACTGCTGAGAAAGTCCGCCGTGACATTGTCCTTCCCTATGTGCGCCGCTGAAATCGCCGTCAACCGCTTCTCTACCCACGAGAACAACATAGCCGCCTCCTCTTCCATTGCTGCACTTCTTCCTGTACCGTCCTGGCGGTTTATGTAGGCGACTGTCGCCGAGTTGTCGGAGAGAACCCGAACCGGACGCCCCAACACCAAATCCTGGAAAGCTTGCAGCACCAGCGCCACTGCTCAAAGCTCCAGCCGATTTATAGACCAGGACGTCTCCTGGGGCGACCAAGTCCCCTGTGCAAACCTGCTCCCGCAGTGGGCTCCCCACCCCGTCAGACTGGCATCCGTTAATAACGCAATCCACTCAGGTTGTTCCAGGGGCATGCCGACCGCCAGTGATGCCCTGCGGAGCCACCACCGCAGAGACTGTCTGACCTTTCCTGGACACGGCAGCCGTTTGCTCAAAGGATCAGACTGATGCGACCATCGGCACAGTAGCGCTCTTTGCAGAGGTCGCATATGCAGCCTGGCCCACGGTACCGCTTCCAAGGTCGCCACCATCGTTCCCAAAACCTGAAGGTAGGACCATGCCGAAGGCGCCGGTACGGACCTGAACTTTCGAACGAGCTCCCTGAGCGCTTGGGCTTTCTTGTGCGGCAGAAACACTAGACCAGTGATGGCTAACCTTTTTGAGCCCGAGTGCCCAAACTGCCGCACAAAACCAAAGAATTTCCTCAAAGTGCCAGCACGTCATTTGCATAAGTGGTCTTATTTGCATAAATATTTGCATAATGTTACCATACACTAACTTTTAGTAAACATGTCTCTTAATGAGTGTATGGATAAAGAAAGACTAAAAGATTTCTACATTACTATAATCCAGTGCCAACCGCCAGGCACATTAGGAACTACTACAAACGCTGCCCATTTAGAACCCATAGCAAACCCACCGTATCCTGACAGCATTACCAGGACTCACAAAGCACCATACCCTACCTATCAAAAGGCAACACTGCAAATATTAAACCAATACATTTCAGTGAATACTGGGGAAAGAGAACAAGTGGCAACGTCAAATAGGAATTTCCTCTTGTACCAAACAAAGCGCAGATGTTAATGATGCACATTTCCCAGAGCTGACATATTCCAGTTAATAAATTCAAAATAAAGAGATATCGTTCTACCTTTTGTGCATTTTTTTTCAGTTGCAATTGGTCCAGCCATTTTCTTCTGGTTTCTTCATGTTTTCTGCTAACTCTCCATCGTCTGCTGTCCATTTGTCCTTTCTTCTCTCTTCTAGTTTTTTTTCCATTCTCTCTCTCTCTACATCTGCTTTAACATACTAATCTTTCTCCTTTTGCTCTTTCCTCATTTCTATTTCATCCACACAAATTTTACCCCTCCATCCTCAATCCCCAATTACTCTCCCAATACCTGGCCAATTGTAGATTTTTCATCCCTCCTACACAAAATATTTTTCCCCTCTCCATTTTACTCTCCCAGCCCCATCCCATTCTAATCCTCCCCCAACATCAGCTCCCTTCTAGTTCCAGTCTCACCCAGCATCCATTCCCTTCTTCAAGCCCCCCACTTCCCCTCAGCCCATTTCCATTCCAAGCCCCGTCCCCATCAGCTATTTGCAGTTCAAGCCCCCCACTTCCCCTCAGCCCATTTCCATTCCAAGCCCCATCCCCAACAGCTATTTGCAGTTCAAGCCCCCTTCCACTCAGCCCATTTCCAGTCCTAGCAACCCCCCAACCCATTACCAGTCCTAGCCCCCCATAGCTCACTCCCAGTCCTAATCCCACCAGCCCATTTCCAGTCCTAACCTCCCCATCAGCCCACTCCCAGTCCTAATCCCCCATCACTCAATTTTTAGTTTAAGCCCCCCCAGCGCCTATCACCACTCCTACCCCCCAGCCCAGCGCCCATCACAACTCATAACCACCCCAGCCAGCCCAGTGCCCCTCACCACCCCTAACCCCCCCCATCCAGCCCAGTGTCCATCACCAATCCTAACCCCCCAGCCCAGTGCCCATCACCACTCCTAACCCCACCACCCCAGCCCATCACTACTCCTAACACCCCCAGCCCAGCCATCACCACTCCTAACCCCCCCCCCAGCCCAGCCCAGCCCATCACCACTCCTAACCCCCCCCCCAGCCCAGCCCAGCCCATCACCACTCCTAACCCCCCCCCCCCCAGCCCAGCCCAGCCCATCACCACTCCTAACCCCCCCCCCCAGCCCAGCCCAGCCCATCACCACTCCTAACCCCCCCCCCCAGCCCAGCCCAGCCCATCACCACTCCTAACCCCCCCCCCAGCCCAGCCCAGCCCATCACCACTCCTAACCCCCCCCCAGCCCAGCCCAGCCCAGCCCATCACCACTCCTAACCCCCCCCCCAGCCCAGCCCAGCCCATCACCACTCCTAACCCCCCCCAGCCCAGCCCAGCCCATCACCACTCCTAAGCCCCCAGCCCAGCCCAGCACCACTCCTAACCCCCACCCCCCACCCCCAGCCCAGCCCAGCCCAGCCCAGGGAAAATTAAAAAAAAAAAAGAAAACCTGTTTGCTGCCGCTGTCGGGGCCGCCGCGGCAGAATCGAGCGTGCCGCGGGGCCCCCCTGTACCCACCGGCCGAGCCTGTCCTCCCCGTAGCAGCTCTCTCTTTGGAGCTGCAGTCAGACGCGCCGGCTTGCAGAGCGCGAGGGAAGAGTTCCCTCGCTGCTCTGTTAAGCCCGCGGGGGCTGATGGGAAGTTCCCATCAGCCCCCGCGGGCTTAACAGAGTCGCGAAAGGGAAACTCTTCCCTTCGCGCTCTGCAAGCCGGCGAGTCTGACTGCAGCTCCAAAGAGAGAGCTGCTACGGGGAGGACAGGCTCTGCCGGTGGGTACAGGGGGGCCCCGCGGCACGCTCGATTCTGCCGCGGCGGCCCCGACAACGGCAGCAGACAGGGTTGTTGTTTTTTTTTTCGATGGCGGACCTTCCCGCGTGCCAGCTGCAAGGCCTTCGCGTGCCACAGCTGGCACGCGTGCCATAGGTTCGCCATCGCTGCACTAGACCGTTCCTTGTGTCGACCCGCACTCCCAGGTATTCGATGTCCTGAGAGGGCTGCAGACGACTCTTGGCTGGATTGACCACCCAAGACTCTGCAGGAATTCCACTACTCTGTCACCCGAATACACTCTGACTCGGATTTTGCCCGAATTAACCAATCGTCAAGGTAAGGATGCACTAAAATCCCTTCCTTGCGCAACGCCGCCGCCGCCACCACCACCACCATAACCTTTGTGAAGGTCCACTGCGCCATAGCCAGCCCGAAAGGCAATGCCTGGAACTGATAATGTCCCCAAGGAAAGGCGAACCGCAGAAATTTCTGTTGAGCTTCTCGGATAGGAATGTGCAAATACGCCTCCGAGAGGTCCAGAGACGTCAAGTACTCCCCTTGACGTACAGCCACTATGACGGAGCGCAAGGTTTCCATCCGGAAATGCAGCACTCGAAGGCAACTATTTACGGCTTTCAGATCTAAAATAGGTCGTAACGTTCCGCCCTTCTTTGGCACCACGAAATAAATGGAATACCAACCCATGCCGTACTCTGCCCTCGGCACCTCTACAACCGCCCATAACTGAAGAAGTCGATCTAAGGTACCGCGGATCGCTAGAACCTTTTTGGTGCCCCTGCATGGAGACATGACAAACGAATCCCGCACTGGCCTGGCCAACTCTAGCGCATAGCCCTGCTGAATTATCTCCAACACCCAGCGGTCGGAGGTGATGTGGGTCCACGCCAGAAGGAACTCTCAAAGCCGCCCTCCTGTGGGCGTCCCCTCCGCCGGGACCCCCCTCATCTCATTGTGATTTGCGGGCTGCAGGGGAGGAGCTGGAGGAGAAACCTCTATTAGCTCCACGGAATCCGTGAAAGCCCTGGGCTCGAAACGGAAAGCGCCCCAGCTGAAAGGAGTTGAACCGCGTTGAACGAAATCTGCGGAAAACACGGAACTGACCTCTATAGCCTTGACCAGATTTCCCTTGCGTTGGCTTATCCTCCAGTAGTCTACCCACTTTGGACTCCCCGAGGACCTTTACTAGCTTATCCAAATCCTCGCCAAATAGCAAACCGCCCTTAAACGGTAGCTTGCTGAGACGAGACTTGGAGGAACCGTCCGCTGCCCAATTTCGTAACCACACCGATCTGCGAGCAGCCACCACGGACGCTGTACTATTTGCAAGAGCCCTGATCAAATCATAATGCACGTCCGCCAGATATGCCGCTACGGACTCCAGGCGCCCCAGCTCCTTGAGCTCCTCAAGATCCATGTGTGCAGACTGCCTCAGCCGCTGCACCCAACGCAAACACGCTCTAGCTACCCAAGCTCCACAGATGGAAGCCTGCAGCGAAAGAGAATCCGCCTCAAAGGTTTGCATTAACAAACTGTCTACTTTCCGGTCCTGGGCATCCTTCAATGCCGCAATGTCCTCCACCAGGATGGTAGTCTTTGTAACCACCGAGACCACCGCGTCCACTCGCGGTGCCCTGAACCCATTCTTTATCCTTATCAGCCAAAGGATAGAGCCTATTCATAGTTCGTATGCCTTGAAGCCCCGCTTCCGGACGGTCCCATTCCTCCTGGATCATACGGTCAACCACTCTATGAACCGGAAACACCACCTGTGTCTGTCAGACCGCCTGAATAACCAGGTCCTCCACCTCCTCCTCCGCAGAAGTCTGCGAGGAGAGATTCAGCATCTGCATAGATTCCGAGATTAACGCTGAAAGCTCCTCCCTATGGAAGACCCTAATAATCTTGGCTTGATCCTCAGGCTCCGGAATCTCCCCGTCTTCAAGATCCTGAGTACAATCAACCTGCTCCGAATCCATGTCCTCTTCTTCATTTCAACTGGCCTCCACAGATGTCGAAGCTCTGGTTTTCGCCTTTTTGGGTGCCGGCGGTTCCTCGCCTGACCCCTCCCCCGCTGTCCCCAGCTGGGTAGGGCCGAGAAGCATCAAAGCGCTGGGCAACCGACCCTGGCGCCGCAGCCAAAATGCCTGATGCATCAACAAAATGAAATCAGGGCTAAAATCCTCGACTTCCGCTGCCTGTGCCGCTAACGGAGCTCCTGAAGGCCCCGCCACTTCCTCTGAATCTCGCGCAGGCCCCTGAAGGGACGCCGCCCGCGCTCCTGCCGGAGCCCTTTGCGACTCCGTGACCACCCTGCTGTCCATCTGCTGTTCCACAATGGAAGACAGGGCTGCACAGCTACGGCACACCCCTGAATCCGCTACTGTGCCCCTTCGAGTTCCACACACAACACACTGTGGTCTAGCTGCCATAGATCAAGCTGACCCTGCGCTAAGGATATTGATTTTATTATATATGTTATATATGCCTTCTTCCTTTTTTTTTTTTTTTTTAAGTAAGGCTCAACCCAGGACTCCCTTAAAATCCAAAACAAAAAACAAGACCTGTCACGTTTTGCACTGGAGAGGAAAGCCCCAACCCAGCAGAAGGCCCCCCTTCGCAAAAAAAAAAAACACGGATTAACGCCAATCAAATAAAAATGTACTTTTAAAGGAAATCAAGAAAGGAAAGCAAAAGGCACTATAATAAAATTCCCGCAGATACCCTTTCACTTCCAGCCCGGGAGCTGTCTGCCGCCCAGCAGCCACAAGGCTCCACTGCGCTGCCTAAAATGGCCGCCACAAATCGCTCCACATAAGAAAAGGTGCGAAATGCTCTCCGGCCTGAGCTGCGGTCCCCTCCGGGGCTCCCTGCCTACAACGCAGCCTGAAACCAGTTAAAGCTTACCGGCCAGATCCGCGCCGTGCTCAGATTGTATTGTAGCAGCTGTCCCTGTGAGAAGCGCTGCCGGTGAGCTGCTCAGCCCGATACTCCTCCGGAACCGCGTAAATCCCGTCAACGCGGTCCAGGCAGGGAAGCTCTGTGCAGAAGGGCTCTCCCCCGAAAGTCCGGGGGGAGAGAACTTTGCAGCCAGGACAGACAGATGCTTCGAAGCTAAACAACTATCACTATCTTTTTTTTTTTTTTTTTAAACAGGCAGGGATTAAGAAATCACCACCTTTAAGCAAATTGTCTTTACCTTAAAGAAATATCACCCAATTACTAAGTTCCAGTAAATTTCTCCATCTATTTCCCATCTAACTCTACCTACAAGCTCCTTATTCGTTTCTCCAGGGAGCCTCTACCAGGCTCACCATGTCCTCCTGCTGCACGGAGACTGGCCACACTGGATCCGAGGAGAGAGATCAGCAGGCTATATCCAGTGATGTCATGATTCTGACATACCAGTCTCCAAGCTGCAGGAGGCGGCTGACAACCAGAGGTAGAGGACTGAACTGGAGCAACGATAAGGAATTACACTTACCTGGTAATTGTTCCTTGTTCAGTCCTCCACCTCTGGGTAGTGTACCTCCTCCTGCAGCTTGGAGACAGGGCATGTCAGAATCGTGACATCATTGGATGTAGCCTGCTGGTCTCTCCCATCAGCGCCAGTGAACTATTGACAAAGCAGACTCAAAGGAGCAACAAATTATTAGCTATCATATAAATTTCAACCTTATCCTCAACCCGAATAAATAACTCATAACTGATAACTAACCCCCTCCTTCAGAAAGAAGGCGGCGGCTGCTTCTTGCACTTTCCCACTTCCCCCCTGTGCCGAGCCAGAGACAAGGAAGAAAAAGAATAGAAAGAAGTTGATAGAATGTCTTATAGACCGTTACAGGCCGGGATTCGCTCTATCTATCAAGGGTTCTGCACTTCCCAACTGACAATCCACTGTTGAATAATCTATCCCCGGGCGGGAATGAGGACTGAACGGGAGTTCCTCAAGGAACAATTACCAGGTAAGTGTAATTTTCATTTCCTTATCATTCATCCAGTTCAGTCCTCCACCTCTGGGATGTAACAGAGCAGTAATCATTGGGAGGGACCTTTCCACCCGGATCGCAGCACTGCCGCCTTGAAACAGGCATCGTTCGCTGCGAGAACATCCAGGCGGTAGTGCTTACTGAAAGTATGAAGAGATGACCAGATAGCCGCTCTGCAAATGTCTACTGGCGGAACCAAACTGTGCTCCACCCAGGATGTCGCTTGCACTCTAGTAGAGTGAGCCCGTAAGCCCACAGGCACTGGACACCCTTGCAAAATATATGCTGGCGCAATGGGCTCTCTAATCCATCTGGAAATGGACGCCTTCGCCGCTGCCTCCCCTTTACGGGGACCTCCGAAAACGAACAGACGTTCTGACTTGCGGAAAGTTTCTGACACCTTTAAATACTGCCACAGCACTCTTTATATCTAAGCGACACACGCTAAGGTCTGAGAGTTCCCCTCCGCCGAACCCAGGGCTGAAAGGGAAACCGATTGATTTAGGTGAAACGGAGAAACTACCTTGGACAAGAAGGATAGCACTGAACGCAACACCACATTTTCTCTGGAAAAGAACAAAAACGGCTCCCTACATGACAACGTCTGCAACTCCGAAATCCGCCTCGCCAAGCAGATGGCTACCAAAAACAGTGTCTTTAAGGTTAAGTCCTTAACGGACGCCTGGCATTAAGGGCTCAAAGGGTTCCTTAGCCAATGCCCCCAAAACCAAATTGAGATCCCATGGCGGAATTATTACTCTATGAGAAGGCCGCAGCCGGGACACCGCTTTAAGAAACCACAGCACATCTACGTGAGAACCCAGGGCCACTCCCTGAACCTTGCCTCTGTAGCAAGACAGGGCTGCTAACTGGACCCTTAAACTGGCTACAAGACCCTTGTCAAACCCATCCTGAAGGAAGCTCAACACCAAGGAAACGGATATACCATGGCCGCGCAAACTTGTCGTCGGGAACACCAGTCCTCAAAAATTTGCCATATGCGCACATATGCGAGAGATGTAGACTTCTTTCTGGCTTTAAGTAAAGTCGTGATAACCGCTCCATAATAACCTTTTCTCCTCAACCTTGCCCTTTCAATGGCCAAACCGTAAGCGAGAACCAATTCACCTGTGGCATTCGCAGCGGACCCTGAAGCAACAGATTCTCTGATATCGGTAACATCCAAGGATCCCCCGTCGAGCAACCAAACTAGATCGGCATACCACGGGCATCGTGGCCAAACCGGAGCTGCCAACAGCACTCGTCCCTGATGAGCTTCGATGCGCTGAACCACTCGCCCTATGAGTGCCCACGGGGGGAAGACAGAGGAGACCTGACGGCCATTGTTGCATCAGGGCGTCGATCCCTTCCGACATCCTCTCTCGCCGCCTGCTGAAGCAGCGACTCGTTTTTGCTGACTGGAACGTCGCCATGAGATCCATAATCAGCGGCCCACATCTGCGGACAATTTTCGCAAACACATCCGGATGCAGCTCCCATTCCCCAGCATCCACTCGGACCCTGCTGAGAAAATCTGCCATCACATTGTCCTTTCCTGCAATGTGCGCCGCTGAGATCGCCTGTAGACAGGGTTCTACCCACGCGAACAGTGCCCCTGCTTCCTTTTCCATGGTCATACTTCCTGTTCCGCCTTGCCGATTGATATAGGCCACCGTTGCAGAGGTGTCCAAAAGTACCCACACTGCTTGGCCCTTCACCGTGGCTTCGAACGTCTGCAGCGCTAGCAGCACTGCTCACAGTTCCAGCCAGTTGATTGACCATTTGCCCCTCCTGGATGGTCCAAGTCCCTTGCGCGAAGAGGTCTCCGCAGTGTGCTCCCCCATCAGACGAGACCCGCATCTGTCAACAATGGGAGCCACTCTGGCTGTTCAAGAGTCATGCTTGCCTTCAGAGATCCTGGATCCAGCCACCACTTAAGCGACTGCCTGACCCGGAGAGGACAGGGAAGACGTTTGTTCAGCGAGTAGGTCTGGTGCGATCATCGGCGAAGCAGTGCTCTCTGTAATGGCCGCATATGAAATCTGGCCCATGGCACCACCTCCAGAATCGCCGCCATTGTCCCCAGCATGCGAAGGTAACTCTCGCTGAGGGTGCCGGGGTGGACATAAACTTGCGTATTAGCTGTCGAAGGACTTGAGCCCGATGGTCCGGCAAGAACACCGCTCCTCTCAGAGTGTAGAACCGTACCCCCAGATATTCGAGATCCTGGGACGGGACCAAGCGGCTCTTGGCCGAGTTGACCACCCAGCCAAGATTCTGAAGAAACGTCACCACCTTGTCTGTTGCCTGTACACTTTCGGCCTTGGATTTCACCCGAATCAACCAATCGTCGAAATAAGGATGAACTAGAATGCCTTCCTTTCGCAACGCCGCTGCCACCACCACCACGATCTTGGTGAAGGTGCACGGAGCCGTCGCCAAACCGAAGGGCAGGGCTTGGAACTGGTAATGTCCCCAGGGAAGAGCGAACCTTGGGAACTTTTCATGGGTCGCTCTGATTGGGATGTGTTAAGTACGCCGCCGTAAGATCGAGGGAAGTCAGGTACTCTCCTTGGCGAAACGCCACAATGACGTCTCCATCCTGAAATGCGGAACTCGAAGGCAGCGGTTCACACCTTTTAGATCCAATATGGGCCGAAGAGACCCGTCTTTCTTTGGCTCCACAAAATAAATGGAGTAGCGACCTACACCGTAATCTATCGTCGGAACCTGCGTGACTGCTCCTATTTGCAGGAGCCAATTTAATGTACGCAGACCGCTAGTGTTTTCTTTCAACCTCTGCAGGGTGACATTACAAAGGAATCCAGTACCGGCCGTGCCAATTCCAGCGCGTAACCTTCGCGAATTATCTCCAACACCCACTGGTCGGATGTTATTTGGGCCCAGACAGGAAGAAACTCCCGAAGCTGTCCTCCGATCGGTTGGCTTCCTTCCTGAACCCGCCTCATTTCATCGTGGCTTTCTACTTGACATTGCGGAGATCGCAGCGAAACTTCTACCTGCTCCACGAAACCCCCGAAACCCCTGGGCTCGAGAAGCAAATCTTCCCCTTTGGAAATCACCCAAACGAGAAGTATGAAATCTTCTGAAATCTCTAAACTGTCCTCGCGTGGCCGGGACTTCCCTTGCTTAGGCTTATCCTCCGTGAGTCTTCCGCCCTTGGACTCTCCCAAATCTTTAACCAGTTTGTCTAGATCTTCTCCAAACAACCTCCCTTTAAAAGGAAGCTTACTGAGGCGTGACTTCAAAGAGCCGTCGGCCGCCCAATTTCTCAACCACAGAGATCTCCGGGCGGCTACCGACGAAACCATACTATTTGCTAGTGCACTGATCAAATCGTAGTGTACATCAACCAAATATGCCGATCAGACTCTAGCCTCATCAGCTCCCCCAAACTCTCCTGCTCCAGTTGACTAGACTGCCTTAAGCGTTGAGACCATCGAAGACATGCTCTCGCCACCCAAGCTCCACAGATGGAAGCTTGCAAGGATAAGGCGTTAGCCTCAAACGTTTGCTTCAATAAACCATCCACTTTCCTGTCCTGCGCATCTTTTAAGGCCGCGCTACCCTCTACCGGGATAGTGGTCTTCTTTGTAACCGCTGACACTGCTGCATCAATCTGTGGCAAGCAAAACTTTTCTTTACCCTTGTCCACCAAGGGATAGAGCCTGTTCATTGTCCTGACTCTTCTTAGTCCTGCTTCTGGCTGATCCCACTCATCCTGGATCATCCGGTCTACCACTCAGTGAACGGGAACCACCACCTGAGCTTGTCTCACCGCTTGAATGATAGGGTCCCTCTACATCCTCTTCTTCCGCTGGCTGCGCCATAGCGAGATTGAGCGTCTGGAGGGATTCCGTGAAGAGAGTGTCCTAAGTTCATCCTTCCGAAATACCCGAATGATTTTCGCCTGGTCCTCAGGCTCGGGTATTTCCCCTTCTTCCAGTTCCTCCATACCTGATTCGAGCTCCAATTCGGTGTCATCTGTCTCTGGCCACCCCATATCTGGCAGAGAAGGGTCAAGAGGATGTGCCCTCTTTGCATGCCACGGAGAAATACTACCAACCTCACCCATCCTCAGTTGCTGCATAAAAGAGGTAGGCGGCAAGGACTCGGGTATCTTCCCCTGCCACCTTAAACAGAACTCCTGATGCATTAATAAAATAAAGTCTGGAGAAAAATCTCCGAGCTGCGATCCCGACGCTAAAGCCGGTAGCGCATCCCGCTGGGATGTCCGGGCAGGGCAGTGGCGGAGCGCTCAGCCGAGACTCTCCGTTGGCACCTGCCGGTGGATCCTGGAGCTCTTCCAGCACTTTACCTTCCATCTGTTGCTCCACACTAGTAGAAACAGTAGCGCAGCCCCTGCAGATTCCGATGTCAGCAACTGTGCCTCTGCAGGTGCCACAGACAACACACTGTGGGCGTAATAACATGAGCTATGCACTCTAGTACTTCCTTGCCAAAAAATAACATGCTGCTGCTGCTGCCCCCTTCCCCCCCAGCTCAGGGGAGTGAAAAACAACTAAAAATGACCACAAGGGAAGAACCCCTAAAATGATTCAGTAACCTCCCGAGATGACAGGGGCGCAGGAACTAATAGAATTCAACAAAATTAAAAGAAATTAATTGGCGTTAAAAGGAACCGAATCAGGGCCGTGCCCTGCTGCTTCCGCCGAAGCGTGGGTTGCCGACACACAACACCACGCGGCTTTGACTGCGTGAGAAAAATGGTCACGAATGCTGCCGGGCCTGTTTGGCACCAAAATCCCCAAACCAGCGCTCCCAGGCTCACAGTCCCCCTGCGCGGTCACCAAAATGCTCCCTGCGCCGTCGGGGCTCCAAGAAACAGGAGTCTTACCCTTCGGGAGTACAGCTCTGCAAGCCACGACGTCGCTCAGCCCTGCCGCAAGCGACATCCGCGACGAGAGCTGTCCCGTCTGATATAATCGCCAACTTGGCTCCCCACGATGCACCAGAGCCGGACAGCACCATGGACTGATAGAGTGCTTTTCGCCCTGCGGGGCTCTCCCCCCATACAACCTAGGGGGAGAGATCTTGTGAGCTGCTCTGCCCTGGTAAGATACTCATACTGAGGCCAGCGTCTTTTTTTTTTTTTTTTTAAGTGGTAGCTCCCAGGACACCAAAATAAAAAAGTTAAAGGGACCAAAGTAAATTTTGTAAAGCTAACCCCTAACTACACTGCTCCTTATCTGTTCCTCAATTGAGCCCAGCACCTAGGCTCACTATGTCCTCCAGCTGCATGGAGACTGGACACACTGGGGCTGATGGGAGAAACCAGCAGGCTACATCCAGTGATGTCACGATTCCGACATGCCCAGTCTCCAAGCTGCAGCAGGTGGTACACTACCCAGAGGTGGAAGACTGAACTGGAGGAACGATCCTCACATATGGGTGACTGATGCTGAAGGACTCCTGTGCGAAAGGTTCTCCCCAGCTTTCAAGGAAAGCCTTTAGGAGATGCACCACGCATGCGTGGTTCATGTCCTGCTCAAGGGTGCCATCTTGCCTCAATAAAATGGAGAAATTAGGTCTTACCTGCTAATTGTCTTTCCTTGAGTTCTATCCGGGCCCGTCCAGAGTACGTTAGGGTTGTCAATCCCCTTCAGCAGCTGAGGACTGAAAACGTCAAGTTTTGTTGACAGGCTAAGCCACTCCCCCCCTGGTATCTACTCTTCAGTCTTCTACTGGCAAAGCAGCTCACCAATCGTAGTTGACAAACCAAAAATCAGAAAAGCAAAGTAGAAAAGAAAAACTCTGTTAAGTCGCTATATTCCCCAGAGGGGACCTATCACTCCAAATATGCCACACTGCCCTCTGCGACCATATTCATCCATCTGTTTTTTTGTTGTTTTTTTTCAAGAAAACAGCAGTGTTAGTCTACCGTAAGATTGCAACCAACGAAGATGCGATCGAAAAACTCCTGGGAAGCCCCAAAAGCATGTCACTGAGTATGCGACCAGCATCCCGCAAGCCTGACGTACGAGCCGGTAACCGAAAAGCCCCCCGAGCATATCGTACGTAGGCCAATACTGGGTGGGCCCTGGACAAGCCTGGAGAGAACTCAAGGAAAGAATTAGCAGGTAAGACTTAATTTCTCCTTCCTTATCGTTTCTCTGGGCCCGTCCAGGGTAAGTTAGGGCAGTACCAAAGCAGTACCTAAAGCCGGGAGGGACCCGCGAGACCCGCGATAACAGCCGAAGCCCCCACATTTGCATCCTGTCTGGCAAGCACATCCAATCTATAGTGCTTAGTGAAGGTATGTAGAGAAGCCCAGGTTGCAGCTCTGCAAATGTCCACAGGAGGAACTAGAGCATACTCAGCCCAAGACGCCGCCTGAGCACGAGTAGAATGAGCTGAGCCCCAGTGGTGGCTCCTTACCAGCCGCTTCGTAAGCTGCTACTATGGCCTGCCGCACCCATCTGGCAATTGAAGCTTTCGTTGCCACCTGTCCTTTCCGCGGACCCGCAAACAGAACAAATAACCGATCTGATCTGCGAAACGGCGCAGAGGCCCTAAGATACCTCCGTAAAACGCGCCCCAAATCCAAACTCCTGAGAGATCGATCCATTGGAGACCCGGACAGATCCGCAAAAACTGGTAATACCACCGACTGATTCACATGAAACGTCGATACTACTTTAGTAAGAAAGGAAGGTACCGGCCGTAACACCACCTTTTCCGGAAAGAATTGCAGGTACGGTTCACAAGAGAGAGCTTGCAAATCCGAAATCCTCCTAGCCGAACACAACGCTACAAAAAATGCTGTCTTCCAGGAGAGCTCCTTCAAACCTCCCGAGGAACCGGAGCAAAACGGAGGCTGTGTCAACGCTTCTAGCACAATGTTCAAATCCCAAGCAGGTACTACTGGACGCAACGGAGGCCGAATTATCTTGGCCGCCCGAAAAAAACGCTGCACATCCCCATGCACCGAGTCTCGACGATTTCGTACGGCACACCCCTATAACAAGATAAGGCTGCCAAATGCACCTTAAGAGTGCTAAGGGCCAAACCTTTCTCCAGACCCTCCTGAAGAAACAAAAGACGCGCCAACGAAGCCAACCAAGGACTAACGCCACGTTGCCTACACCAAGACTCAAAGACCCTCCAGACGCGCGCGTACACCATGGAAGTTGACGGCTTCTTAGAGCGCAACACCGGAGCATCCCTTGCGTCTCAACCGGTCCCCTTCAAGAGCCAAGCCGTAAGCAAGAAGCGATTACCTGCGGCATCAGTACTGGCCTCTGACTCAAGAGGTTGATTCGAGCAGGTAGCCGCCACGGAGAACCCACTAACAACCGAATCAGATCCGCATACCACGGTCTGCGCGGCCAATCCGGAGCAATGAGAATTATCAACCCTTGTGGTCCGCTATACGCTGAATGACCCGACCTAGCATCGGCCACGGGGGAAACACGTAAAGTAGAGCATCCAGCCCTTCTGACATGTGCTCTCGACGTCTGCTGAAAAAACAAGACGCTTTGGCATTTCCGCGAGTCGCCATCAAATCCATCACTGGTTGCCCCCAGCGAACCGTAATGTCGTGGAACACCGCTGCATTGAGTTCCCACTCCCCCTGGGTCGAGAGTATGGCGACTGAGGTAATCGGCCTGCACATTGTCTTTGCCTGCCACGTGCGCAGCAGACAACGCCCGGAGATGAGCTTCCGGCCAAGCCATCAACTCCTGACTTTCCTGCAAAGAGCACACTGCTTGTGCCCCCTTGTCGATTGATATATGAAACCGCCGTCACATTGTCGGAGAAAACGCACACCGCTGTTCCCTCAAGTTAGCTGTGAAAATGTAGAAGCGAAAGACGCACCGCTCTGAGTTCCAACCAATTTATTGACCACAAGGTCTCCTCCTCTGACCAAACCCCTTGCGTGACATGAGACTGACAATGAGCTCCCCAGCCCGATAGGCTGGCATCTGTGGTGACTAATACCCAGTGAGGATCCTGCAAGGGAACCCCTGCCCGAAGATGCTTGGGATCGAGCTATCAGAGCAGACTGTGGCGCACTGTCTCCGGACAGACTAGCCTCTGAGACAGAGATTGACGCTGCAGCGACCATCTGGAGAGCAATGCTTGCTGCAGCGGACGCATATGCGCCCTGGCCCATGGCACTAGATCTAAGGCCGCCGCCATGGAACCCAAGAGCTGTAAATAGGTCCATGCCGAAGGAGCTGGAAGCCGCAGGAATGCGGTGACCTGCCCCAAAAGGTTCCACACCCTGCACTCGGGCAGGAACACTGATCCTTGCGTGGTGTCGAAGGCGGCCCCGAGGTAAGTAAGCTGCCGTACTGGAACTAACTGACTCTTTGCTCGGTTGATTACCCAACTGAGTTGCTCCCAAGACCTGAACCACTCGTGCTGTAGCCGCCACCGAATCCGCCCACGTATCTGCTCTGATCAACCAATCGTCTAGATATGGATGCACTGACACCCTCCTTCCGTAATGCCGCGGCCACGACTACCATCACCTTGGTGAAGGTTCGAGGCACCGTCACCAGCCCGAATGGTAAAGTGCGAAACTGGAAATGACCCATGGGAACCGCAAACCTCAAAAACCTTTGGTGCTCTGCCCGGATTGGGATGTGGAGGTAAGCTTCTGTGAGGTCTATGGCCGAGAGCAGCTCTCCCGGGCGCACCGCTCGAATAACGGATCTCAACGTCTCCATTCAAAAGTGAGGTACCCGCAACGCGCGATTGACGTGCTTGAGATCAAGAATTGGCCGGAAGGAGCCCTCCTTCTTGGGCACCACAAAATAAATCGAGTATCAACCTCCTCCGAACTGGTCGGCAGGCACGGGAACCACCGCCTGCAGACGTAACAAACGCCGTAGCATCTCGGCAATGGCTTGTCTCTTCGGTGCCAGACCACAAGGAGACAACAGAAAGGCGTCCTTTAATGGGTAGGTGAACTCCAGCGCATACCCATCCCGAATGACTTCTAGCACCCATTTGTCTGTGGTTATGGCGGTCCAGGCCGGAAGAAATCCCTGTAAGCGGCCACCCACAGGGGTTTCCGGCTGGACCAGTCGCACTTCATTGCGGTTTCTTAGCGGAGTTCTGCTGGACACTGAAATAGCCTCTGCCGAAACCCCTAGCTCCACGAAAGGACTGACTACGAGATCCGAAACGGCCTCTAGGATAAGGTGCAAACCGAGCCCCTCGGAATCTTCGAGAATCTCTACCTTGCCCTCGTTGCATTGAACCTACTTTAGGCGGTTTCGGTTGATCCTCCGGTAAACGACCTCCTTTGGAGTCCCCGAGATCCTTAACAATCTTTTCTAAAGCTTCCCCAAAGAGCAGTTTACCCTTATAGGGGAACTTACTGAGCCGAGACTTAGAGGAGGCGTCAGCCGCCCAATTCCTCAACCAAAGGAAACGCCTGGCTGCAATGAGCGAGGCCATGGACTTAGCAGCAATTCTAATCAAATCATAGAAGGCATCCGCTAGGTAAGCCGCCGCCGATTCCAACTTAGCTCCCTCCGCGGAAGATCCTTCCCCGGCCTCTGCATTGACTTCCCCTTGCAGTCAACGGATAGACGCTCTGGAGACATAAGCCCCACAAATCGAAGCCTGCAGGGAAAGAGCACTGGCATCAAAGGCTTGCTTCACGAGCACTTCAAGCTTACGGTCCTGAAGATCCTTAAGAGCCATTGCGCCTTCAACAGGTATTGTTGTTTTCTTAGTCACCGCTGACACTAAGGCGTCTACCCTAGGCATTTTCAACAATTCTCTTTCCTCCTGTGGCACTGGATAGAGGCGAACCAAGGCTCGACTACCCCGTAGCGTAGCCTCTGGACACTCCCATTCCGACTCAATCATTTGCTTTATAACTCGATGCACAGGAAAACAGCGTTGCTCTGCTCTAAAGCCTTGCAACAAAGGATCTTCCAGAGGCTATTGAGATACAGTGGGCATACTAATGTTCAAAGCCGCTAAAGACTGAGAAATAAGCGGCCCGAGAACCTCCTTGCGAAAAACCCGAAAAACATTAGGGTCCTCACCAGGCGCTCTCTCACCATCTTCGAGCTCCACAGGCCAAGGATCTAAACCGGGCTCCGAGTGGACCTCACCGTCCTCCATCCCCTGAGGCTCCGTGATCTGCGCCTCGCTAGGCAAGCATCCGGCCTCCTCTCTCAACAATTTTTGAGAAGTACCTTCCCCCGGGTCTGAGGTAGGACGCCCCGAGAGAGGCAAGACTAATAAAGGCGCCTCGGAGTCAGTAGCACCCGTTTGAGAAGACTTCAACAGAGCAGCTTTATGAAGTGATAATATTAACTCCGGGGAAAATAAAGCAGAAAAAGCCTCCTGAGCCTCAGGTATTTTCTGCAGGGGCTTGTTACCCCCCGAGGTATCTATTTGATTTAGCTTTCCTTTTCCCCGGTTTATGGTGCCCTGCGGAGGGAACGGACAGCTCTGACAAAATGGCCGCCGTTCCCGCCTTTTCTGAGGCCAGGAGAGCCTTATCTGAATCTGCCGATGCTTTGCTTTCCATCTTGCCGTGCCACGCCGAACAAAATCGCTGCTACCAAACCAAGGCGGCAGTAAAAAAAACACCGTTCTATGCGCCACGAAGCGTTGCCGGTCCCTGCAAAACCCCCGACGCTGCGTTAGCGCTCCGAGCAGAAAACTAAGCCCAAGTTTACCCCCCTGGCTGCAGACACTGTACAGCGTGTTCCCACCACCCCGCTGCTAGCGGGAAGGAATCACGGCTGAATCACAACGAGAGAGATGGTTACTGGGGCTCCCAGGACCAATCCACCGGTAGACACACACTCGCAGAAGACAGGTTCTGCCTTCTTTTGTTGCCACAACTGCAGCAGCGAGCCGTCTATGTACTTTTTTTTTTCAATCTTTAACCAATTGAAAGGACTATTATAGAATAGATAAGGTGGGAAATATAGTAGAAAAAAGAGCTCTGCTAGAGCCAATCTACTACCAATTTTCCGTCCAAAATAACAAAACCTCCAGCTATACCAGGGAGACAGACAGCTTGACGTCCTATTCAGCTGCTGAGGACTGAAAGACTGAAGAGCAGATACCAGGGGGGGGAGTGGCTTAGCCTGTCAACAAAACTTGAAGTTTTCAGTCCTCAGCTGCTGAAGGGGACTGACAACCCTAACGTACCCTGGACGGGCCCGGAGAAACGATAAGGAATACATAGCTAAGACGGCAAAAACAATAAAGCAGCAGCTCCACTGGGAGGAGGGAGGGTTGTGAGGACTGATTCCTGCTGTCCCCGAGAACATCCGTTACAGGTGATTAAATACAGGTTTCGCACAGATGCCGCCATAGCCCTGACACTGTGCAACGTGACCTGGCGCTCCAGCAAGAGCCCAGCCTGCTCATACATAAGGGTAGTACAGTCTGCCACCCAAGTAGACAAGAGTTTACTCACTTGGTCACCACCTCCCCCTGCCAACTGGGGTCATAGGAGACGAAAAGCTGGGGGGCTTTGTAGTGAACCCAGGTATGCTGAAGGTAGGACAGAGCCCTCTTACAGTCCAGGGTATGCAGTACGGTCTCTGCCTGGCTGGTGTGAGGTTGCAGAAAGAAAATAGGAAACATCTTTTGACTGAGATGGAAGGGGGAAACCACCTTAGGAAGAAACTTAGGATGCGTGCGGAACACCACCCTATTTATATAGAACCTTGTGTACGGTGGATCTGCCACTAGCGCCTGAAGCTCGCTGACCCTGAGAGCGGACCTAAGCGCCACTAGGAAGATGATCTTCCATGAGAGGTACCACAGGAGGCAGCTAGCCAGGAGCTTGAACGGTGGCCCAGTGAGCTTGGATAGCACCACACTAAGGTACCACTCTGCCGCTGGAGGGCAGAAGGGGGGCTTGAATAGCAGGAGGCCCCATAAGAAGCAGGTCACAAAGGGTAGACAGAGAGGGGCTTGCCCTCGATAACAAGGTGGTGCACTGCTAGAGCACTCAGGAGCACACTGACCGAGATGGACTTCAGTCCTGCCTGCAACAGGTGGAGAAAATATTGCCGTACAAGCTGCACAGAGCACGAGAACAGATTAACTTGTTCCACGCACCACGCTGGGGGCTGTGATGCGTGGAACAAGTGTAACAGGTGATCTCCGGGAACAGCAGGAATTTAGTCTTCACATATGGGTATCGTCAGTACCGACGGAGCCTGCGCGGGAACCTCCCCAGCATCCAATTAGAAAGCTTTTGGGAGCATCCCACAGCGCCTGCATGCTGCCTTTCCGCCTTTCCCAACTGTCTCTCTCCAGTTGAGTTTAAAGCTGAGACAAAGAGAGAGAGAGAGAGAGAGATGGAGAGAGAAAAGAGAGATAGAGAGATACAACTCCTAGGGGAGGTGGGTGGGTTGTGAAGACTAAATTCCTGCTGTTTCCGGAGATCACCTATTAAAGGTGAGTAACTATGCTATCTCCAGGAACAAGGAGGAATGTAGTCTTCACATATGGGGACTCCCTAGCTATAGATGCCAGGGAGAAACAACAGAGGTTGTGTGCCCTTTTGAAAGGGCTCCACTTCCCCCCATGGATCTCTGGCATCCTACCAGGGATGGTGGGTAGGAGTTGATCAAGTATAGAACAGATGTTGAAGAACAGCCTGACCAAACAAGGCATCCCAGCGGGAGTCCTTGTCCAAGCAGTAATGGGCTGTGAAGGTATGAACCAAGGCCCAAGTAACTGCTTGACAGATGTCGTCGATAGACACAGAGTGCAGATGAGCCATAGAGGCTGCCATGGCTCTGACATTGTGCGCTGTGACATGGCCTTCAAGAGGAAGGTTCTTACTCCGACAGGCAAAAGATATACACTGCAATCCAGTTGGACAGAGTCCTTTTGGAGACTGGAAGTCCTAAATGACTAGGATCAAAAGCAACAAAGAGTTGAGAGGACTTTCTATGTTGCTGCGTTCCTTGCAAGTAAAAGGCCAAAGCTCTTTTACAGTCCAAAGTATGAAGATTCCTTTCTGCATTAGAGGCATGAGGCCTTGGGAAAAAAACAGGAACCTAAACTGCTTGTTTTAAATGAAAAGGTGAAACCACCTTTGCATAAAGTAAGGATGAGTCCTAAGGACTACCTTATTGTGATGGAACCTTGTATAAGGGGGATCAGCCACCAATGCTTGCAACTCACTAATGCGACGTGCTGATGTGATTGCAATAAGAAAAATAACCTTCCAAGAAAGGAATTTTAATGAGGTAGTAGCTAATGGTTCAAAAGGCGGCTCCATGAGCTGGCCAAGAACCAGATTTAAATCCCATGCCGCCGGTGGTGGCTTAAGGGGAGGCTTAGTTAAAAGAAGGCCTCTCATAAATCTCGCTATGATAGGATGAGAGGAAATAGGTTGTACATTTAAAGGTTTGAGGGAAGCTGCAATAGCACTCAAATGAACTCTCACTGAATTGGTCTTAAGCCCTGCATTAGACAAATGAAGGAGATATTCCAGTAATGATTCCAGAGGTATTGCAAGAGGGTTAAGACCCTTCTGCGAACACCATATGGTAAACCTTTTCCACTTGAAAGCATAAGAGCGTCTTGTGGATGGTTTTCTGGAAGCATAAAGGATATCCTTTACTTGCTGAGAAAGGTTAAGACCGTGAATTTCTAGGCCTTCAGCAACCAGGCCCTGAGATGTAGAGACTGGGGATTGGGATGCCACAGCATCCCGTCCTCCTGGGATAGGAGATTCAGAGCAGATCCTAACTCCAGAGATGGAGCTTGAGAGAGATGTAAGAGCAGAGGGTACCACACTTGTCGTGGCCAATGTGGGGCTATGAGAATCATACAGCCTCTGTCTCTCTGAAGCTTGAAGAGGGTTTTGGGAATTAGGGGAATGGGTGGGAAGGCATACAGGAAGTCCTGACCCCAACGGAGGAAGAAGGCATCCCTGGCCTGACACCCCTGAGCTAGAATTCTGGAACAGAACCGGGGAAGTTTGGCATTCAGCGGACTTGCAAAGAGGTCTATGTCCAAGGTTCCCCAAAATTGGAAATTTCTGGCCACCTGGTCTGCATGGAGAGACCATTCGTGTGGAAGCAGAACTCGACTGAGTCTCTCTGCCCAATAATTTTGAATGCCTGGAAGATACACTGCAAGGAGATGAATCTGATGCTCAAGTCGCAAAGCTTCGTTGCAGAGCGACAGAGAGCCTGTTCCGCCCTGCTTGTTCACATAGAACATGGCTACCTGGATGTCCATTTGAATTAGGACACTTTTGTAGCTGAGCTGGGTGTGAAACGCTCGAAGAGCAAGAAAGATTGTTTGAGCTCTAGGAGATTGATGTGTAGATCGGTCTCCTGTGGAGTCCAGGAACCCTGAGTAGAGAGGCCTTGCAAATGGGCTCCCCAACCCACCTGTGAGGCATCTGTTAGAGTTACTTGGGGTGGGGGTTGCTGAAGAGTGGACCCCACCAACAGATTGTGGGGTGACTGCCACCATTGGAGAGACAAAATAAGACGATCTGACGTTGCTATTTTGTCTGACAGGCAACCTGACGCCTGAGTCCACTGAGTGGATAGAGTCCACTGGACTGCCCTCATATAGAGGTGGGCATAAGGGACCACATGCACTGTGGATGCCATGTGGCCTAGCAATTGTAACATTTCCCGAGCAGTGAGGTGAGACTTTAGCATTGCTTGGTAAGCTAACTGCACAATGCGAAGGCAGCAGGACTGTGGAAGATAGGCCCTTGTCTGCTTGGTATCCAGCAAGGCTCCTATGAACTCTAGAGACTGAGTGGGAGCTAGGTTGGATTTTGGGAAGTTTATGACAAGTCCCAAATATTGAAGGATATGCATTGTGCGAGATAGAGAAAACCTGGCCTCTGGCTCTGATGGGGCTCGAATGAGCCAATTGTCCAAGTAAGGGAAAACAAATATTTTTAGGGTACGGAGAAATGCTGCCACCACAGCCATGCATTTTGTGAACACCCTTGGTGCCGAGGCCAGGCCAAAAGGAAGAACTCTGTATTGGTAGTGCTTCCCCTGAAATAGAAAGCGAAGAAACCTTCTGTGAGTTGGATGGATGAGAACATGAGTGTACGCATCCTTGAGATCTAGAGAACAAAGCCAGTCCTGACTCTGAAGGTATGGCAGAAGAGTTCCTAGAGAAATCATTTTGAATTTCTCTTTGAACAGGAATTTGTTCAATTCTCTGAGGTCCAAAATGAGTCTGCAATTGACTGTTTTCTTTGGAATAAGTAAAAAGGGGGAATAGAACCCTGCATCTTGTTGATAAATAGATACTTCTTATATTGCCCCTTGGGCAAGAAGCAGACTGACCTCGTAATCTAACTGGGAGTTGAGAGAGGTCTGAGAATTGAACTGTCTTACTATTGTAGGAGGGGGCATGCTGAGGAAGTGAAGCTTATTTATTTATTTATTTATTTATTTAACAGTTATTTATATACCGCTCTTTCCCATGTTTCAAGTGCGGTTTACATGTAACAGTAGGTTAATTGGTATGAGATATACCAGGACATTTTACATAGAACAGATAATTATAAATTACAAGGAAAATTGTAACATTACAAGTATAACATATTAGAACATATATACATTGCTAGTTAAATTATTAATCATCATGTAAATGAGTGTGTAGTATGGTTAAATTAGTGTATTAGTGTCGTTTATTTTTGAAAATAGGGTATATAATATTAAAAATAAATGTTAGCCTGTATCCCTTTGAGAATTCTGTTTTGGGAGTGTATTATAGTGTAATGTAAATAAGTGAGTTTTTAATTTTTTTTTAAATTCTTTTATGTCAGACAGTAGGCGAATGTTGTTAGGTAAATTGTTCCAGAGTATTGGAGCAGAGTGTGAGAAAGCTCTCTTATTGGTTTGTTTTCTGGCTTTTGTAAAATCTTTTGGTATTGTTAAAGTATTTATGTTTCTGCTCCTTTGAGATCGTTTATCAATGTCAATGTTAATCAGTGTATTTAGTGCAGATGGTGCAAGTTTATTTATAAGTTTAAATGTAGTGACAAGAATTTTATATTTGATTCGGGAGTAAATTGGTAGCCAATGAAGTTCAGCTAAAATTGGTGTAATATGTTCAAGTGGGCTTATATTCATAATCGTTCTAGCAGCTAAGTTCTGAGTTATTTGTATCTTTTTAATATTTTGTTTCGAAATACCATTAAGTATTGTATTTGCAAAATCGAAATGTGGGGTAATAGCATGAATTATGTTAATAAAATCTTGTAGAAGAATCAAAGGTCTTAGTTGTTTTAGTGTTTTGAGTTTGTAATGTATATTTTTAGTTAAATATTTTATATGTGAATCCATATTTAGATTATTGTCAAGTATCACACCTAAATATTTTACTTCTTTTTTTATATTAATTTCATGAGTATCTAGTGTAATCGTGTTTGGGGGTATATATGTTTGATTTTTAGTGATAAATAAAATATCTGTTTTAGTAAAGTTGATAAGTAGATTTTGTTCTTTGAGCCACTCAGTTCATTAAAACATTCTGTTATTTTTTGGAGAGGTGGGTGTGGGATTTCAAATGGGAGGTAGAACATTATATCATCGGCGTAAATATGATAAAAGACATTGTGGCGTTTAAAGATGTTACAAACTGGTTGTAAGTAAATGTTAAATAATAGTGCAGATAAAGCAGATCCCTGCGGAAGACCTTGAGTTTGTTTGAAGGTGTTAGATATTTGGGTGTGGATTCTTACATTTTGGGTTCTGTTTGATAGATAGGATTTGAACCAATTATAAACAGTAGATGTTATACCAATTTTTTGAAGTCTGTTTAACATTGTTAAGTGATCAACACTGTCAAAGGCAGCTGATATGTCAAGGAAAACAAGAATAAAGGCTTGTTTAGTATTATCAATACCTCTTAATATTGTGTCATAAAGGATCGTTAGTAAGGTTTCTACTCCATGGAAGGGTCTAAAGCCATATTGATGTTCATCAAGAATGTTTAATGTGTCAATAAAATCTTGTAGTTGAATTTGTACAATTTTTTCAATAAGTTTAGCCATAAAAGGAATACTTGATATAGGTCTGTAAGATTTTGGGGATAGTTTATCTAATGTGTTATTTTTAAGTATAGGACGTATTTGAACATGTTTGAGGGATGGTGGTAAATAGCCTTTTTGCAAGGATAGATTCACTAAAGGTAGAATGAAAGAAGAGAGTATTGGGAAAGTCTTCTTTATCCAATCAACTGGGCATGGATCAAGGTATGAAGTTGTTGTATTAATGTTAGTTATTGTAGTTTTGAGAGTAGTTTTTGATATTAAGTTGAAGTTGGTCCAGTTATCAACTGTAGTTTGCTTTAATTGTGTTTTAATTTGTGGTTGAGTAATATTTGATGGTGTTATTTGTAGGTTTGTTTTGTTGCTATAGTATTGAGCTAATTCTTGTGGGGAGATATCTATTGATATTTCATCATTATTTAGAGTTTTGTTTGTTAATTTCTGTACTATACAGAATAGTTCTCTTGGTCGATTAGTGGCTCTTGATATTATATTAGAATAATAATTTTGCTTGGAGTTGTTTATTGTTTGTTTATAAATTTGTAGTGTTTTAGTGTAATTCTCATGATTTATTAATGATTTTGATTGTCTCCATTTCCTTTCCTCTTTTCTTAGTTGTCTTTTTAATGTTTTGATAGATGTATTAAACCATGGAGTATGTCTTTTTTCAATTTTATTGTTTATATTTTGGTTTGATTGATTTGGGTTATTTTCTGCTGCTTTGGAGATTATATTGTTCCAGTTTTTGATAGATTCTTCGAGATTTGTGGGTGTTTGTGTAAGGTGTGGTATTATTTGATCTAAAAATTCCTCTTCATTGAATTTTCTGAATCTTTTAGTTTGAGGAGGTTGTGGTTTTTTAGTATGATTGTTGTATGTGAAGGTTATATTGAATTTTAAAAGATAGTGGTCAGACCAGGGGACTGGAATGTTTGAGAGGGATTCAGAGTTATATAGGTTGTATATAGAGTTTGGTAGGAAGACCATATCAAGTGTTTTTCCTTTATTGTGTGTTTGTTCAGTTATTATTTGGTGAAAATCCAAATTATTTATCATTTCTAAGAAGTGATTAGAATGATTATTGGGTGTTGATGGAAGGTTAAAGTCTCCCATAAGTATTACAGGATTTGTGTCTGTGGATGATGCTAGTAATTCAATTAAGTTGTAAATTTTATCTATGTAGTATTCTGGTGGTCGATATATTAGTGATATATTTGTGTTTTTAATTTTTATGGTGAGTATGTCAACATTGTCTATATTATTAGATGATATTAATTTTGCATTGAGGTTTTTCTTTAATATTATAAGTACTCCTCCTCCTTTTTTTTGTATTCTGTGAGTATGGAAGATCTCATATTCAGGTGTCTTTAGTTGGTTTAAGAATACTGATATATCCCTCTCTTACAATGGACAGAGTCCAACTTTCTGTTATCTGCCCCCATCTGGGGGCAAAATAACAATCTTCCTGGAATGGTGGAAGGCTCTGGCCCGTTCAGGACCAGGAAGACAAAGTTCTCTAGATGGGAGTCAAAACCCCTGTGGAAGCTGAGTCTGCTGAGCCAGTTGAGGCTTAGCAGCCTTTGTTTTTCTTTGTTTAGGTTGTTGCTGACCCTTTTGGGCAGACTGACCTGAACGATGCCCTAGCTGGGTATAGGAGGGGTAGAACAACTTCTTTCTAGTGAAGAATGGTTTTTTGGTAGGACTTTTTCCTTGCAGGATCAGCTGTAGATTATAATCTGACAAATGTGACCTCATCCCACAGGCCACATACTCGGAGATAGAGTGGTCAGGACCTAAACATTTGAGGCACCACTCATGGGTGTCGGTGACGGAGATGGTACCGCCACACTTGGAACACTTTTTAAAACCCAAAGCGGGTTTTTCCATTGTAGAGGAAAGTTGGGCCTAGTGCCCAAAATGGCACGTGGCTCCAGTGGAGAAAAAAGCTGGAAGACTCCAGGAAAAGATTTTTTTTTTTTTTTTACAATGAATAGAAAGAACCGGCGGTACCGGTGTAGCGAAGGAAGGCAGACGCGACCACACAAAAAAGAAAAATAAATGGGATATTTTCTGCGGTGACAGGAAGTGTGACCTGCCGGCTCCGCGGAAAACGAAGAACTGGAGAGAGACAGTTGGGAAAGGCGGGAAAGCAGCACGCAGGCGCTGTGGGATGCTCCCAAAAGCTTTCTAATTGGACGCTGGAGAGCGTTCCCGCGCAGGCTCCGTCGGTAGCGACGATACCCATATGTGAAGACTACATTCCTGCTTGTTCCTGGAGATCAAGTTAACCACAGCTGTCTGATGGCTTGGGTCCACTATTTATTTATTAGTGCTTCTTTACCACTTTTTGTGAATCAAAGCAGTTTACAGAGAACTCAAGGATTGAACATTAAAACAAAAAATATATGTAACATCTTAACAGGGAGTGAAAGGGGAAAGTGACGAATTAACTTAAAACAGCAATTAACTTAAATCACTAGGAGTGGAGGCACCATTGGGCTGCCCTCATGTGGAGGCGGGCATCCAGGGAGACAGACCGTGGATGCCATGTGGCCCAGCAGGCGCAGTAGGAGGCGAGCACAGAGTGTCTGCGTTGTATGTCTGCGGCCAACACCCTGAGGCGGTCGGCCCTGTCCTGGGGTAGGAACACTGACCTGGAGAGCGTCTAGCCAGGCTTCTATGAACTTCAGACACTGCATCAGGAGGTGGTAAGACTTGGAGTGGTTTATGACAAACCACAGATGCTGCAAGGACACTGATGGCTTGGGCCGTGCCCACTGCACCTCAGCGGCCGAGCCCCCTCTGATGAGCCAGTTGTCCAGGTAGGGGAAAGACAAAGGTTCCTTGGAGACTGAGGTGGGCCACGACCACCACTAGGCAATTGGTAAAGACCCTTGGGGCAGAGGCCAGGACAAAGGGTAGGACCCTATAATGGCAGTGGGTGCTCCCTACCACAACCTGGTGTATTGTGCCTATGGCTGGGATGGATGAGGATGTGTGTATATGCATCCTTTAAGTCCAAGGAGCACAGTCAGTCTCCCTGCCGGAGGTATGGCAGCAGCGTCCCAAGGGAGAGCATCTAACTTCTCCCTCAGCAGGAACCTATTCAGGTCCCGCAGGGTCTAGGATGGGTCTTAGGCACCCTGTTCTTTTTGGTATGAGGAAGTACCAGCAGTAAAATCCTCTGCCGCAGAGGTGTTAAGGTATGGGTCGAGAAGGCCTGCAAGATCCTGCAGTAGCAAGGTCTGATGGAGGAGAGTCTTGGTGGGCTCTCAAAGGAAGAATGGAGGGGGAGTCTGCTCCGTGGAGGAAATAGCCCCCCTTGATCACCTGGAGGGCACAGGTGTCTGTGGTAATGGTTGGCCACCTGTGGGCTGCTGGGGTGGGCCTCCAGGGAGTGGAGAGGCTATGCTCAACGAGTCAAAAATTCTCACCAGAATGTGCCAGAGCTGGTGCCTGGGTTTTGGGAGACTTCTGCTTACAAGGGCAATGCCCTTGTCCCTTAGCCTGCTGACCCTGCTGGGGAGTTCAGATACTGACGGTAGTTTCCATAATCTCTTTCCTTCCTCGGGTAAGGGGGTTTTTACTCGAGGCCTTCTGTCAGGGAAAGGTAGCAGTCTTCTTGGAGAGTCTAATCCTCATCAGGAACTCGGACTCCAACTCTGTAGCCTTATCAGTTATGGATTTGCAAATGAAGTTCTCTTCTTGGCAGGGGATGTCGGCCAATTGGTCCTGAACCTATTGCTCCAGGTCGGAAGACTATAGCCAAGCCTGGCATCAGGCACTGATGTCTGCCGCAGCTACTCTAGCTGCCAACTCAAAGCAGTCATAGGCTGCTCAAGTCAAATTTGGAGCACACTCTGACGTTAGAGGACAGGCTCCAGAACCACTGGAGGGGGTTCCTCAGAGAGAAGAGTCGAGAACCTGGCGAGTTCCTTTGCTAGGACCCTCAAAGTACATGCCCATGTATAGCTGGTATGCCTGGATCTGGACGATGAGCATGAAGCCCTGGTAGAATTTCCTATCCAGGGCATCCAAAGTGCAGGCCTCCCTACCCAGGGCACAGAGTGCATCTTCTGGCTCTTGAGCCAACACATGGCAGTTGTGCTTTCTGGAAGCCCGGGCTCCGGTAAACATGATACATCGAGTCCAGCCGACTGCTCACGACTGACACAGATGCCGGCGTTTCCCACATGCGAAGGAGCAACTGTTCCATGATCGGGAGTATGAGCACTGTAAGGGTCTCCTTCGGAGGGACCTTGTACTGGAAGATCTTGTGCTCCTCCGTGCAAGGGGGGGGGGGGCGGTTGCCAACTCTGTGTCGAACGATAACGCCTTTGACATATCCTGCACAAAGTCAAAGGCGGCCATATCCTACCTGCACTGGGTCTCTGAGGGAGACCGGTCAGAGGACAAGTCACAGTGGTAACATGTGTCCGGCAATTCTTCGTCCTTGGTCTCCCAGTATGACTCAGTCTGTGGAAGAGTTGATGTCATGCCGAGTTGCGAGGTCGGGCCCCGAGCCAGACCGTCCATGCCCCTCGGAGGCTCTACGGGCAGAGCTGTGGCCACTCATTAGGAAAGAACTCTGTCCCAAGGATCAGGACCAGGATCGAGACTGATGTCGAGGATCAACTCGAGGCAGATGTCACTCGAGGATTGGCTCAACGTCCAGGGAGGTTCTCAAGGTCACAGCCCCGGTGTCTGGGCAGATGACCACCCACTGCTGGGCCATGAAGGCAGCCACACTGTGCTCCAAGGCCACCATTCTGATCTTCAGTCCAGATGGCCCCGCAGCCTTTGGCACGGGCACACAAGGATATCGGGCCAGCATTGGCTCCAATGAGTGGGGGGTCCTCAACCAGGATGGCCTCGGGGGTCTGAGACCAGTCACCAGAGGCCTATGCTTCTTTTCGGGCATCCTTGGTAAGGTCACCCAACAAGCACAGAACTTCAGCAAGGCTCCTCCAGGAGCTGCTTCAAATCTGCACGAAGTCCATGGGATGCCATGGAGGAATGCATACTGCCACAGCCTCTGAGGCTAGGCTGTATAAGGGTGATGATGCCCCCAAAGCTCACTGCTCTGCAGCAACTGAAGAATCCTTGCACCCTTTTATTGGCTGGGGCAGACATCAAACCATTCCAGGAAATGCACCCCTGTCTAGGGCCCTTCAGAACATTGATGGGCTAACTCCTGTGGCGGAATCCACTTCCACATTGCCAGTGCCACCAAATATATTAAGCCGAGAACTCCAGCAGATTCCATTCTTCTGAAGGAAACAAAAAGGCTCTCTCAATTCTGGTAGCATGGTGGCATTAATAGATGATCCAGACCACTCGGCCCTCGGCCCTGGCCCTGGACCAAGTGATGAAAACAAAGAGCCAAACGAATGGTTCATGCTTGGAGGAGATGGAAGGGTAATGGCAATGCTGGCTGCTCTATTGGACCTGCGTCGCCTGTCCCTCACAGAGAGCCCTTCCCAATCGGATTGGCTGGTATCTGATGATAGGAAGAGCCATGGAGGATCATCCAGGGACAGGCCCTTCTTCAGACAGGCAGGCTAACATCATCAATGTAGGCTGGCCACAACAAACAATAAAAGGGGAAAACCTGATCTTGAAGCCTTGTGAGTGAAATGACCAATAGAATAGTACTGATTTCTTTTTCTTTTGCAGCAGCTATAGATGAACCCACACTTGAGGAACTAACTCTGTCATTGTCACCAAGCTGAGGAGCTGAAGACAATCCTAATCTTGGGAAGCTGCTGTTGCTAAAGAGCTGACAGCTGATCCAACAACCTGGCCATTCTGTTGACAGACACAAAGACTCTACACCCATACAGCTGTCAAAAAGGGGCTCGAAGATACTCCAATGACTGAGATGCCTCAGGGTGACTTCCATTGTGATTGAAGGGCTACAAAGGGGACTGCTACTAATGGAGAGAGATCTGCAATTGTAAGTATTTACTTTTGGGAATTTTTCTAAATCTTGGGGAAAAAGGAATTCTTTAGATTAAAAGCCGATCTGCGAACCCAGTGTATTTGTTTAACCAGTCAGGGCCTAGTAGCAGCAAAGAGTTTTCAGTTTAAATTTAACACACAGCCGAAAGCTTTCTGGTTAAATTTAGAACCCAAGACTCCCTCTATCCAAGCAAGGGCTGTGGGACTCCCCATGGAGATTAGTCACAGATTACCTTAGAAGCATAAAACAGGGTACTGTGTAGCTGCAGCTTTTAAATAAGTATTCTTTCCCTCCCTCCCCGACACCCACCCCTGGGATAATCATAGTTTTATATGTATTTAAACTTCTTAAAGGAAAGGAGGTGCCATATTCACTCTCAGGTGCAGCTGTTTATTCTCATCAGCATACATTAAGGACCTCAGATTAATTAAACCTCTGGTGAAGTACATTCAACGTATTGGGTATAGTTTTATTGGTATAAGTATCCCCAGCAACCCTTAATAAGTAAAGAACTTAAATACCTAAACACAACCTTAAAACGAAGATACAGACAGCAGTCCAGCAGCGAGATGGGGGCTTTCCAGTCTTTTACATTGAGTGTCACATGTATGATTTTCTCACAGTTGGTGAGGGGTCTTAGGTGTGCACAAGGTGGAAGGAGCTCTTTGCTCTCAGGGAACAAGTCTGATCTCTGGAGGCAAGAGTAGCAGACTTGGAAGACATAAGGAAGACAGAGGTACTTAGACGACACCTAACAGGGATATAGTCCTTAAGTCTCACCTCCAGTCTAGCAGCATCCCTGTTGCAATGGAGGAGAGGGGTCATATGACAGGAGAGCACCACCCTGGTGTGGCAGGAAGTGATCCTATAGCTAGGACCTGTCCTCCAGGTGATATAAAATCCTCTCGCACTGAAGAAGTTTCTCCAGGGCATTGTTAGGACAGCCGTTATAGCTGGAGATTCGATCATTAGGCATGTAGATAGCTGGGTGGCTGGTGGACATGAGGATCGTCTGGTAACATGCCTGCCTGGTACGAAGGTAGCAGACCTCACGTGCCATCTAGACAAGGTCTTAGATAGTGCTGGGGAGGAATATGCTATCGTGGTATATGTCGGTACCAATGACATAGGAAAATGTGGTAGGAAGGTTAAGGAGGCTAAATTTACGCTTTTAAGTAGGAAGTTGAAATCCAGAACTTCCAGGGTAGCGTTCTCTGAAATGATTCCCGTTCCACGCGCAGAACCCAAAAGGCAGGCAGAGCTCCGGAGTCTCAATGCGTGGATGAGACGATGGTGCAAGGATGAGGGTTTTGGATTTGTTAGGAACCGGGGAACATTCTGGGGAAAGGAGGGGCTCTTCCGAAGGGATGGGCTTCACCTTAACCGGGATGGAACCAGGCTGCTGGCATTAACCTTTAAAAAGGAGATAGAATGAGATGGATCGATACAACAGCAGCTGCTACGGGTACCAGTCTGTCAACAATGAGCCACCTGAATGAAGACCGAACACAATTTAGGACAACTATCCAGAGGGTCGCCATGAGTTGACACCAACTCGACGGCACTTAACAACAAGGGGAGAGCCGACAGTCACCCAAGTGCGCATGGTTCAGAACAATGTATTCTTGAAGGATACTACAAAAAAAATGAAGTTAGCGCATATCAGAAGAGAGGTTCCAATAAAGAAAAAGGTAGCCCAAATGTCCTTGAGTACAGAGCAGACAGAGCTTAAAGATTCCAAATTACCCCTGCCTACCAATAACCAGATTAATATGTATAAAATAGTCTCTAAAATGCTTGTATGCAAATGCTAGAAGTCTAAATAACAAGATGGGAGAGTTAGAATACATAGCACCAAATGAGACATTAGATATGATTGTATCTCAGAGATCTGGTGGAAGCAGGACAACCAGTGAGACACTGATACCTGGGTACAAACTATATCGTAATGATAGAGCTGATCAAATTGGTGGAGGGGTTGTGCTCTATGTTAGAGAAGGCATTGAGTCACAAAGGATTAAAGATTTGCAGGAAAGAAAATTCACTGCAGAATCTCTATGGATTGACATTCCATGTAAAAAGGGGAAAGCTATGGCAGTGGGGTTGTACTATCGACCACCTGGCCAGAATGAACAAATGGATGATGAAATGCTCAAAGAAATCAGGGACACTAACAAAAGTTAATAATGGGTGATTTAAATAACCCTGGTATTGACTGGGTCAGTGTCACGGCAGGACATGCTAGGTAGACGAAGTTTCTAGATGAAATAAATGACTGCTTCTTGGAGCAGTTGGTCCATGAACTGACCAGAGGGGAAGCCATTTTGGACTTAGTCCTTAGTGTAACACCAGATCTGGTGCAAGAGATAAGGGTGTTGGAGCCACTTGGCAATAGTGATCATAGCATGATCGCGTTTGATTTAATTAATGGAGGAGGGATGGTAAGGAAATACATAGTACGACCTTTTAACTTTCAAAAGAGAGACTATGATAAAATGAAGAAAACAGTTAAGAAAAAACTAAAAGGAGCAGTTGCAAAGGTTAAAAACGTACATCCAGCTTGGGTGGTGTTTAAAAACAAAACGAACAACTATCTTGGAAGCCCAGCCCAGCTGTACTCCACACTTAAGAAAAGTGGAAGGAAGTCCAAAAAACTGCCAGCATGGTTTAAAGGTAAGGTCAGAGAGGCGGCTGTTGCCAAAAAAGAATCTTTCAGGAAATGGAAAAAAGAGCCTAATGACGAAAACTGGAAACAGCACAAGCACTGGCAAGTGAGAGTAGTTACTCACCTGTAACAGGTGTTCTCCAGGAGCAGCAGGAATCAGTCCTCACATATGGGTGACATCGGCGCCGACGGAGCCCTCGTGCGGAGCATTTCCCCAGCTTTCAAAGAAAGTCTTTGGGAATTGCAGTGCGCATGCGCGGTCCTCTTCCCGCCCAAGGGTGCCATCTTGCTCAGTCTGATGACATAGCTAAAAGACAGCAAAAAATTAGCAAAAATAAATCATATGACTGCAACTCCAAGGGGAGGAGGGAGGGTAGTGAGAACTGATTCCTGCTGCTCCTGAAGAACACCTGTTACAGGTGAGTAACTACTCTTTCTCCAGGACCAAGCAGGAAGTCAGTCCTCACATATGGGACTCCCTAGCTTAAGGCTACCGGAGACCTTAAGCGGAAAAATGAGCTCCCTCTAGCTCATCAGCACAGAAGGAAGGAATCTTCTCTGAGAACGCCCCCGACCAGTAGCCCAATACCAGGGCTGGAGGGTAGGAGTTGCCTAAACCCCAAAGAGAATATGGAGTACTGCCTGTCCGAAAGCACTGTCCCTGTGGGACTCCCTCTCAAGGAAGTAATGGGCTGCAAAAGTCTGGCTTGAAGACCAAGTAGCGGCCCGGCAGATGTCTGCCAACAGAACAGAGCGGAGATGAGCCACTGACGCAGCCTTCGCCCCGACACGATAGCCGTGACTCGACCCTCCAACGAGAGGCCGGCTGCCCCATAAGCCCAGGCGATACAGTCAGCGACCCATATGGACAGCATACGCTTGGAGACAGGGAGTCCCAACTTATTGGGATCAAAAGAAACAAAAAGCTGAACAGCCTTCCGATGCTCCCGCGTACGGTCAAGGTAGAAGGATAATGCCCTCCTACAGTCCAGGGTATGCAAGACCATCTCAGTCCGGTTGGCATACGGCCTAGGAAAGAAGGTCGGAAGAACCACCTCCTGATTGAGGTGAAAGGGTGAGACAACCTTAAAAAGAAAATTAGGGTGAGTCCGTAAGACTACCCTATTCCTGTAGAACCTAGTGCAAGGAGGATCAGACACTAGAGCCTGCAGTTCACTCACTCGCCTAGCAGAGGTGAGAGCTACCAGAAATAAAGTTTTCCAGGAGAGAAAACGGAGAGGGCAGGTAGCCATAGGTTCAAAAGGCGGACAAGTAAGCCGCTGCAATACCACATTCAGATCCCACTCAGGGGCCGGTGGACGCAAAGGAGGCTTAAGCAGAAGGAGGCCTCTGAGGAAACGAGCCACCAAAGGGTGGTTGGAAAGAGGCCTGCCGGACACCGGCGAGTGGTGAGCTGAGAGAGCACACAGGTGAACTCTGACAGACTTAAGGCCCAGATTGGAGAGGTAAAGCAAATATTGCAATACCACCGCTACCAAGCACGAGAAAGGATTCTCGTTGCGTTGAGCACACCATGTGGAGAATCTACGCCACTTAAGAGCGTAGGATTTCCTGGTGGATTGCCGTCTAGAAGCTAAGACGACATCTTCCACCTCTCGAGGCAGCAGTAGGGGAGCCAGGACTACCCTTTCAGCAGCCAGGCCATCAGATGTAGGGACTGGAGGTTGGGGTGCAAGAGAGTCCCCTAATCTTGAGACAGGAGATCGTGTTGAAACCCCAGAGGCAGAGGGGTGTCCACCGCTAGCTGTAGCAGAAGCGGGAACCACGGTTGCCTCGGCCACTTGGGGGCAATGAGAATCAATGAAGCCCCATCCTTGAGGACTTTGAACAGCGTTCTGGACACTAGTGGTGTGGGAGGAAACGCATACAGTAGGCCTGTGGACCACGAGATCAGAAACGCATCCGCTGCTACTCTGAGGGGATGCGGTTGTCTGGAGTAAAATCTCAGGAGTTGCCGGTTCAGAGGACTGGCGAAAAGATCCATGGTGGGGAGTCCCAACCTGAGAAAGATCTGCTGAACCACCAATGGGTTCAATCTCCATTCGTGTGGTTGCAGGATCCTGCTCAGTTTGTCTGCCAGGTAATTTTCCTGACCTGGGAAGTAGACAGCCTTGAGAAGGATCCCGTGATTGACAGCCCAAGAGCACAGGCGTTGAGCTTCCTGACAAAGAAGGAAGGAGCCTGTGCATCCTTGTTTGTTCACGCAGAACATGGCAACTTGATTGTCAGTCTGAACCAGTACAGACTGGTGAGAGGCGAGGTGGGAGAAGGCTCTCAGAGCTAGGCGTATCGCTCGTAGCTCCAGGAAGTTTATCTGTTGAGAAGCCTCCCAAGGGGTCCAGAGACCCTGAGTACATGTCCCTTGGCAATGTGCTCCCCAACCGAGAAGAGAAGCATCTGTTGTGAGCACTTGAGAAGGTGGAGGGGATTGAAAATCCACTCCAAGCACCAGATTCGGAAGATGAAGCCACCAATGCAGAGAGGAGACCAGTAGGTCGGATATCGTTATTGAGTCCGCCAGGCTCCCTGTGCCCTGAAGCCATTGAGTGCGAAGGCACCACTGAGCAGGCCGTATGTGCAGGCGGGCATTGGGGGTGACATGAACCGTGGAAGCCATATGGCCGAGTAGACTCAGGAATTGCCTGGCAGAGACCAGGGAATTGCTGCGAAACTGGCTGGCCAGATCCATTAGCCTGTGGGCCGTGTCCAGAGGCAGAAAAGCCTTCGCTTGAAGAGTGTCGAGCCTGGCCCCTATCAACTCCAGGTTCTGGGACGGGAGCAAAGTGGACTTTGCGACGTTTATGACAAACCCCAAATGCTGAAGCAGAGCCAAAGTGCGAAGGGTGGCCTGAGTGGCCTCTTGGGAAGACTGGGCTCTGATGAGCCAGTCGTCCAGGTACAGAAACACAAAAAGACCCTGAAGCCTCAGAGGTAGGCCACTACCACTGCCAGGCACTTGGTGAACACCCTGGGAGCGGATGACAGGCCAAAGGGTAGTACTCTGTACTGATAGTGGTTTTCTCCCACAACAAACCTGAGATATTGTCTGTGGTCTGGATGAATAAGGATGTGAGTATACGCATCCTTTAGATCTAAGGAGCATAGCCAGTCTCCCTGCTGGAGGTAGGGCAGCAGGATTCCAAGGGTAAGCATCTTGAACTTTTCCCTCTCCAGGAACTTGTTGAGGTTTCGCAAGTCTAGGATGGGTCTGAGGCCTCCTGTTCTTTTTGGTACCAGAAAGTACCTGGAATAAAAGCCTTGACCTCTCAGGTGGTGGGGCACCGGTTCCACAGCCTGATCCTTTAGCAGACTTGTCAACTCCTGAAGGAGTAGGTCCCTGTGCAGAGGAGGTCTTGGAGGCTCCCCTGGAAAATAGGAGGGAGGTACCTGGTGAAAATAGAGAAGATAGCCCTTTTGGATTATATGAAGAACCCAGTTATCTGATGTGACGGCTGACCATCTGTGGGCAAAGTGGGCCAGCCGGCCTCCTGTGCTGAGAGAAGCCAGCTGAGGAGAAGAGGCTATGCTGTTGGAGTCAAAAACCCCCACCCTGCTGAGCAGGGGCCGGTGTTGGTGGCTTGGGGGCCTTCTGCCTATGGGACCCTTAACCCTGCCCCTTGGCCTGCTGACCCTGCTGGGGAGCTGCAGAGGCCTGATAATGAGGGTATTGTTTGTAGGCAGATGACTTCCTCGGGCAAAAGGTCTTTTTTCCCGAGCCCTTCTTTTTCTGAGAAGGGGCAGAGGTTTTCCTGGAAAGCCTAGTCCTGGTCAGAGTCTCGGTCTCGAGTTCTGCAGCCTTTTCAGCCATGGGCTTGCCAAAGAGGTTTTCACCTCGGCAGGGGACATCGACCAACTTGTCCTGGACCCATGGCTCGAGGTCGGATGACTGTAGCCAAGCCAGTCGGCGGGCGCCGAAGCCTCGAAGCCATCGTAGGCTGCTCGAAAGATAAACTTCGAGCACTCTCGAATACCAGTGGACAAGGCCTGCAACCTCTGCAAAGGTTCCTCGGAGAGACCAGCAGAGAACCCGGCAATCTCCTTTGCCAGGTCTCAGAGGTACATGCCCATGTAGAGCTGGTATGTCTGGACACAGCAAGCAAGCATAGAGCCCTGGAAGCACTTCTTACCGAGGGCATCCAGGTTCCGGGCCTCCCGGCCAGGAGGCACAGAAGAGTGCATCTTCTGACTTTTCAGTCGATGCATGGCCGATTCCACAACCATGGAGTGGTGCGGTAATTGTGCCTTTTGGAACCCGGGGCTCTTGCGGACTCGATAAATGGAATCGACCCGCTTGCTTAACACCGGTGTCGAGGCCGGGGTCTCCCACATGCGGAAGAGCAGCTGCTCCAGCATCGGAGGAACCGGAACAGTAAAGGCCTCCTTCGGGGGAGAGTCATACTGGAGGGCCTCGAGCTCCTTGGCTCAAGGCTCCTCCTCGGGATCCATGGGGAAGGCCAAGGCCTTGGCCATATCCCGCACGAAGTCCGAGAACCGGGTATCCTCTGGTGGGGACCGTCTCCGAGGTTCAGACTCGGGCGAGTCCGATGGGACACACTGAGTCCGATGAGTGTCGGGTGACTCTGCGTCCTTCGTCTCCCAGCCCGATTCCTCGGAGAAGGAATCGAGCGGCTCCGGTCGGGCGGGCACCGATGCCCTCCGCCCCAACGCCAAGGGTATCGGCGTAGACGACATCGGCCCCGAACGGGAGGTCGAGGGAGACCGTGGCCGAGGATCGACTCATGCCCGCATGGACTCGAGGATTGGCTCGGCCTCTGGGGTCGACTTGAAAGTCGAGGTCCCGGTGGTCGGGGCAGATGCACCAGTGAGACCGGCGATCAATGCCCGCTGCTGTTCCATGAAGGCAGCGAAGCTGCTCTCCAAGGCCGTCAACCTGAGTCGGAGCTCAGGAGACCCAGCAGCCCCCGACTCGGGCCCTGACGGTGTCGGGCCCGACTTCGGCTCCCTCGGAGGAGAGTCAACGAGGACAATAGCACTTACGTGTCCAGGAGACTCCATCTCGACACAAGGATGCTTGGCAGGCCTCTCCGACTCCGAAGACACGGGACGGCTTTTGGGGCTATGCGACCTGGCCCTCGAGGAACCAGGAGTGTCCACCGACGCCGCCCTCGCGGGTTTCTTCTTCCTGCCATGCTCCCGCGAAGACAACCCCCGCTCAGAGGAACCCCGACGCTGCTTGGGGCTGGAGTCCCGAGACGTCGAGGCCTCTGACGAAGTCCGGGCCCGGCCGGACGCGGAGTCAGAAAAAATTCTATCCCTCTGGTGCTGCCGACTCATCAATGCCTGAGGACATTTTGCCACACGGACCACAGATCATCGGGTCATGATCAGGTCCGAGGCAACGGAGGCAGCAGTCATGTGTGTCGGTAAGAGGCATAAGTTTCTTACACCGATCACATTTCTTAAACCCGCTGGCAGCCATCGGGGGAAAAAGGGCCCCTGCTAGGTCAAAAGACCGGTCTGCCAGGGAAAAAAGAAAAAAAGGCGCGAACGCCAGTCACAAAGGACAAAAACCAAAAAAGAGAGAAAAGAACCCGATACCGGCGTATCGGTCCGAGCGGGAAAAGGATCTGGCGTCGAACCGGAGAAAAAAAGAGAAAAACAGGGAAAATCAACTTTTTCCTCGGGGAAAAACGAACTACGTCCGTCGGGCTCCGCGGAAAAAAGAAGACTGAGCAAGATGGCACCCTTGGGCGGGAAGAGGACCGCGCATGCGCGCTGTAATTCCCAAAGGCTTTCTTTGAAAGCTGGGGAAATGCTCCGCACGAGGGCTCCGTCGGCGCCGACGTCACCCATATGTGAGGACTGACTTCCTGCTTGGACCTGGAGAAAAATTCAAGGCATTGATAAGGCAGGCAAAGGGAATTTGAGAAGAAGCTTGCTGTGGAAGCAAAAACATGTAATAAAGACTTTTTCAAGTACATTCGTAGCAAAAAACCTGTGAGTCAGTTTGACCATTAGATGATAAGAGGGGTAAAAGGGGAAGTAAGAGGGGACAAGGATATAGCAGAGAGACTGATTGAATTCTTTGCTTTGGTCTTTACTGAGGAAGATGTAGGGATGTTACCCATGACTGAAGTGGTATTTAAAGGTGATACTGCGAAAGAATTCAAAGAAAGCATAGTTACTCACCTGTAACAGGTGATCTCCGGGAAAAGCAGGAATTCAGTCTTCACATATGGGTATCGTCGGTACCGATGGAGCCTGCGTGGGAACGCTCCCCAGCATCCAATTAGAAAACTTTTGGGAGCATCCCACAGCGCCTGCATGCTGCCTTCCCGCCTTTCCCAACTGCCTCTCTTCAGTTGAGTTTTAAAGCTGAGACAAAGAGAGAGAGAGGGAAAGAAAAGAAAAGAGAGATACAACTCCTAGGGGAGGAGGGTGGGTTGTGAAGACTAAATTCCTGCTGTTCCCGGAGATCACCTGTTACAGGTGAGTAACTATGCTATCTCCAGGAACAAGCAGGAATGTAGTCTTCACATATGGGAACCCCCTATATGCCAGGGAGAGACCCCAGAAGTTGTGTGCCCCTGTGAAAGGGCTCCACTTCCCCCCATGGATCTCTGGCATCCTACCGGGAATGGTGGGTAGGAGTTGATTAAGTATGGAACAGGTGTTGTAGAACAGCCAGAACAAACAAGGCATCCCGGCGGGATTCCTTGTCTAAGCAGTAATGGGCTGTGAAGGTATGAACCAAGGCCCAAGTAGCTGCTCGACAGATGTCGTCGATAGACACAGAGTGTAGATGAGCCATTGAGGCTGCCATGGCTCTCACATTGTGAGCTGTGACATGGCCTTCCAGAGGAAGGTTCTTACTCTGATAGATAAAAGAAATATACTGTGCAATCCAATTGGACAATGTTCTCTTGCAGACTGGAAGTCCCAAATGAGAAGGATCAAAAGCAAAAAGAGTTGAGAGGACTTTCTATGTTGCTGTGTCCTTTGTAATTAAAAAGCAAGTGCTCTTTTACAGTCCAAAGTATGAAGATTCCTTTCTGCATTTGAAGCGCGAGGCCTTGGAAAAAATACAGGCAGGTAAACTGCTTGGTTTAAATGAAAAGGTGAGACCACCTTTGGCATAAAGTGTGGATGAGTCCTAAGGACTACCTTATGATGGGAACCTAATGCTTGCAACTCACTAATACGACGTGCTGATGTGATTGCAATGAGAAAGACAACCTTCCAGGAAAGTAATTTCAAGGAGGTAGTAGCTAGAGGTTCAAAAGGAGGCTCCATGAGCTGTCCAAGAATCAGATTTAGGTCCCATGCCACCGGTGGTGGCCTAATGGGAGGCTTGGTTAGAAGAAAGCCCCTCATAAATCTCACTATGAGAGGATGAGAGGAAATACGTTGTCCATTTAAAGGCTTGAAAGAAGCCGAAATAGCACTTAAATGGACTCTTACTGAGTTAGTCTTAAGCCCTGCATTAGATAAATGAAGGAGATACTCCAAAAATGATTCCAGAGGTATCGCCAGGGGGTCAAGACCCTTCTGTGAACACCATATGGAAAACCTTTTCCACTTGAAAGCATAAGAGCGTCTTGTGTAAGGCTTCCTAGAAGCATAAGAGGTAATTAGACCTTACCTGCTAATTATTGTTCCTGAAGGAACGACAGTCCAGTCCCTTCTTTACTTCAGGGTTACGCAACCCTTCCAGCAGCTTGGAGGCTGAGCCCAACCTTTTTGGGGTGGAGCGGTATATATACCACTGGTGCCACCCACCAACTCCAGTAAGCTACTGTAAAAGCAGACTTAACAAACCTAGATAACTCTCAAAACTGAAATAAAACCAACTCAAGCCAAAACTCTATATACACTTTTTTTTTTTTTTTCAAAACAGGAGGAGGCATTAGGAGAGGAGGTCAAGGGGGGGAGGGGAGGAGAGCTGCTAGAGCACGGGCCTTTCCTCCAGCCTGACCCTCCAGCGCAGACTGAATCCGTCCTCGGGCCGCAGTCCCGCATCAGAGAAACTGCCGGAATGGCCAACTAGAGCTAGGGAGGGGAATAGGGACTGGACTGTCGTTCCTTCAGGAACAATAATTAGCAGGTAAGGTCTAATTACCTCTTCCTTATCGTCACTCCAGTCCAGTCCCTTTACTTCAGGGAAGTACCAGAGCAGTACCAGCTCGGGCGGGATTCGCCATTCCGGAACGTAGCACTGCTTGCGCAAACCTGGAGTCCGCCGTGCTCTGCACATCCAGTCTGTAGTGCTTGGTGAAAGAGTGTAGAGAGGCCCAAGTCACTGCCCTACAGATATCCAAAGGCGGAACTAGGCTGAACTCCGCCCAAGAGGTAGCCTGTGCCCGAGTTGAGTGAGCACGCAGGCCCCTTGGGACCTGTTTCCCTTTGAGGATATAGGCGGAGGCAATCGCCTCCCTGATCCATCTGGAAATTGAGGCCTTGGCTGCCGCCTCGCCCTTGTGAGGCCCTCCGAACTGAATAAAGAGTCGCTCGGATCTCCGGAAGGGCGCCGTGCGGGAGAGGTAACACTTCAGGGCTCTGGGGACGTCGAGCAGATGGAGCTTATTATCTCCCCCTCCCGGACCCTCCGGCGAAAGGGTCGGGAGCGAGATGGATTGGTTGACGTGAAAGGGGGAAATCACCTTAGGCAAAAAAGAAGGAACCGTCCGCAGAACTACCTTATCCTTGAGAAAGGACAGAAAGGGAGGTCGAGACGACAGGGCTTGCAACTCGGAGACTCGTCTAGCTGAGCAAATGGCCACCAGGAACACTGTCTTCAGCATTAGATCCTTCAGGGAGGCCTTCTTCAAAGGTTCAAAAGGCTTCGCGACCAGGGCATTTAGCACCAGGTTGAGGTCCCAAGGGGGTATGACCGATCTTCGTTGTGGTCGAAGCCGCCTGACCGCTTTCGAGAACCTGACCACGTCCGCATGAGCCCCCAAGGTTTTTCCACCCACCTTGCCCCTATAGCAAGCGATGGCCGCCAGCTGTACTCTCAAGGAGCTGTGGGCTAAACCCTTGTCGAGACCCGCTTGCAAAAATTCCAGCACCTCCGGGACCGAGGCTGACAGGGGATTCTTCTTGCGTTCCGTACTCCATGCCTCAAAGATACGCCAAACTCTTACATAGGAAAGACAGGTGGAGCGCTTCCTTGCGCTCAGCAGGGTCGTGATTACTGCTGGCGAGTAACCGCGCTTTAAGAGCCGCGCCCTTTCAATAGCCAAGCCGTAAGCGAGAATCGATCCACGTGTGGCATCTGAACCGGTCCTTGTCTGAGAAGGTCCTTCCTGACGGGAAGGCGCCACGGTCGATCGGCGATCAACCTTACCAGATCCGCATACCAAGGACGACGAGGCCAATCCGGGGCGATAAGGATTACTAGGCCCCGGTGAGCTTCCACCCGCTGGAGGACCTTCCCGATTAGGGGCCAAGGGGGGAAGACATATAGAAGACCTTCCGAGGGCCATCTTTGAGACAGGGCGTCCAGGCCCTCGGACATCCTTTCCTTCCGCCGACTGAAGAATCGGCTTACTTTGGCGGATGTGAACCGCGCCATGAGGTCCATAACTGGAGGACCCCAAGGGGCTACTATCTGGTCGAAGATCTCCTGGTGTAGTTCCCATTCGCCATGGTCTATCTTGCACCTGCTGAGGTAGTCGGCCGTGATGTTGTCTGTGCCGGCCACGTGTTGAGCTGAGAGCGCTTCCAGGCAAACCTCTGCCCACTTGAACAGAGAGTCCGCCTCCTTTTCCAAGGCTGGACTGCTGGTGCCGCCCTGGTGATTGATGTACGCCACCGCGGTGACATTGTCTGAGAGAACGCGAACCGCTTTCCCCAGTACTGAGGGTTGGAGAGCCTCGAGTGCCCGAGAGACGGCTCTCAATTCCAGTCGGTTGATCGGCCATCGGGATTCCACTGCCGACCACTGCCCCTGGACAAACTGGTCCTCGAAGTGTGCTCCCCAGCCCGATAGACTGGCGTCCGTCGTCAATAGCACCCACTGAGGAGGTTCGAGGGGCATTCCGCGACCCAGGTTCCTTGGGCACCTCCACCAGAGGAGAGAGTGCTTAGTCCGCGGAGCGCATGGGAGCTGCCGAGACAAGGGGTGCTGTTGTGGAGACCACCGTCGTAACAGAGACCGCTGTAACGGGCGCATGTGGGCTCTGGCCCACGGGACAACCTCTATTGCTGCCGCCATGGTACCCAGCAATTGCAGATAATGCCACGCTGAAGGGAACCGCCTGGCCATGAACTGTGAGACTAGGGTTCTTAGGTCCTTTATTCTTGAGCTGGACAGAAAAACCCTGCCTCTGCCTGTATGGAACCTTGCTCCGAGATATTCGAGCTCCTGGGAAGGAACCAAACTGCTCTTTGTGCGATTGATGACCCATCCTAGTTCCTCCAGAAATTGAACCACTTTGGCTGTAGCTCGGTGACTTTCCTCTTCCGATTTTGCCCGAATCAGCCAGTCGTCCAGGTAGGGGTGCACTAAAACTCCCTTCTTTCGTAGGGCGGCCGCTACCACCACCATCACCTTGGTAAAGGTTCTTGGCGCAGTCGCTAGACCGAAGGGTAGCGCCTGAAATTGAAAATGACCTCGAGGAACCGCGAATCTGAGGAACTGCTGATGGGACCTTCTGACTGGGATATGTCAGTACGCTTCTGTCAGATCCAACGACGTTAAGAACTCTCCGGCCCTCACTGCTGCTATCACTGCCCTCAGAGTTTCCATCCTGAAGTGAGGGACCTTGAGACAGCGGTTGACATGTTTTAGGTCTAGGATCGGACGAAAGAGACCCTCCTTTTTTGGGACGACGAAGTAAATCGAGTACCGACCCGCACCGCATTGGTCTGGCGGCACAGGCACCACGGCCCCGAGATCTATGAGGCGGGAAAGAGTCGACTCTATGGCTTCCCTTTTTGCTGTGGAACCGCAGGGGGACTGTACAAAGGCTGGAAGTATTTGCTTTGCAAATTCGAGGGAGTATCCTTCTCGAATCACTTCCAGCACCCACTGATCGGATGTGACTCGGGACCAGGCGGGAAGAAACTGCCTCAGGCGCCCGCCTAAAGGCCATCCTCCCTCCTGGGCCCCCTGTATCTCATTGTTGCTTTCTGGGGCCCGACGAAAAGGAGGAGGCTGAGGATGAGAAACCTCTACCCCGAAACCCTCGGGATCCTTGACCCCTAGCGTTAAAACGACCCCTGAGGAACGGGTTAGGTCTGGACGAGCGAAACCTCCGAGGCTCTCTAGGCTGGTTCCGAGCTGGGGCAGAAGATCGTGTTTGTTTGGGCCTGTCCTCTGGCAGCCTGCCGCCCTTGGACTCACCCAGGTCTTTTACTAACTTGTCCAGATCCTCTCCGAATAAGAGTTTCCCCTTAAAGGGAAGGCGACTCAGTCGAGCTTTGGAGGAGGCATCAGCGGCCCAATTCCGGAGCCACAAATAGCGTCTGGCTGCCACCACCGAGGCCATGTTCTTTGCTAAGCTCCGGATGAGATCATACTGGCTATCCGCCAGGAAGGCCGTACCTGATTCCAGCCTTGTCGCGTTGGCTAGAACCCCCTCGGGGGAGCCCTCCTCTGCCTGGAGTTGCTGAGACCACCTCAAACAGGCTCGTGCCACCCAGGCACCCGAAACTGAGGCCTGTAAGGCAAGAGCGCTCACGTCGAAGGCTTGCTTAAGGAGCGTGTCCAATCTTCTGTCCTGGGCATCCCTCAAAGCTGCGCTGCCCTCCACTGGGATGGTGGTTTTCTTCGTTACTGCCGAAACCGCCGCATCTACCCTGGGGGACTTCAGAAGCTCTTTGTCTGCTTCTGGAAGAGGGTATAGCCGAGACATGGCCCTGACCCCTCTCAATGCTGACTCTGGTTGATCCCATTCCTCCTGAATCATCTGACGCACAACTCTGTGGACAGGAAAGACCTTCTGGGACCTTCTGATGGCCTGAATCAAGGGATCCTCCAGAGCTTCATCCTCCGCGGGGGCGTCCGAGGCCACGTTGAGAGCTTTCAGGGAGTCGTTTATAAGAGCGGGCAGCTCCTCCCGCCGGAATACTCTGATTATGCGGGAGTGGTCCTTCTCCGGGATCTCTCCTTCCTCCAACTCCTCCTCTTCGTCCTCTAAATCCTTATCCGAGGTCTCCTCTTCAGGCAAGTCCTGGGAAAGCGGAGTGAGGGTCTCTTCCACCACAAGTCTGGGGCGCTTCGAGAGTATCCCAGAGTCCTGGGTGTTAGACCTCGTGGGTCTGCCAAGCTTACCTTCGGACGAAGGGCCCGCTTCCCCCGGACCAGGACCCTTCTTACGTAGGCAATATGCTTGGTGTAGTAAGAGGATGAAATCAGGGGAGAAGAAGTCCCCGACTCCCCCTTCTCCTGAGGGAAGGGAGGAGGGAGGTATAGGGGGGAGGGGGGCCTCTGAGCGAGGAGGAGGGGACAACTGGGACGCTACTTCCCCCTCCGAGGGATCCGAGGACCCCTGCGAGGCCTGAGACATGGCAAGGCTGATTTCCTGTTCTACAGAGGAAGCAACAGCAGCGCAGCCCCTGCAGACCCCCGCCTCAGATGCAGTACCCCTCCTAGTGCCACAAGATGGACACCTCGGTTTGCCCGCCATCGTCCTCAGAGAGCTCTATAATAGAGCACACCTACTTGCCCCCCTGACAGATTATTATCTCTTTAAAAATGAACTCCGTGATGGAGTAAATAAAAATAAACAAAATTAAATTTAGGCAATTAAAGGCCCCCTACTAGACTGCTAGGCCCTGGAAGATCTCCGGGAACAAGAAGCACCGTTAAAGGGACTTTCCCCTTAAATAGAATTAAATTGAATTAAATTAAATAAAAGAATTAATGAGCCGAAAACCTTCACCAACTTTCTGCCAGCATAAGCTGTATACTTGCGGTTTAGGAGCTTCCCCCTGGTCCGAGACCGCGATTCTCCGTCGGGGCTCAACACGTGGTAGGCCGCGACCACGTGGAGCCCTTAATCGAGTAGCCTGCAACACCGGCTGTGCTGCTTCCCTCACGCTCCGGCGCTGAAGGGGAGGAAGGGGACTGAGGCCCGAACGATCCTGGGCCTCGCAACACCCCCCTGCGCTTCTCTTCTCGCCGCGCTGTCCTTTGGCACGGCGGCGCAAGCAGGAGAAGGGCGCTGTGCAGGAACTCTACCCCCTCACGTGTGCGTTGCGTCCTCCAGCACTCAGCCGCCGGCGGGGCTGCGGCGCGAGGACGGATAGGGCTCGCTGCAGTCAGGCAAGAGAGGAGCTCTGTTCTTTTCCTCCTCGCTGCTGTGAGCTCAGCGAGAGATCACCTCCAGCACCCGGGCTGAGCCGGGGGGGGGGGAGGATGAGAGAAGAGAAGGAGTTCGGCAAGAGGGAGGAAAATCCACTAAAGGTAAGAATACTAGCAAAAATAAAAGAGACTATGTCAATTGGTATAAATTAAATTAAATTAAATTAAATTAAATAAAAACGGAGTAAAGAGGCATATAGGACTCCAGTAAGCCCTAGGCTTACGGAACCCTCCAGCTGCTTGGAGGCTGAGAATACTGGAGTTGGTGGGTGGCACCAGTGGTATATATACCGCTCCACCCCAAAAAGGTTGGGCTCAGCCTCCAAGCTGCTGGAAGGGTTGCGTAACCCTGAAGTAAAGGGACTGGACTGGAGTGACGATAAGGAAAGGATATCCTTTACTTGTTGAGACAGGTTAAGACCATGAAAGTCTAGGCTCTCAGCAACCAGGCCCTGAGATGCACGGAGTGGGGATCGGGATGCCACAACATCCCGTCCTCCTGAGACAGGAGAACTGGAGCAGATCCTAACTCCAGAGATGGAGCTTGAGAGAGATGTAGGAGCAGAGGGTACCACATCTGCCGTGGCCAATGTGGAGCTATGAGAATCATATGGCCTCTGTCTCTCTGAAGCTTGAATAGGGTTTTGGGAATTAGGGGAATGGCTGGGAAGGCATACAGGAAGTCCTGACCCCAATGGAGGAGGAAAGCATCCCTGGCATGAGAACCCTGAGCTGGAATTCTGGAACACACCTGGGGAAGTTTGGCATTCAGCGGACTTGCAAAGAGGTCTATGTCCGGAGTTCCCCAAATTTGAAAACTTTTTGCTACCTGGTCTGCACGAAGAGACCACTCGTGTGGAAGCAGAACTCGACTGAGTCTGTCTGCCCAGGAGTTTTGGATGCCTGGCAGATATACCGCAAGGAGATGAATCTGATGTTCTCTGGCGAGGGCCCATAGTCGCAAAGTTTCGTTGCAAAGCGACAGAGAGCCTGTTCCTCCCTGCTTGTTCCGATAGAACATAGCTACTTGATTGTCCTTCTGAATTAAGACTGTCTGGTAGCTCAGCTGGGTGTGGAACACTCGAAGAGCAAGGAAGATTGCTCTGAGTTCTAAGAGATTGATGTGTAGATGGGTCTCCTGTGGAGTCCAGGTGCCTTGGGTAGAGAGATCTTGCAGGTGAGCTCCACAACCCACCTGTGAGGCATCTGTTAGAGAGACCTGGGGCAGGGTTGTTGGAAAGGGGACCCCACCAACAGGTTTTGGGTTGACTGCCACCATTGTAGAGACAAAATAAGGCGACCTGAGTTTGCTATTTTGTCTGATAGGCAGCCTGATGCCTGAGTCCACTGAGTGGATAGAGTCCTTTGGGCTGCTCTCATACGGAGGCGAGCATAGGAAAACACATGCACGGTAGATGCCATGTGGCCTAGCAATTGTAACATTTCCCGAGCAGCGAGATGAGTTTTTAACACTGCTTGGGAAGCTAACTGCACAATGCGAAGGCAGCGGGGCTGTGGAAGATAGGCCCTTGCTTTCCTGGTATCCAGCATAGCTCCTATAAACTCTAGCGATTGAGTGAGAGTTAGGTTGGATTTTGGGATGTTTATGACTAGGCCCAAATACTGAAGAATACGCATTGTGCAAGATAGGGTAATTCTGGCCTCTGACTCTGATGGGGCTTGAATGAGCCAGTCGTCTAAGTAAGGGAAGACGAATATCCCTAGAGTGCGAAGAAATGCTGCCACTACAGCCATGCATTTCGTAAACACCCTTGGTGCTGAGGCCAGGCCAAAAGGAAGAACCCTGTACTGGTAGTGCTTCCCCTGAAACAGAAACTGAAGGAATCTTCACTGAATTGGGTGGATGAGAACATGGGTGTACGCATCCTTGAGATCTAGAGAACAAAGCCAATCCTGATTCTGAAGGTATGGCAGAAGAGTTCCTAGAGAAATCATTTTGAACTTCTCCTTGAACAGGAATTTGTTCAATTCTCCGAGGTCTAAAATGGGTCTGTCCCCCCTGTTTTCTTTGGAATAAGGAAATAGGGGGAGTAAAACCCTGTACCCTGTTGGGAAATGGGTATGTCTTCTATTGCCCCGTGGGCAAGAAGTAAACGGACCTCTTGACTCAACTGATTTTCAAGTTAAGTCTGAGAACTGAACCGTCTTACAACTGTAGGAGGGGGCATGTTGAGGAAATGAAGCTTGTACCCCTCTTTTACAATGGAGAGAGTCCATTCTTCTGCTGTTATCTGTTCCCATCTGGGGGCAAAATGACACAACCTTCCTGGAATGGAGGGCGGCTCTGGCCCGTTGAGGGCCAGGAAGGCCAAGTTCTCTAGATGGGTGTCAAAGCCCCAGTGGAGGCTGAGTCTGCTGGGCCAGTAGAGGCTTAGACTGTTTTCCTTTGTTTTGGTGGCTGCTGTCCCTTTCGAACAGACTGACCCGCAGAATGCCCCTGCTGGGTATAGGAGGGGTAAAACCTCTTCTTTTTAGAGAAGAATAGTTTCTTATAGGATTTTCTCCTTGCAGAATCAGCTGAGGCCTTGGATAGTCTAGCCAAAGTGGTGTTATCAGCATCCAGCTCATTAGCTTTCTCTTGCCAATTTTTGCCAAAGAGATTTTCGCCTGTGCAAGGGTTATTCCCCAGTTTGTCCTGTACCCAGAGTTCTAAGTCAGATGCCTGGAGCCAGGCAATTCTATGAGCACCTATAGCAATGGCAGAGGTTCTGCTTATGCACTCAAAACAGTCAAAAGCTGCACGATTAACAAACTTGGAAACATCTTGGGCATGTTTGACAAGTGTAAGATAATCTTGCCTCTTATCAGGAAGGAGAGGGCTCATAAGCTCTAGATCTCCTGTAACCTCCCTTAAGGAACATGCCCATGTATAAAATGTAGGAACTAATCCTGGCAGAAAGCATAGAGGCCTGGAAGGTTCGACGCCCAAAGGCATCAAGAGTCCTACATTCACGTCCTGGAGGATTAGATGCATGTCTTTTTGCACTCTTGATCCTTCTCATAGCTAATTCCACCACCATGGAGTGGTGTGTTTATGTTTATTCATATATTTGATATACCGCTCAGGCCGAGAAGCATCAGAGTGGTTTACAATACTACATTAAATGTTACGGAAAATAATTTTTTGAAATCCAGGACAAGGAGGTACTCGATACATGGTATCAAGCCTACGAGAATGAGAAGAGGTGGTAAGAGGTGTTTCCCACATTCTTAGCATGAGATCATGCAAGATCTCATGAATAGGCAAAGTAGCTGCCTCCTTGGGAGCCTTAGGATATTGTAAAATCTCCAATTCCTTTGCTCTGGGCTCTGTTTCAGGAGCCACTGTGTTGGAAAGACCTCTAGCCACCTCCCGGATGAAATCCTGAAAGGATATATCCTCTGGAGGAGACATCCTACGTTTAGGAGAGGAGGGCTCCTCAGAGATTAGTACTCTGGTACCGACAGCTGTCAGAATCCTCAGAGTCATCGGAGGATTCAAAATATCTCCTGTCCAGGTGCTCTTGCAAAGCACAATACCAGTACCGATCGAAGTCGGTACTGGAGGGGTCCGGTACCAGCCTGTCGATACCGGAGGAAATAGCATGACTCTGTGTTGGTAACACAGTCGCCAATGTCGATGCTGTCGATACCAGTACCGATATCGGTGCCGGAACCAGTGTCGATACCAGTTGAACTGTCTGAAGCAGTCCCGAAGGCACCGAAGCTGAAAGGAGAGCCGCCAGACTGCGTTCAATAGCCAAGAATCTTTGGTCTATTGACGCTGCCGATGCCTGGATATCGGTACCGGACGAAGCAGCCGGTACCCCATAGCATAGCACCAGTAGTTCTGCCGAGGTTGAGGCCTCGAGAACATCCTGGAGCCCCGATAGTGCTTTGGAAGCAGAAGCCAAAGCCTCCCGCCGGGCAATTTTGCCAGCACAAGTCCCTCAAGGGCAAAGTCAGAGGCATCTCGATGCTTGGAAGGAGATCTATCCTTTGAGGAGCGGCCAGATTTATGTTTAGTTACCTGAGATCCATGGGAGGAAGACGAAACCCTGGATGCTGCATCGGAGGGAAAAAGGGAGCTAAGCTTAGCAGCTCGGTTTTGCTGACCCCTCTTTGGCATCATCCCACAGGCAACACACTCCGAGATGGAGTGGTCAGGACCTAAACATTTGAGGCACCACTCATGAGTGTCGGTGACGGAGATGGTACCGCAACACTTGGAATACTTTTTAAAACCCGAAGCGGGTTTTTCCATTCTGAAGAAACAGTTGGGCCTAGTGCCCAAAATGGCGCGTGGCACCCGAAAGAAAAAAGGCTTGAAAGTCCAGAAAAAAAAGATTACAATTTTTTTTTTTTGAAGAAAGAAAAAGAACTGGCGGTACCGGTATAGCGTCGAGGAAGGCAAACGCTACTACAAACAAAGAATGAAAAAGATGGGATAATTTCTGCAGTGACAGGAAAACGACCTGCTGTCTCCGCGGAAAACGAAGAACTGGAGAGAGGCAGTTGGGAAAGGCGGAAAGGCAGCACGCAGGCGCTGTGGGATGCTCCCAAAAGCTTTCTAATTGGACGCTGGGGAGCGTTCCCATGCAGGCTCCATTGGTACCAATGATACCCATATGTGAAGACTAAATTCCTGCTTGTTCCTAGAGATATATCGATACATCGGGAAGATGTATTACAACTGTTTGATAAACTGAAGAGTAGCAAATCACCTGGACCGAATGGCATACATCCAAAGATGTTGAAAGAACTGAAATATGAGATTGCAGACCTGCTATTAGTAATCTGTAAACTATCATTAAAATCGTCCGTAATACCTGAAGACTGGAGGATTGCCAATGTAACGCCAATTTTTAAAAAGGGTTCCAGGGGTGATCCGGGAAACTGCAGACCGGTGAGCCGGACGCCAGTACCGGGAAAAATGGTAGAAACCATCATAAACAACAAAATTACTCAACACGTAGATAGTCATGGCTTAATGGGAGACAGCCAACAGATCTTGTCTTACTAATCTGTTGTTTTTTGAAGGTGTGAATAAAGAGGTAGACAAAGGTGAGTCTGTTGATATAGTGTATTTGAACTTTCAGAAAGTCTTTGACAAGGTCCCTCATTAGAAACTTTTGGCAAAACTAAAAAGACATGGGATGGGAGGCAGTGTACTAGTGTGGATCAGGAACTAGTTAAAAGATAGAAAGCAGAGGGTAGGGCTGAATGGCCAATTTTCCCAATTGAAAAGGTGACTAGTGGAGTACCCCAGGTATCTGTGTTGGGTCCGCTGCTTTTTGACATTCATAAATGACCTGGCAAAGGGAATAACGAGTGAGGTTATCAACTTTACAGATGAGACAAAACCATTTAAAGTTGTTAAAACCCAACAGGATTGCGGAAAATTGCAAGAGGATCTTGATAAATTGGAAGACTGGACGTCCAAATGGCAGATGAAATTTAATGTGGCTAAGTACAAAGTTATGCACCTAGGAAAGAACAACCCAAACTATGGTTACACGATGCAAGGTTCCACATTAGGAACCACCACCCAGGAAAAAGATTAAGGCGTCATTATGGATAACATGTTAAAACCCTGCGCCCAGTATGCAGCGGTGGCCAAGAGAGCAAATAGAATGCAAGGTATCATAAGGAAAGGAATGGAAAATAAAATAAAGGATATTATAATGCCTCTATATCGTTCCATGGTGCGACCACACCTTGAATTTTGTGTACAATTCTGGTCGCTGTATCTTAAAAAGGATATAGCGTTATTAGAAAAGGTACAGAGAAGAGCCACCAAAATGATAAAGGGGATGGAAGGATACTCCTATCAAGAGGCTAAAAAGGTTAGGGCTCTTCAACCTGGAAAAGAGACGGCTGAGGGGAGATATGACAGAGGTCTATGAATTAATGAATGCAGTGGAACGGGTAAACTTAGATCGATTGTTTACGTAGTCAGACTATAAAAGGACTAGGGGACATGCAATGAAGCTACAGGGTAACCTATTTAAGACTAATAAGAGAAAATATGTTTTCACTCAACATGTAATCAAAACGAATTTGTTATCGGAGGATGTAGTAAGAGCTGTTAGTATAGCTGGGTTTAAAAAAAGGTTTGGACATGTTCTCGGAGGAAAGGTTCATAAACCACTATTAAAAGGGACCCAGGATATCATTGCTTGACCCAATACAAGCACTGAGGAACCTGTGCCTTTTGGGGAAACTGCTAAACAGGATACTGGGCTTGATGGACCTTGGTCTGACCCAGTATGGCATCTCTTATGTTCTTATGACTACCCAGCCGGGGCTTTCCAGAACTGAACCACACTGGCTGTTCCCTTCGCTGCTTCGGACTGAGACTTGGCCCAAATAAGTCAAACATCGAGAAAGGATGAAGACGTTTGCCATTGTGCCACAGAGCTGTAGTTATCACCATACTCCCGAAAAAAGGGTCCTTGAGGCAGTGGAGAGCCCGAAGGGGTAGATCACTGGGTGTGCCAGCCAAGACCACTGTTGATCTAACTGAATGGGAAGTGAAAATAAGCCTTTGAAAGGTCAAGTGACATGAGAAACTCCACGCACAGAACTGCCTGGATGACAGACCTCAGTGACTCCATCCAGTAGTGAGAGACCTTCAGGAGGATCAAATGCCTTACAGATTGAGGATTATCCTGAAAGATTTGCCCTTCTCTGGCACAACAAAGATGAGGGTAACGGCCTTTACCTTCTTGGGTGGAAGGCCTGATGCAACAAAGGCTGTCCGGGGTGGCTTGGACAACATTGTTGGGGAAGGGGTTTGGGGGAGGAGGTTTACTTGAAACCACAGGAAGAAATCACAAAGGCGCCCAAAACCAAGGGATTTGTTCCATACTCTAGGATGCAGTCAACCTTCAAGCACCCAGCAGCGAAGTGGACTCACTCAGGGTAAAGGAGTCTTGAGATGTTCATCCACTGCAGGCAACCCAGAACAGGCCCCCAAGCCTGTCAAAGGACGGAAAGAGCCGACTGTCAAGGAGAAAGAGCCACAGAGCCTTGGAATCCCACGAGAAGTAAGAAGTCTGGCCCGAGAACTAGGGAAAGCAGGTTGGTAGCATTGAGAGACTCAGAGGACTGGGCATCAGGGGCAAAGAAAACTGAGAAAAGCAGAAGTCACCCATCTCCAGGAGCCTCTAGGTTTATCGTCCGGAAGGCAATGGATGCTTGTATTTCGCTAACTCCTTTACAACCTTGATGAGTTCCTCTTCAAAACAAGAACTTCCCCTCTGAAGGCAAGTTTAGAGCATGGGGACTTAGAAGCCACATCCGCCACCCAACGTGCAAGATGGACAAAAGTATACATAGCATCCACAAAGAAAAACATCCTGGTCTCCAGAAGCAAGAATATGTTATCCTCTGGGATCAACTGTAGCCACTGAATGAGGGCCTGGCCGGTCAGTCCTTCACAATTCGTCACCTTGTGGATAAGGAAGGAAGGTCGAGAAACAGACTTAAAAGGTGCCTCCACCTTACAGTCCAACAGCTCTGTGCAGGCAGCTCTATCCTCTACTAGTATGGTAGTACGCCTGACAACTGTGGATTTATGCACACCCACTCTGGGAAGACCACAGGCACCTATCCAGACTCAGCAGGAAGGGGGTGGGATGGGGAAAGGGCATAAGGCTTGTTCCTCACTCCGATGTCCTACAATAAGAGAGACTAGTCCCACTTCTCGAGCACCATGCTCTTATGGTCTTTTAGAAAAGGAGGCCTTTTTGGGGCTATGGACTCCTTGCAACCTGGGGTGTCCCTGCAGCTTCTCTGCAACTGTGGAGGGGGTGGGATACACCATCCTCAAGCCAAGACTTCCCCTTCCAAGATGAAGTACTCTGAACCAGGGCCCTATGAACAAAAGAGGTGATCAGAAACTGTAGCTCCTGCTTGTTATGATATGATCATTTCCACAACAACTTAAACATTGAGCTCTAACTAGTCTTCGCTGAGAGCCATTCTATTGGCAGAGTGGGGGGACATCAGGAGATCCAGGAAGCACCCTGAGCCAGCCTGATCTGCCAGAAAGACTACACTTAAAAAACATCATGAAGGGGAAGGTATCCAAGATCAAGGCAGTCTCCTTTTTAGTTCTTGATCCTATAACCATCCATCCTGAGGACAGTTGCGGAGGAGTTCCTTTGCTGGTAGGATGGCCCACAATTCAAGTCCACACAGCCCACTGAATGCTTGCCCAAGGTGAAATCATCTCTCTAAAGCCGACAACAGCCCTCCGTGTAAATCTCCATGGTGCAGGTGAACAGCAAACCAGGGGCTATGTGCAGGGACACGTTCTGACTAGCATTGCTGCACACATCCAGCAAGTACACTCACAGCAGCTGCTAAGAGGTGAAATGAAGTCACCTGCTAATTGTCTTTCCTGGTACGGATGGGTAGTCAGCCCCCTCCAGCAGTTGAGGACTGAGCATGACAGAGTCTTGCTAGCATGGTATAAGAGCTCCCTTTACCACCACTGACTCCAGTCTCCTCTTGACAAAGCAGCAAAACAAACTATTAACAGTATCCTAAGGAAAAAAAACATACCTCTAACATGTAACACGACCCCCCTACAGAGTACAGGAAGAATGGGAACACTCCGCCCCTCTTAACCCTAAAAGGGCCAGCCTGCTCAACTGGCTCTGCACGCTGAGAAACCCCCTTTTTACAGGGATAAGGCCAGTATAGAAGGGTCTGAACGGAAACCACCGAGTACTTTTCCTCTATGCCGGACACACAACTGAAAACTAGTGTCAACCAAAACAGGTGGGCCCTGGACTGGCCTGGAGAGAACTCAAGAAAAGACAATTAGCAGGTAAGACCTAATTTCACCTTCCTTATTGTCTCTCCAGGCCAGTCAAGGTACAGATGGGAAATAGCAAAGCAGTACCTAAGCTCGAGAGAGACCCACCAGTCTGGCCTGAAGCACCGAGGCTGCAAGTAACGTGTCACAGTTGCCTGCACATCCAGTCGATAGTGCTTCGTAAAGGTGTGAAGTCACAACCAAGCTCTACAGATGTCCACTGGAGGAAACAGATAATGCTCTGCTCAAGATGTTGCGTCTCCCCTGGTCAAATGGGCACTTAGCCCCACAGGCAGAATGATTCCACGAACCGCATAGGCCACACAGATAGGTTGCCTTACCCAACGAGCAATCAAGGTTTTGGAAGCTGCCTCACCCTTGCGAGGGCCTCCAAACAGAACAAACGGTCCATCCTCCACACTAACTCTGTCCCCTTAAGGTATCTCTTCAGGACAGCGTAGTTACTCACCTGTAACAGGTGTTCTCCAGGAGCAGCAGGAATCAGTCCTCACTTATGGGTGATGTCGGCGCCGACGGAGCCCTCGCGGAGCAATTTTCCCCAGCTTTCAAAGAAAGCCTTTGGGAATTGCAGCGCGCATGCGCGGTCGTCTTCCCGCCCGAAGGTGCCATCTTAGCCAGTCAGATGACACAGCTAAAAAAAAGACAGCATAAAAATTTACAAAAGAACATAAGCAGACGATTGCAACTCCAAGGGGAGGAGGGAGGGTAGTGAGGACTGATTCCTGCTGCTCCTGGAGAACACCTGTTACAGGTGAGTAACTACGCTTTCTCCAGGACCAAGCAGGAAGTCAGTCCTCACTTATGGGACTCCCAAGCTCAAGGCTACCGGAGACCCTAAGCACAAAAATGAGCTCCCTCTAGCTCAGCAGCACAGAAGGATAGAATCTTCGCTGAATTATCACCCACCGGTAGCCCACATCCGGGATGGAGGGTAGGAGTTGCTCAGACCTCAAAGAGATTACGGAGGACTGCCTGTCCGAAAGCACTGTCCCTACGGGACTCCCTCTCGAGACAGTAATGGACCGCAAAAGTCTGGCTCGAAGACCAAGTAGCGGCCCGGCAGATGTCTGCCAGCGGAACAGAGCGGAGGTAAGCCACTGACGTAGCCTTTGCCCGAACGCAATGAGCCGTGACTCGACTTTCTAAGGAGAGTCCGGCTGCCCCATAAGCCCAAGAGATACAGTCCGCAACCCAGATGGACAGAGTACGCTTGGAGACCGGGAGCCCCAATTTATTGGGGTCAAAAGACACAAAAAGCTGAGCAGCTTTACGGTGCTCCCGCGTACGGTCAAGGTAGAAGTTCAATGCCCTTCTACAGTCCAGGGTATGGAGGACCGTTTCAGCTCGGCTGGAGTGTGGTCTGGGAAAGAAGGTTGGAAGTACCACCTCCTGATTCATGTGAAAAGGGGAGACCACTTTAGGCAGAAATTTTGGGTGAGTCCGTAGGACTACCCTATTCTTGTAGAACCTAGTGTAAGGGGGATCAGACACGAGGGCCTGCAATTCACTTACGCGTCTAGCGGAAGTGAGGGCTATCAAGAACAGTGTTTTCCAAGACAGAAAACGGAGAGAACAGGTAGCCATAGGTTCAAAAGGCGGACAGGTGATCCGCTGCAAAACCACATTCAGGTCCCAGTCAGGCGCTGGCGGGCGCAGAGGTGGTTTAAGTAGAAGGAGACCTCGGAGAAACCTCGCTACGAGAGGGTCGTTGGAGAGAGGTCTGCCGTCCACCGGCACATGATGTGCTGAAAGAGCACTGAGGTGAACTTTGACGGAGTTGGACTTAAGTCCCAGGTTAGAGAGGTGCAGCAAGTACTGCAAGATCACCGACACCGGGCAGGAGAAGGGATCCTGAGACTGTTGGGTACACCAGACTGCAAAGCGACGCCATTTAAGGGCGTAGCATTTGCGGGTAGAAGGCCGTCGCGAAGCCAAGACGACCTCCTCCACCTCCGCCGGCAGGAGAAGGGGAGCAAGGACTACCCTCTCAGCAGCCAGGCCATGAGGTTGAGAGACCTGAGGTTGGGGTGCAGTAGGGACCCCTGATCCTGAGTGAGGAGATCCGGTTGTACCCCCAGAGGGATTGGATCCTCCACCGCCAGTTGCAGCAGGAGCGGAAACCACGGCTGCCTGGGCCAGCGAGGGGCCACCAGGATCATGAAGGCTTTGTCTCGGAGAACCTTGAAAAGAGTCCAAGAGACTAGCGGGATGGGAGGGAAAGCGTACAGAAGGCTCCCCGACCATGAGATCAGAAAGGCGTCCGCCGCAACCCGAAGGGGGTGTGGCTGACGAGAGCAGAAGCGAGGAAGCTGCCGGTTGTGAGGACTGGCAAAGAGATCCACCGTGGGGAGGCCCCACTTGAGGAAGAGCTTCTGAACTACCAAGGGATCCAGACGCCACTCGTGCGGCTGGAGGACCCTGCTGAGTTTGTCCGCAAGGCAATTTTCTTGGCCCGGGAGATAAACTGCCTTGAGGAGAATGCCGTGACTGACGGCCCAAGAGCAGAGCTTCTGTGCCTCCCGGCAGAGGAGGAAGGAGCCCGTGCCCCCCTGTTTGTTTACGTAGAACATGGCAACTTGATTGTCCGTCTGGACAAGGACGGACTGTTGGGAAGTCAAGTGGGAGAAGGCCTTGAGAGCTAGGCGGATCGCCCTGAGCTCCAGGAAGTTGATCTGCTGAGCAGACTCCCACGTGGTCCAGAGGCCCTGAGTACGTGCCTCTTGGCAATGTGCTCCCCAGCCCAGGAGGGATGCATCGGTGGTCAGCACCCGGGTCGGTTGAGGTGACTGGAAAGGCATTCCGAATATCAGGTTCGGCTGCCGGAGCCACCACCGGAGAGACGAGACCAGCGGCTCGGAGACGCGCACTAGGTCTGCTAGGCCGCCTGTGGCTTGTCGCCACTGCTGGCGGAGACACCACTGAGCAGACCGCATATTCAGGCGGGCATTGGGGGTCACATGGACGGTGGAAGCCATATGGCCGAGCAGTCTCAGGAAGCGCCTGGCGGAGACCAGGGGCTGGCTGCGAAAGCGGTCGGCTAGGTCCATGAGCCGTTGAGCCCTGTCGAGCGGTAGGTATGCTCGCGCCTGAGGAGTGTGCAGCCTCGCGCCGATGAACTCGAGATCCTGTGAGGGGAGCAAAGTGGACTTTGCGAAGTTTATAACAAAGCCCAAGTGCTGCAGAAGAGTCACCGTGCGGCACGTGGCGTTGGTGACCGCCTAAGTGGACGCTGCTCTGATGAGCCAGTCGTCGAGGTACGGAAAGACATAGAGGCCGTGAAGCCGGAGGTGGGCCGCCACGACCACGAGACATTTTGTGAAGACTCGCGGTGCGGAGGACAGGCCAAAGGGCAGTACTCTGTACTGGTAATGATTTCCTGCCACCACAAACCTTAGGTATTGGCGGTGGCTTGGGTGGATGAGGATGTGCGTGTAGGCATCCTTTAGATCCAAGGAGCATAGCCAATCTCCCTGCTGGAGGTAGGGCAGCAGGATTCCAAGGGTAAGCATTTTGAACTTCTCCCGCACAAGGAACTTGTTGAGGTTGTGCAAGCCCAGGATGGGTCTGAGGCCCCCTGTTCTCTTTGGTATCAGAAAATACCTGGAATAAAAGCCTTGACCTCTCAGGTGGTGGGGCACCGGTTCCACCGCCTGTTCCTGCAGAAGACCTGCTAACTCCTGAAGGAGTAATTCCCTGTGCAGAGGGGGTCGCGGAGGTTCTCCCGGAAAATAGGAGGGAGGGACCTGATGGAAGTGGAGAAGATAGCCTTCTCGCACGACTTGAAGCACCCAGGCATCTGCGGTGATGCTGGACCACCTGTGGGCGAAGTGAACCAGCCGGCCTCCGGTGCTGGGAGGAACCAGCGGGGGGGGAGAGGCTATGCTTTGTGAGTCAAAAACCCCCACCCTGCTGAGCAGGGGCTGGTGGTGCAGGCTTGGGGGCTTGCTGCCTACGGGACCCGTTACCCGTCCCTTGGCCTGCTGGCCCTGTTGGGGAGCTGCAGGGGCCTGATAATGGGGGTATTGTTTGTAGGCAGCCGCCTTCCTCGGGTAAAAGGACTTTTTCCCCGAGCCCTTCTTTTTCTGGGAAGGGGCGGAGGTCTTCCTAGAAAGCCTGGTCCTGGTGAGAGTCTCAGTCTCAATTTGTGCAGCCTTTTCCGCCATGGGCTTGCCAAAGAGGTTTTCGCCTCGGCAGGGGACATCGACCAACTTGTCCTGCACCCAGGGCTCAAGGTCTGACGACTGAAGCCAAGCCTGTCGGCGGGCACCGATGCCGGCTGCGGCCACTCGAGCCGATGCTTCAAAGCCATCATAGGCTGCTCGGGACATGAACTTTGAGCATTCCCGAATGCCAGTGGACAAGGCCAGGAACCTCCGCAAGGGTTCCTCGGACAAACCAGCGGAGAATCCGGCTAGCTCTTTAGCCAGATCCCGGAGATACATGCCCATGTATAGCTGGTAAGTCTGGACACGACATGCGAGCATAGAGCCCTGGAAACACTTCTTACCAAGGCCATCCAGGTTACGGGCCTCCCTGCCAGGAGGCACCGAGGAGTGCATCTTCTGGCTCTTAAGACGATGCATGGCCGATTCCACTACCATGGAATGGTGTGGTAGCTGTGCCTTTTGAAAGCCAGGGCTCTTGCGGACTCGATAGATAGAATCGACCCGCTTGCTCAGGACCGGCGAGGAGGCCGGACTCTCCCACATACGGAAGAGTAGTCGTTCCAGCATAGGAGGAACCGGTACAGTAAAGTGTTCCCTCGCGGGAGAGTCATACTGGAGGGCGTCGAGCTCTTCGGCTCGAGGCTCCTCCTCGGAATCCGCAGGGAAGGCCAAAGCCTTGGCCATATCCCTAACGAAGTCCGAGAACCGGGCATCCTCCGGGGGGGACTGCTTCCGAGGCTCGGACTCCGGTGAGTCCGAGGGGACACACCGAGTCCGGAAAGAATCAGGCGACTCTTCCTCTTCAGACTCCCAGACCGACTCCGACGAGGACTCGGTGGGGTCGGCCCGGGCAGGGCGCGGCGCCTGCCGCCCCGACGCCGAGGGAGTCGGCGTCGGCGACCTCGGTCCCGAACGGGAGGCCGAGGGTGACCTCGACCGAGGATCGACTCGAGTTCTCATCGACTCGAGGATCGGCTCGGTCTCCGGGGTCGACTTGGACGTCGACGTCCCGGCGGTCGGGGCAGCGGCGCCAGCGAGGCCAGCGAGCAGTGCCCGCTGCTGGTCCATGAAGGCAGACAGTCTGCTCTCCAAGGCCGTCAACCTGAGTCCGAGCTCAGGTGACCCAGCAGCCCCCGACTCAGGCCCCGACGGCGTCGGGCCCGACGTCGGCTGTCGCGGAGGCGAGTCCAGAAGGACTACAGGACTTACCCGAGCAGGCATCTCCGACTCCAGGCGAGGTCGCTTCGGGAGGTGTTCCTTCTCCAAGGACCCGGGGCGGCTATCGGGGCTATGCGACCTGGCCCTCGCGGAACCAGGAGCGTCCACCGATGCCGCCCTCGCGGGTTTCACCGTCCGACGATGGTCCCCGGAGGGAGAACCCCGGTCGGAGGAACTCCGGCGACGGTCCGAGCTGGAGCCTTTTGACGCGGAGGCCTCCGACGAGGTCCGGGTACGGCTGGGGTCAGCGAAGATTCGATCACGCTGATGCCGCCGACTTCTCAACGCTTTTGAGGACATTTTGCCACAGGCCCACAGATCAGTTCCTCATGATCCGGGCCCAGGCAGCGGAGGCAAAAGTCGTGTGTGTCAGTTAGTGACATATTTCGGTCACACTGACCACACCGCTTAAAGCCACTGGCAGCCATCGGGGGAAAAAGGGCCCCTGCGAGGTCAAAGGACCGGGCTGCCAGGGAAAAATCGAAAACGAAAGCTGACAAAGTCAGAAAAACCGAAAAAAAAAAATAAGAGGACTCGTGACCGGCGTCGCGAGTCCGGGCGGGAAAACGATCGGCGTCGAACCGAAGGAAAAAGAATAAAATAATGAAGAAAATCGACTTTTTCGCGGGGACAAGACGGGGACGTCTGTAGGACTCCGCGGAAAAAAGAAGACTGGCTAAGATGGCACCTTCGGGCGGGAAGACGACCGCGCATGCGCGCTGCAATTCCCAAAGGCTTTCTTTGAAAGCTGGGGAAAATTGCTCCGCGAGGGCTCCGTCGGCGCCGACGTCACCCATAAGTGAGGACTGACTTCCTGCTTGGTCCTGGAGAATCTCTGGAGATTGAGCTTACAAGGGGACGATCACTAACTCCTGGAAAGGTGGGCAGAGATACAGACTGATTCACATGAGACAGACACCACTTTTGGCAGAAATGACGGCACCGGCCTCAAAACTACCCTTTCCTTAGAAAACTGAAGAAACTGTTCTCTACATGAGAGAGTTGAAGATTGGAGACCCTCCATGCCGAGCAGAACACTACCAGGAAAACCATTTTCAGAGTGAGATCCCTTAAGGATGCACTCTAGAAAGACTCAAACGGAGCTTCCGCCAGAGTCTCCAAGACCAAATTCAGATCCTAAAGTGGAATCACCGGCTGCAAGGGTGGTCTCACAAGCTACACTGCATGCAGAAATTGAATGATGTCCAGATGTGTCGCCAGTGATCGACCCTGAACGTGGCCCTGATAGCAAGAGCTGCTACCTGCACCTTCAAGGAGCTAAGAGCTAAGCCTTTCTCCAGAGCTCATTGGAGGAACAGAATGTCTGTGAGCAAACACGCCAAGGGACGAATGTCCTGGGTATTGCACCATCCCTTGACAATGCGCCAAATCCTGACATACGCAAGAGTCAACGATCACTTTCTGGAACATATCATGGTTGAAATAACCGCTGCTGAGTAGCCTCTGCAGTGCAACCGCACTCTTTCAAGCCCAAATTGTAAGCAAGAATTAATCCACCTGTGGCATCAGCATGGGCCTGTATCAAAAGACTGATCCTGTTGGGGCGCCACCAAAGAGGCGTGACGAGGAGCAGAGTGAGGTCAGCAAATGACAGCCCACATGGCCAATTCGGTGCTATAAGGATCACCGGCCTGTCGTGCCCTTTATCTGCTGTAAAAGACTACCTAGTAGCAGCCAAGGTGGAAAGACATACAAGAGACTCTCCGTTGACCACTGCTGCACTAGTGAATCGAGCCCCTTGGCCATGTGTTCCCTGCGCCTGCTGAAGAACCTGGGCGCTTTGGTGTTTGGTAGGGTAGACAAGACATCTACAACCAGCTGCCCCCACCGGAGCTTAATCTCATGAAATACAGCCACATTGAGCTCCCACTCTCCAGGATTCAAGGTGTGCCGGCTGAGGTAGTCCACCTGAACATAGTCCCTGCCAGCGACATGCGCCGCTGACAGGGCTAACAGATGAGCCTCTGCCCAAGACAGAAGCAGTTGACTCTCCTGTACCAGGATAGCACTGCCCGTGCCCCTCTGACGGTTGACATAGACCACTGTTGCATTGTAGGAGAAGACTCACACAGCCTTCCCTTCCACCAGCTTCTGAAAGTGCTGTAACACCTGAAGCACAGCTCGCATCTCGAACCAATTGATGGACCTAGTGGCTTCCTCTGTGGACCAACTGCCCTGTGCCACCTGAGAACGACAGTGAGCACCCCCGCCGGAGAGGCTGGCATCCACAGTCACTAGGATCCATGGCGGTTTAACCAAAGGCATCCCTGCCCTCAAATGAGCAAGTTCCAGTCACCACTCCAGACTGTTACCTCATCTCTTCTGGACATGGCAATTTCTGAGACAGAGTGTCTGCTGGGACTACCGCAAAAGAAGCGCCTGCTGTAGTGGCCGCATATGCACCCTGGCTCATGGGACCAGATCCAGTACTGCTGCCATGGAGCCCAACAGCTGTATGTAGTACCATGCAGTCAGTGCTCCCATATGCAGGAACCTCCGGACCTGTCCCAAAAGCTTCTGCACTTCAGGCAGGTTCTCCTCCCAGGAATTAGAGGAAAGGGAAATTGACCCATGAGAGGATCCCAATATCTTTCAGGTGTTCTATTGAGAGGAGCTAGATTTTCTAATCGCCCATTCCCTCTCGGCCCTGAATATTGGGCAGACTGTGCAGGTGGAGAAGCCTCTGGAGGATCCCCTGCTTCAGGGTTTCAGGGGGACACAGTTGTGTTTACTGGTTCATAGAGTGATCAAGAAGATGACTGAGGCAGAGTGGGAGTATCCAGAGGCTATCTTGAGGGGTAGTCTGCCCATTTGCCGTTTATACCAGATTCCGCAGGAAGAGCGGGACCTCTTAAGTATGCCCCCCCCCCCCAGAGGTCAGCCGTGGCTTCCTCCCCTTCCCCTATAGGTTGTGCCTGTGGGGAATCCATACCAAGCCAATTGTGACTGGCCTCTTTCCACATTTTCCACCCAGGAAGGCCCTTCGCCAGGTTCTCCTCCCCCCCCCCCCCCCCTCCCGGGGTAAGCGGGAAATTGCTAGGAGAACCTACCACGTCTGCCTAGGTTCTCCTAAGGCAGTACCAACCTTGTGAAGGAACAGAATAAATTCTGGAGAGAAAACAGATTATAGCATCTCCTGCAGTCCTGGTGTCCCAGTCTGAGCTGCTGAAACTATTCTGGCCAGCTTCTTTACCTTTGCCCTGCACTTTTGTCTTGCTCTTTTCCCCCTGCTCAAGCAGAGGAAATGGCTGCCGGTGGTAAAATGGCCGTGGTTACCACCAAAACTGTGGGAACCGTCAACCTAGCTAAATCACCCCCATGGGCTAAGCTATCCTCCTCCATGCAGCCTGTTAGGAACTCCCTGCGCCAGCCCCAACGGACGAAAAAATGGCAGAGCCCTGCCGCACCCAAACTATGACTGACCCCGCACACTAAACATGCTGCAAGAGCTGGGAGCATGCACGCATGTTCCCCTGCAGCAGAGTTGCCAACTAGGAAACCCCACAATAGCCACAAGGAGAAGAGAACAAGCACCACTCACTGAACTCTGTCTCCGTGGATTCCCAGACAAGCGGAAAGTGCCTTGTTTGTATTTTCTTTTCTTTTTTTTTCTTTATTTTTTACCCGGCATCTGCCAGCTTGTGGATAGCCAGATCCTGGCTATCCCACTGGGGAAAGGGGGGGGGGGGGGAAGGGACCTGCGGCTCCCAGGTATATCCCACCCCGGGCAGTTTCTGCTGCTGTCAGCCCCGGTTGAGGCAGACTCTGCACCCTCTTTCTCCTGCGCTCCCCCGCTGCTCGAAAGAGGAGCACTCCCAGCCTTCAGTGCTCTCTTCCTCCTGAAATAGCCCTGCTAGAGCAATTCAGTGGAACATCTTTTTTTTTTTTTTTCTTTTTTTTTCCAGTACCAGATCTTCTTTTAAGGGAGCCCACACCAAAAAGCTCTTCCTTCAGCTGCTGAAGACTGAAAGACCGAAGTCAATGTCGGTAGAGGGAGCTTTTATACAACAGCAAGATACTGTCATGCTCAGACCTCAGCTGCTGGAGAGGGCTGACTACCCATCTGTACCTAGACTAGCCTGGAGAGACAATAAGGAAGCAACATGTATTGCAGGCAACATACATTTCCAAAGGCACTGCTCATTCACGCAGTCCACATGCGCCATCTGCACAACCCACGTGCATGGTGCATGCGTGCAATTCAAACAAGCAGCTACTGTGGACAGAAAGCACAGTTACTTACCTGTAACAGGTGATCTCTGGGAACAGCAGGAATTAGTCATCACATATGGGTACGTCGGTACCGACGGAGCCCGCGCGGGAAAGCTCCCCAGCTTTTCAGATTAAAAGCTTTTGGGGCCTCCCACTGCACATGCGCGCTGCCTTCCCGCCTTCCTGACCAGCTCTCGTCAGTTCGAGTTTAAAGCTGAGACAATAGAGAGAGAGGACAGGAAGATAGATAGATAGAGATACAACTCCTAGGGGAGGTGGGTGGGTTGTGATGACTAATTCCTGCTGTTCCCAGAGATCACCTGTTACAGGTAAGTAACTGTGCTATCTCCAGGAACAAGCAGGAATAAGTCATCACATATGGGGACTCCCTAGCTAAGATGCCTGGGAGATCCCCCCCCCCCAAGGGTAAACCATCTTCGCATGGATCTCAGGCATTCATCCAGGGAAGGTGGGCAGGAGTTGTTTAAGTATGGAACAGGTGTTTGAGGACAGCCTGACCAAACAAGGCATCCCGGCGGGAGTCCTTGTCCAAGCAGTAATGGGCTGTGAAGGTATGAACCGAGGCCCAAGTGGCTGCTCGACAGATCTGATCTATGGACACAGAGTGAAGATGAGCCATAGAAGTGGCCATGGCTCTCACATTGTGAGCTGTGACATGGCCCTCCAGAGAAATGTTCTTACTCTGGTAAGCAAAAGAAATACACTGAGCGATCCAATTGGAAAGTGTACGCTTGGTGACTGGAAGTCCCAAATGAGAAGGATCAAAAGCCACGAAAAGTTGGGAAGACTTTCGATGTGGTTGAGTCCTGTTGAGGTAAAAGGCAAGAGCTCTTTTACAATCCAGAGTATGAAGGTTCCTCTCTGCACTGGATGCATGAGGAGCCGGGAAAAAGACAGGTAGATATACCTCTTGATTAAGATGAAAAGGCGAGACCACTTTGGGCATAAAGTGGGGATTCGTCCTAAGGACCACCTTATCATGATGAAACCTAGTATAAGGTGGATGAGCCACTAAAGCCTGCAGTTCACTGATGCGGCGAGCCGAAGTGACTGCAATAAGGAAAACAACCTTCCAGGAAAGAAATTTGAAGGAGGTAGAGTCCAAAGGCTCAAAAGGTGGCTTCATCAGCTGACCTAGAACTAGGTTCAAATCCCATGCTACCGGAGGTCGGATGGGAGGTTTAGTTAGAGTCAGGCCTCTCATGAAACGTGCAACAAGAGGATGAGAGGAGACAGGTTGTCCATTTATAGGTTTTAAGGATGCTGCAATAGCACTCAAATGGACCCTTACTGAATTCGTCTTAAGGCCTGCATTTGAAAGATGCAGGAGATAGTCCAAGAGGGAATTCAAAGGAAGTGCTAGAGGGTCAAGACCCTGCTGAGCACACCAAATGGAAAAACGTTTCCATTTGAAAGCATAAGAACGCCTCGTGGAAGGTTTCCTAGAGGCATGAAGGATATCTGTCACAGGTTGAGAAAGATTAAAGTCTTGAAGACTTAGGCCTTCAGTAACCAAGCTCTGAGATGTAGGGATTTGGGGTTTGGGTGCCACAAAGTCCCCTCCTCCTGAGACAGAAGGTCTGGCGCAGCTCCCAGGTCCAGGGAGGATCCCTGGGAGAGATGCAGAAGTAGAGGGAACCACACCTGGCGTGGCCAGCGGGGAGCTATGAGGATCATAGTCCCGTGATCCCTCTGGAGCTTGAACAGAGTCTTGGATATTAGAGGAATGGGTGGAAAGGCATAGAGGAATTCCTGACCCCAATGCAGGAGGAAGGCATCGTGGGCCTGAGCTCCCCGACACTGAGTTCTGGAACAGAACCGGGGAAGTTTGGCATTCCACGGACTTGCAAAGAGGTCTATGTCCGGGGTCCCCCATTCCTGAAAGATTCTGCGTATCTGGTCCATATGTAGGGACCATTCGTGTGGAAGCAGAACTCGACTGAGTCTGTCTGCACGAGAGTTTTGAACTCCTGGAAGATACACTGCAAGAAGGTGAATTTGATGCTCTCTGGCGAAGGCCCATAATCTGAGAGCTTCGTTGCAAAGCGACAGAGAGCCTGTCCCTCCTTGTTTGTTTATATAGAACATGGCTACCTGATTGTCTGTCTGAACTAGGACAGTCAGGTTGACAAGGAGGGTATAGAAGACCTTGAGGGCAAGGTAAATTGCTCGCAGTTCCAGGAGGTTGATATGAAGGGTGGCCTCCTGTGGAGACCAAGTGCCCTGAGTGGAGAGGTTCTGAAGATGAGCTCCCCACCCTGTCTGGGAGGCATCTGTTGTGAGGGTTGCTTGGGGCAACAAAGGTTGGAAGGGGGCCCCCAACAACAGATTCTTGGTGGATGTCCACCATTGGAGGGACCAAAATAGACGGCTTGAGGTGAGTATTTGGTCGGAGAGCGCTCCAGATGCTTGAGTCCACTGGGTGGCCAAGGTCCATTGAGCTGCTCTCATATGCAGACGAGCATAGGGCACCACATGTACCGTGGAGGCCATGTGGCCCAGAAGTCGCAGCATTTCCCGGGCTGTCAAATGACTGCTGGACTGAGCTTGGGAGGCCAAACTCAGCAGGCGTTGGGCCCTGACCTGAGGCAGGTAGGCCCTTGCAGTGATGGTGTCTAACTGGGCCCTTATGAACTCGAGAGACTGAGTAGGGATTAGTTGAGACTTGGGAAGGTTTACTACCAGTCCTAGATACTGCAGAAGACGCCTTGTGTGGTCCAGGGAAATGTGGGCCTGGGACTGAGAGGGAGCTCGGATGAGCCAGTCGTCCAGGTATGGGAATATGAAAATTCCCAGGCCTCTTAGAAAGGCAGCTACGACTGCCATGCATTTGGTGAACAGTCTTGGAGCAGAGGCTAGACCGAAGGGGAGTACTCTGTACTGGAAATGTTTTCCCTGAAACAGAAATCGAAGGTATTTTCTGTGGGATGGGTGGATGAGTATGTGTGTATACGCATCCTTTAGGTCTAGAGAACAAAGCCAATCCTGACTCTGAAGGTATGGAAGGAGAATGCCCAGAGAAAGCATTTTGAATTTCTCCTTGAAAAGAAATTTGTTCAATTCTCTCAGATCCAGAATTGGTCTGAAGCCCTCTGTCTTCTTTGGTATTAGAAAATAAGGGGAGTAGAATCCCGTCCCCTGTTGAAGAAGAGGGACCTCCTCTATTGCCCCCTGGGCAAGGAGGGAGGAGACTTCCTGACCCAAGAGGGCCAGGAGAGATGGGGGAGAATTGAACTGCCTCACCATAGTATAAGGAGGAAGGTCGGAAAAATGGAGTTTGTAACCCTCTCTGATGATAGAGAGGGTCCATTGCTCTGATGTAATTTGCTCCCATCTGGGAGCAAAGTGAGCTAACCTTCCGGGTATGGTGAGGGGCTCTGGTTGTTCTAGAGCCAGAAAAGTTAAGTTCTCTAGGGGCAAGTCAAAACCCCTGAGGGGGTGGAGCCTGCTGAGGCGTAGCAGACGCCGCAGGCTTTGACCTTGCCTGTTTAGGTTGCTGACGTTTAGCAGCAAAACGAGGCTGAGAGGATTGTTGGCCAGTATTTGTGGAAAATCTGGACTTCTTGTAATAAGGCCTCTTAAAAGATTTCTTCTTGGCAGGAGTGGAGGTAGACTTAGAAAGTCTAAGGTGGCATTTTCTGCATCCATTTGAGTGGCCTTAATTTGCCACTCCTCACCAAATAAGTTCTCACCTGTACAGGGCAGATTTCGTAAGCCATCTAGGACCCAAGGTTCTAGATCAGAAGCCTGGAGCCAAGCAAGACGTCGGGCTGCTATAGCAATGCCCGAAGCCCTACCAGCACCCTCAAAGGAATCAAAAGCTGCCCTGTTGGAGAACTTTGAAATATCCAAAAGGTGTTTCACTAAGGAAATGAACTGCTCCCTGTTATCCTCAGGGATAAAGGGGGCAAAATGCCGAACTTTTAGAGCGATTTCACTGAGAAACATGCCCATGTAAAGACTATAGGAATTAATCCTGGCTATAAGCATAGTAGCCTGGAAAATTTTCCTGCCAAAAGAGTCTAGAGTCTTACATTCTCACCCTGGAGGAGTAGAAGAGTGCCTTTTGGTACTCTTTATCTTCTTCATTGCAGACTTCACCACAATAGAATGGTGAGGCAACTGGGTTTTTTGGAAACCAGGAGAAGGGGGGACATGGTACATGGTATCCAACCTGCGAGAAGAAGGAGACAATGTTAGAGGAGCCTCCCATAAGTCCATCAAGTGTTCTTGAAGGATTTCATGGATAGGCAGGGTAACTGCCTCTTTAGGAGACTTAGAGTATCCTAAAATATCCAGTTTCTTTGATCTGGGTTCCTTTTCAGAGGATGAAGCAATAGAAAGACCTTTAGCCATTTCTATGATGAAGTCCTGAAAGGACAAATCCTCTGGTGGAGACATTCTCCTGTTAGGAGAAGAAGGCTCCTCAGGAAGATCAAGGGAGAACTCATCAGAATCATCAGAGGAGTTAAAATCCTCTGAAGAAGCAGAGTATCCTCTATGTGCTTCCAACGCACGATACGCATACCGTTCGGTATCGACATCGGGCGTACCGGGTATGGGATCGGTACCGGGCAAAAGCCCGGATCCGGCATGCGGAACCGATCTGCGTTTGGAAGACGATGGCCTCGGTTCCGGTATGGAAGCCATTACCGGAACCGGACCCGGTACCGCTGGCTGCGGTACCGAGGGCGTAGCAGCATTAATAAAAGCCAGAATGGCCTGCTGCATGACTTGGACAGTATTGCCCATAGACGCCACTGCTGCCTGGATGTCGGTACCGGTATGGGCCGGTACCCCAGAGCAGTACAACAGGTGATCTGTCGAGGCCGCGCCATCGATGTCAACCTGTGACCCCATGATTGCTTTGGAGGCCGGAACCTCCCGCCGGGGTTTTTTGGCCTGGGCAGAATCCTCGAACTCAGAATTGAGAGCCTCTCGATCTTTAGAAAGAGATTTGCTTTTAGAGGATTTGCCCATTGGAGTTTTGGTTACCTGAGATCCATCCGGAGAGGAAGACCTGGATGACTGTGATGCTTCTGAAGGAAACAGCACATGGAACTTGTTGGCCCGGTTCTGCAATCCACGTTTCGACATCTGGGAGCAGGATGGGCAGTCCGGTATGGAATGGTCAGGTCCTAAACATTTAAGACACCATTCATGGGTGTCTGTAAGAGGAATGACAGCACTGCACTTGGCACACTTTTTAAAACCAGGAACTGGCTTCTCCATGAGGAGAATTTGTGTAGGCCTGAAGGTCTAACAAAGTACCAAGCTGTGCTGAAGAAAAGAAAAATATATATTTTTTTTTTTCAAAAGAAAGAAAGAGAGACTGGCAGTACCGGTTTCAGAATGGGGAAGGCAGGTACGCGGTCTAAAGAAAACAATAAAATTAACAATTTCTTCAGCGGTGACAGGTACACGACCTGCTGGCTCCGCGGAAAAAAAAGAAACTGACGAGAGCTGGTCAGGAAGGCGGGAAGGCAGCGCGCATGTGCAGTGGGAGGCCCCAAAAGCTTTTAATCTGAAAAGCTGGGGAGCTTTCCCGTGCGGGCTCCGTCGGTACCGACGTACCCATATGTGATGACTTATTCCTGCTTGTTCCTGGAGATCAGAAGCGTAAGCTTGAGCAGACCAAACACAAAGAGACAGGCCTAAGACGTGTACAGCCAGGGAAACCAATTCAAAGACAAGGACCGAAACGCCTGCCACATCACATAATATAACCATGCAAAACAGATGAAGTCAAGCCTGCAAGAGGATGAAATCGAAGCAAACAAATATCTTTTATACTTCAATAAATAGAGGGTTCTGACCTGCACAGATCCACAATTACAACCACTCTAGTCACTCTACTGGGCAGGCTAGCTGGACCATACTGGTCTTTATCTGCTATGATATACTATGTTACTGTGTTACCCCTTATGACAGTAACTACAATGGAATCCAAAGCAAGACTGTACTAAATCCTGGGGAACCCAAGCAGACAAGTCATGGGGTTCCAGGCTGCTTCCTGCTATCAGGCTTCTTGGCACATACCTTTCTCTAGCTTCTGTCCAAACAGTCCGGGGGGGGGGGAGGCATGGGGGAAAAGTCGAAGTAAACGAGGTTGGATGAAAACAAGGGCCTTGATCCAAAGGACCAGAAGCATAATCTTTTAACACCCCCCATGTGAGAAATGACAACAGGGTATCAAAAGGTACCCTCTGTAGACATCTGCCGTTCAGCTCTACTGGGAAAGACCCCCTTGTTAGCCCCTGGGCAGTTGATCAATTTCAAACTGAACTGCATCAGAACAGCATCCACCATCTACTGGAGACAGAGAAATACTGAAGTATGGCCCTCACTGCATCAGCCTTGGTAGCAGTGATATAGTCATGGAAGTTTCTAGTTCTCTCTCTTTTTCCACATCTGCTGGTAGAGGAAAACAAACCACTTGTCTGGACTGGACTAGCAGGACGACCTGGAATAACTTTTTTTTTTTTGGTACGTTTGTGATGGTGTCAGTCACCACAAAGGGAAGTACAGCTGCCCCATCAATTTCTGTTGTAGACACTAGGTCGAAACAAGCACGTAGTTGATATTTATGAGTGTCTCTGAGCAGGTGTAAATGCAAACACAGAAATTGTTTAAGCTATACATATATTCCCACTGTACAATGATAAATTAACATTTTCTTGGACTGTCCAAACCATGACAAAACATCCCCTCAATCTGCACATCGCTGCATTCTAAAATCAGCTCGTACACCCATGTGTGTAAGTGCTGGCATTTACAAATACCACACAAGTCTCCTAAAATTGCCATTTTGTTCTCTAGTAATGTCACAAAAAAAAAAAAAAGTTCACTTATTATTCAACTTCATGTTGCTTTCTCTAAATATTCACCCAACATCAAAACAATTAAGTATGACACAACTTCAACTCCTTGCATGCTGAAAAGACAGACAGCTTAGATCTGTGCTCATTGCCTGAGAGAAAAAAAAACAGATATAAAAGAGAAATGATTTATCAAAGAGTGGACATTAATCCTTCTCCCATTGGGAATTATGGCCAAATGTGGGCAGAAGAATTCTTGACTGACAGTTTTTTGGGCCAAAAAGATCCAGAAAAGTTTTATACATTCCGGTACCTGGTAGCTCTGAGTTGTAGCAGGCTGTGGTGTTGGATCCTGCTGACGCGTTCCGTAACTATAATCTCCTCCTGAATGCGTCTGGTACCCTCCATAAGCTGCTGTTGTGACCGGCCTGGGAGTCTGAGCAGGAGGGGCATAGGTTGGGGTCACTGGGTGGGCTACCCCTGGTGTCGGCTGGACAGTGTAGCTGGCAGCACTAGCAGGGTGGGAATAAGCTGTAGCAGGCTGAGTACTTAGAGAAACCAAATTAAAAAAGTAGTATTAATACCTTCATTTGCATGGCACAATGCTCTTTCTGTAGAATGGGATTAAATTAAAAATGCTCAACATTTGGTTTTTGCTCTCTCTCTCGTTATGTTATTTACATGGCAAAACCATTCACAAATTATGGAAATGACAGCTGAATTTCAACTAGTATAGTGAAGACATTAGAATTATTGAAAAAGTTAAGTAGGTATCACAGTTGTGGTAAATTCGTATTACCAATATTATTTTATTTTTTATTTATTTTGTTACATTTTTATACCGCTCCTTCCAGTGATCAGGAGCAGTCTACATTATAACAATAAACTTTAACAGCAGCAGTTACATATAACAGGTTTAGAACTTTGTACATAGAACGGTTTGATTGAGGGATACCTCAAACTATTTACAAAATGTGATTCAGATATGTGGTTATCCCCCCTTTAACCTTCACCTTCCTTCCCAAACTACCAAATATTATTTTTTGATGGTCCAATGCAATCTAGGCAACTTTGAACAGTCTTTGAAAGTCCCTCCACTGGATCATCTGGAACACACACCAAAGACACCTATCCTACAACAATTTCCCCACACAAGTACAGTATGTTATCTGTCCTTCTCAAACGTCTTAAGAGTGAAAACTGACTTCTACAAACCCACCATTAAGTGCTAGAAAAGAGGAAACACTACAAATTCAAAGTTAAGGCTCCACTTATTCAAGTTTCCCCTCAAATATAAAGCTATCTTTGATTTGCTTTCTTTTAAGCAAGTATTGTTCAGAGTCAAAAAAAATACACGTGCACACCGGCAAAAAATTGACTAGAGTCGGGCATGCACACTGTTTTTAAGTGATTCTTTGGATGTTAGCTTCCTCCAATCTAAACTTTTTACATTCACTAATTCTTGTATTTGACAATCACGCACCTTAACAGATATTTTCCATTGACACAGGCTTGATAAGACACAAAGTGGGTGACATCAACAGACGGCACCAGAACATAACTGCTCTCCCACAGTTCTGAACATACATGACCCATACCACATGTAGCAGTCTCCTCAGCGCTTCAGTGAGTTCCAAAACTCAAGAATGTAGGCAACTCTCAGAAAGGTGGAGGGGGACTGTGTGTCTTATCAATCCTGCTATGGAAAATACCTGTTACAGAGAAGTAACATTGCTTTCCCCCCCCCCAAATAACAAGCAGGCAAGTGGGTGACTCCCAAGCATAAGACTACTCGCTCCTTTGTACATTTCTCTCACATTCTTAGGAACACACATTGATAACACAGAGAAGCAAAAGCTGAAAAGTCACACAAATAGATTGGCTAACAGCCTGACTGAAGGCATTGCTTATTACTGAACCTTGTGATAAGGAAGCTTATCATAGCTCAGGAAGGAGCTATAGAAAAGGTGAAGTGACTCTGAACAAGCAACCTGTCAGTTCTGGTAGAAATAAGAAAACAGAATTTTCCCATAAAAGACTACCAGTCCCAGAATGCACCAGGTTTCCAACAGCCATTAGAGGAGCTGAAGTGGGGAAACGTGTGTTCAATCAGGAGGCCTATGAAGTAATCCCTAAGCACTCATCTCAAAGGGCAGAGCCTGATTCAGCACAGCTGCGCTGTGTTAGGGAGGATCACTCATCTAAGCAGAATAAGAGTAGAGTTTATTCTACAGATGACCAGCTTCATGATCACCTTGGATATCCAGAGAATTGTCCTCAGTATCCTGAGAATCAGCTTGAGTTTGATCATCAGTTTCATCTGAAGGATCATCAGAAGCAGAAGCCAAACCGGACGGACAGAGAGGGAAAGAGACCCTTTGGAAGAAGGAAGAGAAAAGCCTTTGAGAGGTCTAGAAGAGTCCAAAGCAGTACGTATACTGGGAGGTATTCCAAGGGCCAGCATACACCATTGGACTGGGGAAAGCCAGAGGAATGGTGCTGCAGAGCTAGGAATCACCAGAGGCTACCTGTGAGGGAGACGGCTGCACGTGGAAGGGACCCTAAGACCTGTGCCAGAAGGTATGTGAAGAGAGATCCAGTGTCCAGGGATCTGGATTGGAAGGCTGGACATAAGAACTGGACTACATACTGGCCAGGCTATATAGAGAGGAACTCTAGCAGCAATGGAAGCTCAGGTATGAACACTGATCTATGCCCTAGCTATAACCTTGAAAGACAGCAGGGAAACAAGTATTCTCCTGAAAATGCTCCATTGAGAGATTCATCTGTGCCAATCCATGATATTGAACCCATGCTTGTTGAACAAGGGGGAATAATAGCAGATGAGGATCCTGTTTATATGGACTGCTCTCTATCTAAACTCCGTTGGTAACTTTCTGTTATAAAGTACAGCAACCATCACAAAGAAATACAAATGTGTTCTTTAATCTACTCAGAAAAGCTCCTGAAGCAGGATTTGACCCACACAGTGGAAGGCAAGCCAGCTAAGGGGTTTCAGCTGGTAACTGCTAGCAATTAAGCCTTACCTAATTGCTTGTGAGCTAGGAGAGAATCACTTCTGTATCTCTGTGGGAAGTAATCAGAAGTTAACCTGAAAAGAACAGTTTTTTTCTTGTTTTGTGGCTTTTCATTTGTTGTTTTCCTGATTTTAACTTTGTTTTTCCAAGTTAACACTGAAAGCAAGTAACCTAATTTATGTGCTACCAAGCATATCTGTGTTGGGAGAAATAACCCCATAAATAAATATCTTCTTGGCTTTACCCAAGAGCACAACTAAATTATTGTCAGCAGCAGTGTCTGGTGTGAATGAACTACACTGCCCACAATACCTTGCAGATCATATAGAAATATGCACTTGCCAAGAGTGTGAAGATTCTCACCCAGGCAACCGTCTGACAAATGGCGTAGTTTTTCGGATTGCTTTTGCACAAAAGGGGATTTACTTGCTGAGGATTACAACTACAGTTCAAGTTTAAAGCTGGAAAAAAAGATTTTCCCTCAACTACACTTTGGAGGAAAAGGGGTTGTTCCAGGAAGCTGTCCCAGGAGGAAAAGACCCTGTGCAGAGCTGGATTCATCACTAGCACAAGGTAATCAGTACCTGGGCATGTCTAGTGGTGGATGGGAGTAAGCACAGGGGTAATTGAAAAAAAAAAAAAGAGTGTAGAAAAAAACACCTGTTTGGAAGGTGGTGCACTGTGTTTTTTTTCTTTGTATTTTCTTACAGGGTTCAAGATGGATTCAAAGGAACTAGCTCAGTGGATGGCAGCCCAGTTCAGCAGGCAGCAGGAGCTAGCACAGCAGGCTCAGGACACTGCTATGAGAGCCATAATGGACCAGCAGAAGCCAGTGCTTGATCTGGTGCAAGCCCTAGTTGAGCTGAAGAACCAAAGTGGAACAGATGCAAGACCAGCAGTAAATACTGGTACACCACATGTGGACAGTGTGGGACTCAATCAAGGGACTGGGGCATTTAATTTTGGGAAGCTAACTCCAGATGATAATGTTGATGATTTTCTAGAGTCTTTTGAAAGAGTGGCACAGGCATTAGCATGGCCAGAGACCCAGTGGGCAGTAAGGCTGGCAAGCCTCATTAACTGGAGAGGCGCTTGCAGCTTACAGAGCAATGCCAGCAGCCCAGGCTTTGAATTATAAGGATGTAAAGGCTGCTATTAGAGATCGCCTAGGGTTGTCTATTTCAGAGTATAGGCGAACGTTTAGAGCTACTACATTGAGAGTGGGTGAAACACCCAGGGCTCTGAGTCAGAGAATCAGAGGTTTAGCTGTAAAATGGTTGGAGCCTGAGCAAAAGACGGTAGAAATGTTATTAGATATTATAATGCTTGAACAATTTATGTCTGGGGTGCCTAAAGATTTGCACACTTTCCTTATACAGCAAAATTGCCAAAATCTTGGAGAGGCAACCATGCTAGCAGAGAGATTCTTGGAAGCCAGCAGGCTTGCCATAGAATGGGTGGCCCTCTGAAGATAGGTGCTGAGGCAAGTTCTGCTGTATCAGAAAAGAAAATAGTTAAAAATATTTCTGAAAATAAATGTACTGTGCCAAACCAGATGACACAGGGGAGTGAAAAGAAATGTTTCAAGTGTGGAAGCTGGGGACATTTAGAGAAGGGATGCCAGTCACACACTAGCTTAATGGGGGTGGATTTAAAACAGCCCAAAGAAGGATTTCTTTTGATGGTTGATGTGCAAGGAATTACCACAAATGCTCTGTTAGACTCTGGGGCAGACCAGAGTATGATGTCAAAAAGGCTTTGGAAGAGGATAGAGGCCCAAGAAGGATTTGTGCCTAGAACCCCTGAAAGCCAAGTTCACATCAGATGCATTCATGGTGCTGCAACATCATATCCCACCTATAGGCTAAAGGTTAAGTGCCTGGGGGAACAAGAGGAAGCCCTGTTAGCAGTGGTGCCTAGGCTACCCTTTGATTTGGTTCTAGGAAGAGACTGGCCAAGATTTAAGCAGGGTCTAGTGGAAGGACTAGGAAAGAAGGAGGGAGAAGGTTTAATGGTAATAGCTCCCGGGCCTTTATTTGGAAGTCCTCAGACCCCAGCTAAAAAGATGGTTAAGCGTCCAGAAGACCAAGCTACCCCAAAGCAGACATTCGTCCTAAAGTAGCATAGGGTCACAGAGAAGGCCCAAGCTCCTAAGCGGGCAACCCCTCAAGCTGCTGGGTTTGACCTGTGCAGCATAGAAAATGTGACTGTACCTAGCCAAGGGAGAGCCCTGGTTGACACCGGTCTCCAAGTGGAAATACCTATTGGATGCTATGGGAGAGTAGCCCCAAGGTCCGGATTAGCCCTTAAATATTTCATCGATGTGGGTGCGGGAGTAATTGATCCCGATTACAGGGGCAATATTAAAGTTCTGTTATTTAATTTTGGACAGAATGATTATCACGTGAAGACAGGAGAAAGAATTGCCCAATTAATCTGTGAGAGGCTGGGTTTTCCACCTGTGGAGGAGGTCACATCCCTGGAGAATTCTGAACGTGGAACCAAAGGCTTTGGTTCTACTGATGTCAAAGGGGTTAAAAGCCTAGCTGCCACCTGTGCCCGAGAGAGGGAGGTGAATGAAGAGGAAGATTTGGGACCCCAGGTATCTGATTGTAAAGAAAAATCAGAGCCCCAAATAGGGGAGGACCTGACAGTAGTACACCAGGAAGAAATTAAGAAATTGCTCAAAGAGTTTCCAGATGTGCTGACACCCATACACCTGGGGAGACACATTTGGTTGCCCATGAAATAATAACTCCACCTGGGAAATTAGTTCGTCAAAGGCCATACCGCTTGCCTGAAGCCAAAAGACAGGAAGTAGTGGCACAAGTCCAGGAGATGTTGGACATGGGAGTGATAGAGGAGTCAAAGAGTCCCTGGAATAGCCCCATAGTCCTGGTGCCGAAGCCTGATGGATCTTTATGATTTTGTATTGACTTCCGGCAGGTAAACGCCATATCAGTTTTTGATGCATATCCAATGCCAAGAATTGAAGAGCTGTTGGACCAGCTGGGACAGGCTCAATACTTAACCACCCTTGATATGACAAAAAGGATATTGGCAAATCCCTCTCACCAGGGAGTCGAAGCCGAAGACTGCGTTCAGCACCCCCGTTGGCCTTTTCCAGTTCAAGAGGATGCCTTTCGGACTGCATGGAGCAGCGGCTACCTGCCAAAGGTTAGTGGATCAGGTACTTCGACCCCACCAAAATTATGCTTTTGCATATATGGATGATGTCATAATCCATAGTAACACCTGGGCGGAGCATCTAAAGAGGATCAGGGCAGTCTTGTGCTCCATGAAGCAAGCGGGAATCACTTTAAACCCGAAGAAGTGTGCCTCTGCAAATAGGGAGGTAAAATACCTGGGCCACCTAGTGGGAAGAGGAAAAATTAATCCTCTAATGAGTAAAGTAAATAGCATCAGGAATTTTCCTCCTCCAACAACAAAGAAACAACTAAAAAGTTTCTTAGGACTTATTGGATACTACCGCAGGTTTATACCGCAATTCGCAGAGAAAAGTGCAATTTTCACGGATATGCTGCGGAAGAATTGTCCAAACCAGCTAAAGTGGACACCTGAAGCTGAAAAAGCGTTTTCAGTCTTAAAAGGAAAATTGTGTACAGGACCGGTACTGAAAGGGGTGGACTTCAAGAAACCCTTTCTGGTTCAAACCGATGCATCGGATGTAGGGCTAGGAGCGGTTCTATCCCAGTGTCATGATGGGGAGGAGCATCCTGTGATGTACCTGAGCAGGAAGTTGTCACCGGCTGAACAAAAGTATTCCACAATAGAAAAAGAATGTTTAGCTATCAAGTGGTCAGTGGAGGCGTTAAGGTTTTACCTTACAGGGAGAAAGTTCCAGTTGGTCACGGACCATGCCCCACTTAAGTGGTCGCAGCAAATGAAGAACCACAATGCCAGGTTGACAAGCTGGTACATGGCCTTACAGGCATTTGATTTTCAAGTTGAACCTCGTGCTGGGAAGTTACACAAGAACACGAATGCCCTTTCCCGGATTACGGACTGTAGAGAAGAAGTTTCACCAGTTACACCAGTCCGTAATAACTTAAGCAGGGGGGTATGTGATAAGGAAGCTTATCATAGCTCAGGAAGGAGCTATAGAAAAGGTGAAGTGACTCTGAACAAGCAACCTGTCAGTTCTGGTAGAAATAAGAAAACAGAATTTTCCCATAAAAGACTACCAGTCCCAGAATGCACCAGGTTTCCAACAGCCATTAGAGGAGCTGAAGTGGGGAAACGTGTGTTCAATCAGGAGGCCTATGAGGTAATCCCTAAGCACTCATCTCAAAGGGCAGGGCCTGATTCAGCACAGCTGCGCTGTGTTAGGGAGGATCACTCATCTAAGCAGAATAAGAGTAGAGTTTATTCTACAGATGACCAGCTTCATGATCACCTTGGATATCCAGAGAATTGTCCTCAGTATCCTGAGAATCAGCTTGAGTTTGATCATCAGTTTCATCTGAAGGATCATCAGAAGCAGAAGCCAAACCGGACGGACAGAGAGGGAAAGAGAACCTTTGGAAGAAGGAAGAGAAAAGCCTTTGAGAGGTCTAGAAGAGTCCAAAGCAGTACGTATACTGGGAGGTATTCTAAGGGCCAGCATACACCATTGGACTGGGGAAAGCCAGAGGAATGGTGCTGCAGAGCTAGGAATCACCAGAGGCTACCTGTGAGGGAGACGGCTGCACGTGGAAGGGACCCTAAGACCTGTGCCAGAAGGTATGTGAAGAGAGACCCAGTGTCCAGGGATCTGGATTGGAAGGCTGGACATAAGAACTGGACTACATACTGGCCAGGCTATATAGAGAGGAACTCTAGCAGCAATGGAAGCTCAGGTATGAACACTGATCTATGCCCTAGCTATAACCTTGAAAGACAGCAGGGAAACAAGTATTCTCCTGAAAATGCTCCATTGAGAGATTCATCTGTGCCAATCCATGATATTGAACCCATGCTTGTTGAACAAGGGGGAATAATAGCAGATGAGGATCCTGTTTATATGGACTGCTCTCTAAACTCCGTTGGTAACTTTCTGTTATAAAGTACAGCAACCATCACAAAGAAATACAAATTTGTTCTTTAATCTACTCAGAAAAGCTCCTGAAGCAGGATTTGACCCACACAGTGGAAGGCAAGCCAGCTAAGGGGTTTCAGCTGGTAACTGCTAGCAATTAAGCCTTACCTAATTGCTTGTGAGCTAGGAGAGAATCACTTCTGTATCTCTGTGGGAAGTAATCAGAAATTAACCTGAAAAGAACAGTTTGTTTCTTGTTTTGTGGTTTTTCATTTGTTGTTTTCCTGATTTTAACTTTGTTTTTCCAAGTTAACACTGAAAGCAAGTAACCTAATTTATGTGCTACCAAGCATATCTGTGTTGGGAGAAATAACCCCATAAATAAATATCTTATTGGCTTTACCCAAGAGCACAACTAAATTGTCAGCAGCAGTGTCTGGTGTGAATGAACTACATTGCCCACAATACCTTGCAGATCATATAGAAATATGCACTTGCCAAGAGTGTGAAGATTCTCACCCAGGCAACCGTCTGACAACCTTAAACCAAGTAAGTAGTGCAAAGTATGAAGAGAGGACCATATAGTTGCTTTGCAACTGGTATTCAATCAGGCATCTCTCTACAGTGGCTCTGAGCTGATGAGACTTTAGGGATAAGAGGAACAATTAGCAAGCTGGTTCTGCTAAGAAGAGAGGAGATGAAAAACTATGTGGACTTTTAAGGTAGTAGGCAACAGCCCACTTAAAATATAACATGAGAAGACCTTTTCACGTGGAAACTGATGTGCCACTAATGTGGAGGCGTTACCATTTTGGTACGATGAAACTCAATGCAAGGTTCATAGGTTACTAGAACCTAAAGCTCACTTGCTTTTCTAGCAGAAGTAACTGCTAGTACGAAAGTACTTTCCATATAAGTAACTTGAAGCAGACTCTAAGGGGTCTGTTTATTACAGAGCGCTAGCAGCTTCCATGCAAAATCGGAGCCACCGCCCTGTTTTATTCAATGGGGCTGTGGCTCAGATATTGCACAGAAGCCACTAGTGCCGCTTAGTAAACAGACCCCCAATAGTCCAAAAAGTGGCTAAGGGAAAATAGCACTAGATTAAGGTCCCGAGTTAAAGACTGCCATCTTGTTGGGCGATTAATACTGGAAATCCCTGGAGTATGCCTGGAGACAGAACCAGTAGCTTACTTTTTTTGTAAGTGAAGATAAGTTTCTCTGGAGCCAATATGGCGCTATGAGAATCATGGTGCTTGGCCACCGTTACTACTGTTGTTGTGAGAGATAGATTGTGAGACTGGGTAACAGGGTGGGGGAGGGAGAATACTGGTTGTACATTCTGCCAATGGGCTGCAAAGCATATATTAAACCTGGGAGTACCGATGGGGTCAAAAGTGACCCCATTGCAAGTTTCACAACGCGTATCTCGGAAACTAGTTGTTCAAGAATGCAATCTTTTTATGACTTTTCACATGTCAATATTCTCTTTATATTGTGCCATGAGAGGAATAATTTTCATCCGCTAGGTGACGTTAGTGATGAATTGCAGCACAGAGTACCAATGGGGTCATTTTTGACCCCAGTTGCACGTCCGGTTTGGATCGTGATACAATTTGCAAGTTTTGTGAATTTTTTGATCTGACAAAGGTATTTATCATTAATTATGTATCATTTATTTTTTGTACTCTTATTTTATGAAAAACTACACATTTTCTGTAATTGATATCATACGTTCTCTCATTATTTCCAATGAAATCTAAAGACTTTAAGCTCATTCATCACGATTATTGTACACCTATAGTAAAAATGCTTTGCGTTTTATTCAACTTTATCTTTGTTTATTTATTTTAGGTTATTGTTTATGATGTCAAAACGAAAGTATTCAGCTGCCCAAGTAAGAGAAATATTGCAACGAGATGCTGACAGTGACGGCTCTGAGTCGTCTGAAGATGCAGCATATTCAGCAAGCGAAGAAGCTATCAGCCAAGTTCGGCGATAAATCTGATGACAGTCATGATTCAGATGGCAACAGCAGTTGGTCGCCAAGTGAATGTGAGACTGATGTTGAGCCGGTAACATCGCCTGCAGCAAAGAGTCAAGGCAAAGGTCGAGGCTGTGCTGGCCGGGGAAGAAGGCAGGAGTCCTCGGTGTCAGATTCATATGTGAGGAATCTTAGTTGTGGTCACAGAGGAGCTAAGAGGTCATCAACTATAAACACAAATGTTGCCATTGAAGCCTATGTTTCTAAGGATGCCACATCATGGAACAGGAAACCTATAAAGCAAGCTACTGGAAGATATGCCAGAGCTAATGTCATGCCCGTACAAACAAGGTCCTACAAGGTATGCTGTATGAAATGTTGATGGCCCTCTCGCAGCATTCCACTTGTTCATGAGGAAGAACTTATTGAATGAAATCATGATGTGGACGAGCAAACAAGGAAGACACATTTATGACGACACCTGGAAAGATTTGACAGACGAAGAATTTCAACGTTTTCTTGGACTTCTGATCCTCTCAAGTGTGTACAAGTCACAAAATGAATCCATAGTTCAGTTGTGGAACCTTGAAGATGGTCGTTCTGTTTTCAGCAAAAATATGGCCCGTAACCATTTTCAGCAAATTTCTTGTGCTCTCAGATTTGATGATGCAACCAACAGACGTGAACAACGAGGCGTGGATAAGCTTGCTCCAATCAGACATGTTTTTGATACCTGGGAAGCAACTCTAAGGGACGCCTTTGTTCCTGGTGAAAATGTTACTGTGGATGAACTGCTTACATTTCGTGGCCGTGTTCCGTTCAGACAATATATTCCCAGCAAACCTGGGAAATATGGCATAAAACTATGGATGTTGTGTGACAGTGCAACGTCATATGTTCTGCGTCTTCAAGTATATACAGGAAGGGAACTCGGACAAAACAGGGAACAGAATCAGGGTGAAAGGGTTGTGCTGCAACCCACTGAAGTATTGACGCAATCTGGCAGAAATGTTACTGTTGACAATTTCTTCTGCAGTTTATCCGTGTCACGGAAATTGCTAGAAAAACAAATGACACTTTTGGGGACAATTCGAAAGAACAGAAAATAATTACCTCCAGAATTTGTAACAGCAAAGGGCCGAGAGGTATTCACTTCACTGTCTGCCTTTTGCGATGACGCCACTCTGGTTTCCTACTGCCCGAAGAAAGGAAAAGTGGTTGTTCTGAGCAGTTTGCATGATCAAGAAGAAGTAAATAACACGTCCAGATAAAAAAAGCCACGCATGATCTTGGACTATAATTCTAGTAAAGGTGGAGTAGATACGGCAGATCAAATGTTCCGCACATATAACACAAAACGAATGACAAGACGCTGGCCAGTGACAATCTTCTACAACATGCTGGACATCCGTGCTTTGAACGCCTTCATTGTTTGGATGTCACTAAATCCAGAATGGCAGTCCAAGTCAAAGCACAGATGTCGTCTATTCCTCTTGGAATTAGGAAAGCAGCTGCTTCAGAGTAATTGCAGCGAGACGTCTTCCAGCATTGAAGAAGCCACTGATGCTGTTTGCAATGTCGGGATCCCAAAGAAAAGGGCAAGGTGTCACTGCTGTTCCATAAAAGAAAAGACAAGAAAAGCAACATAGTTTGCACCTCCTGCAAGCACAATGTTTGCAAAGAACATTCAGAAATTGTCTGTCTCTCATGCAAATGACTGTAGTACTTTACTGTGTTCATCAAGTGCATGCAAAAACTGCTTTCATGGCAACTCTTCGTGTAATTTTATGATAAAGCATTAAATTTCAAAACATTTAACCTTCATATAATAAATAATTAATTCGGAATAATATTTTGTCTGTTTAGTTTAAATTTTTCATGGTTAACAATTAAAATTTGTCGTGGGGTCATTTATGACCCCAACGGTATTCAGTGTGTGCAAAAAAATCTCAGTAATCCCAGGGTTAAGGGCTCAATACCCAATTTACTAAGATTCCCCACCCCTACAACATGGAATGAGAAACAGCCTTAGTAAAATCAGGCACTGAACAAGCTGTGGTAGGCAACCTCAGAGATCCCCTCCCCTCCACTCCACTCCAAAACGTTGGTGGAGAACAGACAATTGGAGGAGGGGAGGACAAGGAGGTCACATCCACTGGCTTCTATATCCAAACAAAATTTGATAAGGCCTGGTCCAAAATATAGGAATGAATTCAAAGACAAAACACAGGATGCAGCCCTGGACAGCAGCTTACTGACAAGATGGTTTACAGCAAACATTGAAAAAACTGGTAAAACAGACATATGTCAATTCGGTAGGAAAGAGCTGGAAAATGATAATTACACTTACCTGGTAACTGTAGTTCCTTTAGTGACGACAGTTCAGTCCTCTACTTCTGGGTTGTGCTCCTCTTCCTGCAGCTTGGAGACTGGGCATGTCAAATTAATGGCATCACTGGATGTAGTCTGCTGGTAACTCCCACCATCCCCAGTGAGCTATTGACAAAGCATACTCAACAGAGCAACAAATAAGTAGCCAACAGAGCAATTCAAAACGTACTAAACTAATCTCAAAACAGTAAACTTTGCCCCATACCGCTTCCTCCTGCCTTCCCCAGAAAGAAGAGAGCAATGAACAGGGCAGAGATAAAAGACAGCATTCTTTAACAATCTATGCCTACCTGTAATCGCCTCGACCTCTTCAATAAGGACCCACTGACAATGACACTACCCTGGGCGGGCTTGAGGACTGAACTGTCATCACTAAAGGAACTACAATTACCAGGTAAGTAATTATTTCCTTATCGTTCCTCCAGTTCAGTCCTCTACTTCTGGGATGTAAAAGAGCAGCGTTCATAGGGAGAGACCTTTAAATCCGGCTCGCAAAACAGCCGAACCAAAAGAGGCATCTCTTGCTGCCAGCACATCCAATCAATAGTGCTTACTAAAAGTATGAAGCGATGACCATGTCGCCGCCCTACAGATGTCTCCTGGTGGAATCAAACTGTGTTCCGCCCAAGAAGCTGCCTGTGCCCTGGTAGAATGCGCCCGCAATCCAACCGGAACTAACCATCCATGTTAACAAATATGCTGATGCGATAGCTTCTCTGATCCATCTGGAGATGGACGCTTTCGCTGCCGCTTCGCCTTTGCGAGGCCCCCGAACAGAACAAAGACGATCAGACTTGCGAAAAGATTCAGAGACTTTCAAATATCGGCGCAGCGTCCACTTGACGTCCAACAAACGCAACTCAGGATCTGACTTGACGCCCTCACCAGAAGTCAGCACCGGAAGCGACACCGTCTGATTCAGATGAAAAGGAGAAACGACCTTTGGGAGAAAGGATGGCACCGGCCTCAAAACCACTTTTTCGTTGGAAAACTGAAGAAACGGTTCTCTACAAGATAGGGCCTGCAGCTCCAAAATCCGTCTCGCCGAGCAAATGGCCACCAAAAACACGGTTTTCAACGTCAAATCCTTAACCGTAGATTGGCATAAAGGTTCAAAGGGCTCTTTCACTAAGGCCCCTAAAACCACGTTAAGATCCCACGGTGGAACGACGACATGTCGAGCTGGCCTAAGTCTAGACACCGCTCTCAAGAAGTGCAAGACATCTGGATGGGACCCCAGGGCGATACCCTGTATCTTACCCCTATAGCAGGATAGGGCCGCTAAGTGTACTCTCAAGGAACTGGCTGCCAGCCCCTTATCAAACCCATCCTGCAAGAAACTCAGCACGACTGGAACCGAAGCTGTGGCTGCCACGGATGTGTCGTTGAGAACACCAATCCTCAAATATACGCCAGACTCGGACATAAGCTAGCAAGGTTGACCTTTTCGCACTCGCAACAGCATTGCCACTACCACTGCTGAATAACCTATTCTCTTCAGCCGTGCCCTTTCAATGGCCAAACCGTAAGAGAGAATCAATTCACCTGAGGCATGCGAAGCGGACCTTGAAGGAGAAGATCTTCCGAGACCGGCAATAGCCACGGATCCCTGTCCAGAAGCCGAACAAGGTCGGCATGCCTCGGCCAGTCCGGGGCAACCAGAAGCACCCTGCCGCAGTGAGCCTCGACTCGCTGCACTACGCGTCCTATCAACGCCCACGGGGGGAAAGACGTAGAGAAGCCCGTCCGTCGGCCACGGTTGCAACAGAGCGTCGAGACCTTCCGACATTCTTTCCCGCCGTCTGCTATAAAACCGACCCACCTTTGCTGACTGGAAGGTCGCCATGAGATCCATGATCGGTTGCCCCCACCTGCACACTATTTGTGCAAACACCTCCGGATGCAGCTCCCATTCTCCGGCATCCACCTGTACTCTGCTGAAGAAATCCGCTGTCACATTGTCCTTTCTGGCAATGTGCGCCACCGACAAGCCTGGCAGACATTTCTCCACCCAGGTGAACAGCAACTCTGCTTCCTCTTCCATGGCCGCACTGCCGGTACTGCCCTGCCGATTGATGTAGGCCACCGCCGCAGAATTGTCCGACAGAACTCTCACCGCTCGACCTGTCACCACTGGCTCGAAGGCCTGCAACGCCAGCCGCACCGCTCTCAATTCTAGCCGGTTGATCGACCAGCCGCTTTCCTGACGTGACCAAGTGCCCTGCGCAAACTGGACTCCGCAGTGGGCTTCCCACCCCACCAGAATCGCATCCGTCAGCAGGGGAACCCATCCGGCTGCTCCAGGAGGACCCCCGCCTGGAGGGACTCGGGCCGGAGCCACCACCACAGGGAATGTCTGACTGGGGGCGGACAGGCAAGACGCTTGCTCAACGAGTCGTTCTGATGCGACCACCGCCGAAGTAGCGCCCGCTGAAGAGGCCGCATATGGAATCTGGCCCAGGGAATGGCCTCCAGAGTCGCCGCCATTGTGCCTAACACCCGCAGATAATCCCACGCCGTTGGAGCTGGAGCGGCGCAGAACCCACGGACTAAACTCTGAAGACCCAGCACACGGTGCTGCGGAAGGAACACGAGCCCCTTCCGCGTATCAAATCGCATTCCCAGATACTCGAGATCCTGCGACAGAACCAAACGGCTTTTGGCTAGATTGATCACCCAGCCAAGATTCTCTAAAAATTTCACTACCTTGGCAGTAGCCCGAACACTTTCGGCCTCCGACTTCACTCGAATGAGCCAATCGTCGAGATAGGGATGAACACACACTCCTTCCTTTCTTAGCGCCGCCACCACCACCTTGGTGAAGATGCGCGGAGCCGTCGCAAGTCCGAAGGGCAATGCCTGGAACTGATAATGGCCCCAAGGAAGGGCAAATCGCAGCCACTTTTGATGGGCCGCCCTGATCGGAATATGCAGATACACTTCCGTAAGATCCAGGGAAGTCAGATACTCCCCTTTGCGAACTGCGACAATCACCGACCTCAGCGTCTCCATTCGAAAATGTGGGACCCGCAAACACCGATTCACCCCTTTGAGGTCCAAGATAGGGCGCAGCGAACCGTCCTCCTTTGGCACGACGAAATACATTGAGTATTGACCCATACCGTAATCTGACAATGGAACTGGTACGACCGCCCACAAGGACAGGAGCCGGTCGAGGGTACTGCGGAGCGCCCGGGCCTTCTTCAGATTTCTGCAAGGAGACATCACAAAGGAATCCCGGAGGAGGCTTGCCAATTCCAGTGCGTAGCCCTCCCGAACAATTTCCAAGACCCACTGGTCGGTTGTTATATGGGCCCAGGCAGAAAAACCTCGTGAGCCTCCCGCCTATTGGTTGTCTTTCTGTCCGGACCCCCCAACCTTCAATGGGATTTGCAGAAGGGCTGGGAGGAGAAGCCTCTACCTGCTCCCCGGAATCCGCGAAACCCCCGAGCTCTAGATGCAGGCCTGCCCCTCTGAAAGCCACCAAGTCTGGAACCCCAAAACTTTCTACAATCCCTATAAGGTCCCCGAAAGGCCGGCGAAAACATTCCTGCCTTGGGCTTATCCTCCGGAAGCCTACCCCCTTTAGAGTCACCTAACTCCTTTACCAACTTATCCAGATCGTCCCCAAACAATAACTTGCCCTTAAAGGGAAGCTTGCTGAGGCACGACTTGGACGAACCATCTGCCGCCCAATTCCGCAACCAGAGGGACCGGCGCACAGCAACCAAGGAAGCCATACTGTTAGCTAGCGCCGAATCAAGTCATAATGCACATCTGCTAGATAGGCCGTGCTGGACTCCAACCTGTCCAATTCCGCAGCCTATTCAGGTTCCAACTTGCATCTGAGGCATGCCCTCGCTACACAGGCCCCACAAATGGAAGCCTGCAGAGACAACGCATCTGCCTCAAACGATTGTTTTAACAAGCCATCCATCTTCCTATCCTGCGTGTCCTTTAACGCCGTGCTGCCTTCTACCGGGATAGTGATTTTCTTGGTGACCGCCGACACCACTGCGTCAATGCGGGGAGAACGTAAACGCTCCTTGTCCTTATCCACCAGGGGATATAGCCTATTCATGGTTCGAACTCCTCTTAGCCCCAACTCAGGATGATCCCACTTCATCCTGAATCATCTTGTCCACCACCTGGTGGATGGGAAACACTATCTGCGTCTGCCGCACCACCTGGATGACTGGGTCCTCCACACTTTCTTCCTCAGCCACCGGTGCCGCCGCTAAATTCAATGCTTGGAGGGACTCCGTGATAAGAGCTGTCAGCTCTTCCCTTCGAAATACCCGAATGATCCTCGCCTGGTCCTCCGGCTCTGGAATCTCCCCTTCTTCCAAGTCAGCCGAGTCCATCTCTAGGTCCGGATCAACCTCATCCGAAGCATTTCCTTCCAGATCGGACAAGGACAACTCACAAGACCGGGGCCTCTTTGAGGGTCTAGGAGAAGTCGTACTTTTCCCCGTCAGGCTAGGCTGCTGGGCAAACGCCATAAGGGGTGCAGAGTCCAGAATCTTTCCCTGCCTTCTAATGCAAAAGGCCTGATGCATGAACAACACGAAATCCAGGCAGAAGTCTTCAATTTGTGGCCCAGCTCTCAACACTGGACTCGCCACCAGCAGAGCCATACCACTCTCCTGGCCACTTTGCAAGGTAGATGCCCTCAGGGGCTACTGCCGTCAGCGACCTGTCAGAGCTAGCCTTCGCCTCCATCTGCTGCTCCACATCAGTGGACACCGCCGCGCAGCCTCTGCAAATACCTGAATCTGCCAGTGCCCCTGCGAGTGCTGCAGACTACACACTGCATTATGACAACTTTCCTTTTTTTTTTTTTTTTTTAAACTCGTGAGCGCGATCGCAGGGACTAATAGCCCCCAGCAAGCCCCGCCTCCCCGGACTCCGTGTAGATACTGGACTGAGAACACAAATCTCCCCCCTCTCTAGGGACGCCCCACAATTACCTCAGAGAACACGCGGGAATTTAAACGGCAGCAGCGTCGAGCCCGCTATCCAACAAAGTAGGGCTGGCCTTTCAGAGCCCCCCCCCCCCCCCCCAAGATCGGCACTCTCTTGCTGCGGCAGATCCCACGCTCAGAGACCACGCCAGAGCTCGTGCCACACGGCCTCCGTGCATCCAAGATGGCCGCCGTAATTGATCTATAAGCAAAAAAGGCGCCAAGTTAAACGCGCCGAGGACAGCGGAGCTACCATCCGACTCCAGACCTCGAAGTGAGCAGCGCCGCGAAAACTAACAGAACAAGGCTTGACTCACACCTCTCTTCGACGGGGCTCCAGCCATTGCGGTTGTTCCGATCCTCTTGCTGCGAGGAGAACTGCTAGGCGAGCCTCCCGCTAATGCGCCACAGCCGCCGGGCAGATCTCCGCTCTTTGAACTGTCGGGGAAACTGCCTCCGTTCCTGCCCAGAGCTCTCCTCCATCCTGTCTAGGAGGAGAGAATCTGAAGGATCAAGAATCTGAGCCCCCAAGGCCCCGCGCCAAAGGAAGGCAGGCAGGAACCGGCACTGGAGCCGAGCTCACTCAAAGTACTTTGCCCTTAAAGCAACAGTACCTCTCTAGCCAGATAAAAATAAATAGAAATAAATAGAAGTAGAAACTAAAAGGAAAAAATATCCCCCGATTAAAATTTAGACTACTCTATCCTATTGCTCCTTTATCTGTTCGAGTCCTGCACCCTGGGCTCACTACGTCGTCCTGTTGCATGGAGACTGGACAAACTGGGGATGGTGGGAGTCATCAGCAGACATCCAGTGATGTCATTAATTTGACATGCCCAGTCTCCAAGCTGCAGGAGGAGGAGCACAACCCAGGAGGAACGATAAGGAATGGTGATTCACCTCATAGCTAGCTGTGAAGTTCCAATGGCGGAAAATTTCTATACAGAAAGGCACAATAAAGTAGCATACCTTATCCATTGGAAATTCTGTAAACCCTACAACATAACTGTGCCTGAAAGGCACTGGGACCATGACCCTAATAGAATTACCGAGAATGATGAGGTTATGATCACCTGGGATACTCCAATTCTGACCAATAAAAAGCTGGATGAGAGGAAGCTAGATATAGTGGTAAAGGAGAAAAACACCAGAACGGCACTGATTATAAAGGTGTCAGCTACAAGCGACTACTCTGTGAATCACATTGAGAGGGAGAAAATATTCAAGTACCAAGAAATATAGTCGGCGATAAGGAAGATGTGTCAGAAAGATACTGAGTTATTTCCCATTGTGTCAGGTGCCACAGGCCTAATTAAGAGGAATTTCCAAACACACCTTGATAAATTACCCATACACGTAACATCTTACGAACTCTAGTGGGAGGCTTTTTGGTACAATGCAAGTACTACAGTAAATCTGAGATCGAGATCATACTTAACATACCCTAGGGCTTAGAAGCGAGGTTCATGACTGTCATGGTATGCACAAAACTCACCCATTTGGAGAAACTGCCCCAGAAAAAAAAAACATAGGAGGTCCACAAAAGTCAGTAAAACAATTAAGTTTTCTATTCTTTTTTCAAACATAAAGCACTATTTCTTATTTGTTAAAAGCAGATCTTGCCACTGAAGGCTCAGGTACCTATCCAACTTTGTAAGCAGTCTTTAGTTGTATTAAATACATTCAGGCCCTTAAATGATACAAAAAAACAACAAAAGAACAAAGCTAGATAAAGTATTGTGCGCCCAGCCTCTCCTCCTTCCAGTTCATATGGAACTACTAGATTCTACTGAGCTATTACACAATTATTTAGCTAGCTACTTTTATATACGGTTTTATCCGAAAGTCAAAGCAGTTTACAAGTTAATTGAAACTAACTTTACATCTTCACACATGCAAAATACAAAAGTCTAAATAGTTAACTTCTAACTCTATAAAGAACTGGGTAAATCAGACCTTGACAAATTTTGTTTGTATTGAGGAACCAATCCAAAATCAGGAGCCTGGCTGCTATCTCCTTGTGTGCCCCCCCCCCCCCCCCAAATTGCTTCCATTCTCTTCCGATGTTCCCCCGTTTGCAAACTCATACATGTCTGGGGAGAATGGAAGAGTGTGAATAGAGATAATAAAGTGTGTCTTATTATGGTAGCAGTAGCTGTATTGAGGCATCTTTAGACAGAAATATGTAGAAAGTGTCTGTGTGCTTGTGTGGTACAACGGTGGTTTGTAGGTTTGCGCCTTTGTGTGGGTGGGGTGCAGGACTGTGGTGCATGTGTAATGCAGAGGTGAGGTACGTGCCTGCGTGTGTGGTACCCATGTACACATCTGTTGGTTGGGAGTGGTGTGTCTGTATCTGTTGGGTGGAGGTAGGGTGTCTGTGTGTGTTTGGGCAAGGGGATGCACCTTTTGGCATACATACACATTGTGCCCTTTTGTCCCTGTATTCATCCTTTTGACTGTCAACACCTTGCACTCTTCCCTCCCCTCTCCAACCCCTTCCCCACCCAGACTCTCTCTCTCTTACTACTACTACTAATCATTTGTATAATGCTATAAGGCATACACAGCGCTATACATATAGATCTAAGACAGTCCCTGCTCAAAGCTTACAATCTAATCAAGACAAAATGCACAGTGAAACTGGGGATTAGAGTATGATAAAATACACTTAAGTAGTGGCAAGAGAGTGAGGATCATCAGAATCCAAAAGCAGCTTCAAAGAGGTGGGGTTTTTGCCTGGATTTGAATAGGGTTAGAGAAGGGGCCCAAAGCACAGACTCAGTTTGTTCCAGGCATATGGAGCAGCAAGATGGAATGAACGAAGTCTGGAGTTAACAGTGGCAGAGAAGGGCACAGATAAAAGGGATCTGCCAGAGGAGCGGAGTTCCCGAGGAGGGGTGTGGAGTGAGATAAGAGAAGAAAGGTAGTGAGGAGTCACAGAATGAATGCACTTGTAGATCAGTAGAAGTCTGAACTGGATACGGAGCCAGTGATGTAACTTGAGAAGAGGGGTTACATGGAGCATAGCGACACTGGTGGAAGATAAGCCATGCAGCTGATTTTTGAACAGATTGAAGGGGAAAGAGATGATTCAGAGGGAGACCAGCGAGAAACAGGTTACAATAGTCAAGGCGACTAGTGAGTGGATAAGGGGTCTTAGTAGCATGAGTAAAATGGAAAGGACAAATTTTCCTGATATTATTAGAGAAAGAAGTGGCAGGTTTTAGCCATCTGTTGGATGTGCCCAGAAAGAGAGAGTAAAGTCAAAGATGTCCCCAAGGTTGCGAGCTGAGGAGACAGGGAGGAGTATAGTGTCATCCACAGAAATGAGGGAGGGCTGTCTCCCCACAGCACTCTCACCCCCTACCATCCATTACCTCCCTCCTTTCTTTTCTTTGTTTGGACTTTTTTTTTTTAAATATCTACTGTCCTTTTAAATGTTTACTGCTCACACACCCAGTCCCATCTAAGGTGAAACTAGACCTTACCTGCTAATTTTCTTTCCCGGAGTCCCTCCAGTCCAGTCGGTTATGCTCACCCACCAGCAGATGGAGACTGAGAACACCAAGCTGAAACATTCCCTCTTAAGTAACCTGTGCCCCAAAGCGGAGCCAGCAGGAACCTCTCAAAGCAGAAGAACAGAGTCCCAAAACCCCCCATTTCTCCACCAACACCAAGCAAAGCAACAACCACATTCCTCCTGAGCATCGAAACACTGCTCCACAAACACAATGCACTAGGAGCAGTGGAGCTCATTTTGAAACTTTTTTTTTTTTTTTTTTTTTTGCAACAGAATACAGTCCATGGACCAAGGAGGCCTGAACGAGGGAAAAATACAGCAGAACACAGGGAAACCCCCAGGCACCAACAGAGCACTGGAGTCCCACCATAAACATATGGCCCGAACTCAACCACACCAAACAGAATGGTTTATGGTTTAGGCATTTGATATACCGCCCTTTACTTATGCTTCCAGAACAGGCACGAAACCAACATAAAGCAGCAGCCAAGTCTCAGGTGGGTCCAGAACTGGAGAGACTCAAGGAGAGAAAATTAGGTTAGGTCTAATTTCACCTTCCTAATCATCCCTCCAGTCCAGTCCAGTCGAGTGGGATTTAACAAAGCAGTGCTACCAAGGGGTGAGTGTACCAAGACACTGGCCTGCAGCACCCACACCCCAATATTTGCATCCTGAAGAGCTGCACATCCAGCCTATGACAACATGCAAACGAATGAAGCAATGACCATGTCACCACCATACTAATGTCCTGAGGCAGAACAAGGCTAGCCTCTGTCCAAGAAGCAGCCTGAGCAGGAGTACGCTTTCAAACCCGCCAGTACCACTAGCACCTTCAGCAGATAAGCCGACTCTGTAGCTTCCTGGATCCAGCAGGAAATGTATACTTTAGAAGCTGCTTCCCCCTTCCCAGGGCCCCTGAAAATTACAAAGAGATGCTCCCAACGTCTAAACCCCTCAATCACCTCCAAATACCTTGAGTGACAGACGCACATCAAACAAATGAAGACTCCTGGACTTTGCCTATCTGGGGGACAGGCAAAGGCTGGTAACACTACAACCTAATTTATATGGAAAGTCTACACCATCTTCGGCAAAATGGAGAGGATGGACAGAGAACCACCTTCCCCTTGGACAGCACCAAATAAGGCTCCCTACATGACAGGGCCTGTAACTCAGATACAGCGCACAAATCGCCACCAAGAATACCACCTTCAGAGTCAAATCCTTCAAGGATACCCCCCTGTGTGGCTCAAAGAAGTGCCATAAGAGCAAAAAGGACCAAATTAAGAACCAGGATGGAAAAAGGGGATGACAAGGCGGTCTCAAATACTTGAGTCTCCCCCCCCCCCCCAAAAGAAAACTGATGTCTCTGTGAGAGGCAAGAGTCTGCCTTTGCATACAACCCCAGAAACAAGCCAAGGCTGCTAATTCCACCTTCAAGAAATTTATGGCCAAACCCTTCTCCAGACCTGCCTGCAAAAAGGCCAGAAACTCTGGAAGAGAAGCCCTAAAAAAGGCCTCATTCTCCACTCATTGCACTATGCCTCAAAAATGCACCAAACCTGCACATAGGCCAACATGACACCTTGCTGCAGGCCCGGAAGAGTATCAACCACCTGCAGAAAATAACTTTTATGTCTCAATCACGTCTGCTCAAGAGCCAGGCCCATAAGCGAGAATCGAGCCACGTCCAGCATCCAAAGACCCCTGCACCAGAAGATCGTTCCCCTGAGGAAGGGGGAGAGATGCCACTACCAACAGCCATACCAGGTCCACATACCACAGCCATCTGGCCCAGTCTGGGGCTACCAACACCACATGCCCAGTGTGAAACGCGACCCACTATAGGGCACAAAAAATAACAGGTCACAGGGGACACACAGAAGAAGCCCGTCGCCTGGCCACAACTGGACCACCACGTTGAGCCCTTCTGCGCCAGCTGATGAAATTGATGACCTTGACATGAGACACAGTAACTATCAAGTCCATCATCGGAACGCCCCAGCACTCCACAATCAGCTGAAAGCCCGACTCAAACATTCCGAGTCCAACAGATGCCGGCTCAGGTAATCTGCCTGAATATTCTTTCGAGCGACATGAGCCGCTGAAAGAAGCAGTGGGCTTCGGCCCATAGAAGAGGTGGGATCACCTCTGCTATCACAAGCAAGCTCTGGGTACTTTTCCTGGTGATTGATGTAAGCCACTGCTGTCATACAATACACTCACTGCCCACTGGCAAACAGGGGGGGGGGGAGGCCTCTAAGGCCTGCCACACTGCCTGTGTCTCCAGGCAATGATGGGCCAACAACTCACCTCCAGATCACCTGCCCTGGACCACCCGAGTGTAGCAGTGAGGCCCCCCAACCGAGCAAACTGGCATCCATGGTCACCACCACCCAGTCTGGAGTCTCGAGGGGCATCCCTACCACAAGCCTTGCCAGATCCGGCCACCAACTCAAACTTGCCCTGGCTTTGCCCTGAAGGGCAAGATGGACCTCCATCGACTGAGCCTGCAGGGACCAATGCAACAGGAGCGCTGCCAGAAGAGACCACATATGCAGCCAGGCCCAAGACACCCCAAGAGGCCATCATCAAGCCAAGAACCTGGAGATAATCCCACACTTCCAGATGTAAGACCCTCCCGTAGCCCCTGCACCTAACTTTGCTATCCTGCCCTCTGGCAGGAATATCATGCCCCACTGCGTGTCGAAGAGGGCCCCTAGGTACTCTAGGGACTAGGAAGGTGTCTGATTGTTCTTCGCCAGACTGACTACCCAACCTAAATCCATCAGCTAGCGAATCACACAGAATCGCCTCCCAACTCTCTTGCAAAGGCTTTACATGGATTAACCAATCATCCAAATAGGGGTGCACAAGGATGCTCTGTTTTCACAGCACCGCTGCTACCACTACTATCACGTTGGTGAAAACTGGGGAGCAGTGGCAAGACCGAACAGCAAAGCCAAAAACTGAAAATGCCCCTGTGGAACTGCAAATCACAGTAACCACTGGCATTCGGAACGAATGGGAATAGGCAAGAAAGGCCTCGGTCAAGTCCAAGGAGGTATGAACTTCCCCCGCCAAACAGCCATCATCACAGAATGCAGGGTCTCATGTGAAAGGGGGAACTCCGAGTGCCTTGACGACCCCTTTCAAACCCAAAATGGGGTGCCAAGAGGTCTTTTTCTTTGGCACCACAAAGTAGATTGAATAACAGCCTCGAACTGCAGGAGGTAGTTGAGCATCAGTTGAACAGCCTGTCCCCTGGACAGGAGCCCGACAAAGGGTCATCTTGAAGGCATATGAGGGGTCTTGCAACGAGAGCATAACCTCCACGGATCACCTCCAAGACCAAAGCATCAATCGTTTTTTGGGACCAGACAGGGTAAAACTGATGCAGATGACCACCTACTGGTTGCACCCCCACTAGGGCTCCCAAACCTTCATTGGGAGGACTTGGCATCTCTGGGGCCACCAGCAGCCCTACCTTTGCCACCTTGACTGCCCCCACCGAAAGGAGGGCCCCTATGGAAGAAACTGGGACTTCTGCGGATTCGCCCATCTGGTCAGGTGAAACTTACACGACTCACAGGCACGACCTTGGGAGGAGGACTCCAGTCCAGCCCCTTTGGGCTTCTCCTCTCAAAAATCAGGCACCTTAGTGATCCCCCCCCCCCCCCCAAAGTCCTTCACCAACTTCTCCAAGTCCTCACGTCCTCAAACAACTTACCTACAAAGGGAAGTTTGCTCAACTGCATCTTGGAGGCCACATTCGCAGACCAGTTCCACAACCACAAAAAGCATCAGGCAGCTACCACAGTGGGCATGGACTTTGCAGATGCTTGAAGGAGGTCATAAAGCAGGTCTGCCAAAAACCAGTCCCAGACTCCAGCTTAACAGTCTCCTCACAGGCCACAGCCTCAGCCAGAGACATTTCTAGAATCCGCTGGGACCACCTCAAACAGGCCCACGCAACATAGGAACCACAGATAGCTTACTTGTAGGGCTAAGGCAGAGACCTCAAAGACCTGCTTGAGCAGCACTTCCATTCATTAGTCCTGTGGGTCCTTCAAAGCCGCAACCCCTCCACCAGAATGGTAGTTTTCCTGGTGACAGCTATCACCAATGCATCCACTCGCAGAAGGCACTCTTGTCCAGCAGGATAGGGTAAAGCTTAACCATGCTCCTACCAACCCACAGCCCACATCAGGGTCCTTCCATTCCTCGTCACTTATTTCCTTGATTGCCTGACAGGGAAGGACTGTGATGGCTTATGAATGCCTTCAAGCAGAGGATCTTCCATCTGATCTGAAGGCTTCAGCCGCAGTTCTTCTGAGCAGGGAGCTCATCCCTATGTAAGATCTGTACAGCGGATGGGTCCCTGCTGGCCAGGGACTTCCCTTACTTCAAATCCTCCTGGTCCTGCTCTTCCAGAAGGTCATAGGAACCCTACAACGATTTTAAAGACCCCAAGGACCTCCCAGAAACCTCATCCTCAAAGTCTGAGGACCTCTCCCTGCACAGGCGCTTTGTCATGACAGAGACTTCGCCCCCCTTCAAGGGAGGTGAAGTCTATGAGGAGGCCCCTTCACCTAGCCCTTGCTGCAGACAAAAAGCCTGATGCAACAGCAGGACAAATTCCAGGGGGGGGGGGGGCAACAGCTACCTCCACTGCCAGCCAGCTCCCCTGAGGCCCCCCCAAAAGCCCCGCAGACATGGGCTGCAAAAGAAATGGGGGGGGGGGGACACCCCAAGAGGCTCCCTGCATTCCAGGACAGGAAAACCAGCAGATTCCAACATGGTGGCCACTCCCAAAGTCATGGGTGCAGCTCCATTCTCCCATTGTGCGACTGCAGACCATAGACCTATCTGCGGCCGCCTCTGGGACCCCAAACTGCCAGTCAATTGATCTATAGCAGCTACACTCTCCCTGACACAGCCGCAACAAGAGGTCAATGTCAGAGAGAGAGAAGCAGGCCGCACATCAGCCACGCTATGGATTGGCCATGTGTGCTGTGGAATGGAATCAACTGATGCTGAGACTTACCCCATTCATTGGTGTACATGTGCTGCTGCTCCCAGGGCTCCACTGAGCTGCCGCTGCTTCATCCCAGTGTAAACTGCCTGCTTTCTGGGTTCTTTTTTTTTTTTTGTAAACTTTATAGGCAGGGACCAAAGGCTCAAACCCTGGCCCCCCTCCCAAAGGTTGAGGAGGAAAAGAAAACTGAGCTGCCACTTCCTACTCGCCCAGAGGGTCCCTGAGGAATGGCTAGGGGAGAAGAGGGGGAGGGACCCAGCTCCACCAGGTCCTGCATCCTAAGGTTGCAGCCCAGCAGCAAAGTCCAGAACCAAGCACAGGCTGTACTGGTCCACCTGCTGGAGAGTGAGAACTACAGGCTCTGCGTTGGGGCACAGGCTACTTAAGAGGGAGTGTTCAGCTTGGTATTCTCAGTCTCCATCTGCTGGTCAATAAGCATAACCCTTATATCTGGACTGGATGGATGGACAATTAGGAAGCTTCTTTTTTCAGCAGGCCCTAGATTCAGCTGTCCTCTGTCCGTGGGGAGTGGCATCTCTGCAGGCAGCCTACTGTATTCCAGGCCATGATCATGGCCTTCCCCTCCTGTCCTGTCCACAGGGAACGATCTCCATGGGCAGACAGGAAGGGCCTCCGCCATGATCATGACTCTTCTTGCTTCTGCCTGTGGGGAATGGGATCCCTATGGGCAGCCTGCTACCTTCTTGATCAATCTCCCACAGGCAGACAGGAGGGGCCCCTAGCCACAATCTCCTTCTTCTGCCTGGGAAATGGGATCCACACAGGCAGCTTGCTGCCTCCAACCGCAATCATGCCCTTCCCTTCCTGTCCTGCCTGTATGGATGGATCAATCTTCCTTGGGCAGACAGAAGGCACCTTTGCAGTGATCATGGCTTTCTCCTCCTCTTCTGTCCACAGGGATCCGATCTCCCGCAAGCAGAAGAATCGTGGCAAAGATCCCTTCTGCCTGCCCGAAAAAGATCAGATCCCCGCAGGCAGTCAGGAGTCATTCTCTGCTGTCTTTGATCGATCCCTTTTTGTACACGAGGGAAGGGGGTGGTAAGAAAATCCCAGGCACCAAGTGTAAATTTCTAGTCTCCATGGCGACCTCACACCTGGGATTTGTCAAGCCCTGGGGTATATAGTTCATACCATCAAGAGGTACTATGCTGTATTATGATGTACCCCGGTGGTGAGTGGCATGCTTACTTTTCTATATTACCAGACTGCTCAATGAAAAGATAAGCTTGGTCTTCGAAAGAAACCAAGTTCTACAGCCAAAAAGCTTCCGAAATAAATTTGGTCACACTTTACTAAGTCTGGAACGCTGAGAAAGAAAATGATGCTTAACACTGTTTATTGACTCTAATTTTCAGTTTACACTACTGGATCAGTACATACGACCTTGACTTTGGAAGCTAAGGATATGCGAGTTATAATGGGAAGGGATCTCAATTGAAACCATAAATTACTAAAATACATGCACACCTTCAACTGGATTTGTAATAAATCTATGTTTTTGTTTGGACAGTATTTGCTTTTCAGGCAAAGCAATTAATAAATGATACAATTTGAAGGTGCTATTACATCATACACAATATGAATTACACCATGTTCTTCCTAGAAGTCATAGATGATGCAATTCTAACTCAGCTTAATTATATCACTCTGTAAAATAAATTGTGCAACTGTTTTTTTTAAACAAACAGGACGTGTCAGTAGTATTTTGGCTGTAGACTAGTCTTCTCAGTGTTTGATTTTTTTCCCGTTTAGCCAAAGCGAGAGATGCCTCAGAACTGTTTGAACAATGCAGATCACTTCTGCTACAATTATGGCAAAGTGACACTTGCATCACAAAAATGCAGTATAACCGCGTTAAGAAAGCCTACCACCTTTTTAGGTTGCAAAATTGGAGATCAAGACAAGAGCTGGGCTCCTCACATATGCTGCAACACTTGTGCAATAAAACTTCACCAGTGGTTGAATAAAAAAAGGAAAGCCATGCCTTTTGCAGTGCCAATGATTTGGAGAGAGCAGACAGATCCTATCAGCAATTGTTACTTCTGCATGGTGCCTCTTGTTGGAAAAGGTTTGTCAAAGAAAAAGTGGACTGTGCAGTATCCAAACATTCTATCAGCTATATGTTCAGTACCCTATGGAGAACTGCCAGTTCTTAATGCTCCAGAATCATTCTCACTTGAGTCAGACGAGGAAGAGGAAGGAGATGGAACTTCTGATCCTGAACATCAATGTCACATGACAGATTTTCTCCCATACTCCTCCTCTGAACCACAACTTATAACACAAAGTGAACTGAATGACCTTGTCAGGGATTTGGAACTATCTAAGAGTAAGGCAGAGCTGTTGGGCTCCAGATTGCAGCAGTGGAATCTCCTGTCAGGCAATGCTAGTGTTTCCAGGTTCCGTAACATCAAAAGGATCTTATTACATCCTTCTTCATGTATGGTGATCTTGTTGCCTGCAACAACATCGATGGTCTGATGGTAGCGCTCAACACCAATCATCATCCAGATAAGTCGAAGATGAATCTTACAGCTGTTTTTCTATATAATGGCAATGTTTTGTCCTAGATTCCAGTTGGTCATACAGTCCATATGAGGAAAACCTATGACAATATTAAACAGCTGTTGAGATGCATAAAACTATGACCAATATCACTGGCAGCTTTTTGATGATTTGAAAGTCGTTGCTCTGTCTACAGATTGGATACACAAAGTACTGCAGTTTTCTCCGTGAATGGGATAGTCGTGCGAAAGTGTCCCACTACATCAAGAGAGATTGGCCACTCCAACAGTCATTGGCGCCTGGAAAGAAGTGTGCAGCATCTACCACTTGTTGAATCAAGGAAGATTTTACCACCACCCTTACACATTAAGCTGGGTCTAATGAAAAATTTGCAATGGCCAAAACAAAACCAGCTTTCAAGTATCTCAGCAGAAAATTCCCAAGACTAAGTGAAGCTAAGATAAAGCTTGTTTGTCCTCATATTCGTGAATTTCTTTGATACATTTAACTGTGCACTACGCGGCAAAGAAGGCATGGAAAGCCTTCCATTTAGTGGCAACAAGTTTTCTCAGAAACAAGGCAGACAACTACAGGGAGTTGGTGGAAAAACTTCCCAATGCATACAAACGTATTGGCTGCAACATGGCACTAAAGCATAGTTACTCACCTGTAACAGGTGATCTCCGGGAACAGCAGGAATTTAGTCTTCACACATATGGGTATCATCGGTACCGACGGAGCCTGCATGGGAACGCTCCCCAGCGTCCAATTAGAAAGCTTTTGGGAGCATCCCACAGCGCCTGCATGCTACCTTCCTGCCTTTCCCAACTGCCTCTCTCCAGTTGAGTTTTAAAGCTGAGACAAAGAGAGAGAGAGAGGGAGGGAAAGAAAAGAAAAGAGAGATACAACTCCTAGGGGAGGTGGGTGGGTTGTGAAGACTAAATTCCTGCTGTTCCCAGAGATCACCTGTTACAGGTGAGTAAAGCACAGTCACTTACCTGTAACAGGTGATCTCTGGGAACAGCAGGAATAAGTCTTCACAAATGGGTATCGTTGGTACCGACGGAGCCTGCGCGGGAACGCTCCCCAGCATCCAAAAGGAAAGCTTTTGGGAGCATCCCACAGCGCCTGCGCGCTGCCTTCCCGCCTTTCCTAACTGCCTCTCTCCAGTTCGAGTTTTAAAGCTAAGACAAAGAGAGAGAGAGAGGAAAGGAAAGATAGAGAGATACAACTCCTAGGGGAGGTGGGTGGGTTGTGAAGACTTATTCCTGCTGTTCCCAGAGATCACCTGTTACAGGTAAGTAACTGTGCTATCTCCAGGAACAAGCAGGAATGAGTCTTCACATATGGGGACTCCCCCAGCTAGAGATGCCTGGGAGATCACCCAGATTGTGAGTCCCTGGAAAGGGCTCCACCTGCACCCATGAACCTCAGGCATCCAGTCAGGGATGGAGGGTAGGAGTTGATTAGGTATGGAACAGGTGTTTGAGAACAGCCTGACCAAACAAGGCATCCCAGCGGGAGTCCTTGTCCAAGCAGTAATGGGCTGTGAAGGTATGAACCGATGCCCAGGTGGCTGCTCGACAGATTTGGTCGATGGACACAGAGTTAAGATGAGCCATAGAGGCTGCCATGGCTCTCACATTGTGAGCTGTGACATGGCCCTCCAGAGAAAGATTCTTGCTCTGGTAGGCGAAGGAAATACACTGAGCAATCCAATTAGACAGAGTTCTCTTGGAGACTGGAAGTCCTAAATGAGAAGGATCAAAAGCAACAAAAAGTTGAGAGGACTTTCTATGTTGCTGTGTTCTTTGTAAGTAGAAAGCAAGTGCTCTTTTACAATCCAGGGTATGAAGATTCCTCTCTGCAGTTGATGCATGAGGTCCTGGAAAAAAGACAGGTAAATACACCTCCTGGTTCAGATGAAAAGGTGAGACCACTTTAGGCATAAAGTGTGGATTAGTTCTGAGGACTACCTTGTCATAATGGAACCTTGTATAAGGAGGATTAGCCACTAAAGCTTGCAACTCACTGATACGGCGAGCTGAGGTGACTGCAATGAGAAAAATAACCTTCCAGGAAAGGAATTTCAAGGAGATAGTGGCTAAGGGTTCAAAGGGTGGCTTCATAAGCTGGCCAAGAACCAGATTCAAGTCCCATGCCACTGGAGGTAGTCTAATGGGAGGTTTAGTCAAAAGAAGGCCTCTCATGAATCTTGCTATAAAAGGATGAGAGGAAATAGGTTGTCCATTGAGAGGCTTAAGGGATGCTGCAATAGCACTCAAATGGACTCTGATTGAGTTTGTTTTAAGGCCTGCATGGGATAAATGCAGTAAATAGTCTAATAAAGAATTCAAAGGTATTGCAAGAGGGTTGAGACCCTTCTCTGCACACCAAATGGAAAACCTTTTCCATTTAAAAGCGTAGGAACGTCTGGTGGAAGGCTTTCTGGAAGCATGAAGGATATCCTTTACTTGCTGAGAAAGGTGTAAATCCTGAAGGTCTAGGCCTTCAGCAACCAGGCTCTGAGATGGAGACTGAGGATTTGGGTGCCACAGGTTCCGTCCTCCTGGGAGAGGAGATCTGGAGCAGACCCCAGGTCCAGGGAGGGAGCTTGAGAGAGATGCAGAAGTAGAGGGTACCACACTTGGCGTGGCCAATGTGGTGCTATGAGGATCATAGACCCCTTGTCTCTCTGAAGCTTGAACAGAGTTTTGGGAATGAGGGGAATAGGTGGAAAGGCATAGAGGAAGTCTTTTCCCCAATGAAAGAGGAAGGCATCCCTGGCCTGAACTCCCTGACATGGAATCCTGGAACAAAACCGGGGAAGTTTGGCATTCCACGGACTTGCAAACCGGTCTATGTCTGGGGTACCCCAAATCCGAAAAATCCTCGCTATCTGGTCCCCATGGAGGGACCATTCGTGTGGAAGCAGAACTCGACTGAGTCTGTCTGCCCAAGAGTTTTGAACCCCTGGAAGATACACTGCCATGAGATGGATTTGATGCTCTCTGGCGAAGGCCCACAATCTGAGAGCTTCGTTGCAAAGCGACAGAGAGCCAGTTCCTCCCTGCTTGTTCACGTAGAACATGGCTACCTGGTTGTCCGTGTGGATGAGGACCGTCTTGTAGCTGAGCAGGGTGTGGAAGACTTTGAGAGCCAGAAAGATTGCTCTGAGCTCTAAAAGGTTGATATGTAGAGATGTCTCCTGTGGAGACCAGATGCCTTGGGTGGAGAGATCTTGTAGATGAGCTCCCCAACCCTTTGGAGAGGCATGTGTTGTAAGGGTTGCTTGGGGTAACACCTGTTGAAAGGGGGACCCCAGCAACAGATTTTGAGTGGACTTCCACCAGTGGAGGGACCAAAAAAGGCGACTGGAGGTTGCTATTTTGTCTGACAGGCAACCTGATGCCTGAGTCCATTGGGTGGATAGGGTCCACCGAGCTGCCCTCATGTGAAGGCGAGCGTAAGGAACCACATGCACTGTGGATGCCATGTGGCCTAAGAGTTGTAACATCTCTCGAGCAGTTAAATGGAATTTTAACTGAATCTGGGAGGCTAACTGCACCAAGCCTAGGCAGCGGGCCTGGGGAAGATAGGCCCTTGCAGTTGTGGTATCCAGTAAGGCCCCTATGAACTCTAGAGACTGAGTAGGGGTGAGATGGGATTTTGGAATGTTGATTACCAGTCCCAGATACTGAAGAACACGCCTTGTGCAGGTCAGGGAAGTCTGGGCCTCTGACTGGGATGGAGCTCGGATGAGCCAGTCGTCCAGATATGGGAATACGAATATTCCTAGAGTGCGTAGGAATGCAGCTACTACTGCCATGCATTTTGTGAACACTCTTGGAGCAGAGGCCAGACCGAAAGGAAGCACTTTGTATTGGTAGTGCTTTTCTTGGTAAAGGAACCTTCTGTGTGTTGGATGGAGGAGGACATGGGTGTACGCATCCTTGAGATCTAGAGAACAAAGCCAGTCTTGACTCTGGAGGTACGGAAGGAGAGTTCCAAGAGAAGTCATCTTGAATTTCTCCTTGCATAGAAACTTGTTCAATTCTCTGAGATCTAATATGGGTCTGTAGCCCCCTGTTTTCTTTGGGATGAGAAAATAGGGGAAGTAGAACCCTGAGCCCTGTTGAAGAAGAGGTACTTCTTCTACTGCCCCTTGGGCAAGAAGGGTAGCAATCTCTTGACCTAGAAGGTTGAGGAGAGATGTTGGAGAATTGAACTGTTTCACCATGGTGTGAGGAGGAAGGTTTAAGAAATGAAGTTTGTACCCTTCCCTTATGATGGAGAGGGTCCACTGCTCTGCTGTGATTTGTTCCCATCTGGGAGCAAAGTGAGCTAACCCTCCTGGGATGGTGAGAGGCTCTGGATTTTCTAGAGCCAGAAAGGCTAAGTTCTCTAGTGGAAAGTCAAAGGCCCTGAGGAGGCTGAGGCTGTTGGGTCCTCGCAGCCTGGGTTTTGGCCTGTTTTGGTTGTTGCTGTCTCTTTGTAGCAAAACCACCTTGAGAAGAGGCCTGACCATAAGTAGAAAATTTCCCTTTCTTTGGGAAAGATCCTTTTTTGAACCTCTTTTTAAAAGGAGCAGTAGTAGACTTTGAAAGTCTATCTAAAGCAGAATTTTCAGCATCCATCTGGTAGGCCTTTGCTTGCCAATCTTTGCCAAACAGGTTTTCGCCTGTACAGGGAAGGTTACCTAGACCATCCTGTACCCAGGATTCCAAATCAGAGGCTTGCAACCAAGCAACTCTGCGTGCACCTATGGCAATGGCCGAGGCTCTACTGGCCCCCTCAAAAGAGTCAAAGGCTGCACAGTTGGAAAACTTGGATACATCCTGTGCATGTTTAAGCCAGGTGATATATTCTTCTCTCTTATCTTGTGACATAAAAGGAGATAAGGTTTGCAGATGATCTGTAACTTCTTTCAGAAACATCCCCATATAGAGACTGTAGGAGTCGATTCTGGCTATAAGCATACTGGCCTGGAAGATTTTCCTTCCAAAGGCATCTAGGGTTCTGCATTCTCTTCCTGGAGGAGCAGAGGAGTGCCTTTTTGTACTCTTGATCTTTTTCATAGTAGACTCTACCACAATGGAGTGGTGAGGAAGCTGAGTCTTATAAAAACCAGGACAAGGAGGAACACGATACATGGTGTCCAACCTTCTGGAATGAGGGGAGGTGGAAAGAGGAGTCTCCCATATGCCCAACATGTGATCAAAAAGAATCTCATGTATTGGTAAGGTGGCTGCCTCTTTAGGAGCTTTAGGATATTGAAGGATATCTAACTTTTTGGCTCTAGGTTCAGTTTCAGAGGTCACTGAGATGGACAGGCCTTTGGCCACCTCCCTAATGAAGCCCTGAAAAGACAAATCCTCAGGAGGAGACATTCTCCTTTTTGGAGAAGAGGGTTCCTGAGGAAGGATCCCCGATGCTTCAATTGAGGCCTTTGAAGAATCAGAGTCTTCAGAGGAATCAAAGTATCGACTGTCTGGATGCTCTCGCAGAGCCCGATACGGATACCGGGAGGTATCGACCTCAGGAGTAATCGGTACCGTGTCAGTACTGATGGACATCACTGGATAGCGTACCGCTGCCGTCGATGCTAATGTCGATGCAAGCGGTACTGGTATCGGAACCGGAATCGGATCCTGTACCAAAATCGGTACGGGTACCGACAACGGGGTTTGTTGCGGTACCGTAGGCGTCGCAGATTGTATGAATGCCGTGATGGCACGCTGCATGGTCAGAATATTCTGATCCATTGACGCCACCAATGTCTGGATGTCGGTACCGGTGGAGAGCATCGGTACCCCAGAACATTGTAACAGGTGATCGGTCGAGGCCGAGCCATCGATGTCAACCTGTGACCCCATAGGTAGTGCTTTGGAAGCCGGAGCCTCCCGCCGGGGTAATTTTGCTGGTGTGGGTTCCTCAAGAGTAAGCCCGGGGGCATCTCTATACTTGGAAGGAGATGAACTCTTTGAGGACCGGCCAGATTTAAGTTTGGTTACCTGAGGATCCATGGGATGAAGAAGCAGCCCTGGAAGACGTCGATGCCACAGAAGCTGCATCGGAGGCAAACAAGACACTGAGCTTAGCTGCCCGATTCTGTAACCCTCTTTTAGACATCATGGAACAGGACTCACAATCCGCAATGGAGTGGTCAGGACCTAAACATTTCAGACACCAGTCATGGGTGTCGGTGACAGAAATAGTGCTACTGCACTTCGTGCACTTTTTAAACCCGGAGGCGGGTTTTTCCATGAGGAAAAATATATCTGTAGGCCTAAGGCCCCAGAAGAAAAAATGCACTGAAGAGAGTAAAAGATTTTTTTTTTTTTTTTTTTTAAAGAAAGAAAAAAGACCGGTGGTACCGGTCCGGAATCGAGAAGACAGACACGCGACTAAAGAAAAAGAAAATAAGAAATTCTTCAGCGGTGACAGGAAACACGACCTGCTGGCTCCACGGAAAAGAAGAACTGGAGAGAGGCAGTTAGGAAAGGCGGGAAGGCAGCGCGCAGGCGCTGTTGGATGCTTCCAAAAGCTTTCCTTTTGGACGCTGGGGAGCGTTCCCGCGCAGGCTCAGGTGGTACCGACGATACCCATATGTGAGGACTACATTCCTGCTTGTTCCTGGAGATGCAACATTGCTTAAGGAGTCAAATCCGTGAGAGGCCTTCTGGATGACCTTTCAGAACATTCAATTCTAATGAAAGGCTCCACTGAGGGATGACCGGACACACAGGAGGGTAAATCTGTTTAATCCCTCTGAGGAAGCAAATGACATTAGGGTGCCAAGGACAACCCCTGAATATGCTCCCAGTAGCATGCCAAGGCTGCAAACTGAACCTTAAGAGAGTTCAGAGTCAAGTCCTGGTCCAAAGCCCACTTGTAAAAGAGCCAGCACAGTATCTAAGTCTATTCCCAGTCAAGAGGGCCCAAGAAGACTCACTTCTCAAAACACCTCCAAGCCCTCACATAGGGCCTCAGCCTCCTTAGCCTATGGGCCTTGAGCAAGGTAGTCATTACTGCATCAGAAATGCCTCTCAAGGGCCAAGCCATAAACGAGAGGGGAGTATTTATTTATTTATTTCACATTTCTTATATACCGCCTTTCATGATATCAAGGCGGTTTACATTGAACAAACTGAAATTACATTGAACAGGGCATTATAACTTGGAGATAACTATTTTACAGAGAACATGGGTAGAGTCCTCCATTATCAGAGACCCCTAAAGAAGTAGGCCCTTCTCCTGCAGAAGCCAGAATGGGAATCCTGCCAACAGCCCCATCAGATATGTGTATCACAGCCTATGAAACCAGTCTGAAGTGACCAGAATCGTCAGGCTTAGATGAATCCTGTGGAGCTCACCAGCGCCAAGGCAGGGAAGACACATTTGTAGCAAAGCATCCAAGCCCACTTACCTGTGGATCACTGCAGCAACCTTGGTACTGTTTCACATGACCATCAGACTGAACACAGGGAGACCCTACCTTTGCACTGCTGAACGCGTGGGGGCTCAACTCCCATTCCTCGGGATCCACCAGGTTCCATCTCAAAATGTTGGCCTGAACACAGTCAACAACCCGTTCTATAGGGGCTCAGACAGAGCCACTAGGTGCACCTCTGCCCAACTGCACAAAGCAGCCACCCAGAGTGCTTAAGAGTTCCTCCTTGTTTGTTGACATATGACACCATTATGGCATTGTCCAAGAGGATATAGACTGCTTTGCTGCTAGTAATCTCCAGTGCCAGATGGATGGTTCTAGACCAGCCAACTGATCAGTCAAGCGGCCTCCTGAGGAGAACACACACCTTATGCGTCATCTGGTCTAGACAGTGAGACTCCAGCCTTTCAGGTTAGCATTGATGCCAGAACTGCCCAATATGGGTCTACCAGGAGGCATGCTGCTCATCAGATGGCAGGCGTGCAGCCACCGTGTCAACTGCTCCCTGAGTGCCTGAGGAAGGAAAGGGGTCTTCTTGAAGAGCTGAGAGCATGGAGACCAGAGGGACAGTAGATAACTCTGAAGCAGGCACATATGTGCCCATGCCCAGAGTTAAAACCATGGGCCCCAGGAAATGAAGATTTCACCCCAGACTGCACGCAAAACTCAGTGAGTTGCATTTGCATTCTGGAGTATCCTCCGTTATGAGGAAAATACAACCCTGAAGAGCGTTGATATGCACCTCCAAATACTAAGCTCCTGATAAAGGATTGCAGGCTGCTCTTGGGATAACTGATCAGCCCCAGGCATTTCAGCACTGAATCACAAGGGCTTTGTCCACTCCCTAATTTTCTAGGGAGTCTGACTGGATCAACCAGTCATCCAGTTAAAGGTGAACTTGAATTCCTTGCTTGTACACTACCAACATCACTTTCAAAAAAGCATCTGCAGCTGTGGCTAAGCCGAAGATCAGAGCCCAAACTGAAAATGCAGGTCCAGGATGCAGAAACAGAGGAACAGCTGATGCTGTTCTGACGGGATTATGAAAGTAGGCCTTGGCCAGGTACAGGAAGGTAAGGAATTCCCCCAGTCCAACAGACACAATGACTGAGTGGACGGTTGCCATTCAAAAATGGGGAACCCGGAGCCTGGAATTGACTGCTTTCAGATCTAGGATAGGCTGAAAGGAACCATGCCTTTCTTGGGCACCACAAAGTAGATGTACTCCTGACTCTCATCTTGCTCTGCAGAAGGCACAGGTATAATGGCCTGCAACTGCAGGAGACACTAATATTTCTTGATTGCCACTCATTTGAGCAGGTAGCCACAGGGAGACTCTATAACAGCATCTGAGAGGTTTGGGAAATTCCAATGCACATCCCTGACCAAGGATCTCTAGAACCCATTAGTCTGATATAATATGGGTCAATTCCAAGAGAAAGTACCAGAGCTGCCTTCCTACTGGCTGTATCTCAGAAGGGCACCACCAGATCGCACCATGAAGACTTACCAGCTCCAGTAGTGGCCAACAAGACTGCTGGGAGCCCCAAAAGCATTGGCCCTTCCTAGGCTGAGATCGATAGGAGGATCAGGCTGTCCTGGAACCTTTGGATGCCCTTGAACCTCCAGGCTCACCAACCCTCCAGCTGCTTGGAAACTGAGATAACTGGAGTCAGGAGGCGGTCCCTGCGGTATTTGTACCGGTGTCATCAAAAGGATGATGTTTCTCAGTCTCCAAGCTGCTGAAGGAGGTGCTAAACCCAGAGGTTCGGGACGGGACTGGAGGGACGATAAGGAACTTTTTTCTTTTTGCAGAGAGGTTGGTAAGGTGAGCGTGGCTGCATTTCCCTGCTCTCTATGGAGAACCCGTTACAAGAAGCAACTTTGTTTTCTCCATAGACAAGCAGGAAGAGAAATAAAGCCACATTCTTTATGATTTCAGAGCTATGAGCCGTGTATGTTCGTCTTTTGTTCATGGCTCAACTACAGAATGGTGGTGGAGCCTTATGAGACAGTTTGCCTGAAAAAAAAAAAACACAAATATATTTAAAGACCGCTTAAAGCTATGTCTTGATGCAAAGACTGATCAAGACAATAGTGATGTGCAAAGGTGTGCACAGAAGACCATTCTGCAGTATTACAAACATCTTGCAGAGGGATATTTCTTGCATGTGCTTTGGAAGATGCTTTCTCTCTCAACTGATGGGGTTCCATTGTTTTAAGGGAGCATCAAGTTTGCTTTTGTGTAACAAAAATTGATGCAGACACACTGTTGGCTATAGTTCTTTTCGATGCTGGATAATCCGGGTTACTAGGATAGTAGGTAATGAAAAGCTGGTTGGTTTTTCTTACATCCTTAGTTAAATGCAAATAATAAGCAAGCACACGTTTGCAGTCCAGTGTATGCAGAGCATATTCTGTGTCTCCTTGTTTCGTATTAGGGAAAAAAGATGGAAGTACTACTGATTGATTGAGATGGGAAAGTGATATTACCTTAGGTAGAAAGAGGTAATTAGATCTTACCTGCTAATTATTGTTCCTGAAGGAACGACAGTCCAGTCCCTTACTTCAGGGTTACGCAACCCTTCCAGCAGCTTGGAGGCTGAGCCCAACCTTTTTGGGGTGGAGCGGTATATATACCACTGGTGCCACCCACCAATTCCAGTAAACTACTGTCAAAGCAGATATAACCAACCTAGATAACTCTTAAAACGTAAGTAATCCAACTCCGGCAAAACCAACTCAATCTAAATAATATTTTTTTTTTTTTTTTTTAAACCAGGAGAAGGTAGTAGGAGAGGAGGTCCAGGGAGAAGGTAGGAGAACTGCCATGGTGCGTGCCTTTCCTCCAGCCTGACCCACCAACCCACCTGAAACCGCCCTCGGGCCGCAGTCCCCTAACAAAGAGAACGGCCGGAATGGCTACAGAACTAGGGAGGGTAGTAGGGACTGGACTGTCGTTCCTTCAGGAACAATAATTAGCAGGTAAGATCTAATTACCTCTTCCTTATCGTCACTCCAGTCCAGTCCCTTACTTCAGGGAAGTACCAGAGCAGTACCAGCCCGGGCGGGATCCGCCATTCCGGAACGTAGCACTGCCTGTGCAAACCTAGAGTCCGAGGAGCTCTGCACGTCCAGCCTGTAGTGCTTGGTGAAGGAGTGCAGAGAGGACCAAGTCGCTGCCCTACAGATATCCAGAGGAGGTACTAGACTGAACTCCGCCCAAGAGGTAGCCTGAGCTCGAGTTGAGTGAGCGCGCAAGCCCCCTGGGGCCTGTTTCCCCTTGAGGATATAGGCGGAAGCAATCGCCTCCCTGATCCATCTGGAAATTGAGGCCTTGGCCGCCGCCTCACCCTTGTGGGGCCCTCCGAACTGTACAAAGAGTCGTTCGGATTTCCGAAAGGGCGCCGTGCAGGAGAGGTAGCGCTTCAAGGCTCTGGGGACGTCGAGCAGATGGAGCTTACTGTCTCCCCCTACTGGACCCTCCGGCCGGAGAGTCGGGAGAGAGATGGACTGGTTGACGTGGAAGGGGGAGATCACCTTAGGCAAAAAGGAAGGAACCGTCCTAAGGACTACCTTATCCCTGAGGAAGGACAGAAAGGGGGGCCGAGAAGACAGGGCTTGCAGTTCGGAGACTCGTCTGGCTGAGCAAACGGCCACCAGGAACACCGTCTTCAGCGTCAGATCCTTCAAGGAGGCCTTCTTCAAAGGCTCAAACGGACCCATGGTTAGGGTATTCAGTACCAGGTTGAGGTCCCAAGGGGGTATGACCGATCTTCGTTGTGGTCGGAGCCGCTTGACCGCTTTCAAGAATCTTGCAACGTCCGCGTTTGCTCCCAAGGCTTTTCCGCCCACCTTGCCCCTATAGCACGCGATGGCCGCCAGTTGTACTCTCAAGGAGCTGTGAGCTAAACCCTTGTCGAGGCCCGCTTGCAAGAACTCCAGCACCTCCGGGACCGAGGCCGACAGGGGATTCTTCCGGCGTTCTGTACACCATGCCTCAAAGATACGCCAGACTCTTACGTAGGAAAGACAGGTGGAGCGCTTCCTCGCGCTCAACATGGTCGCGATTACTGCCGGTGAGTAGCCGCGCTTCAAGAGTCGCGCCCTTTCAATAGCCATGCCGTAAGCGAGAATCGATCCACGTGTGGCATCTGAACCGGTCCTTGCTTGAGTAGGTCCTTCCTGACCGGCAGGCGCCATGGTCGGTCGGCGATCATCCTTACCAGATCCGCATACCAAGGACGGCGAGGCCAATCCGGAGCAATGAGGACTACTAGACCCTGGTGAGCTTCCACCCGCTGGAGGACCTTCCCGATTAGAGCCCAAGGGGGGAAGACATAAAGGAGACCTTCCGTGGGCCACCTTTGAGACAGGGCGTCGAGGCCCTCGGACATCCTTTCCTTTCTCCTGCTGAAGAATCGGCTTGCTTTGGCGGATGTGAACCGTGCCATGAGGTCCATTACTGGGGGACCCCACCGGGCCACTATCTGGTCGAAGACCTCTTGATGCAGTTCCCACTCGCCGTGATCTATCTTGTACCTGCTGAGGTAATCGGCCATGACGTTGTCCGTACCGGCCACGTGCTGTGCTGAGAGTGCCTCCAGGTGGACTTCCGCCCACTTGAACAGGGAGTCCGCTTCCTTTTCCAATGCCGGACTGCTGGTACCTCCCTGGTGATTGATGTATGCCACGGCGGTGACATTGTCGGAGAGGACGCAAATCGCTTTCCCTCGCACTGATGGCTGAAGAGCCCTGAGCGCCCGCGTGACCGCTCTCAATTCCAGTCGGTTGATAGGCCATAGGGATTCTACTGCTGACCACCGCCCCTGGACAAACTGGTCCTCGAAATGAGCCCCCCAGCCTGCCAGGCTGGCGTCCGTCGTCAAGAGTACCCACTGAGGAGGTTCGAGGGGCATTCCACGACTCAAGTTCCTTGGGCACCTCCACCAGAGAAGAGTGTGTCTGGTCCAAGGAGCACAGGGGAGCTGCCGCGACAAGGGGTGCTGTTGAGGGGACTACCGCCGCAATAGGGACCGCTGTAAGGGGCGCATGTGAGCTCTGGCCCACGGGACGACTTCTAATGCCGCCGCCATGGTTCCCAACAATTGCAGGTAATGCCTCGCTGAAGGAAGCCGTCTGACCATGAACTGTGAGACTAGGGTTCTCAGGTCCTTTAGCCTTGAGCTGGACAGAAAGACCCTGCCTTTGCCTGTGTGGAACCTTGCTCCGAGATATTCGAGCTCCTGTGATGGAACCAAACTGCTCTTTGCTCGATTGATGACCCATCCTAGTTCCTCCAGAACTTGAACTACTTTGGCTGTTGCCTGGCGACTTTCCTCTTCTGACTTTGCCCGGATCAGCCAGTCGTCCAGATAGGGGTGCACTAAGATTCCCTTCTTTCGTAGGGCGGCCGCTACTACCACCATCACCTTGGTAAAGGTTCTGGGCACTGTTGCTAGCCCGAAGGGTAGCGCCTGAAATTGAAAATGACCTTGAGGGACAGCGAATCTGAGGAACTGCTGATGGGCCTTGCTGACCGGGATATGCAAGTACGCTTCTGTCAGATCCAGCGATGTTAAGAACTCTCCGGCCCTCACGGCCGCTATCACTGATCTCAGGGTCTCCATCCGGAAGTGAGGTATCTTGAGACAGCGGTTGACCTGCTTTAGGTCCAGGATCGGGCGAAAAGAATCCTCCTTTTTTGGGAAGACGAAGTAAATCGAGTACCGACCCGTACCGCATTGGTCTGGGGGCACCGGAACTACGGCCCCGAGAGCTATGAGGCGGGAAAGAGTCGACTCTATGGCTTCTCTTTTTGCTGCGGAACCGCAGGGAGACTGAACAAACGCTGGGAGTATTTGCTTTGCAAATTCGAGGGAGTATCCTTCTCGAATCACTTCTAGCACCCATTGATCGGACGTGACTCGGGACCAGGCGGAAAGAAACTGCCTCAGGCGACCGCCTACCGGCAATCCGTCCTCCCGGGCCCCCTGTATCTCATTGTTGCTTTCTGGGACCCGAGGAGGAGGAGGAGGAAGAGGATGAGAAACCTCTGCCCCGAAACCCTCTGGAACCTTGACCCCTAGAGTTAAAACGACCCCTGAGGAAAGGATTAGGTCTGCTCGAGCGAAACCTCCGGGGTTCTCTGGATTGGTTCCGAGCCGGGGCAGAAGATCGTGTTTGCTTGATCCTGTCCTCCGGAAGTCTGCCGCCCTTGGACTCGCCCAGGTCCTTTACTAACTTGTCCAAGTCTTCTCCGAACAAAAGTTTCCCTTTAAAGGGGAGGCGACTCAGGCGAGCTTTGGAGGAGGCATCCGCGGCCCAATTCCGGAGCCACAAGTAGCGTCTGGCTGCCACCACCGAGGCCATGTTTTTTGCTAAGCTCCGGATGAGGTCATACTGGCTATCCGCCAAGAAGGCCGTACCTGATTCCAACCTTGCCGAGTTGGCTAGGACCCCATCGGAAGAACCCTCCTCCGCCTGGAGTTGCTGAGACCACCTCAAACATGCTCGTGCCACCCATGCTCCCGAAACTGAGGCCTGTAAGGCAAGAGCGCTCACGTCGAAGGCTTGCTTAAGGAGCGTGTCCAATTTTCTGTCCTGGGCATCCTTCAGCGCCGCGCTGCCCTCCACTGGGATGGTGGTTTTCTTCGTTACTGCAGAGAGCGCCGCATCCACTCTGGGGGACTTCAGAAGCTCTTTGTCTGCTTCAGGGAGGGGGTAGAGCCGGGACATGGCCCTGACTCCTCTCAACGCTGACTCTGGTTGATCCCATTCCTCCTGAATCATCCGACGCACGACTCTGTGGACAGGGAAGACCTTCTGACGGCCTGAATCAAGGGATCCTCCAGGGCTTCATCCTCTGCGGGGGCATCCGAGGCCACGTTGAGAGCTTTCAGGGAGTCATTTATTAAAGCGGGCAACTCCTCCCGCCTGAATACTCTGATTATGCGAGAATGGTCCTCCTCCGGGATCTCCCCTTCCTCCAGCTCCTCCTCTTCCTCCTCCTCCTTTTCCGAGGCCTCCTCTTCTGGTAAGTCCTGGGAAAGCGGAGTGAGGGGCTCTTCAACTACCAGCCTGGGACGCTTCGAGGGAATCCCCGAGTCCTGGGAGTTAGATCTCATGGGTCTGACCAGTTTGCCTTGAGACGAAGGACCCGCTTCCCCTGGGCCAAGACCCTTCTTACGCAGGCAATAGGCCTGGTGCAGCAGGAGAATGAAATCAGGGGAGAAGTCCCCTGCTCCCCCTTCCCCTGCAGGCAGGGAGGAGGAAGGAGCTGGGGGAAGGGGGGTCTCTGAGTGCGAGGGAGGGGACAGCTGGGACGCTACTTCTCCCTCTGAGGGATCAGAGGACCCCTGCGAGGCCTGGGACATGGCCAGGCTGATTTCCTGTTCCACAGAGGAAGCGACAGCAGCGCAGCCCCTGCAGACCCCCGCCTCAGATGCAGTACCCCTTCTAGTGCTACAAGAGGGACACCTCGGTTTGCCCGTCATGTTCTTGGGAGAAATCTCTTAGTTGTCTCCCCCAACAGAATGTTACTGTTCCCCCTCAGACTAAACTAATTCAATAAATAAAATTAAATCCAATTAAGTTACATTAAAATAAATTAACATAAATTAAAATAAATTAAACTAAGTTAGGCTATTAACCGGCCCCCCCCTTACAATATTAGACCCTGAGAAGTTCTCCGGGAATAGGGGGGACCGTTGCAATATTTCCCCCTCAATTTCTCATTAAACGCTAAAATAAGCTGCAGCAGGGAAACTTGCTAACAGCTTAAGCTGTGTACTTGCGGTTCAGGAGCTCTTCAATTCCAGGCCCGAGACCACCGTTCTCCTTAGGGGCTCAACACGTGCTAGGCCGCAGCCACGTGGAGCCCTCGATGAATCGCCTGCAAACGCTGGCCTCTGCTGTCCCCCGTGCTCCGGCGGTGAGGGGAAGGGAGGAGACTGAAGCCCGAACGATTTTGGAGCTCCCGCTGCCCGCCGCGCTTCTCTTCTCGCCGCTGAGCAACAGCGCGCCGCCGAAAGTAAGAGAAGGGGGGCTGAAGAGGATTCCGCTCTCTCCACGTGTACGGCGCGTCCTCCAGCGCTCAGCCGCCAGCTGGGCTTAGGCACGAGGACGGGCCGGATCTGAGGCAGGCAGGCCGAAGAATAGGCAGCACGGGCAGTGAGAGGAGCTCTGGTCTTTCCTCCTTGCTGCTGCAAGATCCGCGGAGAATCAGCTTCAGTACGCCGCGGGGAGAGAGGGGGGGGAGGGGGGAGGAGGAGAAAGGAGTACTCCGGAGGGAATCAAGTAAGGTAAGATTCCAAACAAAGATTCTGAAAAACAAATGAATTAAATAAATTAAATAAATCCAACTAAAATTAAGTAAATTAAATAAAAACGGATTTAAGAGGAAGGAAGGACTCCAGTAAGCCCTAGGCTTACGGGACCCTCCAGCTGCTTGGAGGCTGAGTATACTGGAATTGGTGGGTGGCACCAGTGGTATATATACCGCTCCACCCCAAAAAGGTTGGGCTCAGCCTCCAAGCTGCTGGAAGGGTTGCGTAACCCTGAAGTAAGGGACTGGACTGGAGTGACGATAAGGAACTTGGGGTGCATTCCGAGAAGTACCCTATTATGGAAGAATTGGGTATATGGAGGGTAGTGTATTAGAGCTTGCAGTTCACTAGCTCTTTTAACAGATATGACTGCCATGAGAAAATAGTAATTACACTTACCTGGTAATTGTAGTTCCTTATCGTTCCCCCAGCTTAGTCCTCCACCTCTGGGTAGTGCACCTCCTCCTGCAGCTTGGAGTCTGGACCAATCAAAATTTGTCCTTTCTAGCAGTAGCTTGCTAGAACTCCTCCTCAGCCCCAGTGTGTCCAGTCTTCACGCAGCAGGAGGACGTAGTGAACCTAGGTGCTGGGCTCACTGGAGAAACAGATAAGGAGCAGTATAGTTAGCTAACGTTTTCTAGATCTGAATTATTAACTTCTATTGGCTTTGGTTTCTAAGGGCTAGGAACCTCTAAAATTTAATCGGGGATGTCACTTTAAGAGAAAAAAAAAACAAAAAACCGGGGGCTAATTTTAACAGAGCAGGGTGAGCTCCTTGGAGGCGTCCCTCTCCTGTCTAGCCACAGCCCGGTTAAGCCCTATCTGATTTAAGGATCTCTGTCCCAGGACATTTCGGGGCAGAGCTCCTTGGGCAGCGCAACGCTGGGCCGAGTACCGGTTCTCTTTTCTTAGCGTTGTCGGAGACATTATTTTCCAGGTAATTTCTCATGCTGACGCAAAGGGGTTTACCATGAGTTCTGCGAGGACTATGTTAAGGTCCAGGTCCCACATAGGAGATGGTGGATGTACTCATGGTCTCATGTTCATGAGGCCTTTTATGAATTCGGAAATCATAGGGACTGTGGACACTTATTTGTCCATCCTTCTATTCACTCATGATAGGCCACAACTGCAGCTGAGTGAATGCAAATAGATGAAGTCTGGAGACCCTACTATGAGAGGTGATAGGGATATAGAAGTATTTGTTCAATGGAGCATGAGAAAGGGTTTTGTTTGCAGACTGTAACCCAGCACACAAATCTTATCTATTTGCTTTGGTATGATTTGCAAGTCAACTGGATTCCATGAGAATATCCTTTACTGGGTTAGGAAATTGTAAGTTCTTTGTAAGTTGCCATTCATCCTCCAAGCTGTTAGTGAGAGACTCTAAAAAATAGTAATTAGATCTTACCTGCTAATTGCTGTTCCTGAAGGAACGACAGTCCAGTCCCTTCACTTCTGGGTTGCGTAACCCTTCCAGCAGCTTGGAGGCTGAGCCCATCTTTTTGGGGGATGGAGCGGTATAAATACCACTGGGACCACCCACCCACTCCAGTATTCGATTGAAAAAGCAGATCTAACAAACTCTTACTGGAAACTTAACTATAAAAAACTCAAACCTATGTAACAGGCATATATATTGAAAAATCTTTTTTTTTTTTTTTTTAATGGAAAACCAAGGAGAGGAGGCCTGGGAATAGCCTGAGGAGATGTCTGCTTCTACCCGAGCCGGCTTCCTCCCGGACTTCTTCCTGCCGTACCGGAGCTACGGCCCCAACGATGCCTTGCCCTGAACCCGAGGTGTGAAACGGTTGCCAGAACGGGTGGGATCAGGGACTGGACTGTCGTTCCTTCAGGAACAGCAATTAGCAGGTAAGATCTAATTACTATTTCCTTATCGTCACTCCAGTCCAGTCCCTTCACTTCTGGGAAGTACCAGAGCAGTTCACCCCTGGGAGGGTTCCGGCATACCGGACTGAAGAACCGCTAGCCCGAACCGGGCGTCCGCTGCACTCTGCACGTCCAACCTATAGTGCTTGGAGAAGGTATGCAGCGATGACCAAGTCGCTGCCCTACAGATGTCCAGCGGAGGTACCAGGGAAAATTCCGCCCAAGAGGCCGCCTGAGCCCTAGTGGAGTGGGCCCGCAGCCCCCCCGGAACCTGCTTCCCCTTCAGGATGTAAGCGGAGGCAATCGCCTCTCTGATCCACCTGGAGATGGAAGCCTTGGCCGCCGACTCCCCTTTGTGCGGCCCTCCAAACTGGATGAATAGACGGTTGGACTTTCGGAATGGCGCTGTGCGCGAAAGGTAACGTTTCAAGATTCTCTGGACGTCTAGAAGACGCAGCCTGTCGTCTTTACCTATCTGCCCCTTAGACGCTAAGACTGGCAGGGTAACTGTCTGGTTCACATGAAAAGGAGAGATACCCTTGGGTAAAAAGGACGGTACTGTACGCAGAACCACCTTGTCCTTGAGAAAGGCCAGGAAGGGGGGCTGGGACGAGAGCGCCTGCAATTCTGAGACCCTTCTGGCCGAGCAAATGGCGACCAGGAAAACTGTCTTTAGAGTTAAATCCTTTAAGGAGGCTCTCTTCACTGGCTCGAAGGGTTCCCCGACCAAGGCACTTAGCACCAAGTTGAGATCCCAAGGAGGGATGATCGATCTCCGTTGCGGACGTAGCCGACTAACCGCTCGTAGGAACCTGGCAACGTCCAGGTGCGCCCCTAAGGGTCTGCCCCGGACTTTTCCTCTATAGCAAGAGATAGCCGCCAACTGAACCCGCAAGGAGCTATGCGCCAGACCCTTTTCGAAGCCTGCTTGCAAGAAGTCCAGAATCTCCGGAACCGAGGCCGAAAGCGGTTTCCGACGATGCTCCGCGCACCAAGCTTCGAAGATGCGCCAAACTCGTACATAAGAAAGACAGGTCGAGCGCTTTTTGGCCTTCAGTAGAGTCGAGATTACCGCTCCTGAGTAGCCTCGTTTTAGCAGCCGCGCCCTCTCAATAGCCAGGCCGTAAGCGAGAACCGATCCACGTGAGGCATCCGGACCGGACCCTGCCTCAGCAGGTCCCTTTTGAAAGGGAGCCGCCAAGGACGGTCGGCGAGCAGCCTGATCAGATCGGCATACCATGGGCGGCGAGGCCAATCCGGAGCTATGAGAATTACCAAGCCCTGGTGAGACTCTACCCATTGGAGAACTTTCCCGATCATAGCCCAAGGGGGGAATACATAGAGAAGACCCTCCGAAGGCCACTTTTGAGACAGGGCATCTAAGCCTTCGGACATCCTTTCCTTCCTTCGGCTGAAGAATCTGTCCACCTTGGCTGTAGAGAACCGTGCCATGAGGTCCATGACTGGGCAGCCCCAAAGGGCTACTATCTGGTTGAAGGTCTCTTGTTCCAGCTCCCATTCCCCGTGGTCTATCTTGCACCTGCTGAGGAAGTCGGCCGTGACGTTGTCCTCTCCCGCCACATGCTGCGCTGACAGAGCTAGAAGCCGGGACTCCGCCCACTGGAAAAGAGAGTCCGCCTCCTTCTCTAAGGCGCGACTGCTGGTGCCTCCCTGGTGGTTGATGTAGGCCACCGCGGTGACATTGTCGGAGAGAACTCGAATAGCCTTTCCCTGCACTAATATCCTGAATGCCTTGAGAGCCAGAGTGACAGCCCGCAACTCCAGTCTGTTGATGGGCCACTGTGATTCCCACTGTGACCAGAGACCCTGGACGAACTGGTCCTCGCAGTGCGCTCCCCAGCCTGTCAGGCTGGCATCCGTCGTTAACAACCACTGATGGGGATCGAGGGGCATTCCGCGGTCCAGGTTCTTCGGGCACCTCCACCATTGGAGGGACTGCTTGGTCCGTGGAGCGCAAGGTAACTGCATCGAGAGGGGCTGATGCTGAGGAGACCAACGACGCAATAGCGCCCGCTGCAGCGGTCGCATGTGGGCCCTGGCCCATGGCACCACCTCTATTGATGCCGCCATAGTTCCCAGAACTTGGAGATAATGCCAGGCTGAGGGATTTCTTCTGGCCAGGAACTGCGTGATTAGAATCCTTAGATCTCTTGACCTTGACTGTGACAGGAACACCCTGCCCCTGAGGGTGTCGAATCTTGCTCCGAGATACTCGAGTTCCTGAGAGGGAGTCAACCTGCTCTTTGTCCGGTTGATGACCCACCCCAACTCCTCTAAGACCTGAATCACTCTGGCCATTGCCGAGTGGCTCTCCGGAGCTGACTTTGCGCGGATTAGCCAATCGTCCAAGTAGGGGTGTACTAATATGCCTTCCTTCCTTAGGAAGGCCGCCACTACGACCATTACCTTGGTGAACGTCCTGGGAGCCGTGGCAAGGCCAAAGGGCAGGGCCTGGAACTGAAAGTGGCCTCTTGGTACTGCGAATCTCAGGAATTGTTGATGGGACTTCCTGACCGGGATGTGCAAGTAGACTTCCGTCAAGTCGAGGGAAGTGAGGAACTCCCCTCCTCTCACGGCCGCTATGACTGAACGTAGGGTCTCCATCCGAAAGTGAGGTACCCTGAGGCAGCGGTTGACTTGTTTTAGATCTAGGATTGGCCGAAAGGAGTCCTCCCTTTTCGGGACCACAAAGTAAATCGAGTACCGACCGGATCCGTATTGGTCTGGGGGTACTGGAATTACCGCCCCTAAGTCTATTAGACGGGCAAGAGTAGACTCGATCGCTGCCCTTTTTTGCTGAAGCTCCGCAGGGCGACTGAACAAAAGCCGGTGGGATTTGCTTTGCGAATTCTAGCGCGTAACCTTCTCTGATCACCTCTAGAACCCATTGATCGGACGTGACCCGGGTCCAGGCGGGGAGAAACAGCCTCAGGCGGCCGCCTACCGGCCGTCTTTCCCCCTGGACCCCTGACCCCTCATTGTTGCTTCCTAGGGCCCGAGAAGGAGGAGGAAGAGGAGGAGGAGGAAGCTCCAAACCCCCGACCTGCCCCTCGAAAACCTCTGAAACCTTGTCCCTTAGAGGGAAACCGGCCCCTGGAAAAGGGGTTTGATCTGGCGGTCCGAAATCTACGCGTCTCCCTAGGCTGAGTGCGCACAGGGGCTTGGGAGCGGCCTAGTCTCGGTCTATCTTCCGGAAGCCTACCTCCTTTAGACTCGCCCAGATCCTTGACCAGCTTCTCCAGATCCTCCCCGAATAAAAGTTTCCCTTTAAAGGGGAGTCGACTTAGCCGCGCCTTCGAGGACGCATCAGCTGCCCAATTACGTAGCCACAGATAACGCCTAGCCGCCACCACCGAGGCCATGTTCTTGGCTAGGCTTCTGATGAGGTCATACTGACTATCCGCCAAGTAGGCTGCGCCGGATTCCACTTTGGCGGAGTTTGCCTGGATCTCGGCCGAAGAGTCCTCTGACTGAAGCTGCTGAGCCCATCTTAGGCAGGCTCGAGCTACCCAGGCTCCTGACACGGAGGCCTGTAATGCAAGGGCACTTACATCAAAGGCTTGTTTCAGGAGTGTATCCAGCTTCCTGTCCTGTGCGTCTTTTAAGGCTGAACTGCCCTCAACTGGGATAGTCGTCTTCTTGGTGACTGCAGATACCGCTGCATCCACCCTGGGCGATTTTAGCAGTTCCTTATCTGACTCTGGGAGAGGGTATAGGCGGGACATGGCCCGGACTCCTCTTAGACTGGATTCCGGTTGGTCCCATTCTTCCTGGATCATCTGGCGTACTACTCTGTGGACCGGAAAGACCTTCTGGGATTTCCTAATGGCCTGTATTAAGGGGTCCTCCAATGCCTCCTCCTGCGATGGTACATCTGAGGCCACATTGAGTACTTTTAAGGATTCATTAATTAGCGCCGGAAGCTCCTCTCGCCTAAAGACCCTAACTATCCGAGATTGATCTTCTTCCGGGATCTCTCCTTCTTCCAGCTCCTCCTCATCCTCGTCCAAATCCTTCACCGAACCATCCTCCTCCGGAGTCCCCTGGGAAAAAGACGGTAGGAGGTCTTCCCCGTCCAGCCGCTGACGCTTAGAAGGGATGCTGGATTCTGGATTGATCGCCCCTAGGAGTCTGGATGATCTCTCTTCCCCTGGTGTGGCCACCTCATCTGCCCCTAGGCCCTGCTTGCGCAGGCAGTAGGCCTTATGGAGTAACAGGATGAAGTCAGGGGAGAAAAATTCTCCGTCCCCTCCTGCACTCGAGGGAGGGGGAGGAGGAAGCAGAGGAGGATGCCATGGGGAAAGATTGGGGCTTAACTTAGTAGGCCCTTACCACCCGAGCCCAATTTCCCTTAGGGCTCAAATCCTAACAAAACCCCCAGGAGATCTAAAGGGATTACCTTAACTAAAACCAATTGGTCTGCCCAAAAGATAATGGCGATTAAAAAATAAATCAAATAGACATCTAGCATGAAACTAACCAAAATACATCGAAAATAATAAAATTAATAAAAATTAATAAAAAATTAGATACAATTAGTGGCTAGCTCTCGTTTGTCTCCCTAAGGGAGGTACTTGCAGTTTGCAGATTGCCGATCCTGGGCCCGATGCTGAGAATCCCACCCGAGGGCTCTACACGTGGTAGGCCTCACCACGTGGAGCCTGCTCGGGGAAAAAAGACTCTGGCGTCTGCCTGCACTTCCCCGCTGCGACCGGTGCTGAGTCCTTAGAGAATCACGAGTGCGATCGCCGTCTGATCGCACCGTGAGAAAACCGGGGTACCTCGTGGTTCTTCTCCGCGGTCAGTCGCGTCGGGCCGGGATGTAAGACTCCCCTCCGGTTGTCGTTGCAGCCTCTAGCGCTCAGCCACCTTCAGGGCTTCGGCGCGAGGCTGTTTTTCCCCCACGACGGCAGAGCAAGGAGTGAAGGAAGCCGGGTAGAGCAGAGCACCTCCTCGCTGCTACAACCCAAGGCTTTGCTCTGCGAGCCGCGGAGCTTGAGAAGGGGGGGGGGGAGGGAGAACAATTCTTAAAGGAGCAGAGCCCCTAAAATCGCCAAATAAATAAAGGAAATAAAGGAAAATTACTGAAAGGTAAATTAAACACAAATTAAGTTAAAAATTAAGGAAACTAAGCAAATTAAATGTAGGACTCCAGTAAGCCCCAGGCTTACGGAACCCTCCAGCTGCTTGGAGGCTGAGAATACTGGAGTGGGTGGGTGGTCCCAATGGTATTTATACCGCTCCATCCCCCAAAAAGATGGGCTCAGCCTCCAAGCTGCTGGAAGGGTTACGCAACCCAGAAGTGAAGGGACTGGACTGGAGTGACGATAAGGAACTGGGATGAATGATCCCTCGTGCCTGTGTTAGAAGGAAGGCTTGCAGTCGTAGAAGCATGGGGGGGGGGCCTTGACATGAGAGAGAAAAAACACACAGTAACCAAATTTGTTTGAGTCAGCATGGAGCTATCAGAATCATTTGTGCTCCTCCTTCCCAAACCTTTTGCAGTACTCGTGGGACGAGTGGGAATGGAGGGAAAGCATAAAGGAGACAGACAGTCATTCCATCAAATTATAAAATGCATCGTAGGACAGTTTGCGTCCTGCTGGTTGAATTAAGCAGAATTACTCACACTTCATGTTGAGGTGTCAAACATATCTATCTGCAGTTGTCCCCAAGATTTGAAGATATGGCGAGTTACTTGAGAGTGCAGGGACCATTCATGTGGGTTCAATTGACAGCTTAGAGAGTTTGATATCTGATTCTCCTTCCCCAGGAGATAAGCAGCTTGCAGTGATGCTTTTATGGAACAAGCTATTGTTTTGGGTCTTTTTGTAATAATTTATTGCAATTTCTCAGATTCCATAATCAAAACAGAGCCAAGGAAAAAAACACTTCAGCCCACAAAAATAAAGGCAAAATACAGGCAAATAAAAAAAATCAAGTTAGGCAGTACAGGCAGAATTATATGCCACAGCCAGCAACAGCTGATAGGTTCCTTCTCTCCCTTTGTAAAAAGGGATCAAGATGCTGCTTGGGTTTTATAAATAAAAAAAGGAAATTTCTGAATCACTAGAAATGCAAAAACATGGAAACTTTCACACAGAGGAACCTCCCAGAGCAAGAACCCTAGGCTTTAAAGTCAAAAACACCTTGTGCTAGAGTTGAGCCTCTTGAGAAAAACCAGGAAATATTTGTACTGTAGAAACCATATTAATATTCTGTGAACTATCATTAAAATCATCTGTAATACCTGAATATTGGAGGATGGCAAACAAATAGAAATTACACTTACCTGGTAACTGTAGTTCCTTGAGTGACGACAGTTTAGTCCTCCACCTCTGGGTAGTGCACCTCCTCCTGCAGCCTGGAGACTGGACCAATCAAATCTTCATCCCACTGGATGTAGCGAGCTGGAAATCCCCATCAGCCCCAGTGAACTATTGACAAAGCAGACTCAAAGAGCAACAAAGTAGCCAACATTTTTTTTTTTCAAAATCACCAGAACCAGGAACAGAACATAACCTGCCCTTTAACGGAAACAGGGATTGAGATCTGCCCTAGAAACGCTCTTCCCCCTTGCCGAGTCTGGAAACAGATAGAATTTGCCAAACCCCCAAAGGGAACAGAAAGTAAAACTCACCTGCCAATTCGCCCCACAACCTTGACTACGTGCCGAGCTAGCCACAAAAACTGAGGGCGGGAATGAGGACTAAACTGTCGTCACTCAAGGAACTACAATTACCAGGTAAGTGTAATTTCTATTTTCTTATCGTTCCTCCAGTTTAGTCCTCCACCTCTGGGATGTAACAGAGCAGTACTAATGGGAGGGACCCTGCCAGCCGGCACGCAAGACTGCTGACCCGAAGCGGGCATCCCCCGCCGCCAACACATCCAGCCGGTAGTGTCTACTGAAAGTATGCAACGACGACCAGGTGGCCGCCTTGCAAATCTCCACCGGCGGGACCAGACTGTGCTCAGCCCAGGATGCCGCTTGTGCCCTAGTAGAATGAGCCCTGAGACCCATAGGGGCCGGACGCCCCTGCAACACGTACGCCAAAACAATAGCCTCCTTAATGCACCTGGAAATGGATGCCTTGGCCGCCGCTTCTCTCTTCCTAGGCCTGCCAAACACAGACGATCCGATTTGCGAAAAGCAGCAGAAACCGCCAAATAACGACGCAAGGCCCTCTTTACGTCCAACCGACCCAAACCGCGATCCAACGGATGCCCCACTTCTGCTTACAAAACTGGCAGAGACACTGTTTGATTCACATGAAAGGGAGAGGACACCTTAGGTAAAAAAAAGAGGGAACTGGTCTAAGAACCACCTTTTCCTTCGAAAAACACAGAAAGGGTGCTCTGCACAAAAGAGCCTGCAACTCCGAAATGCGCCTAGCCGAACAGATAGCTACCAAGAAAACCACTTTAAGAGTCAAGTCCTTGACGGAAATCCGAGACAAAGACTCAAACGGTGCCCTTCCCAACGCTCGCAAAACTAAGTTGAGATCCCAGGACGGCACTGAGATCCGACGAGCTGGGCGAAGTCTGGACACTGCTTTAAGGAAACGCACGACATCGCCATGAGCACCTAGAGCCACGCTCTGGACCTTACCTCTATAGCAGGACAAAGCCGCCAACTGCACTCTCAAGGAGCTGGCGGCCAGTCCCTTGTCAAAACCATCCTACAAAAAACTCAAACACCAACGATACGGAAGCTGTAGAAGCACGAACATGACGTCTGGAACACCAGTCCTCAAAGATCCGCCAGATGCGTACATAGGCAAGCGAGGTCGACCGCTTTCGCACTTGAAGCAAAGTTGCTACGACCGATCTAGAGTAGCCCTTCTTCTTTAGCCTCGCCCTTTCAATAGCCAAGCCGTAAGCGAGAATCGATCCACCTGCGGCATTAGAAGAGGCCCCTGAACCAGGAGTTCCGGCGACAACGGGAGACGAAGAACCGAGCCGCCTTCGCAGACCGGCACGTAGCCATCAAGTCCATGACTGGCACGCCCCATCGTAGAGTCAATTGGGCGAAGACATTGGGATGCAACTCCCACTCTCCAGCATCCACCTGAATTCTGCTGAGAAAATCCGTCGTCACATTTTCCTTGCCAGCGATGTGAGCCGTCGATATCGCCTGCAACCGCATCTCCACCCAGGCAAACAGTCCTTCGGACTCCTCCTTGTCCACGCTTCCTGTGCCGCCTTGCCAATTTATGTACGCCACCGTGGCCGCATTGTACGACAACACTCGTACAAGCTTGATGCGTCACCAGCTTTTCGAAGCTCTGCAGAGCTAAGAACACCACCCTGAGCTCCAGACGGTTGATCGACCAGCTGCTCTCCTCCGTCGTCCACTTCCCCTGTGTGAACTGATCTGCACAAATGTGCCCCCCAGCCTGCTAGACTCGAATCCGTGAAAAGGAGAAGCCACACTGGCTGCTCCAACGGCATTCCTGCCTGCGAGACTGTGGGACGAAGCCACCACTGCAGCGCCTGTCGGATGTGCCAAGGACAAGGGAGTCATTTGTTCAGTGAGTCAGACTGATTGGACCAACGACGGAGCAAGGAGCGCTGCAGAGGCCGCATGTGTAACCTGGCCCACGGCATGACCTCCAGCATCGCCGCCATCGTCCCCAACACCTGGAGGTACTTCCATGCTGTTGGCACCGCGAGCCTCCGGAAGGCCTGCACAAGACGCCGGAGGGTTAGGGCCCGGCACTCTGTTAGAAAAACAGAACCTCTCCGGGTATCGAACTGTACCCCCAAATACTCGAGAACCTGAGTCGGCGATAAATGAGTCAAGCGGGTTGACCACCCAGCCTAAACTCTGAAGAAAGCCCACCACCTTTGTGGCTTTCTCGCTATCAGCCTGGGATTTTGCCCTTATCAACCAGTCGTCGAGGTAAGGATGAACTAAGACTCCTTGCTTTCGCAGCGCCTCCGCCACCACCACCACTACCATTATTTTGGTGAAAACCAGAGGGGCCCATTGCTAAACCGAAGGGCAGCGCCTGAAACTGAAAATGTCCCCAAGGTAGGGCGAACCGAAGAAATTTCTGGTGAGATGCTCTGATGGGAACATGGAGATAGGCCTCTGAAAGATTGAGAGATGTGAGATACTCTCCCTGACGAACCGCCACCATGACGGACCGCAGGGTTTCCATGCGAAAATACGGAACTCTGAGACAGCGATTCACCCCTTTGAGGTCCAGGATAGGCTGAAGAGAACCATCCTTCTTTGGCACCACGAAATAAATGGAGTAACGTCCCACTACGTATTCCGCGGGCGGCACCGGGACGATGGCTGCTAGCTGCAAAAGGCGGTCTAAAGTTTGACGAACCTGCAAGACCTTTGTCGGACCTCTGCAGGGAGAACTTACGAACGAATCCAGCACCAGCCTTGCGAGATCCAACACATACCCGTCACGAATGATCTCCAAGACCCACTGGTCCAACGTTATGCAGGTCCAGGCAGAAAGAAACCTCCTCAGCCGACCTCCGATCGGTTGTCCTTCTGCCGGGACCCTCTGTCATTCATTGTGGTTTCCGAGCGGCTCCCGAAGATGCTGCTGTGAAACCTCTACTTGCCCCACGGAAACCCTGAGCCCGGGATAGAAACCTTCCTCTTTGAGAACCCGTGAAACGGGGGGAGCGAAATCTTCGAAAATCCCGAAACTGTCCCCGAAAGGACGTGGAAAATTTTCCCTGCTTGGGCTTGTCCTCCGGAAGCCTACCCCCTTTGGACTCCCCTAAATCTTTGACTAACTTATCCAGATCCTCTCCGAACAATAACTTCCCTTTGAACGGAAGCTTACCGAGCCGAGACTTGGAGGAACCGTCGGCCGCCCAGTTTTTTAGCCAAAGGGCCCTCCGCGCCGCTACCAGAGAAGACATAGGAGTGGAGGAGTGGCCTAGTGGTTGGGGCAAGGTACTTCAGGCCGGAAGGTCAGGGGTTCAAATCCCACTAGAGGACAGCAACCTTGGGCCGGAAGGACTGGGGTTTCTAGTCCCACAGGTGCTCCTTGTGGTCTTGGGCAAGCCACTTAACCCTCCATAGCCCATGTTCCCTGTAAAAAAGTTATCTCCAAGTTATAATGCCCTGCTCAATGTAATTTCAGTTTGTTCAATGTAAACCGCACTGATGCAGAATAGCGCGGTATATAAGAGAATGTAAATAAATAAATAAATACTATTCGACAAGGCCCTGATCAGGTCATAGTGCACATCTGCTAAATACCCCGATCCGGATTCCAAACGCTGGAGCTCCCACGCGTCGTCTTGCTCCATCGATGTCAACTGCCTCAGGCGCTGGACCCACCGCAGAAAGGCCCTAGCTACCCAAGCCCCACAGATGGATGCCTGCAGAGAAGCTGCGTCCGCTTCAAAGGACTGTTTCAACAGGTCATCCATCTTTCTATCCTGCGACTCCTTCAAGGCTGCACTGCCTTCCACCGGAATCGTGGTCTTCTTTGTGACCGCCGAATCAACCTTCAGGGCACGAAACCTTTCCTTATCGCCGTCCACTAAGGGATAGAGTCTATTCATAGTCCTTATGCCTTTCAAACCTGCTTCACGATGATCCCATTCGTTCTGAATCATCTGATCTATCACCTTATGGATGGGAACCACCACCTGTGTCTGGCGCACCACCTGAATAATAGGATCCGCCGAATCCTCTTCGGGCGCGAAAGCCGAAGCGTTTGCAGGACCTCTGAAATGAGGGCCGACAACTCTTCTCTCCGAAACACTCGAATGATCCATGCCTGATCCTCAGGTTCAGGAATCTCACCTTCCTCTAAATCGGTCTCTTGAGTGCCTTGTCAACCCCACTTTCACGTTCCGCTAGCCCAGACAGAGCACAGGGAGAGGGAAACGACCCAGAGCCCGGTAAAAGACCTTGCCTCTTGCGACAGAACGCCTGATACATGAGCAACACAAAGTCTGGCAAAAAATCATCCATCAGCGTAGGGATCCCAGCTACCGAAGAGGTGCCCAGCAGCCCAGGCGCCCCCTCTAAATCCGGAGCGGCTGGGCCAGCCATCCAAGCTTCACCCTCCAGCTCCTTTCATGTGTCCGGTAGGACTGAAGCTGCAGTCCCCTCCATTTGCTGGTCAACAGTAAGGGATACTGAAGCACAGGAGCGGCAAATACCTGTCTCCGTAGCCGTGCCCCGACGGGTGCCACAAATTACGCACGGAGGCCTCGCTGACATGGACTAAAGAGCCTGCGAGTTTCAATGCTACTGAAGGCAAAAAGGTATTCTATTGAGTAGTGGCGTAATCATCTTATATCCTGCTTTCTCCCCAAGAATGTTCCTCAGGCAGCCCTCTTCACTGAGCCCACTGGGGGGATGAACTCATCACCTCTGAATCAGCACGCAATGAACTAACCAGCACGCCACTCCTCTGTTTTCTGCTCCTTCTCTTTTTATTTTGTTATTGATTTTTTTTTTTTTTTTTTTTAAAGAGAAACCCTGATTCTAAACCAACTCTGCCACTAACAGCCTCTAAAGAGTCCCGACCCACTCAACAGCAAAGAAACCAAAAGAAAAACCAGAGGAAAATAAGAAAGGAAACAAAAGAGCAATAATGAGAGCTTAAACTAATCGGGATCACGCCGGGAAACGGCACTGCCGGCTTACCAGGGAAACCACTGAGGAAACCATGTGTGTAAAATGGCTACGGTTTCCCTCAACGATTTTGGCGTGCTCTGCACAATGGGCCCCGAAGCACCACAGAACTCAGAAACTGCGTGCCAACGACCCCTCCCCCATTGCTCCCGGCTTTTACCTGCTGAAAAATGCTGCCGCTGCCTTGATCGCCAAATTAAGCAGGAACGCTGCAGAGCCTCTTACATGTGCTCGGCAACGGTCCCGGAGCTGGCGTCTACACGCTTTCACCAAGCTAGGGGCTCTACCCCATCCAGTCAAGGGGTAAAAGATCCTAATTAGCAAAAGCCGCCAGGGGGGAACAGGGAGACTTGGCAAGGTAGAATCGCTTAAGGGCACAAACCCCTTCCTTGGTCTTTTTTTCTTCTTTTTTTTTTTTTTTAAAGTCACAGCACCCAAATACCAATTTCACCAAAATCAAATCAAATGAAACCGATCAGAACAGAAAATCAGTTATTAGCCTGCTCCTTATTAGTTCCTCCAGTGAGCCCAGCACCTAGGCTCACAAGGTCCTCCTGCTGCATGGAGACTGGACACACTGGGGCTGATGAGGATTTCCAGCTCGCTACATCCAGTGGGATGAAGATTTGATTGGTCCAGTCTAAAGGCTGCAGAAGGAGGTGCACTACTAAACTGAAGGAACACCAATTTTTAAAAAGGGTTCCAGGGGTGATCTGGGAAAATACAGACCGGTGACGTCAGTACCAGGAAAAATGGTATAAACCATCATAAAGAACAAAATTACTCAGCACGTAGATAGTCATGGCTTAATGGGAGACAGCCAACATGGCTTTAGACAAGGAAGATCTTGTCTTACTAATCTGTTATGTTTTTTTGAAGGTGTGAAGAAACAGGTAGACAAAGGTGAGTCGGCTGATATAGTGTATTTAGACTTTCAGAAAGCCTTTGACAAGGTCCCTCATCAGAGACTTTTGGCAAAACTAGAGTCTTGGGATAGCAGGCAGTGGACTATTGTTGATCAGGAACTGGTTAAAAGATAGAAAGCAGAGGGTAGGGCTAAATGGCCAATTTTCACAATGGAGAAAGGTGAATAGTTGTGTACCCCAGGGATCTGTGCTGGGTCCGCTGCTTTTTGACATATTCATAAATGACCTGGCAAAGGGAACAAGTGAGGTTATCAAATTTGCAGATGACACAAAACTATTTAAAGTTGTTACAACCCAAGAGGATTGTGGAAAATTGCAAGAGGATCTTGATAAATTGGAAGACTGGGCATCAAAATGGCAGATGAAATTTAATGTGGACAAGTGCAAAGTTATGCACCTAGGGAAGAACCACCCAAACTATGGTTATACGATGCAAGGTTCCACATTAGGAATCACCACCCAGGAAAAAGATTTAGGCGTCATTGTGGATAACATGTTAAAACCCTCCGCCCAGTGTGCAGCGGCAGCCAAGAGAGCAAATAGAATGCTAGGTATCCTAAGGAAAGGAATGGAAAATAAAACAAAGGATATTATAATGCCTCTATATCGTTCCATGGTGAGACCGCACCTTGAATACTGCGTGCAATTCTGGTCGCCGTATCTTAAAAAGGATATAGCGTTATTAGAAAAGGTTCAGAGAAGAGCCACCAAAATGGTAAAGGGTATATGGAAGAATACTCCAATGAAGAAAGGCTAAAAAGGTTAGGGCTCTAACCTGGAAAAGAGACTGCTGAGGGGAGATCTGATAGAAGTCTATAAATTAATGAACGGCGTGGAATGGGTAAACGTAGATCGATTGTTTACGTTATCAGAATATAGAAAGACTAGGGGACATGCAATGAAGCTACAGAGTAAACTATTTAAGACTAATAAAAGAAAATATTTTTTCACTCAACGTGTAATCAAACTCTGGAATTTGTTACCGGAGGATGTAGTAAAGGCTGTTAGTGTAGCTGGGTTTAAAAAAGGTTTGGACAAGTTCCTGGAGGAAAGGTCCATAAACCATTATTAAGAAGGGACCCAGGATATCAATGCTTGACCCAATACAAGCATTGTGGAATCTGTGTCTTTTGGGGAAACTGCTAGGTACGTATGACCTAGACTGGCCACTGTTGGAAACAGGATACTGGGCTTGATGGACATTGGTCTGACCCAGTATGGCATATCTTAAGTTCATAAACAGCATATCCATATTGCTAAAACACAAATGCAAGACCATGTTCCAATCCGGTTAAAGGACGAAAGTCACAAGCAGAGCAGTCTTTCTATAATAACTTCAAGTGAACTATCAAGAAAACCAGTCAAATCCATTGAACCGTGCCCAGCAATAGGGTTCTGAAATTATAAGATTTCAAAGACAGATACTGAGCCTGAGTCACAGATGGAATAGATTCTGAAGGAATCTTCAAAACCTCTAAAAAGTATTTTCGCAGCATATTGGTCGAGGCAAGAATAGGAGACTTAGGAAAATTTAGGAAGTGTAAAATTATTGTGTCTTCCCTGGTTCGCCAACCCCTCCAATTTCCTTACCAACAATAATCCATCTTTGGCCACTACCGCACCAAGATCCAGTTGTTCAGACTCTGGGTTTCCAAGAGTCCCAACCTTGCCCCTTGCTGAATCTGCTCCTGCACCAGACCATCCACAGCCCCAGAAAGTTTAAGGAAATTGACTTTACTTTTACTCACACCTATGTATTCATAGTTACTACTGCAGGACTCTGAAGCAAACCGGGACTCCAAGCACCAATATTCTCCTCTCCAATGGCATTCCCCTTCACCACCACAGCTCCGGAATGATGTTCCCCTGGAGTTTCCAGCAGTAGCAAGCCCAACGAAAAGGAGGCTGCAATGGGGCCTTCCTTGACACGAGACATCTCTCAGCACAGCGCATTGTTCAGGGCTAAGGGAAACACCTTTGAAGCAAAGGAAGGATGAAGACAACTTAGCCAGGCCTGCTGAAGTGGACTGCCCATGAGTCACCCACGTTGCACACCCCCAGCAAGATTGTCTGGTGGGAGAGTGGAGACACCTGAGAAGCTGAGGCATGCTTCTTTGGTTTCAGCTTTTTTGAAGGCAATTCTCTGCTTCACGGTAAAAGCAACCAGGGAGCATCCTAACACAACGTCATCTTGTCTCTGGCATCACTCCTATGCTCCAAATTTTTAATGCTTCTCGACAAAAGGAGTAGGGAACTGGAGCCCCACTGCATCTTGATGTGAGACATAGCTACTTTGCTGTCCGTTCTGATCATCACCACTTTATTTGTAGCCACATCTTGAATGCCTGTACAGCATTGTAAATCGTTCAGCATTCTAGTAAGTTGATGTAGTGGATATTTTGAATGCTCCAGCATTCCCAAGTGCTGAGAGTGAAGAGGTGTGCTCCCCATCTCCAATTGGAGGCATCTATTGTCAGGACTATTTCTGGTAGTAGGAACACAAAGGGTTAGCCTACCATGAGGTTGGAAATGTCCACCCACCATGACAGGTACTGATGCACTTCTTGTGAGACTGGGATTTCTGTCTTCATGAAATGTCATCTTTGATTCCAGCAAAGTTTCAAATGCCATTACAATGTTCTCATGTGCAATTGTGCAAGGAGTAAGATATGCATCGCTGCCATGTACCCTAAGAATTTGAGCACAGTTCAGGCATGGACTAGATGTGCTTTGTGCTTAAGGAGCTGAGGTGGACGATAGTTGCTGCTCTCAACTTAGACAGAAATGCTCTTGCTCACCCTGTATCTATGTCAACTCCTATTCTGCACTGGGACGAGTGTTGGATTTTTGGTGTTGATTATGAATATGAGATTTTGTAGTAGCTTCATGGTGTACTGAAACAGATTACTGCTTCTTTGGTTGGACCCAAAACCAACCAGTCGCCCAGGTAAGGAAACAGAAATGGCCTTCCTTTCGTAGTTGTGCCGGCAATGTGTAAAGATTCTGGGAGTTGAGGAAAGTCCGAATGGAAGAACCTTGTACTGAAAATGTTGGTTTACGAACACAAATCATAGGTATTGTTGGTAATTAACATGTACTGGCATATGGGAATATGCATCCTTTAAAAGCGGGGAGGCCAAATAGTCATCTGTGTCTAAGACAGGCAGCATGGTAGCTAGAGTGTTAAAAATAAAAAAGTTAAAAATTAATATATAAACAAGTTGAGATCCTACAGATCCAGAATAGGCCAAAGGCCTCCAGGTCTTTTTTGATATGAGCAAATAATACAGAACAGAATCCCTGCTTGTTAGTAAAAAAAAAAAAGAGACTTCCTCTATCGCACTGCTGGTAAATTCAATTTCTTGATTTTGTTTTGCAGAATTTCTTGATATTCTATAGTATACGTAAGTGAAATTGGTCTTGTAACCATGAGTAATGACAGCTAGGACCCAAGTGTCAGTGGTGATCTTTTCCCAAGCCTTCCAGAACTGTTGGTTATGACCTCCCCTTTTGGAGGGTCATCAAAAATTAAGAGTCGTCTTCATCAAGGAAGACACTGTAGAAGGCTGTTTGCATTCTCAGGGACATTGACACAGGTTGTATGGTAATTGCAGGGGGACGCTGTGGTATAAGCCTGAGATATTGTTGGTACCTTCTTTTGGGAAAGAATTGCTGGAAATAACGAAAGGGTCTTCGGTAGGGTTGTTGAGATCTTCAGTAAATCTGAAGATGTTTGAGGCACTACCATGAACTCTTTGAAAGCTGAATTATCTTTGAGCTGTCAAACTTTTCCATTACTTTTAGAGAAACATAGAAACATGACGGCAGATAGAGACCATAAGGCCTATCCAGCCTGCTCTTCCATACCAACTACTAGAGTCCCTTTTTTCTCTTTAGAGATCTTCTGTGTGTTTGTCCATGCTTTCTTGAATTCAGATACTGTCCTCATCTCTACTACCTCTACTGGGAGACTATTCCATGCATCTACCAATCTTTTTGTACAGAAATATTGCCCCATATTACTCACAAGTATCCTCTTTAACCTTCATCCTATGCCCTCTCATTGCAGAGCTCTCTTTCAATTGAAAGATAGTAACATAGTATATGACAGCAGATAAAGACCAGTATGGTCTATCTAGTCTGCCCAGTAAGGTGGCTAGTTTTTCTGTCACTCCGTACAGGTCATCCCCCCTCTATGCCTTCGTTTAGGGTTGTACCCACCACTCTGTGCAGGTCACCCCTCTCTACTTGATGTATCAGAAATAATTAAATTAATTTTTATTTATTTTATCCTCTTGCAATAAAGGGCTCCACTGTGTCTGTCCCAAGCCATTTTGAATTCCGTCACCGTATTTGCCCCCCACCACCTCCACTGGCCTCCAGAGGCTCTGTCTCAGTACTGTCCATGGACTGCCCCGGCATAATCTGGATAGTGTCAGGTGATCAGAGGAAGTATTTGGCGGCACTATCTGTATAACACCACTGAACATGCCTCTCACCGGGACTTACCCGTTAACAGGCCTTTCTAACTGGATGTCCGTTCAAATAGTGAAAGATGCTCTATCCCTGTTCATTTATTCCATGGAGAGATTTAAACATCTCTATCATATCATCCCTCACCTGTCTTTCCTCCAGAGTATACTTAAAGATTTCAATAAGTCTGTCCCCATACACCTTACAATGAAGCCCACTGACAATTTGATAGTTACCCGCTGTATCGATTCCATCCTGTTTATATCCTTATGAAAGTGTGATCCTTCAGAATGCACACAATACTCCAAATGAAGTCTCACCATAGATTTATAGAGGCGCTATCATCTTCTTTCTTCTAGCCATTCCTCTCCCTATGCACCAAGCATCTTTTTTTTAATAACCTTTTTAAAAAAAAACACCTTTTTCAAGTGTGTGTGTATTTGCTTGATGTAACAAAGGAGTACAGGCAATAAACAGTAAGGGAAAATACACTCACAGCGAAATGAGAAAATATAAAAGTACAGCACTCCCATCTATCAGCCCACAAGTAGGAGGAGGAGATCCACTAGGGAAATAAGGCAAAATCGAAAAAAACAAAATACAAAGGAAAATAAAAAAAAAAGATAGACAGCGTGACTCCTATCTTCCGCCAGATGAAACTCTGACCACCAAAGAACCAGAGGGGCTACGAGAGTCCAAAAAGGAACGTAACCGTTTAGACTCATAAAACACATACCTAGCACTAGCTGATTTCAAACAAACATTTACATGGAAACCTCAATAGAAAAGAAAAACCCAAGGAGACCAGGGCGCATCAGAAGAAACTGATGCCTCTTAACTTGTGTAACAAAGGAAATACCAGGAAAAATACAAACCTGATCAAGGAAAAGCTTTTTTCTATTACAAAAATAAAGTCTCAAGAGTCCAAGCCCAATCTGGCTCCAAGACAAAGGTGAACATCAAAGTTGCTCCCTGTGACCCCTCAGCTGTAGAATCTTCCAAACCTTGAGTCAAAATTACGGTGTCCAGTGAGACACCCTCCTGCTCCCCATCAATTGAAACACTACTAGATCTCTTTTTAACGGGAAGAAATACTCCTTTGAGGTGGAAGAGAGCATTCTCAGGCATCGCCAAAACATCCAAGAGGTATTTCTTAAACAAATCTGCAGGGGGAGTAACAGCAGACTTGGGAAAATTAACACAAGTTTAACCGTTTGGAGAAGTTTTCAAGCTTCTCCAACTTATTATGAATACCAGAGCTGTCCATCATTAAGGACACACTCGGAGAATTAAGAGTCTGTACCTGGGCATTTAAATGTCTACCGTCAACTCAGCTCAAAAAAAGCCTTCATTCTGCAACTGAAGTTTATTCTGAAGAGCTTGAGTGGACTCCTCTACTATGTTCAGTTATTTGGACATCAACCTCTCCAGCAAAACAATGGCGAACCAAATTGCATCCAATGTGACCACTGCCAGCTTCATCCAGGCACTCACTTTCCCTGGGAAGGATGACCCAGAAGCTCCCCCACGCTGCTGTGTGCAAAGATCTTCTCCCGATGCCATTGTGCCACTCACAACACTAATTGCAACCAGAGGAATCCCCTTCCCCACCACAGCTCACCGGACACCTCCAATAAGACAGCATGTAAACCTGTTACTGACAGCTCCCCCGCACCATGCTCAACACCTCCAGACCAGGACTCGGTAGGAGGGGGCTGGAAATGTACAGGGCTTTGCAGCAAGATAGGCTGACCCAGCAGAATCCGCTGCTCAGGGCTCGGGCTCAGACCTGTGTCTGCGGCTGAAAAGGCTGCCTCAACGCCAACTCCAGCAACTACTTTTCTCCTTCTACAAACTGGAGCATCCTGTCTCTTTAAATATAATCACTTTAAGAGGAGTAGGAGTGACAGGAAAGTAATGGAAAATAAAACAAAGGATATTACAATGCCTCTGTATTGTTCCATGGTGCAACCGCACCTTGAATATTGTGTGCAATTCTGGTCACCGTATCTTAAAAAGGATATAGCGTTATTAGAAAAAGTACAGAGAAGAGCCACCAAAATGGTAAAGGGGATAGAAGGATACCCCTATGAAGAGAGGCTAAAAAATGTTAGGGCTCTTCAACCTAGAAGAGAGATGGCTGAGGGGAGATATGACAGAGATCTATAATGAATGGAGTGGAAATGGTAAACGTAGATCGATTGTTTACCATCATCAGAATATAGAAAGACTAGGGGACATGCAATGAAGTTATAGGATAAACTATTTAAAACTAGTAAGAGAAAATATTTTTTTCACTCAACGTGTTATCAAACTCTGGAATTTGTTATCAGAGGATGTAGTAAAAGCTCTTAGTGTAGCTGGGTTTAAAAAAGGTTTGGACAAGTTCCTGAAGGAAAGGTCCATAAACCATTATTAAAAAGGACCCAGGATATCACTGCTTGACCCAATACAAGCATTGTGGAACCTATGTCTTTTGTGGAAACTGCTAGGTACTTATGACCTATATTGGCCACTGCTGGAAACAGGATACTGGGCTTGATGGACCTTGCTCTGACCCAGTATGGCATATCTTATGTTCTTATGTTGATTTGTTGGCCGCGTTGAGAGCCAGATCCAGCCCTTGACAGAATGGAAGCTATTCCTGCCACTTTAAACTTTCAGAAGGAGCACATTGAGATCCCCTGCCAGAGCCTATTCTGGCGCCGGTGGAGTCCGTAGTGAAGCAATCAAATATTTTGCCATTCTCTATTTGCCAGTGAGAAACCCACAATGTCAGGCAAACTAAAAACACTAACAGTGCTCCATAGCATTTTCACTTTCTCTTATGTTTCTTTTTTCCAATGTCAGATTGCTTTTTTATATTTAGATTGTGAAGAAAAGGAGCGCTCTGCACTCTGCGGACAAAAACAGACTGAGGGACCAGACAGACACATGTGCAGTGAAATCTCAAAAAGACTTCTCAAGCCAGAGGGTGGTTCCAGACACTCTGGCAACATCAAAGACATCACCATAGTGGGGCTGCACTTCCTTTCCTGCTAGTCTATGGAGAAACACTGTTGCAAGACATTCCTTCCTTTTGGCATATACATTTTCAGGATTTTTATGAACATATGTTTTCTATGGCGGCCCCCAAATTACAAAATAAGCTGCAAGAAAAACTATGAATCAGACATTTTCTCATTTCGGAAGCAGTTGAAGTCACAATTGTTAGTCAGGCTTACTCCACTTTTGTTATGGCATTAGAGAAGTCAGATTCTTGTATTGATGCTGTACTCAATCAGGGTTCGTCTGTAAATTGGTATGTTTTATTGATGTTAATTTGATGCAAATCTGATTTTATGTAGGTTTTATTGTAATCCACCTAGGAATTTAGAACAAAATATAAATTTTAAATAGCTAGCTAGATGGGATTTCTTATTCTTCAATTAGACATGACCGCTGCATTTGATTCAACAGATTATCAGTTTCTCCTTGAAAGACTGCATGAGACTGGCTCAACACTGGATTGGTTTACATTTGATGATGTGCAAATTATTCTAACACGTGACAGGGATGTAAAATAGACATCCCAACTATCAAGAGTACATTTGGACAAACTAGCAGGAAGGATGTAAAACACAAGTTAATTCTTAATGCTAGGAAATCCGTGAAACTTTTTTCCACACAGCATACTCCCTGTAAGTATAAAGTATACACACTTTACTGCTGACAATCCGATTATTTCTGTCTTTCTTCGCTCTTTGATCTATCAAATCTGTCAAGACATATCTTGATAAGAAAGCATTAACACTCATTCATGCACTTGTTTTAAATCAGGGGTCACCAACCTGCCCACAAGGTCCCTTCGTGCGGCCCGCGAGGCTCTACCCCGGTTAACATTACGTGCGGCCCGCCAAGGATTCCCGCCATTGTATCCACGCGCTCGCTGCTCACCGACGACCACCTGCAAGCGTCCCTTCTCCTGTCAGTGTCATCTGTGAAGCCGGACTTTAAGCGTTTGTCTGCTAGCATGAATCATCAGCCATCTCATTAAATTCAATAAAGGTGATCAGCCATTGTTTTCATAATTTTGCGTTTGTTGTTTTTTTTCGCGGGGGCGGGGAGAAGGGGGGTGCGGCCGGCCCGCGAGGCTCCCGGTAGTCGGCTGTGCGGCCCGCGGCCCTCTGGAGATTGGTGACCCCAGTTTTAAATCAAATGGATTATTTTAACGCCTTCTTAATTGGAACCCCTCAATACTCTATAAAACTACTTCAGCTATTTCAGAACACTGCAGTTAACCTCATATACAATGCAAAACAATCTGACCATGTTACTCCTTTTGATAGAGCAACATTAGCCGCCAAAAGGATTAAATTCAAAATACTAATGTTTGCCCATTGTACTTATTCTAGTTAACCCTTTTCCCATATTTTCGTACCAGGCTCCTATTCACTAGAACGCATAAGATGACTTTTCCATTCAACTATCAAGAGAAGAAATATAAGAAGCTTGTTAAAAACATGGCTCTTTCAGCTTTCTTTTGCTGATGATTTAGACTTCAACATAATGGCAAGACTTTTAGGATACTATCTTCTCAGTCTGCAGGATTACTACTACCCTAGAGACATGCTGCCCCTGGGCTTTCTGTTTATATTGTTTCAGTCATGTATTCCTCCTAGTGTTCCTGAAAGACAATAATTCAGTGTTTTCACAATGACAATTTTGATCTGTGTTGTGCTATGTGTCAAAATGAACTTTGTGACTATAAATGACCATGATGTTCCTCTGACTACTCAAATGGCAGTAGAGCAAATGCTGATAAAGTAAATACATTGCATTTACTACATTTGTTAATGGCTATCTTTTCCTGAAAATAAAAAAAAGTTGAAAAGCCTCATAATATTTAAATTTACTTATTACGCAACCCCACTGGAGTGTATGGGTTAGAGCACTGGCTTGGTAACCAAGCGTCCAGGATTTGACTCCTTGTGGCCTTGAGCAAGTCATTTAACCATCCTTTGCCTTGGAAGAAAGGCCTGGCAATCTACTTCGTCACATTGCCAAGAAAACCCAGGAGCTGCTGGGTCACCAGGGGTCACCACTGACTCAAAAGCACACTTTGCATTTACATTGCAGTCACATTATTAATCAACAAATCTCTTTGAATACCATACTATTAAAAAACAAAATAAAAAAATAAGAATGGTTCTCTGAGGACAGGCATGATGAACCCTATCTTTATCCTAAGCGAAGTTCAACTGCAAGCAGTACTAATAGTCAAGAACTGCTAGTCTGCAATGAGCCTAGCTTAAAAGGATATATACAAATTAACCTGCTATTAGTACCATAGAGATACTGTTAAACTTTTTCAGAGTCGAGGGTACAAAACATGAAGATATTTTTTAAAAATTACATAGAAAGCTACAAGAATATCTGATTGACAATTCCTGTTACCAAATAAAAGGAAGATACGTTTTCTAATGTTGCTGCCATCTGATATCCTAATCATTTGACAGACAAAACCTATGAATGTTAGGCCCCTGTTTACTAAGCATTTCCCACATAGACACAAAATGGGAAAATCCTTTAGTAAATGGGCCTCTTAATTTAATGGGATAGAGAAGACTTCCATAAAATTTACTGAAAAATTACACTATAAAATATGAACTTCATATTTGGGGCACAATATGATATATTTATGTTCTTACTTATTCAAGTTGACCTCCTGAAATGTAAGCCTCAAGGGAGATTTCATGATCTTCATATTTATTTTATACCATAACACAACTTGGGCATTTAATCAGCATAAATGAATTTGATCAGACTAGATCGTGATATTAGGCGAATGGACAATACATGCCAACATACTAGATGCAGAGTAAGTTGTAGATGTGCAGCACAAATTATATTAACCAAAAAGGGTTTTTTTCTGGTTTTTAACCAAACCTAAAAAGGAAAATTATCAGATATTTTGCAACAACCTAAATCAGTTGAGAGTGAAAAACTAACTTCCTTTAAAAATAACGGCCGTCACTGTAAGCTTAGCTATGACAACTGCATTAGCACAGGTATGGGTCACATATGAACATGAGGGGGTGGTGGTTAAATTGAACATACGTTATCAACGAAGGTGCACGAATCCTATTTAACTGTAACCATCACGCTGATAAAGCAGTGTTAATTTACTCAAATGCAGGGAAATGGATTGCCACAGAGCTAGCCTTTTTTCTGTAAGCTCACCAAATCCTACAGGAAATAGTACATTTAAAAAAATACAGAAGCAGTCACAGGGCCACAAAGCACTGCAGGTAATACTTCTTCGTGCCTAGTGCTGCAGAAGCAGAGTGAGTGGTACCCATGGTATCAGTATACTGAGGAGGGGAGGATGGCCGGGTTCCGGCTGAGGCCTACCCGCTCCCCGCCGCCATCTTAGATCCATCCGTACTCTACTCCCCCCACAGAAGGGTGGTCCATCGGACAGTGTTTCTTCATACCCCCTGAAGATGTGGTAGCCACAACCTCCCGCGGGGGGTAGGGGGGATAAGGCCAGGCCTCCCCCTCGCGGGCGGCGGGTTTACACCTTTTCGCCTGAGGCCCGCTCTTAACGGTTGTGCCGTGATGCTGGGGGCCGTGATCCTCCTCCTCTTCCTCCCCCCCCCCCCCGGTCCGCAGTTCCGGACGATTTCTGCGTAGTCCGGTTCTACCTAGAGATCCTGGAAACACCCCCGCACGATTCTGCCCTGAGGGGTGTGGAGTGGCGGAAAAGGGTCGCGGGGAGGCCAGAAGCAGCACCGGCTTCGCCAAAAGAATATTTTAATGCCGGCACAAATTCCGTCCGCCGCCATTGCGGCCTCTTTACCTGTACTGCGGGGCGGGGGCGGGAGCAGCGCCGTGCGGGAAACCGTAATAGTTACTCGCCGCCATCTTGGCGTCTTCACAAAAGCGAACCCGGCCGGCAGCGGGGGGCGGGGTTACCAGTGTCACGTGACCTCCCCTTTCTGTGTGCTGTCGCGGGCGCTCTTAGAACCGAAGCCCCGTGGCGACTGCGCTTTCTAGAGACTTGTGCGCGCGCCACTCCTCCCCCCCCCCCCCCGAACTCGTGCCGTTGCGCTAAACTTCCGCTGGGGGAGGGGCACGCAAGGCACTTATTAATAATTCTATCTATACCCGTGGCTTTGCTTAGCTAGCTGGACGCAGGGTACACTGTTTTGGTATGGCATGGCCCGGCCCAAGGTCTCTAATGTCTTCAAGAGGTGAGCTGCTGTGCTCTATTGTTATTAAGTGCTGTTGAGTCCATGGCGACTTTCCAGATAGACATCCTAAAAACATGTGTTTGGCCTGCCACTATAATCAGAATTTGTTTTGCTGTGACTATCCCTTGGATTTTCATAACAGCTGCTATGAGTGCCACTTATCAACAAGACCGAACACAGTTTAGGTCAATTATCCGGAGGGGCTCTATGAGTCGACACTACTTAATAATAGGGAAGTACATAAGAAATGCCATACTGGGTCAGACCAAGGTCCATCAAGCCCAGTATCCTATTTCTAACAGTGGGCAGTCTAGGTCATAAGTACCTAGCAGTTTCCCAACAAGACACAGGTTCAACGATGCTTGTATTGGGGCAAGCAGTGGATTTCCCAGGTACTCTTTAATAATGGTTTATGGACCTTTCCTTCAAGAACTTGTCCAAACCTTTTTTTTAAACCCAGTTATATTAACAGCTTTTACTACATCCTCCAGTAACAAATTCCAGAGTTTGATTACTTGTTGAGTGAAAAAATATTCTTTTATTAGCCTTTAGCGGGTTATACTGTACCTTCATTGCATGTCTTCCAGGCTTTCAACTTTTTGATGGCATAAACAATTGATTTATGTTTACCCATTGCACTCCATTCACTTATAGACCTCTATTATATCTTCCCTCAGCCATCTCTTTTCCAGGTTGAAGAGCCCTAACCTTTTCAGCCTCTCTTCATAGGGGTATCCTTCCATCCTCTTTACCATTTTGGTGGCTCTTCCCTGTACCTTTTCTAATAACGCTATATCCTTTTTAAGATATGGCAACCAGATTTGCACACAATATTCAAGGTGTGGTCGCACCATGGAACGATACAGAGGCATTATAATATCCTTTGTTTTATTCTCCATTCCTTTCCTTATGATTCCTAGCATTCTATTTGCCTTCTTGGCCACTGTTGCAAAGTGGGCAGAGGGTTTCAGCATGTTATCCACAATGACACCTAAATCTTTTTCCTGGGTGGTGGTTCTTAATGTGGAACCTTGCACTGTGTAACCATTTTTTGGGTTGTTCTTTCCTAGGTGCATAACTTTGCACTTGTCCACATTAAATTTAATCTGCCATTTGAATGTCCAGTCTTCCAATTTATCAAGGTGCTCTTGCAATTTTTCACAATCCTCTTGGGTTTTAACAATTTTGAATAATTTTGTGTTATCTGCAAATTTGATTAACTCACTCGTTATTCCCATTTCCAGGTCATTTACGAATATGTTAAAAAACAGTGGACCCAACACAGATCCCTGGGATACTCCACTATTCACCTTTCTCCATTGGGAAAACTGACCATTTAGCCCTGCCCTCTGCTATCTTTTAACCAGTTCCTGATCCACAATAGTACACTGCCTCCTATCCCATGACTTTCTAATTTCACCATGTTGGGAAATTTGGCTCAGGTCTGCTTTATATGTTGGCTTTATATGACTGCACCCTTGCCTGGTGAAACTACACAGCATATGGAAGGCACAAAAGACAAGCCACTTAACCCTCCATAGCCCATGTTCCCTGTAAAATAGTTATCTCCAAGTTATCATGCCCTGTTCAATGCAATTTCAGTTTGTTCAATGTAAACCGCACTGATGCAGAATAGCGCGGTATATAAGACAATGTAAATAAATAAAATAAATAAATAAAAATGTGGGCTATAAAAGAGTATGTGCGGTATATGCGGCCTGCTATGGAGGAGTCTGGATAACCATATTTTGTATAGGAGTGTGCAAAATATTGGGCCTAGCAATATTGGAGCCTAGCAAGAAAATACAGGCCCAGCTAAGAATTCAAAGAATTCAAACTAATGAGCACAAATACTCTTGCCCTGAAGGTTTCAATTAGTGCCAGGAGATGAAAAATACAGGAAGGGGCAGAGGTCACAGGCCATGCATAGATAAGCAGACCTTGATAAGCAGATCCAGATGTATAAACATAAGAGGGTCCTGGGGAAGAGCATTACAGGAAGCCTGAAAACACCTAAGAATTTATGCTGAATTCGCTGAAACTATCTGAAATTTGAAGCAGACATTTGAGGCAGAGAGGTATATATAAGACAGCAATTTTAAAGGGTCTTGGGCAGTACTTTCTCCCCTTGCAGAGAGAGAGAGAGAGAGTGCTGTCCGCCATCTCTTAGACAGGCATTTGCTATTCTGCATTTACGATTATTTTTGCTATGCTAAATAAAAAGTCTTTGTAGCCAAGCAACTGTCGTCTAAGCAATTAATTGGTAATTGGTGATATTTGGAAACGTTTTGTGGGAAACCAGGCCCACAATTGGTGCCGAAACCCACCCCTAAATTGAGTTTAGATACTCCTAAATTTTTCTAAATTGCCCAAGGATTCCTCTGACTGCAGTTTTGACTTGCCTGCATTTTTGTCAGAGGGACTACCTTCTGTTTTTAAAAGACAAAAAACAGGGGATGAGAATACCTTCTCATTAGGAGAAGAGGATTACTTCTGCTGTTCCAGAAGATGGGAATACCATCCTGAGTGACGTCGAGAGAGATTTGGATACCCTAGGAAGACTCCAGTTGTGAGTATTGTGTTTTCCTGTCTACAAACAAAGACGGAAGATTTACCCAGGTTCGATTGGTGGGTGAGTACCAAATTTAACATATGCATATGTATTTTATGTGCTTAATGTTCTGTTATGTAGAAAAATTGATAGAGTGTCTTTGTATTTAGTTGCAATGTTAGGGAAAGAAAGTTTGAAAGTTTTGCCCAGACATTAGGTCTTTATATTTCCAGGATTGATTGGTGTATGCATGAGACTGTACGCACCATTGGTGTGAAGCTACTGTGTGTCCCTATCCACGTTTCCATACCCCTGCGAGGGGATTGGCTGGGTTTGGACGAAGCGTAAGGATTGTGTGTTTGTGTGAGTCCTGGATTTGTAGCTTCGCACCTCTGTAGATCAAGAGGTTTGGATTGTCACCTGTAAAAGCGAAGTTACGCGCACCTCTGTAAATAAAGAGGTTCAAGTTGCTATTGGTAAAAGGTGAAGTTAATTGCCCCTGTCCCTGAACAGTGAAAACACCAGGTCTACACAGGCTATAGAAAGAGGGACAATTTAGAAAATGTTTAAAAATAAATTCAAAAAGGGGGTGGGTAATAAAGGGATTGAGTCCGGTCCTAACCCCATAGATAGCCTTGTTAAACAGAACCCCCTACTGGAAGCCTCGATAAAAAATTGTTCTAAACAATGGGAAAATGGACGAAGAAAACACCCTCCCTTGCCTGGCCAGCAGGGGGGTCGTTTGATCCGCTCATTTTGACCAAAATTAGGGATCATATTTTATTTAACAAATGTGGCAAAGCCCAATTGGAACATTTGCTACATATTTCCCTGTGGATGCAGGCCGGTCCAGAGCCTTTGCCATCTGCCCCTGTACCCCACCTTCTTATTGGGCAGCCGAAAGTAAAGCTATGGCAGCCATAGGCTATTCTGACCCTGTCTTACAGCCCAAATCAGAACCGACCCCTCACCCAGCCTCTCCACCCCCAGAACAGGTCCTGCATAAACTCTTGGACACCAAGGGAGCTTGGGCAACGATTGAGGGTCATGTTAACTTAAAAGCCACCCCTGCCCCAGATCCCAATGCATATGCTGAAGCACAGGCAAGGTTAAGAACATAAGAAATGCCATACTGGGTCAGACCGAGGTCCATCAAGCCCAGTATCCTGTTTCCAACAGTGGCCAATCTAGGTCATACGTACCTAGCAGTTTCCCCAAAAGACATAGGTTCTGCAGTGCTTGTACTAGGTCAAGCATTGATATCCTGGGTCCCTTTTTAATAGTGGTTTATGGACCTTTCCTCCAGGAACTTGTCCAAACCTTTTTTAAACCCAGCTATACTAACAGCCCTTACTACATCCTCCGGTAACAGATTCCAGAGTTTGATTACACGTTGAGTGAAGAAATATTTTCTCTTATTTGTCTTAAATAGTTTACCCTGTAGCTTCATTACATGTCCCCTAGTCCTTCTATATTCTGATAGCGTAAACAATTGATCCACGTTTATCCGTTCTACTCCATTCATTAATTTATACACCTCTATCATATCTCCCCTCAGCCGTCTCTTTTCCAGGTTAAAGAGCCCTAACCTTTTTAGCCTCTCTTCATAGGAGTAGCCTTCCATCCCCTTCACCAATTTGGTGGCTCTTCTCTGTACTTTTTCTAATAACTTTATGTCCTTTTTAAGATACGGTGACCAGAATTGCACACAATATTCAAGGTGCGGTCGTACCATGGAGCGATACAGAGGCATTATAATATCCTTTGTTTTATTCTCCATCCCTTTCCTTATGATACCTAGCATTCTATTTGCTTTCTTGGCCGCCGCTGCACACTGGGCCGAGGGTTTTAACATGGTATCCACGATGACTCCTAAATCTTTTTCCTGGGTGGTGGTTTCTAATGTGGAGCCTTGCATCGTGTAACTATAGTGTGGGTTGTTCTTTCCTAGGTGCATAACTTTGCACTTGTCCACATTAAATTTCATCTGCCATCTGGATGCCCAGTCTTCCAATCTATCCAGATCCTCCTGCAGCTTTCCACAATCCTCTTGGGTTTTAACAACTTTAAACAGTTTTGTGTCATCTGCAAATTTGATAACCTCACTAGTTATTCCCTTTTCCAGGTCATTTATGAATATGTCAAAAAGTAGCGGACCCAGTACAGATCCCTGGGGTACTCCACTATTCACCTTTTTCCATTGGGAATATTGGCCATTTAGCCCTACCCTCTGCTTTCTATCTTTTAACCAGTTCCCGATCCACAATAGTACACTGCCTCCTATCCCATGACTTTTTAGCTTTGCCAAAAGTCTCTGATGGGGGACCTTGTCAAAAGCTTTCTGAAAGTCCAGATACACTATATCAACCGACTCACCTTTGTCTACCTGTTTATGCACACCTTCAAAAAAACAGATCAGATTAGTAAGACAAGATCTTCCTTGTCTAAAGCCATGTTGGCTGTCTCCCATTAGGCCATGACTATCTACATGCTGTGTAATTTTGTTCTTTATGATGGTTTCTACCATTTTCCCTGGTACTGACGTCAGGCTCACCGGTCTGTAATTTCCCGGGTCACCCCTGGAACCCTTTTTAAAAATTGGTGTTACGTTGGCGACCCTCCAATCTTCAGGTATTACAGATGATTTTAATGAAAGTTCACAGATTACCAATAGCAGGTCTGCAATCTCATATTTCAGTTCTTTCAACACTCTGGGATGTATACCATCCGGTCCAGGTGATTTGCTACTATTCAGTTTATCAAATAGTTGTAATATATCTTCCCGGTGTAGCGATATTTCTCTCAATTCCTCTGCAGTATCACCTTTAAATACCACTTCAGTCTTGGGTAACATCCCTACATCTTCCTCAGTAAAGACCGAAGCAAAGAATTCATTCAGTCTCTCTGCTATAGCCTTGTCTCCTCTTACTGCCCCTTTTACCCCTCTATCATCTAACGGTCCAATTGACTCTCTCACAGGCCTTTTGCTACGAATGTACTTGAAAAAGTCTTTATTTCGTGTTTTTGCTTCTGTAGCAAGTTTCTTCTCAAATTCCCGCTTTGCCTGCCTTATCAATGCTTTGCATTTAACTTGCTAGTGCTTGTGCTGTTTCCAGTTTTCATCGTTTGGCTCTTTTTTCCATTTCCTGAAGGTTGCTCTTTTGGCAGCAACAGCCTCTCTGACCTCACCTTTAAACCATGCTGGCAGTTTTTTGGACTTTCTTCCACTTTTCTTAATGCGTGGAATACAGCTGGTCTGGGCTTCGAGGATAGTATTTTTAAATAACACCCAAGCTTGCTGTAAGTCTTTAACCTTTGGAACCGCTCCTTTTAGTTTTTTCCGAACTATATTCCTCATTCTATCATAGTCTCCTTTTTGAAAGTTAAAAGGTAGTACTGTGGATTCCTTTACTATCTGTCCTCCACTGATTAAATCAAACATGATCATACTATGATCACTATTGCCAAGTGGTTCCAACACCCTTATTTCTTGCACCAGATCTGGCGTCCCACTAAGGACTAGGTCCAGTATGGCTTCCCCTCTGGTTGGTTCATGAATCAGCTGCTCCAAGAAGCAGTCATTTATTTCATCTAGAAACTTTGGGGCTTGTTTACAAAGCCGCGGTAGCGGTTTGCGATCGTAATCGGAGCCGCGGCCCCATTGATTTCAATGGGGCCGCGGCTGCGATCGCGATCGCGAACCACTACCGCGGCTTTGTAAACAAGCCCCTTTATCTCTTTAGCTTGTCCCGCTGTGACACTTTCCCAGTCGATACCGGGGTAATTGAAATCACCCATTATTACTACTCTGTTGTGGCTTTTGTTAGCTTCCTTGATTTCTTTGAGCATTTCATCATCCATTTGTTCATTCTGGCCAGGTGGTCGATAGTATACTCCCACTGCCATCACCTTCCCCTTCATAAATGGAATTTCAATCCATAGAGATTCTACAGCAAATTTTGTTCCCTGCAAAACTTTAATCCTTTCTGACTCAATGCCCTCTCTAACATAGAGCGCAACCCCTCCACCAATTTGTTCAGCTCTATCATTACGATATAGTTTGTATCCAGGTATCACAGTGTCCCACTGGTTATCCTCCTTCCACCATGTCTCTGAGAGTGCAATCATATCTAACCTCTCATTTAGTGCAATATATTCTAATTCTCCCATCTTAATGTTTAGACTTCTAGCATTGGCATACAAGCATTTTAGAGACTGTATTTTATTAATATTAATCTGGCTATTGGTAGGCATGGGTAATTGGGAATCTTTATGCTCTGTCTGCTCCTTACTCAAGGGCATTTGGGCTAATATACTCCCTTTTGGAACCTCACTGCTTTTGGTAGTGTCCTTCAAGGATACCTTTGTCCGAACCATGCGCTCCTGGGTGACTGTCGGCTTTCCCCTATTTTCTAGTTTAAAAGCTTCTCTATCTCTTTTTTAAAGGTTAATGCCAGCAGTCTGGTCCCATCCTGATTAAGGTGAAGCCCATCCCTTCGGAAGAGCCCCTCCTTTCCCCAGAATGTTCCCCAGTTCCTAACAAATCCAAAACCCTCATCCTTGCACCATTGTCTCATCCACGCATTGAGACTCCGGAGCTCTGCCTGTCTTTTGGGTCCTGCACGTGGAACAGGAAGCATTTCGGAGAACGCTATCCTGGAAGTTCTGGATTTCAACTTCCTACCTAAAAGCTTAAATTTAGCCTCCAGAACTTCCCTACCACATTTTCCTATGTCATTGGTACCAACATGTACCAAGACAGCAGACTCCCCCCCAGCACTATCTATGATCCTATCTAGGCGGTGCGTGAGATCTGCTACCTTCGCACCAGGCAGGCATGTTACCAGGCGATCCTCACGTCCACCATCCACCCAGCTATCTACATTCCTAATGATTGAATCACCAACTATAACAACTGTCCTGACCCTCCCCTCATGGGGACATGGCCCTGGAGAAACGTCCTCGGTGCGAGAGGGTTTTACATCACCTGGAGGACAGGTCCTAGTTACAGGATCACTTCCTGCCACACCAGGGTGATGCTCTCCTGTCACGTGACCTCTCTCCTCCATGGCAACAGGGATGCTGCCAGACTGGAGGTGGGACTTCAGGACTATATCCCTGTAGGTCTCGTCCATGTACTTCTCTGTCTTTCTTATGTTTTCCAGGTCTGCTACTCTAGCCTCTAGAGAACGGACTCGTTCCCTGAGAGCAAAGAGCTCCCTGCACTTAGTGCATATGTAGGACCTCTCACCAACTGGGAGAAAATCATACATGTGACACTTAATGCAAAAGACCGGAGAACCCCCATCTCGTTGCTGGACCTCTGTCTGCATCTTAGTTTAAAGCTTGTGTTTAGGTCTTTTAAATTCGGTATATAATAAGGATTGGTGTAGATGCTTATACTAATAAAAGTGTATCTAATACCCCTAATACACCCTGTGTACCTGAAGCTCAATTAATCTCAGGTCCTCTGTGTATGACTGATTTGGATTAAGAGCTGCACCTGAGAGCAGCCCCTTTCCTCTAAGATGTGCAAGTACCTATAAAACTACAATTACCCCAGGGGTGGGTGGGTGTTGGGGAGGGAGGGAGGGAGGGAGGGAGATAAGTCCTATTAAAGAGGGCAGTTACAAGGTACCCTGTCCTGAACCCTCAGCAGGGGGATGGGGGTACCGCACAAAGCCCAGTTAGTTGAGAGAGGCAAGGTAAGTACAGCTGAGAAGGCTGAACTAGCACACCATTAAGACAAACAATAAATAATTAAACAAACAGTTAGACAAACAGTAAATAATTAAATAAACAGCTAAAACTCACAGTAAGATGTCCCAGGAGGCAAATATCCACTCACTAGCAGAGCTCTGTAAAAGTACAGCCCTTCTCTGATCAGAGAAAAGCAAACTAAAACAGACTATGCACACGTGGAGAAAACAGGAAGAAGGCTACACAATACCTCAGGGGAGGGGGGAGGGGGAGGATTCACTCAGGCAGGCAAGGACAGGAAAAAAGCTTAACAAACAGCAGGTTCTGGGGGGGAGAGATTTAATTCAAAATGGCTACCACACAAAGCCCAGTTAGTTGAGAGAGGCAAGGTAAGTACAGCTGAGAAGGCTGAACTAGCACACCACTAAGACAAACAATAAATAATTAAACAAACAGTTAGACAAACAGTAAATAATTAAATAAACAGCTAAAACTCACAGTAAGATGTCCCAGGAGGCAAATATCCACTCACTAGCAGAGCTCTGTAAAAGTACAGCCCTTCTCTGATCAGAGAAAAGCAAACTAAAACAGACTATGTACACGTGGAGAAAACAGGAAGAAGGCTACACAATACCTCAGGGGAGGGGGAGGATTCACTCAGGCAGGCAAGGACAGGAAAAAAGCTTAACAAACAGCAGGTTCTTGGGGGGGGATTTAATTCAAAATGGCTACCACACAAAGCCCAGTTAGTTGAGAGAGGCAAGGTAAGTACAGCTGAGAAGGCTGAACTAGCACACCACTAAGACAAACAATAAATAATTAAACAAACAGTTAGACAAACAGTAAATAATTAAATAAACAGCTAAAACTCACAGTAAGATGTCCCAGGAGGCAAATATCCACTCACTAGCAGAGCTCTGTAAAAGTACAGCCCTTCTCTGATCAGAGAAAAGCAAACTAAAACAGACTATGCACACGTGGAGAAAACAGGAAGAAGGCTACACAATACCTCAGGGGAGGGGGGGAGGGGGAGGATTCACTCAGGCAGGCAAGGACAGGAAAAAAGCTTAACAAACAGCAGGTTCTGGGGGGGAGAGATTTAATTCAAAATGGCTACCACACAAAGCCCAGTTAGTTGAGAGAGGCAAGGTAAGTACAGCTGAGAAGGCTGAACTAGCACACCACTAAGACAAACAATAAATAATTAAACAAACAGTTAGACAAACAGTAAATAATTAAATAAACAGCTAAAACTCACAGTAAGATGTCCCAGGAGGCAAATATCCACTCACTAGCAGAGCTCTGTAAAAGTACAGCCCTTCTCTGATCAGGTTAGACGATTTAAAACATCAGTTAGCAGCAGAACATGCAGAATTAGAAACTCAGGCTCAGGCTTTAAAACAATCACAGGAAGACGCTACCAAGAATCTCAGAGAGTGAGAGTTAGAACTGGAAAAGAGAAAAACATCTTAAGACGGTTATAGAAGAGGAGAAGGTAGATGAGGAAGTAGATGATGAAGAGGAAAAAAGTGAACCTGCAGAGGTTTGTGGAGTTGTGCAAGGTGGTAAAACTCCTCGAGCTCCACAATCATGTATCCTTACTTTTATTACAGAGCAGGAGGATGGAAATGGTTACTATGTTTACCGATGGTCCTCCAACATGTATGGTTGGACAAAAGCCAACCAGCCCCAGATGTTACAGTGGCCCCCTAATGGATCACTGGAAACTGTACACCTTAACACCGCCCGACTCTGCATTCGCGGAGGAGCAGGAGACCCTAGCTGGGATTCTGCCTACATGGAGGCAGGTCTTAGGGTTTGGGAGAAGTATGAGAATCAGGACGCTAATAAACAGCTTCTGTTTCCAGTAATCTACACAAATGAAGGAAGATCTAAATATATACCATGGAGTTTTACTGATATGGCTAACATAGCTAGTAGTCTACCTCCTCTCAGTAGAGGAGGAGGGACATGGATTCAAAAATTTGAAAGAATTACGGCCGGATATAATTTGGCTTTGGGAGATATCAAAGCTTTATTGGCCAAAATTCTGGGAAGCAGTGCGACAAATCAAGTGTTCGCCACTGCCGACTTAGACCAGGTGAAGGTCACAGTTAACACTTATGATGGTGCTTCCTTCAACGAGTATCGTCCTCGTATTTGGGATGCCCTTAGGGAGATGTACCCTACTCAGCGCAGTTTGGCTCCTCTCACTACTATGAGATTCCAAATAGGTGAGGATATCAGTGCATATCTTGCACGATTTCAAGACTTATGAGAAGCACAAATGGGGGTACCATACGATGATGTTTGTATGAGACCCGTGTTTTTCCAGACCCTGTGTAACACATTACCCCCACTTGTGACTGCAAAATTAAAGTCTGTAGTAGCCTTAGAGTCCGAGAAGTGGCCTAAACAACAGGCCCATATTTTGCATTATATTCGGTCTCTAGAGAAAGATACCCTGAAACCTGAGAAGGATTTTAAGCAGGCCCAAGCACGCTTGTTAAACCTTCAACTTAAAGGATTACAAGAAATTAAAGATTCCCAATCCGCCGTCACAACACATCCTGACAAATCTAATGATGAACTTATCAGACAACTAAAACAGAAAATTAGGGAACAGCAGGAGAAAATTGATGACATGGAATATCTGGATCCTTATGAGGATGATGTTCCAGACCCCCGTGATGAGGTATGGGATAGAGATAAGGAGCGCATTTACTATAACGGAGCCCAACGACCCCGTTATCCTCAGACACAGCGTCGAGGTCCCTCTTACCAGCAAAATAATCGTACTCCTGCCCCACAGTGTTGGAACTGTGGTGGTTACGGTCATTTTCAGCGCTCATGCCGTGCCCGGCGCAGAAATGAGAACTTTGACAGGAGGCGTTTTCCCTTGTGGACACCTCCCCGGGATTCTGGACCCCCACCCCAACAATGACTGGGAATCTATATCTTGCAGAAGAGGCTCACATATCAGGAACCTCTGATCACGGTATACCTTAATGATGAGCCCACAGAAATGTTACTTGATACAGGAGCCACTTCCTCTGTATTAACTGCTTTACCACAGAGATGCCAGCTTAGTAAAAAGAAAATGACTACCACTGGTTTTGATGGTAGACCCCTTACATCTTACCTAACTACACCTATTTGTTTAAGAATAGGAGATCAGCAGATTTCTCATTCTTTTCTGTTTTCCCCACATTGCCCAGTGAATTTGATGCGTAGGGACTTATTGGTGAAATTACAGGTTGAATTCACCTATGGTCCGCTGGGAGAAAAATGCCCTGAGCGGTCACTGCTCCTCAGCCCCTATGGCCGAGTTAAATCACATCTGCCTGTTACCATTCATATCAAACCTGGCTGTAAACCACCAAAGATTCCGCAGTATCCTCTCCAACCAGAGGCCCTGCAGGGATCTTGCCAGGAGATTCAGGAGCTGTTACAGCACGGAATCATTGAACTCAGTAACTCACCATACAATACCCCACTATTCCCTGTGAAAAAGCCTAATGGGAAGTGGCGAATAGTTCATGACATACGTGCACTTAACAGTGTTGTTGAACCACAGTTTCCAGTAGTCTCAAACCCTGCCACATTGCTGACAACGACTACCCTGTACAAGTATCATACTGTTCTGGACCTTTCCCATGCCTTTTTTGGGATTGTTGTAAAACCCACATCTAGGCTGTTCCTGGCTTTCACCTATGAAGGTCAGCATTACCAGTGGACCAGGTTACCCCAGGGGTATGTGGAAAGTCCCTCCATATTCTCTCAAGCACTAGTTGCTGATTTACAATCATTCAGGGCAGAACTGCCCAGCAATGTGTCTTTGTTACAGTATGTAGATGACTTACTGCTTTCCACAGCTGAGGCTGCAACAAACCTGGCCCTCACAGATAAACTTGTTTGTTATCTTTTGGAAAGTGGTTACCAGATTAACATGGCCAAGGCACAGATCTGCCAAACTGAAGTCACTTTTCTGGGTTTCCTAGTAGGAGACGGGATGCTGTCCCTGACAGAGAAAACTAGACAACACTGCCTGCAATTACAGATGCTCACCACTGTAAAGCAATTGCGATCTCTGCTCGGCATGATAAACTTCTGCCTTAATTGGATCCCAGGTCACAGTCAACGCACACATCCCTTTCGCAAATATTTGAAAGGGGGGGTTAAGGGGTCCACTGCCATCAGCCTGTCAGCCCCTGACCAGATTTTGCTTCAGTCTCTTTTGTCTGATGTATCGCACACACCAAGTCTCTGTCTCCCTGACTATTCAAAGGAAATGTTTCTCATTAGCTTCCACGGACATCACACGTGGGCAGCTGTGGTTTACCAGGATGATGGTAAAATTGTGTCTTACTTGTCAGGATCTTTTTCTGTTACAGAAATAGTTCTGCCTGACGTTGAGAGAGGGTTAGTGGCCACCAGTGAGGCAGTCAGGAAGACCTATAACACCTTCCATCCCTTGCGACTCACTGTGTATTGCTCTGGTGATGTAGAGGCATTGTTATGCAGTAATACTCTCCACTTTACCCCACATCGGGTGCACCAGCTCTGTGCGGCTCTGCTATGCAGTCACATCCTCATCAAGCCATTTCCTGCAGGTCATCCTTTTGGCTACTTACAGAATTTAGTTTCTGTTACTGTTGGTGAGGAAGAGGACAAGGTCCCCACTTTTTCTTTTGCAGATAATATTTTGCCTTTTCACAAAATGCCTCCTAATTTTGAAGTCTGGTTCACTGACGGTTCTGAGACGTCACTATGTTCTGGTTTCAGTGCAATGCAGATATCTCCCTCTGGTGACATTCTGGATGTTCTGCAATATCAGTTGCCGAGTACTTACAGCGTCCAAGGTGCTGAACTCTGTGCAATTTTGGCAGTCTTGCTGCATCAGGAAAAACAGAACATTATCATATTCACTGACTCCCATTATGCAGCACGAGTACTGACAGTATTCCACCAAAAATGGTCACAAAGAGGTTTTATTACCTCTTCAGCCAGTGCAATCTCACATATTGATGTGATATATCAGATTTATGAGTGCCTAGAGAAACGTAGACTTAACAATTTATTTCTGTGCTGTGAATGGGTCCCTGGACACACACAAGGGGACTCCTTCCGCCAAATGGGCAATGCCCTGGCAGATCAGTTCGCAAAAGAAGTAACCAGCACTGCTCCCCTGACCTTACCGGTCACCCGGTCGAAAACCTATCTGGTACCTGATCTAACTGACTATCAGAAGGATGCTGTTTCTTATGAGAGAGGAAACTGGGAGAGGCTGGGTTGCTCCCAAATTAAGAAAGTGTGGGTACATCCATCTGGGAAACTTTGTATCTGTTTGGTGGCATTGAAACGTTTAACAGATCTCATACATGATGTCTATCATTCCAGTGCTGCACATATCCACAGGATGCTAGAGGACACATTTTGGTGTCCACACATGAAAAATCGTATTCAGGAATTAGTAGCTAAATGTCCTGTGTGTATCCTGAACTCTCAGCCAGGGGGAAAAGCAATAGCCAAAGGTCACCTTCCGGTTTTGAGTGGTCCTTTCGAATCCTGGTATGTGGACTTCACTGACATGATCCATAGATGTGCTCAGAAATGGTACCTTTTAGTGTGGGTTTGTCCTTGGTCTAAATGGATTGAGGCTTTCCCCTGCAATAAAGAGACTGCTGAAGAAGTAGTAGAGGTTCTGCAAACACAAATAATACCCCAATTTGGCATTCCTAAAATCATATATTCTGACAATGGTTCCCATTTTCGTAATGCCCTTGTATCTGCACTCACTCAGCATCTCCCTGTTCAGTGGAAATATGTTTCTGTGTATAAGCCTACTTCTAATGGTCTTGTTGAATGTTGCAATGGCATTTTGAAAACTCAACTCAGAAAGATTTGCGCTTCTGGTCACATGACCTGGCTACAAACATTACCAATGTGCCTGTTTCAGCTGCGTAATAGCCCAATCAAGCGATTACATCTGACACCTCATGAAATGGCCACTGGTTGGCGCATGCGCACAACTAGCTTGCCACAGCCTCTGGTTCCGATTCATGATAGTCTCTCCTCTTACCTTGCAGGACTCCGGATTGCGCTCCAAGAAATTGCTGATCGTGTAGCAGTCACACAGTCTGTGTCCAGTCCATCCTTGTTACCTTGTTTTCCTGTAGGGACTACTGTCTATAAAAGAAATTGTGCTCATGCGTCCTGGGACTGCCCTACCTTTTCAGACCCCACATTGTCACTGCTGCTTCCTCTTTCGCTGCCATACTGAATGATACTGATACCTGGGTGCATGTCAGCCATCTAAAAGCTGCTCCAGCTGTCTCATCTGATTAATCAGCTTTATTATTTCCACCACATCGCTGCACAATTGCTGTAAGGATGATCGTCGCCAGCCCTGCCCCATGGGCACCCTTATGCGTCTTTCTGGGAATCTCAACCATTATTGCCCTTCTTATCGAATGCCTACACCCAGATGGACAGTTGGCCTTGTACTTCCCGGAACAGAACCAGACTAACAGAACGTCTTCCCGGGTACGCAGAGCCATACCCATGGCTGCCTCGAACTCATGGAAGCAGTCCGTATTAGAGGTTGTCTCTTTAATGAATGTCTCAGATTGTATAATATGTACTCCTTTGCCCAAAGGTGTTGGGTATGCCCCGGTCATTGTTCACCCAGTGCCCCTCTCAGAGATTATGGGTCGGTTACCATGCTTAGACAATATTAACACAACTCCTGGTTGCTATGAACCTGTACAGTGCAATCAAACTTGGCGCTCTCAAAATGCTTCCACTGAGCCCATACAAGTTTTTACGCCAGACACCCAAACTTATATTTATTGCTTAATTTCTAATACCTTTGTTTCTTTCTCTTCCAAATGTAACATGTCTTACAATGTAGAAAATAGTTCATGGCATATCAACAGCAATACTATCTTACCTATATGGGGTTGTGGGGAAAATTATACTTTACTTGAATGGTTTCTCAACAACTCGTATGCCCATAATTGGGAAAATGTCTCTACCACTGCTTTTGTTGTCAGTGAGGATCACTGGAGAGGCAGTTGTCGGGCAGGACCCATGCATGCCGATGGCACCGTTATAGTACAAATGGCGCACAAGTCCCCTTACACCTCATGTTATGTTTATACAGGTGCGTCCCATGGCTCCTATCTCGGCCACCATATGACAAACAAATGGAGCCGAAATACGGTCTTGGAGGCGGTGGTAGGCCACTACTGGTTGTGTGGTGATACTTTGTATCAGGCAGCAAACCTCTCCTTGTTACCCTGTGCTTTGGTTAAAGTTTCTTCTTTTTCTGTCTTGATACCTCTTAATGTTACCCATCGTTCTGCTTCTCGCTCCACCCTGCATAGATTAAAACGTAGCTCCTCAGCTTATGCTAGTCCCTGGGATTCCTCTATAGCCGAGGATGATTCAGGCCTCATTCGAGTATATCAATTCCACTTATCCCATGACTAAAACTCGTTTGGATGCCCTTAGCGCAACTGCCTGGATTCCCTTTGCCACCCCCGCCCTTACTGCTGAACTAGGTATGGCTGTACGGCGATTGCAATGTTTGTTGCATATTCAAATGAAAGCTGTTACCGAGTCTCACGCCTAGCTGAGTCCCTTGAGCAAAATACACAAATGACTCTGCAGAATAGGCAGGCTTTGGATTTACCTTTGGCTGCTGAAGGCGGCACATGCACTTTCATTAATGCTATAAACTGTTGTACTGTCATCGCTAACCATACCATTTTTGTCCTTGATGCTATGAACAAGATAAAGCATCTTTCTGAGTTACATATTGATGACTTTAAGGGTGGACTTCAACTTGACAATATTTGGGGTAGTATTGCTTCATGGTTTGCTAGTTTAGGAGTAGGACTTAAAGCCTTCTTTATTACGCTTTTAAGTATAGCTTGTTTTGCAATCATTGCCTGTTGTGCCTTATCCATTTTACTTGCCTGCTGTAAACGAATGATATCGCAAAGCACTAAAACCATGTATATTGTATCTATGGAACAGTACCAGCGATTGCCTTTGGATGATCCCTCTCTGTCTCAAATGGTTGTTGTTCATGCCCCTTAGTAGGATTACTTTTGCTTCTCTCCAAACAAAAAAAGAAAAAGGAAAAGAAAAAGTGGAGAATGTTGGGAAATTTGGCTCAGGTCTGCTTTATATGTTGGCTTTATATGACTGCACCCTTGCCTGGTGAAACTACACAGCATATGGAAGGCACAAAAGACAAGCAGGTGGGCTATAAAAGAGTATATGCAGTATATGCGGCCTGCTATGGAGGAGTCTGGGTAACCATATTTTGTATAGGAGTGTGCAAAATATTGGGCCTAGCAATATTGGAGCCTAGCAAGAAAATACAGGCCCAGCTAGGAATTCAAAGAATTCAAACTAATGAGCACAAATACTCTTGCCCTGAAGTTTTCAGTTAGTGCCAGGAGATGAAAAATACAGGAAGGGGCAGAGGTCACAGGCCATGCATAGATAAGCAGACCCAGATGTATAAACATAAGAGGGTCCTGGGGAAGAGCGTTACAGGAAGCCTGCAAACACCTAAGAATTTATGCTGAATTTGCTGAAACTATCTGAAATTTGAAGCAGACATTTGAGGCAGAGAGGTATATATAAGACAGCAATTTTAAAGGGTCTAGGGCAGTACTTTCTCCCCTTGCAGAGAGAGAGAGAGTGCTGTCCGCCATCTCTTAGACAGGCATTTGCTATTCTGCATTTACAATTATTTTTGCTATGCTAAATAAAAAGTCTTTGTAGCCAAGCAACTGTCATCTAAGCAATTCATTGGTAATTGGTGATATTTGGGAACTTTTTGTGGGAAACCAGGCCCACAACCAAGAGTCTCTCATGAGAGATCTTGTCAAAGGCTTTTGAAAATCCAGATACACTATATCGAATAACTCACTGTCACTTCTGATTTTTCCTGCCCAAAACTCCTGTTTAGGAAAGCATCCATTGCAAAGACTTTGAGGGTCTGTTTAGTCCAGCACTCTAGCTTGGGCATCATTAATTTCTTTCCATTACTAGGTAATGACTGCAGAGACCACTAATAAATAATATTCTACAAATTACTAGGTCTTTCTTCCACACAGGTAATGCCAAGGTTCTTGCTGTTGTCACAGAAAATACTTTTTCCAGGGGCGGCAGAAGGCCTTTTTCTTGGAGGGGGAGGCCCAAGCTCTGCTGATGGGCAGAGACCCTTCATGTTCTGCCCATGAAGATATGATCTCCACGGGCAGACAGGAAGAGTTTTTGCCATGATCACAACCAGCAGGCAACAGGCTTCCCACAAGGATCCCATCACCCACTGATAAAAGAAAAAGAGAAGCCACGATCATGGCAAAGACCCTTCCTGTTCTGTTCATGGGGATCTGATCTCCCGTGGTCAGACAGAAAGAGTCTTTGCCTGGTTTTTCTTCTTGTTCCGCCTGTGTGGGAGGGGGAGGATCCCTGCAGGCAGCCTGCTGGCTGTGATATTTGATGGGGCCAGGACCCATATGGCCCACCTTTTTCTGCCACCTATGCTTTTTCACTGGAAGGGTGGTGGATGCTTGGAATACCCTCCTGATGGAAGTGGTGGGGCAAAAATAGTGATGGAATTCAAAATGGCATGGGACAGACACAGTGAATCCCTTCATAGCAAGCGGGTGAAATCAAACCAAACTTAAATATCTTTTATACTTCAAAAAATAGAAGAGGTGACCTGCATGGAGCGGTGGGTAGAACCACTCTAGCCACCTTACTGGGCAGACTAGATGGACCATTTGGTCTTTATCTTCTGCCATATACTATGTTACTATGTGATCCAACACCGTCCCATACTGCTGCCGCCCAAATAAACGGTTTGTCATAGTCTGGCTCCTCAGCCGAGACCTGTCCATTTTGAGAGCTCCTGCCAATAGCTAAGCTACCAATAGCATAACTCTTAGGATCACCAGAGGTGCCAAGTTACCCAGATCAAGGAGTGAGATTTTAAGCCAGTCCTAGATTTCTGGCTTTATTGAATCCACAAACACTTATTTTAATGGGTAAAATCAGGGACTACAAACACCACACTGCACTGTAATGCAAATATAAAATCAGAACTGCCCAAAAAATCTCACTCCTGAAACTGGATAACTTAGTAACTCTGGAGCACTGATGCATACAAGCCCTTGCTGTACAGTAAGCTGCAGCTCAAGCGAAGGCTGTAATAGTTCACTCTTAAATGCTAGTAATAAAAGAGAAGGCACGTTCAGAATATCCATCAAAGAGTAAAGCAGCTCTTAGGTTTATGCAAACCTCGACTGAGCAAGCTGCAAACTAGGATTAAGATTCAGACCAGAGCAACAAATTGCTCATTTCCTTTGCTAACGTCTAGGGGCAACGCAAGGCAATCTGCTGCCTGAGGCGAGGGATGAGAAGGCGTCACTTCCCCCTCCCCCCATAGTGAGGGGGGGGGGCTTTCTCAAAACTCCAATCAAGGACTGAACCGAACTAAAAAGTTGATTAGATTATATGGAGGAAATGCAAGATGTTTGCGCACCAAGGAACTAAAAGAAAGAGCGAGAACCACAGCGCAGTTTATAAAACTAAATTATAACTTATTTTTATTTTGTTGTTATAAATTGCTTCCACAGAACCCAATACCGCACGGCAGCCGCTACCGCTGCTTAGTAAACATACCCCATAGATCTTCACCAAGTACAGAATAAGTGACCATAACCTAAAAATAAAATATGTATATAAAAATTAAACTGCAACCCCAAGAAGCCAGATTCTGTATAAAATGCAATACTAGAGAAATAGAAAGATATGCATTTCCATGTACTGCACAAAATATAAAGATAGCACCAAGTCCGATCATTACATTGAAAATAAAATTCTCTTCTAACTTTGTTGTCTGACCATGTAGGTCCCAATATGAGGTTTCTGCTTTCCTCTATCTCCCAGTGCACCCTCCCGTCTACTTTCCCCCAGGAGCAGCATGAGAGTTATGCAGGGCCATGTGCAGATACTCACTGTGGCATCATTTGCATACATTTAGTATACTTTATTTTAAAATATATAAGCCACCCATCTAAAATCCTAGGTGGCTCCTAAGCATGCATATGCAATTTAGTAAAACAGATGTTACAATAAAACAAACATAATAATAAAACATTTAATTTTATTAATGAAAAGCCACTTACATATGCAGAACAGAGATAGATCTTCACCAAGTAGGGAATATATAGGTTTACAGGATTTCTTTCCCAAAATTATACATTACTGCAGAGTGAGGCAAGAAAAAAAACTCTCACACACAGGCATCTACATTGTTGGCAGAAACTAACAATGGCTCAGCGCAAGTAGCTTGAGTGCAACTAAAGCCACCTCAGTGGATGGCCTTAGTTGCACCGGCAGCTGTTCCTTATCAGTCGAGGTGTCTGAGCTCACCGCTCTGGCAAGAACACACCACCTTCCGGGCGTCGAGGTCCCCAGGCATTCGAGCATCCGGGGCATGATCGACCGACTCTCGACCAGAAGGACCACCCCACAGAAACCCCAGAGGGACCGCACGCCGTGCACGTACCTGCCTGCTCTGAACCTCGGACTTTGACCGAATCCTGCGGTCGTCGAAATATGGGTGCCCTAAAACCCCATCCATTTCGTACACTCGTCCCTGGACTTTGGTGAATCACCCCATCGTCGAGGCAAGAGAAACTAAGGTTCCTCCTTTCCGCAGCTCAGAAGCAACCACCCCCACATGACCTTGGTGAAGGTGTGCGGATCCGTCGCCGACCCGGAGGGCTAGCCTAACCTTGTAAGGTAAGCCCAGGGAGGCAACTCCAGCGACTTCTGATGAGCTGCCCTAATGAAACGTGTAAACGTGCCTCTGTACACTTGAGGGATGGAGCAAACTCCCTCTGCAGAACCGCTGCCTCTCTCAGACGCAATGGTTCCCTACCAAAGGAACCGTCCGAAGCCTGCAATATACCTCCTCCAGATCAAGGAAGAACTGAAAGGTCCGTCTTTCCTTGGAACCTGGAGACCAGCAGAACGGTGCTCGAAGATGAAAGAACACGAAATTTGTTACAGATCTGGCTCCACCGCCCCTAAGTACAAGCCACGATCCTAACAGGTCATTCACTGAGCATATATCATTGGAGGGAACCCATCCACCTCCTATGTCTTATCTACATAGTACATTCATTACGTGTAAGTGGAAACTGCCTGTTACCTCAAAACTGCAGCACTTACTCTCTATGTGCCACGGTGTATAGAATGATGATTTTAAAGATTCTCTGAAATGTGTCAAGCAAACATAAAGGCCTAATAGATGAGGTCTTTCTCTCCTGTCTGCTTAAATAGGGGACAAATTTTGCTCTGTATATGCAGGATTAGTAGACACCAGATTTGTGGAGAGGTTTTCCTGCACAAGGGCACTGTCCTCTAGCAGGATTCACACCCCTGGCCCACTGACGTGAGGTAACTTGCCCCAATCACCAGGCTACTCTGCGCTCTTTTTAAATTTTTTTTATTAACGTCTTCCTCACACCAACACCAGGGGCCAGCCGCATTTTGCATTTTAAAGAGAGGAACGGTCCTTGCCCTGAGCCTAGCACACTGACACATTCCCGCAATAGTTTACCGTTTCATACTAAACTACTCGCTAATTAGCGACTGCTTAGGGCACCTAACCAGGTACATCGTAGCCTGAGTTTTGCACTGCTACTCCCATGACGTATGTCTTGACGCCTTGCCCACATGCCGGCCTCAAGTCAATGCGCGCTGAATGAGACTTCAAGTGCAGAAGACCAGGAATGCCGGAGCATTACAAGAACCCCCCCACCCCCCGATACCCTCTTATATCAGGGACCGATATGGAACGGACCGGAAACACTCCCTCAAACTGGGCCCGATTACTTAACCGAATCTGCAGCTTCGTGTCTGTCCATCCATTCAGGCACAAGCTGGCGCAGAAGGAAAGGAAATCAATTTCATTAACTAAACTGCAACTGACTCCAAGAGGTATCGTGCTGTATTCCCCGATGTCTGCCTCCCCCCGGCATGTCAAACAGCCCCAGAGAGCAGCCACCTGCACACGTGCAGAAGCAGAACCGACGTCTAAATACTGATGGTGGCCATGAGTCCAAGGGCTCTGGCCTTTGATAGGGAAACATTGAAAAAAATGTTGTCTATGCTTTGAATCAGTTGACGCACTCCGCGCCCCACCGTGCCTGCCCGTCTGCTGAAGAGGGCCCCATAAATGTAAACACCTGACCGCAAAATGGTCCGTGGGCTGGGGGCACAGCGGCTACAGACCAGACAGCGGTAAGCAGTACTAGCCCTAACGGACCGAGTTAGCTCCTCTCTCTGCTTCTGCAGAGACAGATGCTCCGCTAAGGCAAGAGCCTCTTTTTTTTATTTTTTTTTAACTCTCCGGCACGGTAAGGACTAGGCAAGGAAGCTAACAAAAGTTACAGCGCAGTAATAATAATGGGTGATTTCAATTACCCCGGTATCGACTGGGTCAGTGTCACGTTAGGACATGCTAGGGAGATAAAGTTCCTAGATGAAATAAATGACTGCTTCTTGGAGCAGCTGGTTCATGAACCAACCAGAAGGGAAGCCATATTAGACCTAGTCCTTAGTGGAACACCAGATCTAGTGCAAGAGATAAGGGTGTTGGGGCCACTTGGCAATAGTGATCATAGCATGATCGCCTTTGATTTAATTAGTGGAGGAGGGATAGTAAGGAAATCCACAGTACTACCTTTTAACTTGGTTTACAGCTTGTCGTGCTGTGAGGGCTTGCGTGCATCAGTGATGCTGAGAGCTAAACTATCAGTAGTTTAACTACTGGCAAGGTCTCCCAAGATGGACAGGTCTCAGCTGAGGTGCCAGACAAAGACAAACCACCCATCTGGGCAGCAGCAGAATGGGACAGTGTTGACGGCGGAGGATCACATTTTTGTGACAACGGCAACAACACCAAACTTAAACTGCGCGGAAGAAAGGCCCGGCAATCTACTTCTGTATCTTGCCATGAAAACCCAATGGATAGTTACAACAAACAAATTGTACTATGGTGCTGGAAGTTGAGACCCCCAGGTCAGAAGGCACTCAACTAGCTACTGGGGAAGAGCTGAAGACTTTTCAGAGTAAAGCCAGCATTTATGATGTGGTTGGATCAAAGCCCTCGGGAAGTCTGACTGCTGATGTAGCTGCGCATGAAATGAGAGTCAGAAGCTGTAAAGATGTCTTACACATTGGAACATGGAACATACGAAGCATGAACCAAGGGAAGTTGGAGGTGGTCAAGAATGAAATGGAACGTGTACAACTTGATCTGTTGGGTGTCAGCGAACTGAAATGGACTGGCATGGGGCACTTTGCATCAGATGATCACATGGTCTACTATGCTGGAAATGAAAGACAAAGAAGAAATGGTGTTGCATTTATAATAAAGAAGAAACTTGCAAGAACTGTAATGAAATACAATGCAGTCAGCGAACGCTTAATCTCTATTCGTCTACGAGGATTGCCTATCAACACAACTATAATTCAAGTATATGCCCCAACAACAGCTGCTGAAGAGAATGAAATTGAAGAGTTCTATGAACAAGTACAAGCTGAAATTGACAGAACATGCAAACAGGATATCCTGATAGTCATGGGTGACTGGAACGCAAAGGTTGGCAACAAAGAAGAAGGCAAAATAGTAGGAAAATATGGACTTGGCAACAGAAATGAAGCTGGAGAAAGACTGATAGAATTCTGCAAGACCAATGATCTATTCATCTCAAACACCTTCTTCCAGCAACACAAGCGGCGACTGTACACATGGACTTCACCGAATGGATTATATATTAATCAAATTGACTACATATGTGGAAGTCAACGATGGAAAAGCTCTGTAACATCAACAAAGACAAAACCTGGAGCTGACTGTGGTACAGATCATCAACTACTAGTATGCAAACACAAGCTAAAGTTGAAAAAGAGCAAACCACTCATGAATGTAGCAAAATATGACCTTGAGAATATACCACTGGAATTTAAAGACTGCCTGCAAAATCGATTTGCTGCTTTAGATACAAATGACAGAGCTCCGGAAGAGTTATGGAATGACATCAAGAAGGTTGTGTTGGAAGAAAGCGAAGAAGTTTCTACAAAAGGTGAAAAAGCAAAAATGGCCAAAATGGATGACGGAAGAAACTCTGAAAATTGCCCAGAAACGCAGAGAAGCTAAAGCCAGAGGAGAAAGAAAGACAATCACAGAACTCAACAGAGATTTCCAACGTGCAGCAAGATAGGACAAGGAAAAGTACTACAATGACACTTGCAAGGAAATAGAAGCAGAAACTATTAGAGGAAGAACAAGATCGGCTTTCCTAAAGCTACGAGAGTTAAAGAAAAAGTTCCAGCCTCGAATTGGAATGTTAAAAGATGCTCAAGGTTCTATGTTGAATGATGCTGAGAAGATCAAGAAAAAGTGGAAGGAATTTATAGAGTTTTTATATGATAAAGATCAAGTGGACCAACAGCCATTTCAACCTGTACCTTATGATCGGGAACCATTGGTGATGAAAGAAGAAGTTGAAGCAGCATTGAAAGCCTTATCAAAGAACAAAGCACCAGGCATTGATAGCATTCCCATAGAAGTATTGCAGCAATCTGATGCAGCTGTTACCGTACTCACAAGGCTCTGCCAAGAAATATGGAAGACAACATCATGGCCAACTGACTGGAAAAGATCTATGTTTATACCAATACTAAAGAAAGGTGATCCAACAGACTGTGGAAATTATCGCACAATCGCTCTGATCCCACATGCCAGCAAGATTCTACTGAAGATTATTCAAAAGAGACTACAACCATACCTGGAACAAGAACTACCTGAAGTGAAAGCAGGGTTCAGGAAAGGGCAAGGAACGAGAGACATCATTGCGGATGTGAGATGGATCCTTGAAAAGACTAAAGAATACCAAAAGGATATCTATTTGTGCTTTATCGACTATAGCAAGGCTTTTGACTGTGTAAACCATGAGAAACTCTGGGCCACATTTAGAAGCATGGGTATACCAGAACACCTGATCGTTCTCTTGTGCAATCTGTACATTGATCAAGAAGCAACAGTTCGAACGGAACAAGGAGAAACAGAATGGTTTAAAATAAGCAAAGGTGTAAGACAAGGCTGCATACTTTCCCCCTACCTGTTTAATTTATATGCAGAACAAATCATCAGAGAAGCAGGATTGTATGAAGACAACAGAGGTGTGAAGATTGGTGGAAGACTCATCAACAACCTTCGCTATGCTGATGATACTACATTACTGGCTGAAAGTGAAGATGATCTGAAACATTTGCTTCTCACAATCAAAAAACATAGTCTCAAAATGGGCCTGCACCTTAATGTAAAGAAGACAAAGATCATGACAACTGGCATAATCAACAGGTTCATCGTTGAAGGAGAAGAAATTGAAATTGTGAACAACTTTAACCTACTTGGATCAACTATCAATAAAGAAGCAACAAGCAGTCAAGAAATCAGACGACGCATTGCTCTTGGCAGAATGGCTATGAAAGACCAAGATAAGATTCTCAAGAGCAGAGATGTCTCTCTCCATACAAAGATTCAACTTGTTCAAGCCATGGTATTTTCAATAACATCATATGGATGTGAAAGCTGGACAGTGAAAAAGATAGACAGGAAGAAAATTGATGCCTTTGAATTATGGTGCTGGCGGCGAATACTGTGTATACTATGGACTGCCCGAAGAACAAACCAGTCGGTGCTAGAGGAGATCAAACCTAAGCTTTCTTTAGAAGCTCAGATGACAAGACTTCGACTTTCATACTTTGGACACATCATGCGAAGAGAGAGAGATCATTAGAGAAAGACATTATGCTTGGCAAGATAGAAGGTCAACGCAAAAGAGGAAGGCCAGCAATGAGATGGATCGATACAATAACAGCAGCTACGGGTACCAGTCTGTCAACAATGAGCCGCCTGACTGAAGACCGAACAGTTTAGGATAGCTATCCAGAGGGTCGCCATGAGTCGACTCCGACTCGACGGCACTTAACAACAACAACCTTTTAACTTTCGAAAAGGAGACTATGATAAAATGAGGAAAACAGTTAAGAAAAAACTAAAAGGAGCAGTTGCAAAGGTTAAAGACGTACATCAAGCTTGGGTGTTGTTGAAAAATACTATCTTGGAAGCCCAGACCAGCTGTATTCCACGCTTTAAGAAAAGTGGAAGGAAGTCCAAAAAACTGCCAGCATGGTTTAAAGGTGAGGTCAGAGAGGCTGTTGTTGCCAAAAAAGCATCTTTCAGGAAATGGAAAAAAGAGCCAAACGACGAAACCTGGAAACAGCACAAGCACTGGCAAGTCAAATGCAAGGCATTGATAAGGCAGGCAAAGAGAGAATTTGAGAAGAAGCTTGCTGCAGAAGCAAAAACGCAAAATAAAGACCTTTTCAAGTACATTCATAGCAAAAAACCTGTGAGAGAGTCAGTTGGTCCATTAGATGATAAAGGGGTTAAAGGAGCACTAAGAGGCGACAAGGCGCTAGCGGAGAGACTGAATGAATTCTTTGCTTCGGTCTTTACTGAGGTAGATGTAGGGATGTTACCCATGACTGAAGTGGTATTTAAAGGTGCGGAAGAATTGAAGCAAATATCGATACATCGGGAAGATGTCTTACAACTATTAGATAAACTGAAGAGTAGCAAATCACCTGGGCCGGATGGTATACATCCAAGGGTGTTGAAAGAACTGAAATATGAGATTGCAGACCTGCTATCAGTAATCTGTGAACTATCATTAAAATCATCTCTAATACCTGAAGATTGGAGGATCGCCAATGTAACACCAATTTTTAAAAAGGGTTCCAGGGGTGATCCGGGAAACTACAGACCGGTGAGCATGACGTCAGTACCGGGAAAAATGGTAGAAACCATCATAAAGAATAAAATTACTCAGCATGTAGATAGTCACAACCTAATGGGAGACAGCCAACATGGCTTTAGACAAGGAAGATCTTGTCTTACTAATCTGTTATGTTTTTTTGAAGGAGTGAATAAACAGGTGGACAAAGGTGAGTCGGTTGATATTGTGTATCTGGACTTTCAGAAAGTCTTTGACAAGGTCCCTAATCAGAGACTTTTGGCAAAACTAAAGAGTCATGGGATAGGAGGCAGTGTACTATTGTGGATCAGGAACTGGTTAAAAGATAGAAAGCAGAGGGTAGGGCTAAATGGCCAATTTTCCCAATGGAGAAAGGTGAATAGTGGTGTACCCCAGGGATCTGTGCTGGGTCCGCTGATTTTTGACATATTCATAAATGACCTGGAAAGTGGAATAACGAGTGAGGTTATCAAATTTGCAGATGACACAAAACTATTTAAAGTTGTTAAAACCCAAGAGGATTGTGAAAAATTGCAAGAGGATCTTGATAAATTGGAAGACTGGGCATCAAAATGGCAGAAGAAATTTAATGTGGACAAGTGCAAGGTTATGCACCTAGGGAAGAACAACCCAAACTATGGTTACATGATGCAAGGTTCCACATTAGGAACCACCACCCAGGAAAAAGATTTAGGCGTCATTGTGGATACCATATTAAAACCCTCGGCCCAGTGTGCAGCAGCGGCCAAGAGAGCAAATAGAATGCTAGGTATGATAAGGAAAGGAATTGAAAATAAAACAAAAGATATTATAATGCCTCTATATCGTTCCATGGTGAGACCGTACCTTGAATATTGTGTGCAATTCTGGTCGCCGTATCTTAAAAAGGATATAGCGATTTTAGAAAAGGTTCAGAGAAGAGCCACCAAAATGGTAAAGGGGATGGAAGGATACTCCTATGAAGAAAGGCTAAAAAGGTTAGGGCTCTTTAACCTGGAAAAGAGACGGCTGAGGGGAGATATGATAGAAGTCTATAAATTAATCAACGGAGTGGAACGGGTAAACGTAGATCGATTGTTTACGTTATCAGAATATAGAAAGACTAGGGGACATGCAATGAAGCTACAGGGTAAACTATTTAAGACTAATAAAAGAAAATATTTTTTCATTCAATGTGTAATCAGACTCTGGAATTTGTTACCGGAGGATGTAGTAAAGGCTGTTAGTGTAGCTGGGTTTAAAAAAGGTTTGGACAAGTTCCTGGAGGAAAGGTCCATAAACCATTATTAAGAAGTGACCGAAGATATGAATGCTTGACCCAGTACAAGCATTGTGGAACTTGTGTCTCTTGGGGAAACTGCTAGGTACATATGACCTAGATTGGCCACTGTTGGAAACAGAATACTGGGCTTGATGGACCTTGGTCTGACCCAGTATGGCATATCTTATGTTCTTATGACTACCAGAGGAACTAGTACCGCTTCTAATCAATCTAATCCAAATAATTAAATTAACCAATAATTCCCTATGTGATCAAAAGAAATAAAAACACTGCCTTCATGTGCGCTCTATCCGTGCCATGGCAAACGCGTGGGAAAGGAGCCGGTCCCCTCAACCATTGTGCCGGCCCGCCACCGCCCAAGCCCGATGACGAGTCCCGGACGTTTATATTGGTCAGAGCTCTGTCAAACTATAAAAACAGATTGAAGGAAGGTTTTGACCTGTTTATTTTATGTTATGTATATTTCAATGGAATCAACCCGCTAAACTGAAGGGACCCGAAAACAAAATAAATAAATTAAATAAATTACTTAAAATAAAATAAATTAAAAGAAAGGATGCCTTCTCTCTACAACATGACAGTTCCCAGAACGTGGGCCGCTGCCAACTGCCGCCACGCAAGGGTAGAAAAATGGCGCCAATCCCTGCTGGGCTCACCTTAGCGCCCAAACTCAGATTGTTTAAATTTGAACAAAAATTTCCTTCGGTGTTCCAGGGCCTTACCTGCTGTGCCGAAACTGGAAGGGAACACCGTGGCTAAGGTGAAAAGGAGACCGGCTCTGAAGCCGTGATGCTGCCCGACCCAGACATGAGCGGCCGTCGCAGCGAGAGCCGCTTCGCCAGCTCACAGATTGAAAGCCTCGTCCCGCCGCTGCGGAAGGCCACCGTCACCGACTCCCACACAGAGTGCTGGTACAGCCTGCGGAGCTCTCCCCGGTACTGTCCAGGGGGAGAGATCCAAACTGGCAAACTCTCACAGCGCTGAGGCCCCACAGGGAAAAGCCAGCTGTACAGCATCTGGAGCATAACGGACTAGTTCTGTTAAGGGGACAGCTCCTCAAATTATAATCTCCTTTTCACCTTAGCCACGGCGTTCCCTTCCAGTTTAAACAATCTGAGTTTGGGCGCTAAGGTGAGCCCAGCAGGGATTGGTGCCATTTTTCTACCCTGGCCTTAATTACTCAAGTGAAAATATGCAACTAAAATGAATGACAGGATAGTAAGTAAATTAATTAATTAATTTAAAGGGGAATAATTACTTTAAAATAATGAAAGCAATTAACTTAAATAACACAAATAAATTAAACTAAATGATTTAAGGTTTAAAACTCTAAACCCTGCCTAAATTGCTTCTCCTCTGTTCAAGTGAGCCTAGGAGCTAGGCTCACTACGTCCTCCTGCTACATGGAGACTGGACACACTGGGGCTGATGGGAGATACCAGCAGGCTACATCCAGTGATGTCACGATTTTGACATGCCCAGTCTCCAAGCTGCAGGAGGAGGTGCACAACCCAGAGGTGGAGGACTAAACTGGAGTTCCTTCAGGAACAACAATTACCAAGTAAGTGTAATTTCTATTTTTGCCACGCTGAAATGCGGTAACTGCAGGATCACAGATGTAACTGCCTCCCTGCAGTTAGCCTAAGGCCCTGTGTAATCAGACTCTGGAATTAGTACCAGAGGATGCAGTAAAAGCTATTGGAGGAAAGGCCCATAAGCTATTATTAAAGAGGACCTGGGAAATACACTGCTTGTCCTTCTTCCTATCCTGTTCTTTCTGAATAAAGTATAGCCCGGTATAATTACATCCCAGTTATGGATGTCTGTGAACCAGGCCCATACTTAGCCCTGTGCGAGCGGTGCGACCGCACAGGGCGCAAAAGCTTAAGGGGCGAATTTAAGCTGTCTGCTGTTGCCTGCTGCCGCCACTTTTTCTTCTCTCAGCGGCGGCAGGCAATGGAAGACAGCTAAAATGCGCCCCTTAAGCCTTCTCGCCAGCATGCTAAGCAGGGAGTGACAGATCTGCTTAGCATGCCAGCAACTTGCACATCAGGCATGCCTCTTCTCTCCTGCCGTGAAGGGGGGGGGGGCGCACCCAATGTGCAGGTCACACAGGGCACGATTTACACTCGGTACAGCCCTGCTGTGAACCATGTCTCCATAACCGCCACTAAATCCAGGTCAGCCTCTTCCATTAAAGCCTCGGCATCTGGAATATTATTTTCCATACTACAGGCATTTATACACACTGCATTCTAGATGTTGCCCTTTTACCCATTTCTATAGAGGTATTTAATGTTTCACTTACCTGGGGGCTTTATTCACTCATCCCCAACGAATCTAGTTGAAAGTCCTCCTCAGTAGGTTAGCCAGTCTGCTGCTGAAGACACTTCAATCCTTCTTGGACAGATGGACACCATCTCTGCTCTGCAGCCCTTAGAACATCATCTCATGGTCCAGGAAACCAAAATGCTCTTGATTACACCATTCACTCAGCCATGCATTCATCTCTACAATCTCTAGTCAATCTTCCATTTTTTTGTTTCTCCTTTTGTTTTCTTCACTTCCTTCCATTTTTTATATTGATTTTCTTCCTTTCAGTTTTCTTCCATTTATTTCTCTCTCTCTGTTCACCCAGATTTCACTTCTCCTTACTATCCAGTTCTCAATCTCCCTCCTTTTTTACGCCATCCACCTACCACTTTTCAAACTTCACCCCAGCCCTTCCATTCCCCAGCTGTTCTTCCTTGGTCCATTATTCCCCAGTCTTTTGCTCACTCTCTCTTCCCCTCCATGTCTAACATCTCTCCCACCATCATCAGTGTGCCCCTCTCTCTGGCTCTTCCTTTCCCTCCATCCAGTACATCTGCTCTCTCTTTCCTTCCATGTCTGTCTTCCTATCCCCTCTGCAACCAGCATCTACCCCATCTCCATACCATACCATCCCCTCTCTATTACTCCCATGTCCAGCATCTCTCCGTCTCTTTCTTAATCTATTTGCCCCATGTCCATCTTCTCTCTCTCACCCCATTTCCTGCATTTCCTTCTCCCCTCATTGCCCCGTGTCCAAGATCTCCCCTGTGTCCCCACCTCCCCAAGTCCAGCATGTTCCCATAGTCTCCCTATAATCCCCTGGCCAACATCACCACTCCATTTCCCCTCCTTGCTTCTCCCTTTGCCCCTTTCCATGTCCACTATCTCCCTTTATCTCCCTAGCCCCCCACCTCAATCTTATCCTCACTGCCTCCCTATTCACCCCCCCCGCACCCAGCATCTGACTGACTGTGCCCATCCACATGTACCTCCCAATGCCCCTTCATGTCCACCTCTTGTATGTACAAGGGGCAGAACCTACACATGGAGCAGAATGTTCTATTTGACGGGCTGTGCAAGCAGTGATCCCAGCCAGAGAGGCAGGGTAGAATTGGCCTTGCACAGCCGCTGCCCGCAGGACATGCTGCTCCTGCAACAGGTTCTGATCTCTGGGCAACAATCGCTGCCTCTCACACCCTTCTGCCTGCAGAAGCAGCATGTCCTGCATGGGCTGCCCAAGCTGTGACTGCGGCCCTGAGAAACAGAGCCTGCCCACAGGAGCAGATGTCAGGAGGGCGCCATCACTGTCCGCCCAACCCCACTCAGGATGACCTAGTGGAGAGCCTGCCCATGGGACATGCCGCTCCCACGGGCAGAAGGCTGTGAGTAGCGATTGTGACCTCTCACAGCCTTCTGCCCATGGGAGCAGCAAGTTCTGCAGGCAGGCTCTCCACTAAGCCGCTGGCGCTCTTCACGCCATCCTGAATGGGGAGTGGGGACAGGAGGCTAGTGATGACACTCTCCTGACATCAGCTACCTCCCTGTCATGCTTACCCAGTTTATCGGGAAGCACCAGCCCTGGTCCAGCATTTGTCTTCTTGCTTCCCCCCCCCTCCCCCCATTGTTCAGCATTTGTCTTTCTGTTCCCCCCCTCTGTCCAGCATTTGTCTTCCCCCCATCCAGAATTTGTCTTACTGCTTCCCCTCTCCTTGTCCAGCATTTCTCTTCCTTCTTCTCCCCCATTGTCCAGAATTTGTCTTCTTACCCCCCTGTTATCCAGCATTTGTCCACTTGCTCCCTCCTCTGTTGTACAGCTTTTGTCCTCCTGCTCTCCCTGTTGTCCAGCATCTTCCCTTCTGCCCCCTCCCCTGTTGTCCAGCATTTGTCCTCCTGTCCCCCCATCCAGAATCTGTCTTCCTGACCTGCCCCTCTGTTGTCCATCATCTGTCCTCCTGCCCCTTCCCCTGTTGTCCACTATTTGTCCTCCTGCTCCTCATTGTCCATCATCTGTCCTCCTGCCCCCCTGTTGTCCATCAGCTGTCCTCCTGCCCCCTCCCCTGTTGTCCACTATTTGTTCTCCTGCCCCCACTGTCCGGCATCTGTACTCCTGCCCCCCCCCCCCCCTGTTATCCATCATCTGTCCTCCTGCTTTTTGCATCAGAGGGGGCGCAGAAGCAGCAGGGACATACAAATCGACGGAGGCTTGCAAACTCCGTGCTTTTTGATTGCTTTTATTTTCGACCAATGGTGACTGTGAGAGCTCCTCGGCACTGATCCTCTGTTCTCGGATCTGGGGCAGCAGCAGTGGCAGCTGCAGTGGGGTTGATTCTGCCGTAGGGGAGAAGCAGCAGCAGCAACTTGTCCAACCTTCTTGGTTTTTTTAATCCTTTGCAGGCAGAGTGAGGTGGCTGTTTTGGGGGCATTTTTTGCCTCTCCCAAGACTTTGCCACCTGAGGTGGCCGCCTCACTCCGTCTCAATATAGAGCCGCCCCTGGTCACTTCTGATTTTTCCTGCCCAAAACTCCTTCTTAGGAAAGCATCCATTGCAAAGACTTCAAGGGTCTATTTGGTCCAGCACTAGCCTGGGCATCATTCATTTCTTTCTATTGCTAGGTAATGACAGCAGAGACCACTAATAAAGGTTTTAGAATTTGCTCCACGTCAAAGGCATAATCAAAAATAATATTCACGGGGAGCGTCTATTCTGCAGTCCGGTTCCTTCGAGGGAGAGAAGGCCGGTTCGAAGTTTGGCGATTGAGCGGGCAGCCCAGCTGACGTCACCTCCAGGGCCCTGATAAAGATCTTGCTACTGCAGCTCTATTTGGGAGCGTCTATTCTGCAGTCCGGTTCCTTCGAGGGAGAGAAGGCCGGTTCGAAGTTTGGCGATTGAGCGGGCAGCCCAGCTGACGTCACCTCCAGGGCCCTGTTATAGCTGGTTCTTTTACGGCGCTTAGCTGTCAGCGCGTTTTCTAAGGGGCGTTTTCAAAGGGGCATATCCTGCCCTTTGTGAGCTCGCTTGGAGCTCGATTGGCCACGCAGCGCTGGTTATGCCGGGTGGTAAGCGTAAGAAGAAACCCCCTGTGGAGGATTCTCAAGCTGGGGCTATTGAGAAGCATGTGATCTCTACACCGCGGGCTACTAACGCAGGTACTGTGCCTTTTGATCCAGTAATCGAGGGTGCGAGTTTAAGCTTTGTTGAGCGAACTCCCTCGCTTCCCCCAGGGTTTCTTGAGTTGTCTGGTGATTTGTCTCCTGATACTGCGCTATTGTCCTGCAAAGATTTTCCTAAGGAGGTGTTTTGGAGACCTTCCTCTGCGCTTCCTGCTGAATCTTCAGTCTCCAACATTTCTCTTTTGGATATTTGGCGAGTGGTCTCGTGAACAGAAAAAATGTTTGCAGAGACTGTTATTATTTATTTACATTCTCTTATATACCGTGCTATTCTGCATCAGTGTGGTTTACATTGAACAAACTGAAATTACATTGAACAGGGCATTATAACTTGGAGATAACTATTTTACAGTGAACATGGGCTATGGAAGGTTAAGTGGCTTGCCCAAGACCACAAGGAGCACCTGTGGGACTAGAAACCCCAGTCCTTCCGGCCCAAGGTTGCTGTCCTCTAGTGGGATTTGAACCCCTGACCTTCTGGCCTGAAGTACCTTGCCCCAACCACTAGGCCACTCCTCCACTCCTTTATTATGTCAATTTACACGGGACTCTGTGCAAAGGTTTCAGTTTCTCGATTCTCAAGTTGGAGCCTTGAGCTCCGCGGTGGTAAAAATGGAATCTCAAGTTAAGTCGTTTTCTGAGTTCTCCGCTACTCATGCGAAAGATAGTTTCATTTTGCATCAGAAGCTTGAGAACCTAGAGAATGTATCTCGTAGTAAGAATCTTAGGTTATTAAATTTTCCTACTTGTCTGTTATTGTCCCCTTTGGTTCTATTTAGGAAATATTTGAAGGATACCCTTCTTTACCCGCAGGCTGATTCTTCTACAATTATTAAGTGTTATTATTTGCTTTCTAAAATTTCCATTGGCACTGTGGATCAAGATGAGGTCTCTCCTTTGGATATGGATAATTTCAATTTGACTGCTTTTCTAGAGTAGACTCATGATGTTATTACCACTAGGGCACTTTATTGGTGACTCTTTCCTCTGAGGAGGATAAGGTTACTATTTTGAAAGCTTATTTCAAGAGGAAGGAGTTGCAATTCTGTGGTGATAAGGTGTCTATATTTCCGGATGTCTCTCGTTCTACACAATTACGTAGGAAGGCTATTCTTAGGTTGGAACCTAGAGTGCTTGTTCTGGGGGCTGCATTTTTTCTAAAGTACCCTTGTAAATGTTGTATTTCTTTAAATTATGATAAATATGTATTTCTGTCCTCTTCTGAATTAGAAAAGTGGATTCTGGAAAAGGAAAAAGCTCAAAAACCTCAATGATTTCTCAAGAAGTGGGAAGCGAGGGGTCTCCACCGGTTGCATAAGTAGGCTATGGATCTCTCTTTAGGAGTTCCTTTGCCTTGTTTTCTAGATGATCTTTATTTTCCTTTTATTTAGTAGACATGTCTCCCCGAGATGTGGGCTAAAGCTTTGTTTTTTTAATTCTTAGAAGCATGGTACTTATGAAAATATTTGTTTCTTTGGAATCGTTTTACAATATAATTGTGTAAAATGTTTTTTTCTATTAATAAATAATAATAAAAAAAATAATAATATTCACAGCATTTGATGCCTTTTAAATATTGCAATAGTTATCAGATTAGGAAATTCTAAAATATATATTTAGCTCACTTCTGAGTGGGTGGCAAGATTTTTGAAATGTGTGCCTCAGCAATGCTGGCAAAGGTTTGCTCGTAGAAGCAGGCTGTGTTTTACAATGAAGGATGGAACTCTCCCAATTTACCAGTCATGTAACTACAAGATGCGATCAAAAACTACTGAGACTTGTACAGTAGCACAAGTAGAACACTGACAGTTATTGCGCTCAGTCTCCTTCAAAGTAGTCCCCTTCCGATAAAACACACTTTCTCCAGCGTTCCTGCCACTGCTGGAAACAATTTTGAAATGCCTCTTTCGTTGTGCTAAGAAGCTGCTGTGCCAAATTTTGCTTAATGGTCTCTCCTTTCAGTGGTAATAACAGTTTTGGAAACAAGAAAACGTCACGAGGTGCGAGGTCAGGTGAGTACGGAGGCCGACGGACTTGCTCGATTTGGTGTTTGGCCAAGAACTGCTGGACAAGATGTGATGTGTGAGCTGGGGCATTATCGTGATGAAGTAACCATTCATCATTCCTGTGCAACTCTGGCCTCTTACAATGAACTACATCTCTCAAACGAGCCAGAATTTGGAAGTAATACTCCTTTATTAATGGTTTGGCCTTTTGGAGCACACTCATGATGAACAATACCTGGTAAAAAAAAAAACTGTAGAAAAGCCTTGATATTGCTCCACACACACCTGACGAGATTTCTTGGGTCTGGGAGCTTGGAGTCTTCCATTGTGAGGATTGAGCCTTAGTTTTCAGGTCATAACCATAAGCCATCACCAGTAATTATCTTTTTGATGAAATCGGAGTAATTTTCAATGCATTCCAACAACTCCCTGGATGTAGTCAATCTTCTTTTTGGTCAAGGAACAGGAGTTTCAGCATGAATTTTGCAGACACACATCTCATCCTCAAATTGACAGTAAGAATGGAATGTACCAACCCAAAACTGATGTCTACATCCTCAACAAGCTCCCTAATAGTCAATTGACAATTTGAGCGTATTGCGGTATACACTGCTTCAACTTTGTCTTCATTTCTGCTTATGGATGGCCTTCCAGAATGTTTGTCACCATCAACACTTTGGTGGTCCTCTTGGAAAAGTTTGTACCAGTCATAAACCCATGCATCACTCATGCATTCATCACCATACACCTACTGTAACTAGTCATAAGTCTCTTTGTATGAATCTTCAAATTTCTGACAGAATTTAATGCAAATTCGCTGTTCAATTTTTTCACTCATCGTAAATCTTCCAAACTGCTTTTACATGATACCAAACAACACGTGATTTAAAAAAGTACAGGTGCTTCAGCCACGCTACACTCTGCACATGCAGAGCACATAACTAGGTCACTGCATGCTTAATAGCATTGTGGTGCACGTATTGTTATATAGTTATACAACAAGTCTCGATACTTTCTGATCACACCTCATATTAAAACCACAACATTATCAACCATTTCAAAATAATTTGCACCACATTGGACCCGATTCTGGGATGTGGGTTGCAGGGCTGCAAGTCATGAGGGCCCGATTCCCCCTCTGGCTCTCCCCATACGTCCAGAGCAGCAGAAAGGGGAGAGCCGGCAGGGAGTGGAAGGGGGCAGGACCGGGATGGAACGGTGTTGGGCCAGCCCGACAGGGCATACAGGGCTGATTCAGGTCATGACCCTGTACATCCTGCCAGGTCAAAGGGATTGTGCTGCTTATTCCACCTCAAAAGTGGAATAAGCAGCACCGACCTGGCGATCGGGCCCAGGGATTCCCCTCCCTGGGGCCAAGGCCAAGTATGGGGGTCCCTACCCCCCAATCTAGGCTCTGGCAGGCCAGCCTTGGGTTGGGTAGTGTGGAGAGAGGGGCCGAAGACATGGGAGTCGGGGGCGCCTGCGGGAAGGACGTCCCTGCAGGTGGCAGGGGCACACCGGGCCATCTATGGGCTGGATAGCGTAGTTACTCACCTGTAACAGGTGATCTCCAGGAACAAGCAGGAATAAGTCCTCACATATGGGTACGTCGGTACCGACGGAGCCCGTGCGGGAAAGCTCCCCAGCTTCTTAGAATAGAAGCTTTTGGGACCTCCCACTGCACATGCGCACTGCCTTCCCGCCTTCCTGAACAGCTCTCCTCAGTTTCTTTTTTTCCGCGGAGCCAGCAGGTCGTGTTCCTGTCACCGCTGAAGAAATTGTTATTTTATTTGTTTCTTTAGACCGCGTACCTGCCTTCCCCATACCGATACCGGTATCGCCGGTCTTTTCTTTCTTTCTTTAAAAAATTATAATTCTTTTTTCTTATTTTTTAGCTTTTTGGTCACTTCAGAGAGGCCTCTCGGCCTACTCAATTTCTCCTCATGGAGAAGCCAGCCCCTGGATTTAAGAAGTGTACCAAATGTAATGCTGTTATTTCAGTCACAGACACCCATGAATGGTGTCTGAAATGTTTGGGGCCTGACCATTCCATACCGGACTGCCCATCTTGCTCCCACATGTCTAAACGTGGGCTGCAGAACCGGGCCAACAAATTCCATGTGCTGTTTGCTTCAGAGAATACAGCATCACAGTCATCCAGGTCTTCTTCTCCGGATGGATCTCAGGTAACCAAACCTTCTGTGGGCAAGTCCTCAAAGAGCAAATCTCCTTCAAAGCATCGAGAGGCTCTTAGCTTAGAACTTGAGGACCCTGCCCAGGCCAAACAACCCCGGCGGGAAGTCCAACTTCCAAAAACGCCAATTCAGGGGTCTCAGGTTGATATCGATGCTACGGCCTCGACAGATCACCTGTTAGCCTGCTCTGGGGTACCGGGTCACTCCGGTACCGACATCCAGGCAGCTATGGCGTCCATGGGCGATACTGTACAGTCCATGCAGCAGGCCATCATGGCTTTCATTAAAGCTGCAACGCCATCGGTTCCGCTTTCAGCGGTTCCGGGCCCGATACCGGTATCGTCCGCCATGCCGGTATCGAGGCCGTCCACCTCTAAACGCAAGTCGGTACCGTATGGGCTTTCGCTCCATACCGGTTCCATACCCGATACGCCCGATATCGATACCGATCGGTACGCGTATCGTGCGTTAGAGGAAAGCACCGATTCCTCTGAGGATTTTCACTCCTCTGATGATTCTGCTGAGTTTTCACTCAACTTACCTGAGGAGCCCTCTTCTCCTAAAAGGAGAATGTCCCCTCCAGAGGATTTGTCCTTCCAGGACTTTGTTTTAGATATGGCTACAGCCCTTTCTATTACCACATCCTCTGAAAAGGAACCCAGATCCAAGAAACTGGATATTTTGGGATACTCAAAGGCCCCTAAGGAGGCAGTTACCCTGCCTATCCATGAAATCCTTCAAGAACAACTGATGGATTTCTGGGAAAATCCTTTGACTTTGTCTCCTTATTCCCGTAGGTTGGACACCATGTATAGGGTCCCTCCTTCTCCTGGTTTCCAAAAGACTCAATTGCCCCACCACTCTATTGTGGTGAAGTCTGCAATGAAGAAGATTAGGAGTACCAAAAGGCACTCTTCCACCCCTCCAGGACGGGAATGTAAGACTTTGGACTCTTTTGGTAGGAAAATTTTCCAGGCTAGTATGCTTATAGCCAGGATTAATTCCTACAGTCTCTATATGGGCATGTTCCTGGAGGAACTTGCCAAAAAGGTGCGGCATTTTGCCCCCTTTATCCCTGAGGATAAAAAGCAGGGATTCCTTTCCCTAGTGAAACAACTCTTAGAGGTTTCTAAGTTCTCTAATAGGGCAGCATATGATTCCTTTGAGGGAGCCAGTAGGGCTTCGGGCATTGCTATTGCAGCCCGACGTCTTGCTTGGCTCCAGGCCTCTGATCTGGAACCTTGGGTTCTAGATGGCTTACGGAATCTGCCCTGTACAGGTGAGAACTTATTTGGGGAAGAGTGGCAAATCAAAGCCACCCAGATGGATGCTGAAAATGCCACCTTGGAAAGACTTTCAAAGTCCACTTCAATTCCTACTAAGAAAAAGTCTTTTAAAAGGCCTTACTATAAGAAGGCCAGAGTTGCTTCAAATACTGGCCAGCAGTCTTCTCAACCTCGCTATACTGCTAAGCGTCAGCAATCCAAACAAGCACGAGCTAAGCCTGCAGCAGCTACTGTAGCTCAGCAGGCTCCAACCCCTCAGGGGTTTTGACTTGCTCCTAGGGAACTTGCCACTTCTGGTTCTAACACAACCAGAACCTCTCACCATACCCGGAAGGTTGGTTCACTTTGCTCCCAGATGGGAACAAATCACAACAGAACAATGGACCCTCTCTATCATTCGAGAGGGTTACAAACTTCATTTCTCCAGCCTTCCTCCCCATCATATGGTGAGACCATTCAATTGTACCCATCTCTCCTAACCCTGTTGGGTCAAGAGGTTTCCTCTCTTCTTGCCCAAGGGGCCATAGAAGAGGTTCCTCTTCCTCAACAAGGGTCCGGTTTCTACTCCCCTTATTTTCTCATTCCAAAGAAGACAGGGGGATTCAGACCAATCCTAGATCTGAGAGAATTGAACAAATTTCTCTTCAAGGAGAAATTCAAAATGCTGTCTCTCGGCATTCTCCTTCCTTACCTCCAGGGTCAGGACTGGCTTTGTTCTCTAGACCTACAGGATGCGTATACACATATACTCATCCATCCATCCCACAGAAAGTATCTTCGCTTTCTGTTTCAGGGAAAACATTTCCAATACAGAGTACTCCCCTTCGGTCTAGCCTCTGCTCCAAGAGTATTCACAAAATGCATGGCAGTCGTAGCCGCATTTCTAAGAGGCATGGGAATCTTTGTCTTCCCATATCTGGACGACTGGCTCATCCGAGCTCCAACTCAGTCACAGGCCCAGATTTCCCTGGACCACACAAGGAGCCTTTTGCAGTATCTGGGACTGGTAGTAAACCTTCCCAAGTCCCAACTCATCCCTACTCAATCTCTAGAATTCATAGGGGCCCAGTTGGACACCATCACTGCAAGGGCCTACCTTCCACATGTTCGAGGCCAGCGCCTCCTGAGTTTGGCCTCCCAAGCTCAGTCCAGCACTCACTTGACAGCCAGGGAAATGCTACGCCTACTGGGTCATATGGCCTCCACAGTGCATGTGGTGCCCTATGCTCGTCTTCATATGAGAGCAGCTCAATGGACCCTGGCCACTCAGTGGACTCAGGCGTCAGGAGCGCTCTCAGACCAAATACAAACCTCCGATCGTCTGTTTTGGTCCCTCCACTGGTGGACTTCCACCAAGAATCTGTTGTTGGGGGCTCCATTTCAACCATTGCTACCCCAAGCAACCCTCACAACAGATGCCTCCCAAACAGGGTGGGGAGCCCATCTGCAAACTCTCTCCACTCAGGGCACTTGGTCTCTACAGGAGTCCACCCTTCATATCAATCTTCTGGAACTGCGAGCAATTTACCTTGCCCTCAAGGTCTTCCACTCCCTCCTAGCCAACCTCACTGTCCTAGTTCAGACGGACAATCAGGTGGCCATGTTTTACATAAACAAACAAGGAGGGACGGGCTCTCTGTCGCTTTGCAACGAAGCTCTAAGACTATGGGCCTTCGCCAGAGAGCATCAGATTCACCTGCTAGCAGTGTATCTCCCAGGAGTTCAAAACTCTCGGGCAGACAGGCTCAGTCGAGTTCTGCTGCCACACGAATGGTCCCTACATTTGGACCAAATAAACCGAATCTTTCAGGAATGGGGGACCCCGGACATAGACCTCTTTGCAAGTCCGTGGAATGCCAAACTTCCCCGGTTCTGTTCCAGAACTCCGTGTCAGGGAGCTCAGGCTACAGACGCCTTTCTCCTGAATTGGAATCAGGCATTCCTATATGCCTTTCCACCCATTCCTTTGATTCCCAAGACTCTGTTCAAACTCCAGAGGGATCATGGAACTATGATCCTCATAGCTCCACGCTGGCCACGCCAAGTGTGGTTCCCTCTACTTCTACAGCTCTCCCAGGGATCCTACTTGGATCTGGGAGCTGCGCCAGACCTCCTGTCTCAGGAGGAGGGGACTTTGTGGCACCCAAACCCCAAATCCCTTCACCTCAGTGCTTGGTTACTGAAGGCTTAAGCCTTCAAGACTTTCATCTTTCCCAACCAGTGAAAGATATCCTTTCTGCCTCTAGGAAACCCTCTACCAGGCGTTCCTATGCTTTCAAATGGAAACGTTTTTCCATTTGGTGTGCTCAGCAGGGTCTTGACCCTCTGGCACTTCCTTTGAATTCTCTTCTTGATTATCTCCTGCATCTATCCAATGCAGGCCTCAAGACGAATTCGGTAAGAGTCCATTTAAGTGCTATTGCAGCATCCTTGAAACATATAAATGGACAACCTATCTCCTCTCATCCTCTTGTTGCAAGATTCATGAGAGGCCTGACTCTCACTAAACCTCCCATCAGACCACCCCCGGTCGCATGGGATTTGAATCTAGTGCTCGGTCAACTTATGAAGCCACCTTTTGAGCCAATGTTTTCCACCTCCTTGAAATTTCTTTCCTGGAAGGTCATCTTCCTCATTGCAGTCACTTCGGCTCGCCGCATCAGTGAGCTGCAGGCTTTAGTGGCTAATCCACCTTACACAAGATTTCATCATGATAAGGTGGTCCTTAGGACGAATCCCCACTTTATGCCTAAAGTGGTCTCGCCTTTTCATCTTAATCAAGAGGTATATCTACCTGTCTTTTTTCCAGCTCCTCATGCATCCAATGCAGAGAGGAACCTTCATACTCTGGATTGTAAAAGAGCTCTCGCTTTTACCTTAATAGGACTCAGCCACATCGAAAGTCTTCTCAACTTTTTGTGGCCTTTGATCCTTCCCATTTGGGACTTCCAGTCTCCAAGCGTACACTTTCCAATTGGATTGCTCAGTGTATTTCTTTTGCTTACCAGAGCAAAAACATTTCTCTGGAAGGCCATGTCACTGCTCACAATGTGAGGGCCATGGCAACTTCTATGGCTCATCTGCACTCTGTTTCCATAGATCAGATCTGTCGAGCCGCTACCTGGGCCTCGGTTCATACCTTCACAGCCCATTACTGTTTGGACAAGGACTCCCGCCGGGATGCCTTGTTTGGCCAGGCTGTCCTCAAGCACCTGTTCCATTCCTAAACAACTCCTGCCCACCTTCCCAGAATGGATGCCTGAGATCCATACGAAGATGGCGAACCTTTACAGGGGATCCCATGCATCTAAGCTAGGGAGTCCCCATATGTGAGGACTTATTCCTGCTTGTTCCTGGAGATAGCACAGTTACTTACCTGTAACAGGTGATCTCTGGGAACAGCAGGAATTAGTCCTCACAACCCACCCACCTCCCCTAGGAGTTGTATCTTTTATCTATCTATCTTCCTGTCCTCTCTCTGTTGACTCAGCTATAAACTCGAAACTGAGGAGAGCTGTTCAGGAAGGCGGGAAGGCAGTGCGCATGTGCAGTGGGAGGTCCCAAAAGCTTCTATTCTAAGAAGCTGGGGAGCTTTCCCGCACGGGCTCCGTCGGTACCGACGTACCCATATGTGAGGACTAATTCCTGCTGTTCCCAGAGATCACCTGTTACAGGTAAGTAACTGTGCTTTCTCCAGGAGCAGCAGGAATCAGTCCTCACTTATGGGTGACGTCGGCGCCGACGGAGCCCTCGCGGAGCAATTTTCCCCAGCTTTCAAAGAAAGCCTTTGGGATTGCAGCGCACATGCGCGGTCGTCTTCCCGCCCGAGGGTGCCATCTTAGCCAGTCAGATGACATAGCTAAAAAAGACAGCATAAAAATTTGCAAAAAGAACATAAGCAGACGATTGCAACTCCAAGGGGAGGAGGGAGGGTAGTGAGGACTGATTCCTGCTGCTCCTGGAGAACACCTGTTACAGGTGAGTAACTACGCTTTCTCCAGGACCAAGCAGGAAGTCAGTCCTCACTTATGGGACTCCCAAGCTTAAGGCTACCGGAGACCCTAAGCACAAAAATGAGCTCCCTCTAGCTCAGCAGCACAGAAGGATAGAATCTTCGCTGAATTATCACCCACCGGTAGCCCACATCCGGGATGGAGGGTAGGAGTTGCTCAGACCTCAAAGAGATTACGGAGGACTGCCTGTCCGAAAGCACTGTCCCTACGGGACTCCCTCTCGAGACAGTAATGGACCGCAAAAGTCTGGCTCGAAGACCAAGTAGCGGCCCGGCAGATGTCTGCCAGCGGAACAGAGCGGAGGTAAGCCACTGACGTGGCCTTTGCCCGAACGCAATGAGCCGTGACTCGACTATCTAAGGAGAGTCCGGCTGCCCCATAAGCCCAAGAGATACAGTCCGCAACCCAGATGGACAGAGTACGCTTGGAGACCGGGAGCCCCAATTTATTGGGGTCAAAAGACACAAAAAGCTGAGCAGCTTTACGGTGCTCCCGCGTACGGTCAAGGTAGAAGTTCAATGCCCTTCTACAGTCCAGGGTATGGAGGACCGTCTCAGCTCGGCTGGAGTGTGGTCTGGGAAAGAAGGTTGGAAGTACCACCTCCTGATTGATGTGAAAAGGGGAGACCACTTTAGGCAGAAATTTTGGGTGAGTCCGTAGGACTACCCTATTCTTGTAGAACCTAGTGTAAGGGGGATCAGACACGAGGGCCTGCAATTCACTCACGCGTCTAGCGGAAGTGAGGGCTATCAAGAACAGTGTTTTCCAAGACAGAAAACGGAGAGAACAGGTAGCCATAGGTTCAAAAGGCGGACAGGTGATCCGCTGCAAAACCACATTCAGGTCCCAGTCAGGCGCTGGCGGGCGCAGAGGTGGTTTAAGTAGAAGGAGACCTCGGAGAAACCTCGCTACGAGAGGGTCATTGGAGAGAGGTCTGCCGTCCACCGGCACATGATGTGCTGAAAGAGCACTGAGGTGAACTTTGACGGAGTTGGACTTAAGTCCTAGATTAGAGAGGTGCAGCAAGTACTGCAAGATCACCGACACCGGGCAGGAGAAGGGATCCTGAGACTGTTGGGTACACCAGACTGCAAAGCGACGCCATTTAAGGGCGTAGCATTTTCGGGTAGAAGGCCGTCGCGAAGCCAAGACGACCTCCTCCACCTCCGCCGGCAGGAGAAGGGGAGCAAGGACTACCCTCTCAGCAGCCAGGCCATGAGGTTGAGAGACCTGAGGTTGGGGTGCAGGAGGGACCCCTGATCCTCAGTGAGGAGATCCGGTTGTACCCCCAGAGGGATTGGATCCTCCACCGCCAGTTGCAGCAGGAGCGGAAACCACGGCTGCCTGGGCCAGCGAGGGGCCACCAGGATCATGAAGGCTTTGTCTCGGAGAACCTTGAAAAGAGTCCGAGAGACCAGCGGGATGGGAGGGAAAGCGTACAGAAGGCTCCCCGACCACGAGATCAGAAAGGCGTCCGCCGCCACCCGGAGGGGGTGTGGCCGACGAGAGCAGAAGCGAGGAAGCTGCCGGTTGTGAGGACTGGCAAAGAGATCCACCGTGGGGAGACCCCACTTGAGGAAGAGCTTCTGAACTACCAAGGGATCCAGACGCCACTCGTGCGGCTGGAGGACCCTGCTGAGTTTGTCTGCAAGGCAATTTTCTTGGCTCGGGAGATAAACTGCCTTGAGGAGAATGCCGTGACTGACGGCCCAAGAGCAGAGCTTCTGTGCCTCCCGGCAGAGGAGGAAGGAGCCCGTGCCCCCCTGCTTGTTCACGTAGAACATGGCAACTTGATTGTCCGTCTGGACAAGGACGGACTGTTGGGAAGTCAGGTGGGAGAAGGCCTTGAGAGCCAGGCGGATCGCCCTGAGCTCCAGGAAGTTGATCTGCTGAGCAGACTCCCACGTGGTCCAGAGGCCCTGAGTGCGTGCCTCTTGGCAATGTGCTCCCCAGCCCAGGAGGGATGCATCGGTGGTCAGCACCCGGGTCGGCTGAGGTGACTGGAAAGGCATTCCGAATATCAGGTTCGGCTGCCGGAGCCACCACCGGAGAGACGAGACCAGCGGCTCGGAAACGCGCACTAGGTCTGCTAGGCCGCCCGTGGCTTGTCGCCACTGCTGGCGGAGACACCATTGCGCAGACCGCATATTCAGGCGGGCATTGGGGGTCACATGGACGGTGGAAGCCATATGGCCGAGCAGTCTCAGGAAGCGCCTGGCGGAGACCAGGGGCTGGCTGCGAAAGCGGTCGGCTAGGTCCATGAGCCGTTGAGCCCTGTCGAGCGGTAGGAATGCTCGCGCCTGAGGAGTGTGCAGCCTTGCGCCGATGAACTCGAGATCCTGTGAGGGGAGCAAAGTGGACTTTGCGAAGTTTATGACAAAGCCCAAGTGCTGCAGCAGAGTCACCGTGCGGCAGGTGGCGTTGGTGACCTCCTGAGCGGACGCTGCTCTGATGAGCCAGTCGTCGAGGTACGGAAAGACATAGAGGCCGTGAAGCCGGAGATGGGCCGCCACGACCGCGAGACATTTTGTGAAGACTCGCGGTGCGGAGGACAGGCCAAAGGGCAGTACTCTGTACTGGTAATGATTTCCTGCCACCACAAACCTTAGGTATTGGCGGTGGCTTGGGTGGATGAGGATGTGCGTGTAGGCATCCTTTAGATCCAAGGAGCATAGCCAATCTCCCTGCTGGAGGTAGGGCAGAAGGATTCCAAGGGTAAGCATTTTGAACTTCTCCCGCACAAGGAACTTGTTGAGGTTGCGCAAGTCCAGGATGGGTCTGAGGCCCCCTGTTCTCTTTGGTATCAGAAAATACCTTGAATAAAAGCCTTGACCTCTCAGGTGGTGTGGCACCGGTTCCACCGCCTGTTCCTGCAGAAGACCTGCTAACTCCTGAAGGAGCAACTCCCTGTGCAGAGGGGGGCGTGGAGGTTCTCCCGGAAAATAGGAGGGAGGGACCTGATGGAAGTGGAGAAGATAGCCTTCTCGCACGACCTGAAGCACCCAGGCATCTGCGGTGATGCTGGACCACCTGTGGGCGAAGTGAACCAGCCGGCCTCCGGTGCTGGAGGGAACCAGCGGGGGGGGAGAGGCTATGCTTAGCGAGTCAAAAGCCCCCACCCTGCTGAGCAGGGGCTGGTGGTGCAGGCTTGGGGGCTTGCTGCCTACGGGACCCGTTACCCCGTCCCTTGGCCTGCTGGCCCTGTTGGGGAGCTGCAGGGTCCTGATAATGGGGGTATGGTTTGTAGGCAGCCGCCTTCCTCGGGTAAAAGGACTTTTTCCCCGAGCCCTTCTTTTTCTGGGAAGGGGCGGAGGTCTTCCTAGAAAGCCTGGTCCTGGTGAGAGTCTCAGTCTCAATTTGCGCAGCCTTTTCCGCCATGGGCTTGCCAAAGAGGTTTTCGCCTCGGCAGGGGACATCGACCAACTTGTCCTGCACCCAGGGCTCAAGGTCTGACGACTGAAGCCAAGCCTGTCGGCGGGCACCGATGCCGGCTGTGGCTACTCGAGCCGAGGCTTCAAAGCCATCATAGGCTGCTCGGGACATGAACTTTGAGCATTCCCGAATGCCAGTGGACAAGGCTAGGAACCTCCGCAAGGGCTCCTCGGAGAGACCAGCGGAGAATCCGGCTAGCTCTTTAGCCAGATCCCGGAGATACATGCCCATGTATAGCTGGTAAGTCTGGACACGACATGCGAGCATAGAGCCCTGGAAGCACTTCTTGCCAAGGCCATCCAGGTTACGGGCCTCCCTGCCAGGAGGCACCGAGGAGTGCATCTTCTGGCTCTTAAGACGGTGCATGGCCGATTCCACTACCATGGAATGGTGTGGCAGCTGTGCCTTTTGAAAGCCAGGGCTCTTGCGGACTCGATAGATAGAATCGACCCGCTTGCTCAGGACCGGTGAGGAGGCCGGACTCTCCCACATGCGGAAGAGTAGTCGTTCCAGCATAGGAGGAACCGGCACAGTAAAGTGTTCCCTCGCGGGAGAGTCATACTGGAGGGCATCGAGCTCTTCGGCTCGAGGCTCCTCCTCGGGATCCGCAGGGAAGGCCAAAGCCTTGGCCATATCCCTAACGAAGTCCGAGAACCGGGCGTCCTCCGGGGGGGACTGCTTCCGAGGCTCGGACTCCGGTGAGTCCGATGGGACACACCGAGTCCGGAAAGAATCAGGCGACTCTTCCTCCTCAGACTCCCAAACCGACTCCGACGAGGACTCGGTGGGGTCGGCCCGGGCAGGGTGCGGCGCCAGCCGCCCCGACGCCGAGGGAGTCGGCGTCGGCGACCTCGGTCCCGAACGGGAGGCCGAGGGCGACCTCGACCGAGGATCGACTCGAGTTCTCATCGACTCGAGGATCGGCTCGGTCTCCGGGGTCGACTTGGACGTCGACGTCCCAGCGGTCGGGGCAGCGACGCCAGCGAAGCCAGCGAGCAGTGCCCTCTGCTGGTCCATGAAGGCAGACAGTCTGCTCTCCAAGGCCGTCAACCTGAGTCCGAGCTCAGGTGACCCAGCAGCCCCCGACTCGGGCCCCGACGGCGTCGGGCCCGACGTCGGCTGTCGCGGAGGCGAGTCCAGAAGGACCACAGGACTTACCCGGGCAGGCATCTCCGACTCCAGGCGAGGTCGCTTCGGGACGTGTTCCTTCTCCAAGGACCCGGGGCGGCTGTCGGGGCTATGCGACCTGGCCCTCGCGGAACCAGGAGCGTCCACCGACGCCGCCCTCGCGGGTTTTTCCTTCCGACGATGGTCCCCGGAGGGAGAACCCCGGTCGGAGGAGCTCCGGCGACGGTCCGAGCTGGAGCCTTTCGACACGGAGGCCTCCGACGAGGTCCGGGTACGGCTGGGGTCAGCGAAGATTCTCTCACGCTGATGCCGCCGACTCCTCAACGCCTTTGAGGACAGTTTGCTGCAGGGCCCACAGATCAGTTCCTCATGATCCGGGCCCAGGCAGCGGAGGCAAAAGTCGTGTGTGTCGGTTAGTGACATATTTCGGTCACACCGACCACACCGCTTAAACCCACTGGCAGCCATCGGGGGAAAAAGGGCCCCTGCGAGGTCAAAGGACCGGGCTGCCAGGGAAAACGAAAACGAAAGCTGACTAAGTCAGAAAAACCGAAAAAAGTAAGAGGACTCGAGACCGGCGTCGCGAGTCCGGGCGGGAAAACGATCGGCGTCGAACCGAAAGAAAAAAAGGATAAAACAAAGAAGAAAATCAACTTTTTCGCGGGGACAAGACGGGGACGTCTGTAGGGCTCCGCGGAAAAAAGAAGACTGGCTAAGATGGCACCCTCGGGCGGGAAGACGACCGCGCATGCGCGCTGCAATCCCAAAGGCTTTCTTTGAAAGCTGGGGAAAATTGCTCCGCGAGGGCTCCGTCGGCACCGACGTCACCCATAAGTGAGGACTGACTTCCTGCTTGGTCCTGGAGAATCTGTGCACCGTGGGAATGTTTTGTTCCCACGGTCCAGAATCGAGTCCAAATGGACCTATCTTGCTTGGGGCCGTCGGGACAACCAAGACGTGCCCCTACATGAATCAAGCTCATTAGTAACTAAAGCTCACCTTATTTGGTTTCAGTATGGGGCAATAATATAGAAGAGGGAGTACGCTCTACAGTTATAAATACTTTGAAGTGCAATTTGAGCAAATTTCTAGTCTCATAACTAGAAAGGGTCAGCACTTTCCATCATGTCGTATAGATAATTGTTTAAAACTTTACTGAATTTCAAAAACTTATATGATGAAGAAACATACTGTAGAAAATAAGGTCAAAGATGACAATAATTAAACTTAGGCAATAAAAGAGTACTAAATAGACCACTGTATTTGGAAGAACCAAAGCAAACCTGAAACTAGGCACCTAAGAAGACAGATACTGTGCAGCCAAACTCAATTTATGTCCCAATTATCCCATCTGACCTTTAGGTAGAAAATGGGAGCTCTAACTTTTCAAATCTAAAATACATTTTAGCTGGTCTGGCTAAAAAAAAATATTTAGGGGGTTATTTTAGAAGCCCTATTTGTACTTTTGCAAGATGAAACAAAGAGAAGTGTTACAATGACACATGCAGAGAAATAGAATCAAAAACTATTAGAAAAAGAACAAGGTCGGCTTTCCTAAATTTGTGAAAGTTAAAGAGAAAATTCCAGCCTCTAATTGGAATGCTAAAAGATGCTCAATGATCCATGCTAAATGATGCTGAGAAGATCAAGAAAAGGTGTAAAGAATACACAGAGTCATTATACCATAAAGATCAGGTGGACCAACAGCAGTTTAAACCTGTACCTTTTGATCAGGAACCATTGGTGATGAAAGACAAAGTTGAAGCAACGCTGAAAGCATTATCAAAGAACAAAGCGCTGGGCACTGATGGCATTCCCACTGAAGTATTACAGCAATCAGATGCAGCTGTTACCATACTTACAAGGCTCTGCCAGGAAATTTAAAAAACAACATCATGGCCAACTGACTGGAAATAATCTATGTTCATACCAATACTGAAGAAAGGTGATCCGACAGATTGTGGAAATTATTGCACAATTGCTCTGAACCCACATGCCAGCAAGATTCTACTCAAGATCGTTCAGTGAAGACTACAATTATACCTGGAACAAGAACTGCCTGAAGTGCAAGCGGGGTTCAGGAAATGTCAAGGAACGAGAGGCATCATCGCGGATGTGAGATGGATCCTTGAAAAGACAAAAGTATACAAAAAGGATATCTATATGTGTTTTACTAACTGCAGCAAGGTCTTTGACAGTAGAAATCATGAGAAACTCTGCGCCACATTAAGAAACATGGGTATACCAGAACTGGTATAGTCAGGGCCGGATTTACCTTGAGTGAGGCCCTACGCCAACAAAAATTGTGGGCCCCCAGCAGGGGCGGCCCAAGGGGGGTGCGGACCTCATTTGCATAAGGGGCCTCATTTGCATAAATATTTGCATAATGTTACCATATACTAACTTTTAGTAAACGTGCCTCTTAATGAGTGTATGGATAAAGAAAGACTAAAAGATTTCTACATTACTATAATCCAGTGCCAACTGCCAGACACATTAGGAACTACTACAAACACTGCCCATAGTAAACCCGCCGTATCCTAACAGCACTACCAGGACTCTACCAATCAAAAGGCAACACTGCAAATATTAAACCAATACATTTCAGAGAACAACAATACATGACCTACTGGGGAAAGAGAACAAGTGGCAATGTCAAATAGGAATTATATAAACAGAACACCTCAGCTCAGTTACACATGCAGAACATAGACCATCACCAAACAAGTAATCACAATTTAGAAATAGGAAGACAATAATTAAACTGGGAATCCCAAAAGCCAAACTTGGAATGTACAACACTGTAGAAATAAAACTATACATTAATTTGCTCTTGTACTAAACAAAGCGCAGATGTTAATGATGCACATTTACCAGAGCTGACATATTCCAATTAATAAATTAAAAATAAAGAGATATTTTTCTACCTTTTGTGCATTTTTTTCAGCTGCAATTGCTCCAGCCACTTTCTTCTGGTTTCTTCGTGTCTTCTGCTAACTCTCCATCGTCTGCTGTCCATTTGTCCTTTCTTCTCTCTTCTAGATTTTTTTCCATTCTCTCTCTACATCTGCTTTAACATACTAATCTTTCTCCTTTTGCTCTTTCCTCATTCCTATTTCATCCACTCAAATTTTACCCCTCCATCCTCAATCCCCACTTACTCTCCCAATACCCGGCCAATTGTAGATTTTTTATCCCTCCCACACAAAATATTTTTCCCTTCTCCATTTTACTCTTCCAGCCCCATCCCATTCTAATCCTCCCCCAACATCAGCTCCCTTCTAGTTCCAGCCTCACCCAGCATCCATTCCCTTCTAGTCCCTGCATCAGCCCATTTCCAGTCCTAGCCATCCATCAGCCCATTTCCAGTCCTAGCAACACCCCAACCCAATACCAGTCCTAGCCCCCCCATCACCCCACTTACAGTCCTTAACCCCCCATCACCCCATTTTCAGTCCTTAACCCCCCATCACCCCATTTTCAGTTTAAGCCCCCCCTATAACCCATTACCAGTCCTAACCCCCCATCAGCCCACTTCCAGTCCTAACCCCATCAACCCATTTCCAGTCAGCCCCCCATAGCCCATTGCCAGTCCTACCCCCCCCATCAGCCCACAGCCCATTACCAGTCCTAACCCCATCATCCCACCTCCAGTCTTAACCCCCAGCCCATTTCCAGTCCTAGCCCCCCCATAGCCCATTACCAGACAGCCCCCATCAGCCCACAGCCCATTACCAGTCTTAACCCCCCCAAAGCCCATTGCCAGTTCTAAGCCCCCCCAACAGCCCACAGTCCATTACCAGTCCTAACCCCATCAGCCCACCTCTAGCCTTAACCCCCCCCAGCCCAGCCCAGCCCCCCAATAGCCCATTACCAGTCCTACCCCCCCATAGCCCATTACCAGCCCTACCTCCCCCAGTCCATTTCCAGCCCCAGCCCCCCCAATAGCCCATTACCAGTCCTACCCCCCCCCCATAGCCCATTACCAGTCCTACCCCCCCCCCCGGCCTAAAGTAAAATTTAATTTAAAAAAAAAACCTGGTGGCTGCCGCCGCGGGGCCCCCTCTGCTGCCGCGGGGGCCCCGTCTACAAGCTGAAGCCGTCGGGTCGGGTCGGGTCGGGTCTCTCCTCTCCCTCCCTCCCTCCCTCGCTGCGGGCTTAACACAGACGCGAGGAGACGCTCTCCCTTCACGTCTCTCGCAGCCTGCAGCCTGCAGCGAGGGAGGGAGGGAGGGAGAGAGACCCGACCCGACCCGATGGCTTCAGCTTGTAGACGGGGCCCCCGCGGCAGCAGAGGGGGCCCCGCGGCGGCAGCCACCAGGTTTTTTTTTTAAATTGTGTTTAAAAAAAATTAACTGGTTCTTTTTTTGTGGGCCCCTGCCGGCTGTGGGCCCTACGCCATGGCGTACATGGCGTATAGGTAAATCCGGCCCTGGGTATAGTTCAACAACCGTCACTATGTTGACGATACCACATTACTGGCTGAAAGTGAAGATGATCTGAAACATTTGCTTCTCAAGATCACGGAACATAGGGCCTGATATTAAAAGGGCATTTACACAGTTTACAGCCTAGTAAACCCTGTAAATGCCTTAGATGGGAATATTCAATAGCACATACATGGGTAGTGCTGTTGAATATCCACACCTTTGTCCCCTACACGTCCTGATACTATCTGGCTAGCATTGGGGCGGAGTGGAGGCGGGGGCACGAGATAACTGGTCAGCAGCGATATTGCATGCTGCCCGATTAGTGCTCTGCGCTGAAAAGGCAGGCAAGGAAAACCCTCGCCTATCTTTATGGCACAGGTGCTAACCAGGCAGCATGCAATATTGCTGCTGCCCAGTTAGATTCGGCGGCTTCCAGGTTGTGCAGTAATATGCAGATATTTAATGCCAAGGTCGCATATGACCCCGGCATTGAATATCTGGGTTTAAGGGTCAGCAGGCAGGGCTATGTGCTGACGCAGCACATATCCTGCCCAAAAGAATATCAGGCCCATCGTCTTAAAATGGGCCTGCACTTTAACGTGACAACTGGCAACACCAATAAGTTCATCTTTGATGGAGAAGAAATAGAAATAGAAATAGTGGACAACTTTAACCTGTTTGGATCAATAATCTATAACGAAATGACAAGCAATCAAGAAATCTGATGACGCATTGCTCTTGGCAGAATAGCTATGAAGGACCTAGACAAGGTTCTCAAGAGCAGAGATGTATCTCTCCACACAAAGATTTGATTTGTCCAAGCCATGGTATTTTCGATAACGTCATATGGACAGTAAAATAGATTGACGAGAAGAAAATAGATGCTTTCAAATTATGGTGCTGGCGAAGAATACTATGTATACATGGATATACTAGAGGAGATCAAACCTAAGCTTTCTTTAGAAGCTCAGTTGACAAGTCTTCGACTTTCATATTTTGGACACATCATGCAAAGAGAGAGATCATTAGAGAAAGACATTATGTTTGGCAAGGTTGAAGGTCAATACAAAAGAGGAAAGCCAGCAATGTGATGGATCAATACAATAACAACAGCTATGGATGCTACTCTATCAATAATTAGCTGCCTAACTGAAGACTGAGCATAGTTTAGGACAACTATCCAGAGAGTTGCCATGAACTGGCACCATCTCAACTGCACTTAACAACATTTGTTCTTTGGATGTCTGAAAAAGGACATAAAGATGTCCAGAGACAATCCCTGGAGTCATTTTAGAAGCTGGTTCTGTGTACATCCCCAGTGCAAGGGCATCCAAATCTGAATGAGGGTTTTGTGTAGACATTTCTGGGGTATTACCAAGAACCTGGACATCCTCGCTCGATCTCAGAAATGCTCTGTAAGCCCTGAGCCATGTCTAAGTATATACCTGCTCCAGCCACAAACAGGCAGTTGAAAAGTGCTCATTTTCCCTGCCATATATCCGGAGGGTGTGGAGAAAGAGGCAAACTCCTATTCCATATATTTTCCATGTTGACAATGAACTCTGCCGGGGAAAGAGGGCTCACATTTCCAGTTTGCCATACTGCTGGATGTCCCAGATGCAACCTTGCATATGTTAGATGTCTTCACTCCACTATTCTGTGGCTGGGACATCCACACTGGGGACCTCTATGCTTCTAAAATTAGGTTGAAACATCAATGTCCCCAACAATATTATACATGTTTCGCTCTGGACATCCCTTCTAAAATTCCCCTTATAATGGGTAGCAGAAAATATAACAATACATTTGCAAGGAAATCTTAGTTGGAATTGTCTCCCCGCCCCACCTCCCCCCGGGACAGAATCTTCTGTCGTAACTGAAGAAATCTCTTCCTGTGTTCCTGTGTACTTCTAGCCAAATCAGGACAAATTCCAAAGTTGTGAGCCCATAAAGACCTCAGAACTATGATGGGAAAACTAAGAACATGATCCTAGTTTTCTTCTCTTCTAACACTGCTAGTATACAAATGTTCAAGAAAACCAATAAGGTCCAAATAGGCCCTGGCCACTGAGACATCACCTGCAACTCCTCCAGATTGATTCTTAATCTTCTTATATGGAATATAATAAACTTTAGATAAAGGAAGCAAAACCTTGTTAAGTATCTTCAAGATTTCAAGCATATTAAGTGGAATTTTATAAAAGACATCCAAGTGCAATCTGGGATATCCAAGTCAAAATGTCTGGAAAAACAAGCAGGCACATCCAAGCTCAGGCACCATTTCACAGATGTGTACGTGTCCAATGTGGACATCTGAAGGGGCGTCTATATAGACATCTCCAGAATAGTATTCCAGATTGTGGATGTCTAGGAATAGCCTAATGGTTAGAGTAGTGAGCTTAGACCAGGGAAGTCAGGGTTCAAATCCGACTGCTGCTAATCATTGTGATTGTGCAGAGTATTGGAGATGGTGGAGTGCCGTCTTCTCTGCACCCTTTATGGCCAAAATGAGCACTTTCCCAATGTCTATTCATGCCTGGAGTAGCTTTAGACAAAGGAGGCAAGTCCAGGACTTTTCTGAGATCAGGCAGTGATGTTCAGGTTTATAGGAACACCCCAGCCAGGCCTCCACCACGTCCTCATTCAGACTTGAACATCTACAGACCCAGCTTCTAAAGTGTCTCTAGAGACGTCTATGTGTTTGGACATCTCTATGCCAGTTTTCTGATGTCCAAAGCATGAATAGGGCTTCTGAAATAACTCCCATATCTTTTAAACAGTTCATCTGGAGAAGCTACAGGGAGATTTGGAAATTTCAAATTTCTTACAATATTTTCCAGCTTTTCTCACATCAAATCTTTATCCTTAATTAAATCCAGCTGGACTTTCTGCAAATTTTCTGTAGCGGTTTCAGCTTTCTACAGTTACTCCTAGCAAACCACAGTCCCCTTGGACTAAGCTACAGTCTTCTTCTAGGCCTCTAAAATAATATTGCAATGGATCTATGTAAATCAATCAGGGGTTTCCAAGTAGATTCTAATGTAATTTGAGCAGGCCTCTCAAGGGGAGAAAGAAAAGTCTCCACGTTCCCCAATACAGAAGCACAAACCTTGGGGATCTCGACATGATATACATACCTGTCCCCATCAGCCGCAACTGATCTACTCACAAGGCTTTCTTAGGCTAGATCCTGCTGTTCCAAATTCTTCTGCCCTCCAATGATGTTTTCCAGCAATTTCATGTAGTTCAGCAGGCACCCCTCTGAATGCGGTGTTGCACCATCTTTGTTCAGCTGCAATTAAACAGCTGCCCTAAAAATGTTACTTCAGGGGCAAACAGGAGCAAATTCACACCTGGGCTCAGAGAAGCCTCACTCTCGGAAAGGACTGCTGCTTTCCACAAACCTTCCATTAAGACAAGTGAGATCTTGGTGGTATGGGCAGCTAGCTCCAGGATGGTAAGTTTGTGAGAAGGGGAGGTAATCCATGACTCAGAGGAAAGAAACATAGAAACTGACATCAGAAAAAGACCACATGGCCTATCTAGTCTACCCTTCCAAATCAAATACTCCTTTAGAGATGTTCTGATTTATCTCATGCTTTTTTGAATTCAGATAATGTCCTTGTCTCTACTACAATATCTCCATTGGGAGACTATTCCATGCATCTACCAATCTTTCGGTAAAAAAATATTTCCGCATATTACTCCTGAGTCTATCTCCTTTCACCCTCATCCTATGTCCCCTCGTAGTAAAGCATGCTTTCAATCAAAAGAGGCTATCCTCTTGTGCATTTATGCCACGGAGGTATTTAAATGTCTCTATCGTGAGGAGGACCACGTGATGCGTGAGTGAGGGTGGACGTGTCCTGCTCGCTCCGGGGCTGCCCCAGCCATTATTCTGCATATTATCTATTATAAACCCAAGGAATCTGCCTCTCTACTCATTCGGGACTTCCCCACCTTGAGTGCTCCTGGGGACAGCAGTTACACAAGTCGCCGATGCTGCTGCCCGCGAGGAAAGACTGGGAGAAGGCGACCAAGTCGGGGCCTCCGACCTCAGCCACGCCGCAGCCAGCTTCGCCAGGCGCGGAGAGCACAGACTCGGCCTCAGTAGAACTGGCAAAAGAGGTTGTTCAATTATTAGACCCGAAATTCGACCTACTTCTGAAAAAGATGGACAGCATGGAAGAGGTGCTCACGTACTTTGGACACTGCGTGGAGGAATTGGAGCAGCGCGTGGCACTGGTTGAGGAAGGCGAGGGGAAGCGAGAGAAAGAGGATGCTGAGCTGAAGCGGCAATTGATGGAGCTCCAACAGAAGGTTGACGATCTGGAAAATAGATCATGCCGAAATAACTTGAGGTTGGTGGGGCTCGGCGAGGAGAAGCCTGAGCGGGAGCTGCTGCAGTTTTTGGAAAGCTCCAAACAAATAAAGACCCCCCTATGTCGAATGACTACAATGATATAAATGAAAAAGACTGAAAGTCATCGAAAAAACCACCAGTTCAATTACGGAGCACTTGATACAAGGCTGTCTAAGCCCAAAACATGCATGTCGTGCTGTGCTGAACTATCATGAAGTTGCAACGCCTTGTTCTTCAGATAAGTGTGTTTTCTGCACTATTTTCACTTCATTTTTTGGCTAATTCTTGTTGAGTAAAACGGGCCCGTCTGACGCCGAGGAGGGAGTTTTTCTTCTCCCCTCTCTTGTTGGTCTGGTCCCGACAAAAAAAGTGTGTTCACAAGCCTATTGAAAGTGTTGGGAGAATCCTTGTGGTTTTTTCGATGACTTTCAGTTTTTGGAAAGCTGGCTGCCAGAGGCGTTGGGACTGGAGGAGCTGCGCGAGCGCTTCAAGATTGAGCGTGCGCATAGACTGGGGGCCCGGCGGGAGCTTGGTGGCCGGCCCTGGGTGGTGATTTTTCGGGTTTTAAACTTTCAACATAAAGCGCAAATCCTCCAGGCGTACCGCAAGAAGTCGGAGCTGCAACTGGACAACCGTAAAATTCTGCTCTTTCAGGACTATTCAGTAGGTTAGCCAGTCTGCTGCAGAAGACACTTCAAAACTTCTTGGACAGGTGGACACTATTTCTGCTCTGTAGCCCTTGGAACATCATCCCATGGTCCAGGAAACCAAAACGCTCTTGATGATACCACCAACGCAGCCATACATTCATCTCCAAGATGCGAGCTTCTCTGCCTTGGTCTTTACCATCAACAGGGAGGATTGAAGAGAATACCACCTGTGCACCTATCTGCTTCACCCTCTGTCCCAGAGCCATGAAGTCACTTTTGATACGCTTGGAGGGATACCTAGCATAGAATCATGACGGCAGAAAATGTCCACATGGCCTATCTAGTCGGCCCTTCCATATCACCCACTACAAGAGTCCCCTTTTTTCCTTTAGAGAGCCTTTGTGTTTTTTAGCTCTGATCATTTGTGCCAACATGGATGAGCAACATCGGATAATAGTGAGTAGGCTTCATGAGTCTCGGAAAACTCTCCATAACATTTGGGATTTTGGCACCTGGCAGACACCACACCTCTCTGGACATCAAGTCTGGTCGGCAGATGGACATCTCAGAACCCCTCAGAAGAGAGTCACTAATCACCACTACCCTTCACTTCTTTGTGGTCACTGATTCTGCAACTTTGAGGTGCTTGAGCACTGGTTCTTCCTTTTCCTGGGATTTTTTTCACCTCCTGTATTTCCAGGACTGCACACTGGTTCTTCATTTCAAGGGCTGGAGGAGTTGGATTGTTGATTCTGCAGGTTCTGGTGATTCTTGTCCACATCTCTTCATTGTATAGTCTCCCATCTTCTCTTCTGTTGGAGAGCTTAGATGTTGAAATCCAGAACTTCCAGGGTAGCATTCTCCGAAATGCTTCCCGTTCTACGCACAGGGTCCAAAATGCAGGCAGAGCTCCAATGTGTGGAAAAGATGATGGTGCAAGGATGAGGGTTTTGGATTTGTTAGGAACTGGGTAACCTTCTAGGGAAAGGAGGGGCTTTTCCGAAGGGATGGGCTTCACCTTAACCGGGATGGAACCAGGCTGCTGGCATTAACCTTTAAAAAGGAGATAGAGCAGCTTTTAAACTAGTGTGATAAGGAAGCTTGTAGTGAGCCTATGGAAACAGGAGAAACTGATGATTTTGCTTTTAAGAAAAGTGACATCCCTGCAGTGCACAGGTTTCAGCTTCTGCCTAAAGAAAGCAAGCAGAGAGAAACTGAACCTAGGCTGCCACACCCAAGTTCTGCTGATGTAGTTGCAGGCTTGGAAGATAATTGCAAGCACCTGTCCAGAGAGGGAGAGACACTGCCCTGGAAGCAGGGATATAAACAGTGGCTAGAGAGAAAGCAGAGAAGAGAGCCTGGGAGGAGAGAGCCCGGAAGAGGAGAGCCCGGAGAGGGAGAGCACTGGAGGAGAGAGCAGAGAAGGCTTCAAACCCCAGTTACTGATCAGAAGGTTCAGAGAGTTCAGAGGTGGGAGCCCAGGACTCAGCACAGGAGTCAAAGGAGCCAAGCCTGGAACAGGGAGCCGTGGCAGAGCTCCAGGAAGGAACTCAGGGAAGTGAACCAGGGACTGTTTCCCAGTAGCTGGAAGGAGATTGGTGAACACAGCCAGGGAGAAGTGACCACAGCTTCAGGTACAATTTATCCATACCGGGTGGAGCTGTGCTCAAGAGAGACACAGGGATCCTCAGAGAGAATAGACCCTGAGACATACACTAAAAGCTCAGAGCAGGGCACTGCATTTCTGGAGCCAGAGGAAATGCAGTTTGAGCCTATTGAGCAGGATTCATTGCCTCCAGAAGTACTCATGGACTGTACTCTATGTCAAGCTGTTAGCTTTGAGTCCCTTTGCTAAAAAATAGCTGAAAAGATAAAGTCTCCTGAAAAGTAGAGTAATGAAACCTAGCCTGAACTGAAGGTAGGAACTTGCTCTTTTTAATGGGAAGATACCTGTTGCATGTACATTTGAATGCTTAATGAAGACAAAGGTAAAAAGAAGATATTTTTACTTTGCTGAATGAAGAAGCCGGGTTTCCTTTATCCATTATATTGATAAGCAGCTGCATATAATTAATGACTGTGAAGCTCATCCAGCCTAAGTTGTAAATAACCTTGAGCGAATGAATGGAGAAGTATCCTGTTACAGTCTACATGGACTTTTGTTTGCGTTTGGGGATAAATTTTGTCATTTGCCTTTACTTTCGGTTTCATGACTACACTTCATCTTAGAAGGCCAAAACTACAACTCCCAGCATGCTTCACTGGGAAAAATAGTTTATTCAACCTTTTATAAGAGAAGTTAATGGCAACCCTTCCCCTCTAAGCCTTAGGCAGAGGGCTGGGGCGTGACACTAGATAACAGGGGAGAGCCAACAGTCGCCCAAGAGCACATGGTTTGGAACAATGTATCTTTGGGGGATACTACCAAAAGAATGAAGTTAGGGCATATCAGCAGAGAGGTTCCAATAAAAACAAAAGTAGCCCAAACACCCTTGAGTACGGAGCAGACAGAGCTTAAAGATTCCAAATTACCCCTGCCTACTGATAGCCAGATTAATATGAATAAAATACAGTCTCTAAAATGCTTGTATGCAAATGCTAGAAGTCTAAAAAATAAGACGGGAGAGTTAGCACTAAATGAAAGGTTAGGTATGATTGGTATCTCAGAGACATAGTGGAAGGAGGACAACCAATGGGACACTGTGATACCTGGGTACAAACTATATCATAATGATAGAGCAGATCAAATTGGTGGAGGGGTTAAAGTTTTGCAGGAAACAAAATTTGCTGTATAATCTCTATGGATTTAAATTCCATGTAAAAAGGGGAAGGCAATGGCAGTGGGGGTGTACTATCAACCGCCTGGCCAGAATGAACAAATGGATGATAAAATGCTCAAAGAAGTCAGGAAAGCTAACAAAAGTTACAGCACAGTAATAATAATGGGTGATTTCAATTACCCCAGTATTGAGTGAGTCAGTGTCACGGCTGGACTTGCTAGGGAAATAAAGTTTCTAGATGAAATAAATGACTGCTTCTTGGAACAGCTGGTTCATGAACCAACCAGAGGGGAAGCCATTTTGGACCTAGTGTTTAGTGGAACACCAGATCTGGTACAAGAGATAAGGGTGTTAGGGCCACTTGGCAATAGTGATCATAGCATGATTGCGTTTGATTTAATTAATGGAGGAGGGATGGTAAGGAAATCCACAGTACTACCTTTTAACTTTCGAAAGGGAAGCTATGATAAAATGAGGAAAATAGTTAAGAAAAAAACTAAAAGGAGCAGTTGCCAAGGTTAAAGACTTACATCAAGCTTGGGTGTTGTTTAAAAATACTATTTTAGCAGCCCAGACCAGCTGTATTCCACGCTTTAAAAAAAGTGGAAGGAAGTCAAAAAAACTGCCAGCATGGTTTAAAGGTGAGGTCAGAGAGGCTATTGTTGCCAAAAAAGTATCTTTCAGGAAATGGAAAAAAGAGCCAAATGACGAAAACGGGAAACAGCACAAGCACTGGCAAGTTAGATGCAAGGCATTGATAAGGCAGGCAAAGCGAGAATTTGAGAAGAAGTTTGCTGTGGAAGCAAAAACACGTAATAAAGACTTTTTCAAGTACATTCGTAGCAAAAAACCTGTGAGAAAGTCAGTTGGATCATTAGGTGATAGAGGGGTAAAAGGGGCACTAAGAGGGGACAAGGCCATAGCGGAGAGACTGAATAAATTCTTTGTTTCGGTCTTCACTGAGGAAGATGTAGGGATGTTACCCATGACTGAAGTGGTATTTAAAGGTGATACTGCGGAAGAATTGAAAGAAATATCGATACACAGGGAAGATGTATTACAACTATTTGATAAACTGAAGAGTAGCAAATGACCTGGACCGGATGATATACATCCAAGGGTGTTGAAAGAACTGAAATATGAGATTGCAGACCTGCTATTAGTAATCTGTGAACTATTATTAAAATCATGAAGATTGGAGGATTGTCAATGTAACGCCAATATTTTAAAAATTGTTCCAGGGGTGATCCGGGAAACTACAGACGTCAGTACAGGGAAAAATGGTAGAAACCATCAAAAAGAACAGAATTACTAAACATGTAGATAGTTATGGCTTAATGTGAGACAGCCAACATGGCTTTAGACAAGGAAAATCTTCTCTTACTAATCTGTCATGTTTTTTTGAAGGTGTGAATAAACAGGTAGACAAAGGTGAGTCGGTTGATATAGTGTATATGGACTTTCAGAAAGCCTTTGACAAGGTCCCTCATCAGAGACTTTTGGCAAAACTATAAAGTCATGGGATAGGAGGTAGTGTACTATTGTGGATCAGGAACTGGTTAAAAGATAGAAAGCAGAGGGTAGGGCTAAATGGCCAATTTTCCCAATGGAGAAAGGTCAATAGTGGTGTACCCCAGGGATCTGTGCTGGGTCCGCTCCTTTTTGACATATTCATAAATGACCTGGAAAAGGGAATAACAAGTAAGGTTATCAAATTTGCAGATGACACAAAACTGTTTAAAGTTGTTAAAACCCATGAGGATTGTGGAAAATTGCAAGACGATCTTGATAAATTGGAAGAAAGGGCATCCAAAAGGCAGATGAAATTTAATGTGGACAAGTGCAAAGTTATGCACCTAGGAAAGAACAACCCAAACTATGTTTACAAGATAGCAAGGTTCCACATTAGGAACCACCACCCAGGAAAAAGATTTAGGCGTCATCGTGGATAACATGTTAAAACCCTCCACCCAGTGTGCAACGGCAGCCAAGAAAGCAAATAGAATGCTAGGTATCATAAGGAAAGGAATGGCCAATAAAACAAAGGATATTATAATGCCTCTGTATCGTTCCATGGTGCGACCATACCTTGAATATTGTGTGCAATTCTGGTCGCCATATCTTAAAAAGGATATAGCGCTATTGAAAAAGGTACAGAGAAGAGCCACCAAAATGGTAAAGGGGAATGGAAGGATACCCCTATGAAGAGAGGCTAAAAAGGTTAAGGCTCTTCAACCTGGAAAAGAGATGGCTGAGGGGAGATATGATCGAGTTCTATAAATTAATGAATGGAGTGGAATGGGTAAATGTAGATCGATTGTTTATGTCATCAGAATATAGAAAGACTAGGGGTCATGCAATGAAGCTACAGGGTAACCTATTTAAAACTAATAAGAGAAAATATTTGTTCACTCAACATGTAATCAAACTCTGGAATTTTTTACCAGAGGATGTAGTAAAAGCTGTTAGTGTAGCCGAGTTTAAAAATGGTTTGGACAAGTTCCTAGTGGAAAGGTCCATAAACTATTATTAAAAGGGACCCATGATATCACTGCTTGACCCAGTAGAAGCATTGTGGAACCCGTGTCTTTTGGGGAAACTGCTAGGTACTTATGACCTAGATTGGCCACTGTTGGAAACAGGATACTGGGCTTGATGGACCTTGGTCTGACCCAGTATGCATATCTTATGTTTCAGGAAGCATCTCATCAAGGTACTTTTCGCTGTCTTGAATGCTTTTCTGCCTCGCCACCTCTTCTCTGAGCTCCTCCACTTGTTTCATGAGGACTTCAGCTCACAGGCATCCTGCACATGGAACTGGTTTTTCAACTGCTGTCGGGTTCTCTGTCTGGAAAGAGGCAGAAGCTGTAATGGAGGCAACAGCTTAGGCTATACGATTTTTCCCAGCCATCTTTCATGCACTTTCCCGTTGCATTTTTCAGTTTGTCTTCTGCTATTCCAGTCCACCAGGTAACGCAGCCACAGATCTCGGTTACACCATGGCTCCCTTGACAATGCTACTTAAAAAGCAGTTCTTCATATACAAATATTTAACTTAACTTTTATGTGAATGAGCTCACCCATGTACATGCTGATGACAGATGCATCCTCATGGGGCTGAGGAGCACATCTAACCCAAGCGTCATTGAGTCAACAAGACAGAGGGCTGCACATCAACCTGCTACATTGCATGTGATTTTTTTAATGTCCTTCAAGCTTCAGGCTGACTCGCGTGAAAGTACTCCTTAATTGCATGAACAATCAGGTAACCTAGCCATGTTATGCACTGTATATACCTAGTAGTAATTTACACTCTGTGTTACAAACGTTAGTCCTTTCTTCATTGGACTATTGTAATAGCCTGTTCTTAGGGCTCTCAAATGCTACTATTTCTCCTCTACAATCTGTTCAGAACACTGCTGCCTGTCTATTGATGGGCAGAAAGTGCTCTGATGATACATTGCAACCTGGACCCCCACGAGTGGTCTCTTGATCAGACAGTGGTACAGATCTTATTTAACAAGTGGGGAACACCACATATAGATCTCTTCACATCACAGGAGACCAAAAAAGTCCAAATTTTTGCTCTATGAGACCAGCAGATCACAGACATGCATACAATACATTCGTCCTCTTGTAGAACCAGAGTCTCTTATATGCATTTCCACCATTTCTGCTCATCTCTCAGGTGTTACAGAAAATAATCTGAGACAGGGCAAAAATCTTCCTTATAGTCACATCCTGGCTGCAACAATCTTATTTACCTCATCTGCTCTCTCTGGCAGAAGATCAGCTTATTCTAAAGGGGCTGCAACCCTTCCTCCCAGCTCTGTAAGAAGGCAGGCTGCTCCACCCCAACCTTCAATCCTTAGCTGTGATGGATATTGAGAGCCAGATAATTGCCCGCGTTCCAATTTTTGAGAAGCATGAGGCATTATTCTGGCCTCCAGGCAGGAGTCAAGCAAAAGATCCTTCTGTCTTCAATGGAACCATTTTAACAAGTGGTATGAGAAAATCCATTAATCTTATTAGGTGCCCAATAACTGATATTTTGAACTACCTCTCACCTTTTCTAGTCAGGCCTCAAAACCATTTCAATAAAACACTGCCTTTCAGTGTTAGTGGCCTACCAAGATAAAGTAGAACACAAGTTAATTAATTGCCTTTGCTAGTATCCCAGTTCGTGAAAAGTCTCAAGAAAAAAAAGCCAACTCTATTATGGGGCCTTAATGTTTTTTGAACATAGCTCCTAGAACTCCCTTCAAATCTTTGGGGAGGAATCCCTTCAGTACATAACCTGGAGGGCCTTATTCCTGATGATCATCACTTCAGATAGAAGAGTCAGTGAGCTTCAGGCCCTGGTTCACTATTTACCATTATAATTTCTTCATAGAGTTGTCCTCTGTTATTGATGTTGTTGTTGTGTGCCATTGTATCAGTGCTGATTCTTGGCAACCCCCATCTCCTGTTCCCACACCAAATTCCCACCAAAGGTGGTCTCCAAATTTCAACTTAATAAAATCCATAGTCCTACCAACATACTTCCCCCAAAACTGACACCAGCTATTCAGAATCTGTCCTGCACTCACTCAAATGCCTCTGAGCCCTCCCTTGCTGTCTACAAGCCAGCAAAGATATCCGGAAGTGCGCTTAGCTGTTCATCCCATTCAACCTAAATAGGCCTGACCTTCTGGTAACCAAGCATGCTCTATTGCACTAAATCTCCAACTGCATCAGCGTCTGTTATTATAGAGCCAACATATCATCTCCAGGCAAAATTTCTGTGCATTGCTTAAGACTTACATTAGCCTCCATAGCCAATCTTCACTCTATACCTATGATGAAAATATGCAGAGCGGCATCCTGGTCATCAGTCCATACTGTCACTAAACACTATTGCCTGGAGTCCACCTTACAACAAAACAGTAATTTCAGACAATCAGTTCTGTGCAACCTATTTCCCTTGTAAACATCTCCATTGTCCACACCAATCCCTGGGTCACATCCATTGAAAGTCTCAACATAGTAACCTTAAGCTCTGGATTCACCAACAAGAATGCCTGCAATCCCCTTTCTTGTCAATGGAGAAAGTGAGATTACATGACTGTAATGGGAGTTCCCCATAGACAGCAGAGGAATGCAGCCACACTTTCCCTTCCTCTGGTCCCATGCAGTTTCTATAACATTAAAAGCTAGAGTATGGACTGTCGAGAGGAGGAGGGGCTACTATTTTTATAGATTACTGGGCTTGCTCAGGGATCTGGAAGTAAAAGGTTCCTTGAGCTAAAAGAAAACACCGACTATTGGCTTCACCCCCCCAAGGACATCACCAGCAAATGTAGCTGCCTTCCCCCGCTGTATATGGAAAATGTCCATTACATGCATACATCCTTGTTTTCTAGGGTCCTCAGGGGTAAACATTTCTTCAGAATATGGGTAGATTAGTTAGACAGCACATCAGCTTGGGATTTTTCCAAAAAATATCTGTCACAATTTTTAGCTTGTATAAATATTTAATGTGTACAATTTCTTCCAGCAACATCCACACAGAAAATCAAAATCTAAGACGTGGAACCTGATTCTGGTAGGGGCCCATCCGGGCCGTCTGGACCAGGGCCGGTGTTAGGGTTTCTAGCGCTCCCCTGCAATCTATAAATCAGTGCCCTTCCCTCATTATTATTAATGTTGGCTGCACCCTACCCTCCTTTTTCCCAAAACCGCTTTGTGAACTCTTTTCAAGCGATATTAGTATTTCCCCTTCAAATCCAGTATTGTAAGAAAATGCAGCAAAAGAGCAAATGCATAACCAAAATAAACATACTTAGCATCATACAAACAGGCTGTGATAGTCCAAAAAAAATCGGATTCTGGTCATCTCACTAAAAACAACATAAACATTCACCAGTGCCAGGCATATTGTGAACTAATATAAAACACTGCAAAAGTCACTGAAAATCTACAAAGTCAAATCTATCATACCATACCAGCATACACTTCCAAACCTTATACAATAAGGAGCCTACCCATAAAAAAGCAGCACTACAAATACTGCAATGGGCCTCAAAACCTCCATACATCTATTTCAAAAGCTGTACAAGTCATCCGGGCAGCAGCAAAATGGGATGGTGTTGGCGGCAGAGGATCACATTTCTGTGACAATGGCAACAACACTAAACTTAAACTGCACGGAAGAAAAGCCTGGCAATCTACTTCTGTATCTTGCCATGAAAACCCAATGGATAGTCACAACAAAACAAATTGCACTATAGTGCTGGAAGATGAGAGGAGGAGCTGAAGACTTTTCAGAGTAAAGCCAGTATTTATGATGTGGTTGGATCAAAGCCCTTGGGACATTTGACTGCTGATGTAGCTGCGCTTGAAATGAGAATCAGAAGCTGTAAAGATGTCTTACATATTGGGACATGGAACGTACGAAGCATGAACCATGGGAAGTTGGAGGTGGTCAAGAATGAAATGGAACGTGTACAACTTGATCTGTTGAGTGTCAGCAAACTGAAATGGACTGGCGTCGGGCACTTTGCATCAGATGATCACATGGTCTACTATGTTGGAAATGAAAGACAAACAAGAAATGGTGTTGCATTTATAATAAGAAACTTGCAAGAACTGTGGTACAGATCATCAACTACTAGTATGCAAACTCAAGCTAAAAAGTTGAAAAAAAGCAAGCCTCTCATGAAGGTAGCAAAATATGACCTTGAGAATATACCACTGGAATTTAAAGACTAACTGCAAAATCAATTTGCTGCTTTAGTTACAAATGACAGCTCCAGAAGAGTTATGGAATGACATCAAGAAGGTTGTGTTGGAAGAAAGCGAGAAGTCTCTACAAAAGGTGAAAAAGCAAAACCGGCTAAAATGGATGACGGAAGAAACTCTGAAAATTGCCCAGAAACGCAGAGAAGCTAAAGTCAGAGGAGAAAGAATGACAATCGCAAAACTCAACAGAGATTTCCAATGTGCAGCAAGACAGGACAAGGAAAAGTACTACAATGACACATGCAAGGAAATAGAAGCAGAAGCTATTAGAGGAAGAACAAGATCAGTTTTCCTAAAGCTACGAGAGTTAAAGAAAAAATTCCAGCCTCGAACTGGAATGTTACAAGATGCTCAAGGTTCTATGTTGAATGATGCTAAGAAGATCAAGAAAAGGTGGAAAGAATATATAGAATTTTTATATGATAAAGATCAAGCGGACCAACGGCCATTTCAACCTGTACCTTATGATCTGCAACCATTGGTGATGAAAGAAGAAGTCAAAGCAGCATTGAAAGCCTTATCAAAGAACAAAGCATCAGGCATTGACAGCATTCCCATAGAAGTATTACAGCAATATGATGCAGCTGTTACCATACTTACAAGGCTCTGCCAAGAAATTTGGAAGACAACATCATGGCCAACTGACTGGAAATGGTCTGTGTTTATACCAATACTATAAAGAAAGGTAATCCAATTAACTTTTGAAATTATCGCACAATCACTCTGATCCCACATGCCAGCAAGATTCTACTGAAGATTATTCAACAGAGACTGCAACCATACCTGGAACAAGTACTACCTGAAGTGCAAGCAGGATTCAGGAAAGGGCGAGGAACGAGAGACATCATCGCAAATGTGTGATGGATCCTTGAAAAACCTAAAGAATACCAAAAGGATATCTATTTGTGCTTTATTGACTACAGCAAGGCTTATGGCTGTATAAACCATGAGAAACTCTGGACCACATTAAGAAGCATGGGTATACCAGAACACCTGATTGTTCTCTTGCTCAGTCTGTACATTGATCAAGAAGCAGCAGTTCGAACGTAAAAAGGAGAAACAGAATGGTTTAAAATAAGCAAAGGTGTATGACAAGGCTGCATACTTTCCTCCTACCTGTTTAATTTATATGCAGAACAAATCATCAGAGAAGCAGGATTGTATGCAGACAACAGAGGTGTGAAGATTGGTGGAAGACTCATCAACAACCTTTGCTATGTTGATGATACCACATTACTGGCTGAAAGTGAAGATGATCTGAAACATTTGCTTCTCATGATCAAGGAACATAGTCTTAAAATGGGCCTGCACCTTAATGTAAAGAAGTCAAGAATCATGACAACTGGCAAAATCAATAGGTTCATTGTTGAAGGAGAAGAAATTGAAATTGTGGACAACTTTAACCTACTTGGATCAACTATCAATAAAGAAGCAACAAGCAGTCAAGAAATCGGATGACGCATTGCTTTTGGCAGAATGGTTATGAAAGACCTAGACAAGATTCTCAAGAACAGAGATGTCTCTCTCCATACAACGACTTGACTTGTTCAAACCATGGTATTTTCAATAACATCATATGGATGCGAAAGCTGGACAGCGAAAAAGATAGACAGGAAGAAAATTATGGAGCTGGTGGCGAATACTGCGTAAACCATGGACTGCCCAAAGAACAAACCAGTCAGTACTAGAGGAGATCAAACCTAAGCTTTCTTTTGAAGCTCAGATGACAAGACTTTGACTTTCATACTTTGGATGCATCATGCAAAGAGAGAGATCATTAGAGAAAGACATCATGCTTGGCAAGACAGAAGGTCAACGCAAGAGGAAGACCAGCAATGAGATGGATCAATACAATAACAGCAGCTACGGGTACCAGTCTGTCAACAATGAGCTGCCCGACTGAAGACTGAACACTATTTAGGACAACTATCTAGAGGGTCGCCATGAGTCGACACGACTTCACGACACTTAACAACAACAAGTCAAATTACTGCAGTACAGATCCCTACGTAGAAACTCCATGTTAACAGAACACCTGGCCTTGGTCACACACTCAGAACAAAGACCCTCACCAAGTACAGAATAAGTGACCACAACCTAAAGTAAAAATAAAAATATGTAGACAAAAATTAAAATTAAACTCCAAGAAGTCAGACTCTGTATACGGTGCTACACCAGATAAGAGAGGCAGTTCCCCATACTGTTTGAAATATAAAGAGAGTGCAAAGTCCAATCACTAAATTGAAAATAAAATTATTTTTTCTACCTTTGTTGTCTGGTGATTTTTGATCATGCTGGTCCTGATCTGAGGTTTGTGTTTTCCTCTGTCTTCTCTTAGCTCTTTTTCTATGGTCTATAGTCCATCTGCCATTTCTTGTCTCTCCTTTTTCTTTCTTCATTTTCTTCCATCAGCCTTTTTCCAGTCCCAGTAACCCTCCCCAGAATGACTCCTTTACAGCCTCCCCTCACAGTACCTTCCAGTGTCAACCCCCTTGCATTCCAAGCACCGCCACTGGTATCTATTCCCTTTTAGTCCTCCTCATTCTCCATCGTCCAGCCCCCTTCTAGTCCAAATACCATCCCAGGTATCAGCGACCTTCCAGTCCCAGTGTCCCCTCCCGTGCCAGTTCCCTTCCAGTCACCCTCTCCTCTGTCCATCTGCCTTCCAGTGCCATCCCTGGGTGTCAGCTCCCTTCAAGCCCCCATCTTCCCTCCAGCCTCCTCCTTCCCCTCTTTTCCACTCCCTTCTAACCCCCCATGTGAGCTCCCTTCTAGCCCCCACCTTCCCCCCTGTCAGTTCTCTTCCAATCCCCCTCCTATTACCCAGCCACCTTCCAGCCCCATCTCCAAGTGTCTGCCCCCTTCCAGCCCCCCATTTAGCTTCCCCATGTCTGCTCCATTCCAGCTCCCCCCTGTGTCTGCTCCCTTGAGCTCCCTTCCAACCCCCCCATTTAGCTTCCCCATGTCTGCTCCATTCCAGCTCCCCCCCTGTGTCTGCTCCCTTGTAGCCCCCCATGTCTGCTCCCTTCCAGATTCCCCTCCATGTCTGCTCTCTTCCAGCTCCCCAGTATGTGCTCCCTTTCAGCTCCCCTCCTGTGTCTGCTCCCTTGTAGCCCCCCATGTCTGCTCCCTTTCAGCCCTACCCTTTGTCTGCTCCCAGCTCCCCAGTATCTGTTCCCTTCCAGCTCCCCCCATTCTTGCTCCCTTGTAGCCCCTCCCGTGTCTGCTCCCTTCCAGCTCCCCCCCATGCCTGCTCCCTTGTAGCCCCTTCCATGTCTGTTCCCTTCCTGCTCCCCAGTATCTGCTTCCTCTCAGCCCCCCCTGTGTCTGCTCCCTTGTAGCTCCTCCATGTCTGCTCCCTTTTAGCCCCACCTTTTGTCTGCTCCCTTCCAACTCCCCAGTATCTGCTCCCTTTCAGCTCCCCCCCGTGTTTGCTCCCTTCCAGCTCCTCCCGTGTCTGCTCCCTTCCAGCTCCCCCCGTGTCTGTTCCCTTTCAGCCCCCTCTCCCTCCCCATTTCTGCTCCGATTTATCCTTTGAAAAAGAAAGCAACCGCGGGAACATTTCTCTGTTCCCGCGGCTCTGCTAACTTTTAAACTGCTGGACTGCGGAGTTTCTAATAGCAAGAATAAGCATTTTCTGTTGCAGCCCCGCAACCCATGTTTTGGATTGGGACCCATAGTCTTTAAATCACAGTTTTCTCTTCTCCCATTCCACTAGCTGGATACTCTGTAGAGATTCCCCCATTGGAACTTTCCCTATATTGGTACCTTGGCACGGTTATCAAATCAGTCCTCCAAACAGGAATTTGATTCTTCTGACTGGATGCTGAATGCTTCTTTTACCTCTATTAAGATTATGTCTTTAACAATCCCCTTTTAGTCTTACAGATGAGCTGACAAAACCGCTGTCTAGGATAGGAATTACAGGAAGTAGTTTCCCATGCCTGACAGGCTTTCTCTGCCCCAGTGTGAAAGTCCACCTCTGCAAAAAGAAATCAGATACTTTCAGTTGAGACAAGGGTTTCAGTGCTCACTCCCCCTCTCACAAGATCATACCTTTGCACACTCTCCCACTCGGGGTCTTGCTGGACCTCAAATTTACCGCTTCTCCTCAAAAGCCTGGGAGCTCCATCCTTGAACCCCAGCCCACATTTCCTGGAAGAGGGTTAGAAGGAAAGAACAAGGAACCTTCTGGGCCCCTCTGCTATAGAAACCCATCAAGATACCTCCCAGCAGGGAGTGTCTCTAATGATTTCTTCCTGGTAAGTGTCCTGGAAACACTTAGGTGATTAGTAAGGGACTTCCAGAACCCCCTTACACACTCTATAAGGTTAACAGGCAATATAAACAGATGAAGAACATTCTGAGCTGGGGAGATGCCAAACAAAAGGAGGATATAGCAGAAGTAAAATATTTTTGGATTAAAAGAGAGGAGATGTTGGGAGATTACTAGGAGGTACATAAAGTAAAGCAAGATGAGAAGACTGAGGAATATAATCCTTGCTGCTTTAATGCCTCATTGCACTTGAAGGTATATTGGAAATACACCTCGCTAAGACTTCACAGTTACAAATAACATCTATTTAAAACCATCTAATAGCATAGCATTCTTTCAAAGTTCATATAACACCACAGAGAAAAAAAATCAATCCTTGTGATTTGTCAGATGACAACCTGTGATCTTACTGACTCACCATATCTGAATGTACTATCCAATTATTTATTTAACAGGTTTTTATACTGTTTTATGATATAGTCAAAGTAGTTTACATTGTAACTTGTCAGACGGGTGCCTGGGTGAGAATGTTCACAATCTTGGCAAAGGCATATATTAATATGATTTGCAAGGGATTGTGGGAAATGTAGTCCATTCACACCAGACACAGCCGTTCACAATAATTAGTTGTGCTTGAGTGTAAAGCCAATAAGATATTTATTTATGGGGTTATTTCTCCCAACACAGATATGCTTGGTAGCACATAAAACAGGATACTTGTTTTCAGTGTTAAACTTAGAAAAACAAAATCAGGAAAACAACAGCTGAACTTGTCAGGCAATCAAATCAAAAGAATAAAGACCTGGTTGGTAACAAACTGGTCTTTTCTGTAGGCTCTAGCTAATATTTTCTTAGCAGTGCATCAAACAACAAACAAAACCCACAAAGTAGGGAAAAAACTGTTCTTTTCAGGTTAACTTCTTATATCTTCACACATAGACTCAGAAGTGATTCCCTCAGAGCTCACAAGCAATTAGGTAAGGCTCAATTGCTAGCAGTTATCCAGCTGAAACCCCTTAGCTGGCTTACTTTCTACTGCCTGGCTCAAATCCTACTCAGGAGCTTTTCTGAGTAGATTTAAAGAACAAGTTTGTATTTCTTTGTGATGGTTGTTGTAGTTTGTAACAGAAAATTACCAAAGGAGTTTAGACAGAGAGCAATCCATGTATTCACAGCCTGGATCTATAACCTCTCCCCCTTCTTCAACAATCCTGGGTTCAATATCATGGATTGGCACAGAGGAATTTCTCAATGGAGCACTCTCAGGAGAATACTTGTTTCCCTGCTGTCTTTCAAGGATATAACTAGGGCATAGATCAGTGTTCATACCTGAGCTTCCATTGCTGTTAGAGTTCCTCTCTAAATAGCCTGGCCAGTATGTAGTCCAGTTCTTATGTCCAGCCTTCCAATCCAGATCCCTGGACACTGGGTCTCTCTTCACATACCTTCTGGTACGGGTCTTAGGGTCCTTTCCAAGTGCAGCTGTCTCCCTCACAGGTACCGTCTGGAGATTCCTAGCCCTGCAGCACCATTCCTCTGGCTTTCCCCAGTCCAATGGTGTAAGCTTGCCTTTTGAATGTCTCCCAGTATACGTACTGCTCTGGACTCCTTTAGACCTCCCAAATGCTTTTCTCTTCTTTCTTCCAAAGGGTTTCTTGCCCTCTCTGTCCGTCCACTCTGGCTTCTGCTTCTGATGATCCTCCAGATGATGAAGCTGTCCAAGATCATGAAGATGATTCTCTGTAGAATAAACTCTACCTTTATTCTGCTTAGATGAGTGCTCCACCCTAGCACAGCGCAGCTGGGCTGAATCAGGCCCTGCCCTTTGCGATGAGTGCTTGGGGATTACCTCATAGCCCTCCTGATTGAACACACGTTTCCCCACTTCATCTCCTCTAATGGCTGTTGGAAACCTGGTGCATTCTGGGACTGGTAGTCTTTTATGGAAAAATTCTGTTTTCTTATTTCTACCAGAACTGACAGGTTGCTTGTTCAGAGTCACTTCACCTTTACTATAGCTCCTTCCTGAGCTATGATAAGCTTCCTTATCACAAACTTAAACTTAGTAATGTACATTAACAGGTGCATTGATAACTTGGATTCTTCTGAGGCAATGGAGGGTTAAGTTACTTGCGCAAGGCCACAAGCCACTCCTCCTCTCCAATGACAAGGCAGCTTTAATATTTTGCGATGATGGTCATAATAAGTGACAATAAGCTGACATTCTGTTTTGGGCCCATCTCCAGTGCACTGCAGCACTGTGGAGCCAGGCTGTTTTCCCATAAAAGAGCCCCTTGTAGGAACTATCATAATATTTTATGAGGCGCCTATATTTTTTGCTCTTCAGAAATTTTAAAACTATTCATGAAGTTATAGGCTATTATATTTTACTTAATCTTTTATTTATGAGAATGACAAATCATTTGTAAAAGGATGTTGTAATTGAGGTATAAAAGGCAATAAATGAAATAATTTCTCTATTAATATTTATTTATTTATTTATTTTATAACTTTTATATACCGCGCTATTTGTTATCAGTGCGGTTTACATACAACAAGGGTGCACAGTCAGAAGTCTGTTCTGTGCTTACATTGTAACAGGAGTTTAAACTTGGAACATACATTGTAACAGGAGCATAAACTTGGAGCAACAGGGGAACTAAAAACATATGTACAAAATATAATTAGATTTGGATTGTATATACAGGAGGTCTAAGGCGGGTTCAAGATACTTGTGACAGGGTGCGGTTTGTAGACATTGGCAGGTGGGCGAGTAGAGGTGGGGTGGATGCTTGAGCAAAGTGAAGTAGGAAAATGTGGTGTTTAATTGCCTTACGGAACTGCATAAGGCCTTTGATGGATCTAATTTCAGGTGGAAGTTCGTTCCAACATTTTGGGGCATAGAAGGCGAATGTTCTTTTCTTGGTCGTCTGTGTGCACTTGATGGATTCTTTGGGGATGATCAAGGTATTGTCAGTTACTGATCTTCTGAGTCTGTTTTTCGGGGTGAGGGTGATAAGGTCACTGAGTGTTGTGGGGGCTAGGTTGTTGATGATCTTAAGTGTATTAAGTGTATATATACAGAGTGTATATATACAGAGAGAGAGAGTAGTATGTAGTCTCAATTACTGACAAATAAATTTTCTGGAAAATTTTGAATTAAGGGAAAACAGGGATACATAGGAAAAGTGTGAAATAATATGTAAATGGTACCTGAGTAACAATGCTGAATACATATGTTTTCTACATGCTCTTTAGGGTGGAATCACCCTCATGCAAACAGAACGTCAGGAAGTCAGCCATTGGTGGGGGTGGAAGCAGACAGCCCCACGGTACCGAAGTTTGCAGGTAAGCACTCGGGACTGTTTCAATCTATTGCCAATGCTGTAGGTTCTGATGAGGGGGGACAATAGTGGCAATGAGGGGCCAGGTGGGGGTGGGGGGGGGGGAGGGTGCAAGGGATGAGGTTCGCCTAGGATGCTTCATCTCTTTGCTCTCTGGAGTACAGAAACACCTACTGTGTCTAAATCTAACTTGCCTTGAACTTGGGTTAGGGAAGAGAAGTAATTATCAAAACTTCAAAATGGCATCAGAATTAGTTTTCTGATAAATTATACTGAAAATAGTTTGAAATACAGAACTCACTTATTCGTGGTCTTCTAATTCAGATTCATAGAATTCTTTACTTAACGCTCTGTTCCCTAATTGACGCAGTGTTTCTACCAAGTCTCCAAGGCTGGCTCAACTATTAGGCAAATTGGTCAGTTGCCTAAGGTATCAACCTCTGGGGCAACAAAGAGCTGGACATTCAAAGCTAAACAACAGATTTTGACAGCCAAGAGAGGTAAAAGGCTTAAGGTCTGCCTAGGGAGTCAACACCTTGAACTACCTCTAGGGCTGGCCCTGCAGTCTCCACATTCAGGATTGGTCCAGACCTTTCCTGTGCTGGGCTCCTGACCAGTTTTCCCTCTAAGGGGTATGTAGCTGTACAACAGACTTCCAGCAACTGTGCACAAGGCAAACCTGGCCACACAGACTGTGGCACCACCATTATTCAGGACCTGGCAAGAGAAGTGGCTGCTGACTATTGTATACAGTTTGCAACAGAACTGACGGCATTCTCAAAACCCAGGGCCCAGGGCTTCCTGTTTCATGACTATTATATCCTGAGCTGGATTTTGCTGCCTATCAGGATATTAGTTTTGCTTATGATGCACCTCAACTTTTGCAGAGAACCACCACAAAGTTTCCAGGGTTCAGGTTTCACACACAGGCAGACTAAGCAACAATGGCAGCAACAACTCTGATTTTAAGCTGTATAGAGCATATGTTAACAAAGCATAGTTACTCACATGCAACAGGTGTTCTCCGGGGACAGCAGGAATCAGACCTCACATATAGGTGATGTCGGCACTGACGGAGCTTGTGTGGATTCACTCCTCAGCTTTCAAAGAAAGCCTTTGGGAGTTAGACCATGCATGTGCCATCACCTTCCTGCCCAAGGGCACCATCTTACCTTAGTATGATGACATATCTCAAGCATAAAAAAGAAAAAGCAACTCCACGGGGAGGAGAGAGGGTTGTGAGGACTGATTCCTTCTGTCCCTGGAGAATACCTGTTACAACTGAGTAACTAGTCTTTCTTCAGGAACAAGCAGGAAGTCAGTCCTCACATATGGGACTTCCCAGCTACGGGCTACCATAAAAAACAAACCTGTAGAATACCCTGATGAATCCAAAAAACTGAAGCGAGTGGGCCAGTAAGGAGCATGAATGCAAGACTAAGGACACAGCTGCAGCACTAAGCAAGAGATCATCTCATCGGTAGCTAGGAACAACGGGCTGAAAGGAAGGAGTTGCACTATTCCCCACAGAGGTGATGAAGTACTGCCTGGCCGAAGGTGCTGTCCAGGGGCGGCTCAAGGCAGTCTGCTGCCTGAGGCGAAGAATGAGATGGCGCCCCCCCCCCCATCACCTTAGAGGGGGTGGGGCTTTTTCAGAAATCCAATCAGAGGCTGAACCAAATCAAAAAGCCGATTAGATTATATGAAGGAAATGCAAGATGTTTGCACACAGGGCCGTATCGAACTGCAATCGCGCCTTATGCGACTTGCAACTCGGGCGCACGCCCCCCCTCTCCCCCCATACCTCCATCCAGCGCTGCCTACTCTTTCCCTGCTGCTGCCGCCCGGCGGTACCGGCAGCAGGGAAAGAGCAGGCAGCACTGGATGGAGGTAGGGGGAGGAGGGGGGGGGGGCATGCACCCAATCTGAAAGGCGCCGGCACTCTAAGCAGATCTGTCCCTCCCTGCTCTGACATCGTGTCGGAGGAGGGAGGGACCAGAAGTGCTGCGAAAAGGCTTTGGGCGCATTTTAACTGCCTGCTATTGTCCTGCCAGAGGCAGTAGGGCAACAGCAGAGAGCCGAAATGCGCCCGCCAAGCCTTTGCGCCCTGTGCGGCTGCACTGCTTGCACAGGGCTAGGTACAGTCCTCTTTGCACACCAAGGAACTAAAAGACAGCAAGAATCAATAACACAGTTTCTAAAACAAAATTATAACCCATTTTTATTTTGTTATAAACTGTGTTATGGTTCTCCCTTTTTCTTTTTCAACATATATTTGGATCCACAGTAGGTGCAGAGCAGAACCAGGACATTCACCCAAAGAACTCAATATTAAAAAAAAATCTAATTCTGATCATCTCACTAACAACAACAACAACCACTATTCTCCAGTACCAGGCATATTGTGAACTAATAAAAAACCTTACAACAAAAAGCAAACCTACCATACCATACCATATTAGCACAAACTTCCAAAAGTCACATAAGGAGCCCATCCAAAAAAAGCGTCACTGTAAATACTACAGTGGGCCCTGGAACATCCATATACCTATTTGAAAAGCTGAACAAGTCAAATTACTACAGTATAGTATAGATATTTATATACAAACTGCATGTTAACAGAACACCTGACCTCAGTCACACACGCACAACATCGACCTTCACCAAGTACAGAATAAGTAACTACATTCTAAAGTAAAAATAAAAATATGTATACAAAATTTAAACTGAAACCCCAAGAAGCCAGAGTCCACATGCAGTGCAACATCAGATAAATAAGAGATGCAGTTCCCCAATACTGTGTAAAATATAAAAATAGCACAAAGTCCAATCACCAAAATTAAATAAAATTATTTTTTCTACCTTTGTTGTCTGGCCATTTTATTCTCTGATCATGCTGGTCCCGATCTGAGGCTTCTGCTTTCTTGTCTTCTCTTAGCTCTCTTTCTGTGGTCTATGGTCCATGGTACATCTGCCATTTCATATCTCTTCTTTTGTTTTCTTCACTTCCTTCCAACAGCCCATTTCCAGTTTCAGTAACCCTCCCCAGTATCAGTCCCCTTTTCAGTCCTCCCCCCCCAGTACCTTCCAATGTCAACCACCTTGCATTCCCATGACTGCCACTTGTGTCCATTCCCTTCCAGTCCCCCTCCTTTCCCACTGTCCAGCCCCTTCTAGTCCAAATACCATCCCAGGTATCAGCTCAGGTTCACTCTCAGTGCCACCCCCCAGTCAGCTCCCTTCCAGCCACCCTACCCTCTGTCCATCTCTCTTCCAGTGCCATTCACATGTCAGCTCCCTTCCAGCCTCCTCCCAATTACCCAGCTACCTACCACTCCCATCCCCAAGTGTCAGCTCCCTTCCAGTCCCCCTTTGGTACATTCCAGGTGTCAGCTCCTTTCCAGCCCCCTCCTTCCCTTCCTGCCCCATCCTTCCCCTGGCAGACCCTCTCAGTATCCGCTCCCTTCCAGTCCTATTCTACCATCCTCCCCCTCACATCAGCCCATTTGTAGCCCTAGCTCCTAGTTTTCTTCCAGGGCCAGCAACACTCTCCTCCCCTCCCCTACTAGCCCATTTCCTGTCCCAGTCCATTTCTAGTCCTATCCCCTTTATCAGCCCACCCCAGTCCTAGCCCCCCAATCAGCCCATTACCAGTCGTAACCCTCCAATAAGTCAATTTTCAGTTCTAGTACCCCAATCAGCCCATTCCTAGTCTCCCCCCATAGCCCATTACCAGTCCTCACCCCCCATCAGCCCATTTCCAGTCCTAAGCCCCCATCAGCCCATTTCCAGTTCTACCCCCCAATAGCCCATTATCAGTCCTAACCCCCCTCCTGATCAGTCCATTTCCAGTTCTAAACCCCCATCAGTCGATTTCCAGTCCTAACCCCCCCATCAGCCCATTTCCTGTTCTAACCCCCCGATAGCCCATTAACAGTCCTAGCCCCCCTCCCAATCAGCCCATTTCCAGTACTAATTCCCCATCAGCCCATTTCCAGTACTAACCCCCCATAACCCATTACCAGTCCTAACCCCCCATCAGCCCATTTCCAGTTCTAACCCCCCCCCCGATAGCCCATTCTAACCCCCCCCCGATAGCCGATAGTCTTAGCCGCCCTCCTGATCAGTCCATTTCCAGTTCTAAACCCCCATCAGTCGATTTCTAGTCCTAACCCCCCCATCAGCCCATTTCCAATTCTAACCCCCCCATAGACATTACCAGTCCTAGCCCCCCTCCCGATCAGCCCATTTCCAGTACTAACCCACATCAGCCCATTTCCAGTTCTAACCCCCCCATAGCCCTTTACCATTCCTAACCCCCCATCAGCCCATTTCCTGTTCTAAACCTCCCAATCAGTCCAGTTCCTGTCCTACCCCCCCATCAGCCCAGTTCCAGTCCTAGACCCCTCCCCCCCAACCCAGGGAAATTGAAAAAAACCCTCAAAACTCTGGCGTAAGAAGCAGCTGCTGCTGCTGCTCTAGTGGCGGCAGTGGCAGAATGAGGAGCCCCGCGGCCACCCGCCCGCCCCCCCGGAGAGCCTGCTGGTTTCCCCGGCTCCGCTTTGCAGAACCGCAGCGAAGGGACAGTGTTTCCCTTAACAGCAGCTCTGTTAAAGCTGAGCCCATGGCACTGATGGGAAACAGGAAATCCTATTTCCCATCAGCACCTCGGGCTCAGCTTTAACAGAGCCGCGGTTAAGGGAAACACTGTCCCTTTGCTGCGGCTCTGCAAAGCGGAGCCGGGGAAACCAGCAGGCTCTCCGGGGGGGAGGGGCGGGCGGATGGCCGCAGGGCTCCTCATTCTGCTGCTGCCGCCGCCGCCTCTGGAGCAGCAGCGGCAGCTGCTTCTTGCGCCGCAGTTTTTGTTTTTTCTTTTATTTTGAAGGCTGAGTGAAGCGGTGACGGCGGGCTTTTTGGGGGCAATTTTGCCACCCCCAAAAAGCTGCCGCCTGAGGCCACCGCCTCACTTGGCCTCATTATAGAGCCACCTATGGTGCTGTCATGCTGTGAGCTTTCTTCCAAGCAGTATTGTGCAGTGAAAGTATGGACGGAAGACTAGGTGGCGGCCCTGCAGATATCCAGCAGAGGGACTGAGCGCAGGTATGCCACCAAGGCTGCCATGGCATGCACATTGTGTGTGGTAACGTGATGCTCCAGGGAGAGCCCAGTCTGCTCATAGGTGAAGGAGATGAGGTTGGCCACCCAGGCAGACAAGATCTGCTTAGAGACCATGACTCTGAACCTCTTAACGTTATAAGAGACAAACAACTGTGACGAGCAGTGAACTGGCAAAGAAGGCACGAAAAAACGCACAAAGAAGCTTAGAGGAAAATCAACTTCCACCAAGGTAAGATGGCACTCTTGGGTGGAAAGGTCTAATTCCCAAAGGCTTTGAAAGCTGGGGAGTGAATCCGCGCAGGCTCCATTGATGCCAACATCACCCATATGTGAGGACTGACTTCCTGCTTCTTCCTGGAGAAATGTGTTTAATTTAGTCTCAAGCCTCAGTCCTGATTTTTGAAACACAATGGGACATTACACTTATTTTACAATGCATGAGATTAACAGCTAGGAAAAGCCTTCCTGCAAGTCTGAAAATGCTCGCCATACCGGCACAGATTGTATGAGGTGGACAGCATCCAAAGGCTGAGCTATTTCTGCTTAGCCAAATTACCTGAAAGAGGCTTAATTTGTGCTGGAACAGGGTGTAACAGAGTTCTAGCACTTCTTGAGCCCATGAATTAAATTGTGCAGCTATGGGAGCATTTTCGTTTGCTCCCATGGCTGTGTTGTATTAAAGCAGCCCAGTCCACAGCATTTTTAGTAAAGCTTTAATAAAAATGCCATGAGCCAGGTTGTTTTATTGCAGCACAGCTGCAGGAGCAAACAAAAATGCTCCCATGGTAGCTGCAGGAAGAGAAAGAGAGGGGGTGGCTAACTGGGAGTGAAGTGGGAGTAGAAGGTCAGATGGAGAGATGATGGAAAGGGAGGCCGGGACTAGGAGGGCTGATGTAGAGTGAGGGAGGGGCTGGGGCATTGGAAATGGGCTGATGGTGATGGAGACTAGAGAGGACTGGGACTGAAAGAGGGCTAATGCTGGGAGGTGGACTGTGACTGGAAATGGGCTGATACTGGGGTTTGGGGGGGACTGGGGCTGGAAATGGGCTGATACTGGGGTTTGGGGGGGACTGGGGCTGGAAATGGGCTGATACTAGGATTTGGGGGGAGTGGGGTGGTAAATAGACTGATACTGGGATTGAGGAGACTGGGACTAGAAATGGGCTGATACTGGGGCTGGGGAGACTGGGACTAGAAATGGGCTGATACTAGCGACTAGAAATGGGCTGACACTGGAGGTAGAGGGGGATTGGGGATTAGAAATAGACTGATACTGGGGTTGGGGGGAACTAGGACTGGAAAGGGCTTATGCTGGATGGGGGACTGGTGCTGGAGGGATGCTAATTTTAATGCTAGGGGGCCTGGTACTAAAAGGATACTAATGCTGGCAAATGCTGGGGTCAGGGTATGAAAAAGAAGGAGATGTTTGGGAAGTAAGAAGGGAGAGGAGGACAGATATTGTAGGGGTTGGGGAAGAAGCAAAGTCATAACCAGGGTAGAGTTGAGAGAGAGGGGTATAATATCAGATGCTGCGGTAAGGAGGAGGAAAGGAAGGCTTAATGTGTATTGGAGAATGATGGGTGGGCACTAGGGACATGGGGATGTGGGAGAACAGGGACTTGGGCTTAGGTGGAGAATTAAAGAATGGGTGAGAAAACAGAAGAAAGATTCTTATAAGAACATAAGAACATAAGATATGCCATACTGGGTCAGACCAAGGTCCATCAAGCCCAGTATCCTGTTTCCAACAGTGGCCAATCTAGGTCACAAGTACCTAGCAGTTTCCCCAAAAGACACAGGTTCCACAATGCTTGTACAGGGTCAAGCATTGATTTCCTGGGTCCCTTCTTAATAATGGTTTATGGACCTTTCCTCCAGGAACTTGTCCAAACCTTTTTTAAACCCAGCTACACTAACAGCCTTTACTACATCCTCCGGTAACAAATTCCAGAGTTTGATTACACGTTGAGTGAAAAAATATTTTCTTTTATTAGTCTTAAATAGTTTACCCTGTAGCTTCATTGCATGTCCCCTAGTCTTTCTATATTCTGATAAGGTAAACAATCGATCTACGTTTACCCGTTCCACTCCGTTCATTAATTTATAGACTTCTATCATATCTCCCCTCAGCTGTCTCTTTTCCAGGTTAAAGAGCCCTAACCTTTTTAGCCTTTCTTCATAGGAGTATCCTTCCATCCCCTTTACCATTTTGGTGGCTCTTCTCTGAACCTTTTCTAAAATCGCTATATCCTTTTTAAGATACGGCGACCAGAATTGCACACAATATTCAAGGTGCGGTCTCACCATGGAACAATATAGAGGCATTATAATATCTTTTGTTTTATTTTCCATTCCTTTCCTTATCATACCTAGCATTCTATTTGCTCTCTTGGCCGCCGCTGCACACTGGGCCGAGGGTTTTAACATGGTATCCACAATGACGCCTAAATCTTTTTCCTGGGTGGTGGTTCCTAATATGGAACCTTACATCGTGTAACCATAGTTTGGGTTGTTCTTCCCTAGGTGCATAACCTTGCACTTGTCCACATTAAATTTCATCTGCCATTTTGATGCCCAGTCTTCTAATTTATCAAGATCCTCTTGCAATTTTCCACAATCCTCTTGGGTTTTAACAACTTTAAATAGTTTTGTGTCATCTGCAAATTTGATAACCTCACTCGTTATTCCACTTTCCAGGTCATTTATGAATATGTCAAAAAGCAGCGGACCCAGCACAGATCCCTGGGGTACACCACTATTCACCTTTCTCCATTGGGAAAATTGGCCATTTAGCCCTACCCTCTGCTTTCTATCTTTTAACCAGTTCCTGATCCACAATAGTACACTGCCTCCTATCCCATGACTCTTTAGTTTTGCCAAAAGTCTCTGATGAGGGACCTTGTCAAAGGCTTTCTGAAAGTCCAGATACACAATATCAACCGACTCACCTTTGTCCACCTGTTTATTCACTTCTTCAAAAAAACATAACAGATTAGTAAGACAAGATCTTCCTTGTCTAAAGCCATGTTGGCTGTCTCCCATTAGGTCATGACTATCTACATGCTGAGTAATTTTATTCTTTATAATGGTTTCTACCATTTTTCCCGGTACTGATGTCAGGCTCACCGGTCTGTAGTTTCCCGGATCACCCCTGGAACCCTTTTTAAAAATTGGTGTTACATTGGCGATCCTCCAATCTTCAGGTATTAGAGATTATTTTAATGATAGTTCACAGATTACTAATAGCAGTTCTGCAATCTCATATTTCAGTTCTTTCAACACCCTTGGATGTATACCATCCGGCCCAGGTGATTTGCTACTCTTCAGTTTATCTAATAGTTGTAATACATCTTCCCGATGTATTGATATTTCCTTCAATTCTTCCGCACCTTTAAATACCACTTCAGTCATGGGTAACATCCCTACATCTTCCTCAGTAAAGACCAAAGCAAAGAATTAATTCAGTTTCTCCGCTATCGCCTTGTCGCCTCTCAGTGCTCCTTTAACCCCTTTATCATCTAATGGACCAACTGACTCTCTCACAGGTTTTTTGCTATGAATGTACTTGAAAAGGTCTTTATTTCGTGTTTTTGCTTCTGCAGCAAGCTTCCTCTCAAATTCTCCCTTTGCCTGCCTTATCAATGCCTTGCATTTGACTTGCCAGTGCTTGTGCTGTTTCCAGGTTTTGTCGTTTGGCTCTTTTTTCCATTTCCTGAAAGATGCTTTTTTGGCAACAACAGCCTCTCTGACCTCACCTTTAAACCATGCTGGCAGGTTTTTGGACTTCCTTCCACTTTTCTTAAAGCATGGAATACAGCTGGTCTGGGCTTCCAAGATAGTATTTTTCAACAACACCCAAGCTTGATGTACGTCTTTAACCTTTGCAACTGCTCCTTTTAGTTTTTTCTTAACTGTTTTCCTCGTTTTATCATAGTCTCCCTTTCGAAAGTTAAAAGGTAGTACTGTGGATTTCCTTACTATCCCTCCTCCACTAATTAAATCAAAGGCAATCATGCTATGATCACTATTGCCAAGTGGCCCCAACACCCTTATCTCTTGCACTAGATCTGGTGTTCCACTAAGGACTAGGTCTAATATGGCTTCCCCTCTGGTTGGTTCATGAACCAGCTGCTCCAAGAAGCAGTCACTTATTTCATCTAGGAACTTTATCTCCCTAGCATGTCCTGACGTGACACTAACCCAGTCGATACCGGGGTAATTGAAATCCCCCTTTATTATTACTGCGCTGTAACTTTTGTTAGCTTCCTTGATTTTTTTGAGCATTTCATCATCCATTTGTTCATTCTGGCCAGGCGCTCGATAGTACACCCACACTGCCATCGCCTTCCCCCTTTTACATGGAATTTCAATCCATATAGATTCTACAGCAAATTTTGTTTCCTGCAAAACTTTAATCCTTTCTAACTCAATGCCCTCTCTAACATAGAGAGCAACCCCTCCACCAATTTGATCAGCTCTATCATTACGATATAGTTTGTACCCAGGTACCAACATAGGTTGGTTATTGGGTGTGTAAGTGGGGACTCAGGGCTTGGGTGGGATTGTAAGTAATGACCCAGAGACTGGGTAGGGTGGAATTGTGGGGACTTAGGGTTATATAGAGAGATATTTGGGAGTCTTCTGACTAAACAATTGATCAGAGATTAGGAGGGCAGTGGTGAAACGGTGATTGGGTGAGAGGCATTAATAGGGCTGTGAGATCAAGGGCAGAAATATGGTGAGGGGAGAAAATGTGAAGGGCCGTGGAAGGTTTGGGGAGGGATTGGGGATGGTTGAAAAGGACAGAGGGGTATGGAGTGGGTGGGAGACACAGAAAGAGACAGATCTTCTTTGAAAGTGGTGAGAGAGTAGAAATGGGAGAGGTGAACGTGGAAATGGAAACCTGGTTTGGGGGGAAGACATAAGAAAGGGCCTGGAGGTAGAGAGAGGATGTGTGCTAGGGAATGAGCTGGGGCTGATTAGGGGAAGAGAGGCAAAAGGTGGAAGATGAGGCTCGGTGATGGTTGATATTTTACATGTGCAGACGAGGTGATGGACTCTGTTAACATATAGGTTCTGTGTAGGAATCTATAGTAGTTCAGCTTGTTCTCTTTTTTTTCCAGCTGGAGGTTACTGATGTTCTGGAATATTTGCAGTGCTAATTTTTCAAAAGTAGGTTTGGTGCAGGTTGAATTCTTCAACTTGATTCTGGTTTTGAGTATCCATTTGCAGGATTTTCTGTTATGACTCAGGTGTTTTGCAGTGGAGGATGTTGAGGATGTTGTCACCAATGTTAGACCAGAATTTACATACATAGAAACATGATGGCAAAATAAGACCACATAGCCTATCTAGTCTGCCCTTCCATATCAAATACTAAAGTCTCTTCTTTTCCTTTAGAGATTTTTTTGTGTTTGTCCCATGCTTTTTTGAATTCAAATACTGCTCCCTTGGATTTTTGCAGTCCAAATGCATGACCTGTTGGTGTTTAATGGAATCCACTTTGACCCTGTGAAAAGTGATATATAAGCATAGCTAAATAAATAAATAAATGCTTGTCTTCCTCTCTCTATGATCTCTTGTATTTTATGATGACCACCCTCTTTTTCTTCACCTTTTCAGCTACTTCTTTTGAGAAGTATAGCAGCTTCCTTTTCCTTTTTATATTTTATTTACCTGTCTAACAAAAAAAGGTTTGCTGCTATTAAAATATCCCCTTTCAATTTTGCCCATTGCTTTTCTACATGCATCAGCTGTTCCCATCCTGCTAACGACTCCTTGAGTTATTTTCCTATCTTGGCAAAGTTAGTTTCCCTTGTTTCTGAATGGATTTTATCAGTCCTTTTCCTAATACTGAACCACACTATCTGGTGATCTCTGGATGCCAGATGATCTCCCTCTATGACATCAGAAACACTTTTGCCCATTGGTAAGCACTAAGTCCAGTATGGCCCCTTCATGTGTGGATTCTGTTACCAGTTGCCAGAATAGGAATAGTTCTCCAGGATCCAGGATCTCCTTACTTCTAGATGGCACTGCAGCAGGGATGTGTCAATCCACATTCGGCATATTGAGATCACCTATCAGTAGCACTTCTCCTTTCATAGCAGTACTACATATGTCTTCTATGAAATCTCCGTCCACTTCTTCTTCCTGTGAAGGAGGTCCGTATATCACACCAATACAAATGGATTTCTTTTTCCCTCTTTCTAGTTTAACCCACAGTACCTCCTCACTCCCTTTTAAACCCTGTAGTTCTAAAGCTTTAATATAATTTTTTACATATATTGCCACTCCTCCTCTCCTTCTTTCTTCCCTGTCCTTCCTGATTAAAGTATAGCCTGGGATAATTACATCCCAGTCATGGTTGTCCATGAACCATGTTTCCGTAACCGCCACTAAATCCAAGTCAGCCTCTTCCATTAAAGCCTCAGTATCTGGGATCTTATTTAACATACTATGGGCATTTTATACACACCGCTTTCTAGATATTGCCCCTTTTAACCATTTCTACGGAGGTATTTAATGTTTAACTTACCTGGGGGTTTTCTTCACCCATCCCCCAACGAATCTAGTTTAAGGCCCTCTTCAGTAGGTTTGCCAATCTGCTGTGGAAGACACTTCAACCCATTTTGGATAGGTTGCACCATCTCTGCTCTGCAGCCCTTGGAACATAATCCCATGGTCCAGGAAACCAAAATTCTCTTGATGACACCATCCACTTAGCTATGCATTCATCTCCAGGATGCAAGCTTCTCTGCCTCAGCCTTTACCCTCAATGGGGAGATTGAAGAGAACACCACCTGCACACCTATCTGCTTCATCCTCTGTCCCAGAGCCATGAAATCACTTTTGATGTGCTCAGAGGGATAGCTAGCAGTATCAATTGTGCCGACATAGATGAGCAACATCGGATAATAGTCAGTAGGCTTGATGAGTCTCGGCAAACTCTCCGTAACATCTTGGATTTTGGCGCCTGGCAGACAGCACATCTCTCTGGACATCAAGTCTGGTTGGCAGATGGACATCTCAGAACCTTTCAGAAGAGAGTCACCAATCACCACTACCCTAAACTTCCTTTTGGTCACAGATTCAGCAACTTTGGGGTGCTCAACCTCTGGTTCTTCCCTTTCCTAGGATATTTTCACCTCCTCCACTTCCAGGATTGCATATTGGTTCTTCATTTCAAGGGCCGGTGGAGTTGGATTGTTGATTCTGCAGATTCTGGTGACTCTTGTCTCTCTTCATTCTGTAATCACCCATTTTCACTTCTGTCGGACAGTTTGGATGTTTCAAGAAACATCTCATCAATATACTTTGGAATCTTTTTTGTATGTTGAGATGTAAAATGAAAACCCTACTTCTGCTCTGCATCTGAAGAGTGAATTTTATTAGTGAATCTGGGAGTGTCCCATATGAATTAATAATTATGCCCTATCAGACAAATTAATAATTATGCTCTTTTCAATGCTATCACTATATGTGTTCACTGGCAAATGCATAATTTGGTTACATGTGTATTTAAAAAAAATATACATATAATACTGGTCTGTTTAAATTGCTAAATACCATATGAGGGGTGAAGAGTAACCACAGCGACACAAAAATGTCTTCTGTTAATACATTTTATTGAAGACCTGACTTGGCCAAGTTTCGGCAGCTATGCCTGCATCAGGGGTCAATATATAGTTCAACTGATGCAATATAAAGGAATAAAACATCAAAATGAAAAACCAAGAACAAACAAGTATGCAAAAACGTCCAGTCCTGGTTCTGGTCCTGACTCCATCCACAGTTCCACTTCTTTTTTGTCTACAAATTAAGCCCTGCTTGATAGAGGCAGGGAGGCAGATACAGGGAAAGGAAAGAGCTTCCTGAGGGTTAGATGAGGAGGAGGAGGAGGGCATAGGCAAAAGACAGATGGTGGGGAAGAGAGAACTGGATAGCTAGAGGAAGCAAGGGGGGGGGGGGGAAAGGCATAGGGATAGGGATTCTGTGGAGATGGAAGAATAGGCGGAAGCAGTGAAAGAGACATATTGGAAGCATAGAAGAAAGAAAAATGAAGAGGAGCGGTAGGTGAGAGATGAAAGATAGGAGTAAAGCCACAGAGGAGTGAGAAAAGATGCCAATGAAGGGAGGAGACATGGTTGCTGATAAGAGAAAGATTGGGAGAATAAGGAAGAAAGGACAAGAAAGAAGGAGCGTGGATCTCAGCTGGTAGGAGTAAAGGAGCAACTTGAGCACTTTTCTAGTATTCCCGCTGAAACTTGCCTTCTTTTTAAGAATAATCTTCTGAAACCACATTACTGATTTTAAGAAATTGGAGAAGCATACCACGTATTTTAATATTTTAAAATAAACACTTTTAAACACATATGCATCACAATTTCTATTTTTCCTGGGTTATTTATTGTCTCTCAAAATTTAGCTTCCCCCCCCCTCTAATTATAAATAATTTACCTGTTAGGGATGTCTCTCCAACTAAAGAATGTAGGTTAGAGAGTAACAAACCACAGTAAGTTTTATTAATTAGAAATACATGAATATAAACAAACCACAAATTAAATATAAGCTGATACCTTTTTATTAGACTAACTTAGTACGTTTTATAACTAGCTTTGGAGAGCTAGAGTCCTCTTCCTTAGGTCAGGATTTGAGTGACAGAATAGAGGAACCAGTCCTATATTACCTTAACCTGTTGATAGATATATCTATTTTTCTTTTGTTGAGTGACTTCTGGATTTTCTTGGTAAGGTGCACCTGAAGTAGATTGCCAGGCCTTTTTTCCACAAGATGCATCCACAGCACCTGATATTCCAAGGTGGTCTCCCCTCCAAATACTAACCAGACCCAACCATGCTTAGCTTCCAAGAGCAGGTGCACTAGTTCTACAAGCTCCATAGCAAATCTTGGCATTAAGAAGGGTGTCACCATCTCCAGCACTCTTGGGAGAGGGACACACCTGCCAAGAAGGGTGCTGCTTCTGGTGCCCACACAGGCTGCTGCTGCTGCTATAGGTAATTCTGGTGAACTATGGAGTGGATCCCCCATTAGGATCTGCTGTGTACTTATAATGTATTTAAAACTTGATACACCACCTTTCACAATCTTATCAAAGCAGTTTACATAAATACTCAAAGGTGACTTGACTAGGCTATTGCAGAAAGCAGGATGCTGGGCTTCATGGAGTACCAGTCACTCAGCATGGCACAATTTAAATTCTTATGTAGTAAGAAGGGCCAGAATCAACAGAGGACAGAAACTGAAACTGGGTATGCAAAGAAAGGAGAGATTAACTGCATAGATCTTATAGAAAACAATAGGATTGCGTTTCTGGCAGTTGTCTGTAGGAGGAAATATATTCTTTTCTGTTATTTATTTATTTAGAGATTGATTATACCTTTAATTATACAAGTTCCAAAGGAGTTAGGATACCTAACCTCTTATTGTTATATATACTCCCCCCCCAACCCCATATTCTACTTAACAGATGTATGATGCATTCCCCGTGCCTAACTACCCCCATATCTTCCTGAAGAGTCTTTACAATCGAGACGGTGCCCGTCTTCTGGCCAATCCGAGAAGATGTAACATCGAAAAGGGAGGCGTGTTCTGGGGTTTCATGAATCATAACCCCTCGCCCTTCGCTCTGCTCCCTCCCACTCCTCAAAAGCTCCGCACTTGGTAGTTCATCGCGATTTGTAGCTTCGAGGAGCAGCTCCAGGACGGTGATGGCAGAGGCCGTGGGAGCAGCATGAGACTGGGTAAAGCTCACCCCCGCCCATTCCCTCGGGGACCGAAGGATGAACGGGCCGAGAAGCTGCACTGCCTGGTCCTACGGTATGTGCTGCCCATGTCTGTAAGGCACAGCTGGGTCCTTGCCACACGTCCTGCCAGAGCCGGGAATGCACAGCTGCGATACAAGGGGCATCGACACAGCCTGGCAGGAACAGTAGGCGACAGAGCACTGTAAGTATGACCTTCCCCGAGAGCGCCATAACGTGCTCTCCAGCGGCCGAGAGAAAAATGGGGAATTAAGAACATAAAATGATCTGCCGAGACGGGCATTAAGCTACCGTATTCGTCGCTCAAGCCGGCTTTGGAAAATATCAAAGAATAGCAAGATCGACAAGCGCAAACGTGCGATTCTGCAGGAAAACGTGCATCCACCTTTACCTAATAAAAGCACGGTTTTCCAGTGCAGCGGGAACGAAGCAGCTTATAATGTATCAGGGCGACAGCATCTTCAGCAGAGGAAGGTGCCGATTTGGCCTGCCCTCTCTTTCTATTCCGTTCTGCCTTTTAAAGGTTTCCTTGTTTAGAAACCTGAAACAAAAAATGTGTTCTGAATGGTGCCCGTATAAAGACGCGTCTGCCCAGAATAAACAAAAAGCCTTGTCTCCCAAGAACAGAGAGAGAGAGAGAGAGAGAGGGAGGAGGAAGAGAGCAGGAAAATGGAGGAGGCAGAGGAACTGTACGTCTGTGCAAGGAAACACCGGCAGCCAGTCCTAGAGAGAATGCTTTATTTGTTTATACAAATGGACAGATAAGCACAAACAATATTCAGGTTCGATGGGTTAGTTTGTGGTGCAGACCTAGTATTTGTGGTGTGTGTCTGTGAATAATTTGTAGATACGTGAAGAACCATGTATGTATCACACTCGCCTGTTTCTAGGTGTCTCTGTGTACAATGTATATGCAGATGTTTTTCTGTCCTGTTTGTCAGTCTTGGGTGTCCACGATTTTCTTTCTATGGGTTTATAAAATCTGCACTTTGGAAGAGGAGGTTCATGCTTTTTCCAATAGGCCATTGGCCTCACCCTACAATGATTCTATACTAGTTTCAGAGGAAAGGTGTGGAGCCCAATTCCAGAACATGCACGTTCGCTCGTGGGCATGTCAAATCAAAAACAGCCCCAATCTCTGCAATCGTGGGGATAGACGCACTCGTGGTTTCGGAATAGGGGACATAGATGTTTTTTGGCACAGCACAAACAAAGCACATTAGAGTACAAGACATGGCTATACACAGCAAATAGCTTTGAATGTCCCCAAACTCACTGTATTCTGAAAAGATGCTATACACCGGTGAATGGCTAGGCCCCCCTGTAAAACATGCATCTCCTGAGCTGCTCCTCTCACTGACAGTGTTGTGCTGATGCAAATTACACATGAATACTGATGATACATAAATGTTGATGCAAACTAGACTATATATACCAGTCTGTTGCATGCCCAAAACATTGCAAAGTAATCTCAGTGCACTCTAAGATAGCATAAAAGCAGGTAGAAAGTGATGTTTGTCACGACATACCTGGCAGTAGAAGACATCCTTAGTTATGCTTGCATTGGTCATCTCTGAAAACAGTCTGTATAATGCTAAGTGTGGATCAGAAAAAATCAGAAGAGGTTCTCCATAGCGAAATGCCAAAACATATCCCTGTCACTAATAAGGGACCCTCAGAATGGGAGCATTCAACAGTGCAAACAGCACTAATACATGCCCAAAGGGTGGGAGGCATAGCCTAGTGGTTGGGGCAAGGTACCACAGGCCAGAAGGTAGGTGGCTCAAATCCCACTAGAGGACAGCAACCTTGGGCCAGAAGAACTGGGGTTTCTAGTCCCACAGGTGCTCCTTGTGGTCTTGGGCAAGCCACTCAACCCTCCATTGCTCATGTTCCCTGTAAGTATTAGTGTATGTGTGTCATATCCCCTCATGTTAAATGTATCCCCCAACCACTTTGACCCAGTGAAAAGCAGGATATAAATGCAGCTAAAATAAATAAATAAAGGCACCATCATTGCTCTCTACAAATGTGCACATATTTAGAGACCAATGATGGTGCTTCTAGGCATGTCTTAGTGCTGCTTGCATTGTTGAATGCTCTCATTCTGAGGGTCCCTTATCAGTGACAGGAATATGTTTTGACATTTCGCTATAGAGAATCTCTTCTGATTTATTCTGCCTGATCACACTGGCACCTGGTGATGCTTCGGTCATTCCTACGGTCCAGATACTGGCCAGGAATTCATGTCCCCCCAGATTTGCATATGAGCACAACAGATCCTCCCATGCAACACTCAAACCACACACACACACACTCTCTCTCTCACAGTCACAAATAACAAACCTCTTCCAATACCTTGCCCTGCATCTATAAACAACTGCTGTGAAAACACACTTGCGTGGTGTCTCAGGACACCACATCCGATCTGCATTTCTCAACCAAACACGATTCTGCTCCATACTATCTCACATACCATCCCTACATCTACATTCCCATTTTCTGAATACTGGAATTGTTAGGGAAGCCAAGAAGAGCCTCTTTAGCACAAACAGCAAATGTCAAGCATAGCCAGAATAAAGACTATTGCAGTGCTTTATATTTCTGTAGGGTGTTTTTTATTGTTCCTCAATCTTACAAATGTCCCTCACTTGTGTATTCCAGTTCAATACAGATGTGTCACAGCCATTCATCTCTATGGGGTGTGTTGAAGATCAGATCAGAAATTTTTCTAAGTCCAGGCCTTATTCCATGTTGCCGCTGGTATAACATAGACATCCACAGGAAACACTCGGGGCATACATGGGCCTTTCCGAAATATGCTTTCTATGTCTCCATGGCTTACCATGCCCCTGTTCTGCCCCCTCTCGCGCACGTTCTGAGATCCCCGTGCTAGTGCCGTGTACGTGTAGGACTGCGTGGTTTTGGAATATGGTTCTAGATATTTTAGCAAGAAAAACGCCTCTCCTGCACGTCTAATTGGCTTATTCATGTTCTGGAATGACTCCCCTAGTGAATCTGTCTGTCATTTGTGCTGAAAATATATTTTGGCCTAAAATCCTGTATCTCATTCATTTGGGTCCCTGGCATCTCACGCTGTCTATACACGTGATTGTTTTTGTTCATAGCTGAATTCCTGTTGTGCTCTTACTGGATTCATCCCACATTTCCCTGGAAAGCCGAGCCCCTTCTTGCCTCTCTGCTAATTGAGCTGAGCCCCATGGGGACCACAGAAGCCACCCTAAGAATGGAGAATGTGGACGTGGATGTGGACGTGAAGGAGGAATGGCAGGATGACGACTTTCCCAGGTGGGTTATGTCTTCTCAATAATAATCTCGCAAGAAGTTGTGCTCCTTTTCAAAAACCTGACGTGTCAAATCATTGGTGAAGATGAGTTGAAACAGGATCCCTAGCTCACATTTGATTTCTCTCCTGAAGAATATCAAATCCAGTTTTCTCTTTTTTTTTAATATAACTACTGGATCTGAATTCCTAGTGAATTACTCCTCAAGAATGGAGTAACAGGACCCATTTCTTTGGACTGAGTTGGGAAGAGTTATCAGAGATGGTGATCAATTAGTATCCTGGTTGTGGATGTGCCAGAAAAGAGTAAATGTGATCTCTATGCTGGGTCAGAAAGGGGAGAAAAAAGTTAAGGGATTTTATAGCTTTTAGGTATTCTTTCTAGTAAGTTCTACAGAAGATTTACGTTCCCACTGATTTCCATCTCTATCCTTTGTATAAATGTCTTATGTTTTTTTGTTACATCTATCTGCCCATCTGTCAGTCACCCGCTTGGCTGCAGTACTTAGCCTGACAGGTGAGGACGCTGTGCTGACAAAAGACAAGGAAGGCCCCGTGTGGCCATTGCTCAGACACAGATTCCAGGGTGAGCACATGTTAGGGAGCATTATGGTGGGGAAAGGTCAGGACTGGCAGGCAAGCCTGGAGCTAACGGTCATCTAAACATGTCAAACAGGCCAGAAACAGCTATTGCTAGGCAGTCCTGACATGGGAAACAGCAGGTAATGGCAGCTGGAGTTGTTGAGTCTATGTGAGCCACAAAGAAGTGGCTGACCTGAAAGGAGGAGAGGTACTGAGCTGAGCCTGCCAAGGACAGAACACCAGTTTTATCAGTATATCTCAGAGGGAAAACTTAGTTTGGATTGGTGGCATTGTCAGTACTCATAAATAAGTAAATAGCCTGTTCAGCTTATCCCAGTATGTTGCTAGCAAGGAAAGTTATACTCCTAAGTTCTCTGCCATTGGGAAAATGGAGGTATATTTAAAGGAGGCCTTTGGAAACTTTGTGTATTTAATAGAGGAAGAAATGGCTTAGTGGTTAGAGAGTAATGGACCGAGAACCAGGAAAGCCAGAGCCCAGATCTCATTTCTTCCTCCAACACTGCTTATGATCTTGGATAAGTCGCTTTGGGGCCCTATTTGCTAAGATATGTTAGGCGTTTCATGTGGAATTTAGTGTGCATTCAAAAGCAGTTGATACCTGTTAAATCCTAGCTTTAACACCTAACATGGAATGTTATGATAATATAGGGAGGAGCCAGGGAGTGCTCACTTCGATTAATATACATTACCATAACACGTGTGAAGCACATTAAAGGTTTGTCCTGTGCATTAATGTTGTGGCTGATGCTGACCACTCCCTCAAATATTATCATGGAAGTTTTGAATTTTTGGGGGGTAATTTTATAAAGTCTTTCATGCGTATATATGGCCACATATGTAATTAAATGACTTCTTATAAAATACTGACAGGCGTAAAGTACATGCATGGTATAATAGGATGTACGTTCCCAGTAGGTATAGCTGGGGACATGGTATAGGCAGAGTTTGCACATACATAAGTAGATTGTAAAATAGCTTAATCTATGTGTGTACATGCATAAAGTATGCACATTTCTTTACACCAGCTGTAGAGCAGATGTAAGTGGCTGCGCCTACATTGAAGGCACTTTATGCTTGTATTTTATAAAGAAAAATAAGCTTCTATTGTCTTTATAAAATATTTCCTACATAGGCACCTTTGTGGGCAGCTACCTTTGGTAGTTATAAAAGTACCCTCAACAGAGACACCGGAACTCTGTTCCCATTGGGGGGAAGCCAAGCTCTGCCTCTTGGCCAGCTGAACTTCGTGAGGCTACCACTGCTGGCCTTCCCCTTCTGTCTGCCCGCGGGGATCCAATCTTCCTTGGGCAGACAAGAGGGGTCTTTGCCATAATCACCACCTGGCACGCAGCAGGCTGCCCACAGGGATCCCATCCCCTGCCGGCAGAAGAGCCCCGCAGTCGCAGCAAAGACCCCTCCTGTCTGCCCCCAGGAGATCGGATCCCTATTCATTTAGATTGTAAGCTCTTTTTGGACAGGACTTATTGCACCTGAATTCTTGTCGCCATTGTACAGGGCTCCGCACTTCAAAATTTCTAAGTATTATTAAGTATTAAGGATCCAATATTCAAAGGCATTTATATGGTTTACAGACCTGTAAACTGTGCAAATTCCCCTGAGCGGATATTCAGCGGCTCTGTTAGTGCTTCTGAATATCTGTGGATGCCACCGCCGCTACATGCCCTGATACTAACTGCTCAGTATCGGGGAGATTCCGGGGAAGAGCGGAGGTGGAGTCCATCACAAACCGGGCAGATGGATGTGACAAAAAACATAAGACATTTGTTTTTATTTAAATATTACAATTAGTGCTTTGTCCAGAACATAAATTAATTTAGTTGAAGCACTGAGGAAAAAGAAGTATCCGTTACAAACTAAATTGCTCTGAGGCTGAAACTAGGTCCTCGGGGAGTAAAAGAGTGGAGCCAATCTAGGCGTTTATTTGATCCTATAATTTTCCATTTGCACCACTTTATGAGGACTTTCATTAACACTTGGTAGTGTAGTGAGTTTATGTCTTGAAAGCGTTAATTAATTGATTTCTTGGGCCTGGTTTAAAGAGATACAAAAGACTACTGTTCTGTAAAATAAAGATGCCAGGAGTGGCCCATCCCAATGAGTGAGCCTTAGAATCCCAAAGAGTGAGCCTTAGCATCCCAATGAGTGAGACTGAAGGCCAATGAATGACGTTTTTCTCACTGCACATTCATGGTATACATTTGGAAAGATCTGCATGTTGTATTGCTTTGCAAATGAAAGGAACACCATAAAATAATATTTAGCTTTCTTTGATTTGATTTTAACTTGCAATTTTTCAGACCCCCCCCCCCCTCCAGAGCAGAGCTACGACATAACCCTATAGAATTCACCATACAAAAAAAAAAGTCTGATTCTGGTTTCATCTCAGTAACAATATAAAGCCTCTTCAGCACCAGGCATATTGTGAAGTAATACAAAACCCTTCAAAAATCACTGAGGGTAGAGCAAATCTACCATTCCATTAGAGCCCTAAAGAGGACCCACCTAGAAAAAGGCAGCATTATAAATACTGCAGTGCACCCTATAACATCAATAGCACTGATTGGGAAAATTGAACAAGCCAAGATTATTTCAGATCCTTGCACATTCATTGCTAACAGAATACCTAGCTTTTGTCACACATGCTAAACATACAGGCCTTCACTAAGTACAGAACAAAAAATTACCACAGACAGACAATAGAAATATGTAAACAAAAATTAAACTGAAACTCCAAGAAGCCAGACTCTGGATGAAGTGCAGCACTAGAGAAACAGAAACAGCAATGCCTTTCCCACCGTACTGCGCCAAATATTAAAAGCGTGGATATAAAGTCCAGAAACGAACATGTTCCAATCACTAAATTAAAAATAAAATTATATTTTCGACCTTTGTTCTCTGCAGGGCCGGCCCAAGGGTTTCCGTTGCCCTAGGCAGATTCTCTGTGCCGTCCCGCCCCAGGTGCTGCCTGGCCTCCCATGCTGCCTGCTGCCCCCCAGCATCCAGCTTCTTACCTGGGGGAGGGGGTACAGCACAGCAATCGCTCTTTTTCTGACGTGGCAGCTGAACTGCCATTTCAGCGCAGCATCGGGCCTTAAAGCGCCTGTGCGCATGCACACTCACGGCCTGCTGCTCCTGCCCCTCTCCAAGGCAACTTCCTGTTGGAGGGGCAGGAGCAGTAGGCTATAACTGCGCACATACGCATGGGCATTTTAAAGCCCACCGCAGTGTTGAAGCGGCAGTTCAGCTGCTTGTTCACGGGCCATGCCGACCGCCTAGTTCTCCTAGTGGACAGGCCGGACCTGTTTATTTGGCCATTTTATTTTTTGCTTTCATCTGTGTTCTCTTAACTCTGTCTCCACAGTAGCACCTACTTCTCTTTCCTTCTATCTTTTTCACTTCCTCCCCTACATCTCATCTCTGACATTGATATTTCCTTGCAGCTTTCTTTCATTTCTTTTTCTGTCTCTATGCATTTAGATTTCACTTCTTCATGCTGTCCAGTTTTCAATCTCCCTCTGTGTACTGCATCTACCTACATCGTTCCCTCTTTGTCCCTCACCCCGGCTCTCCCATTTCCAATCTCCTCCCGCGCCATCCAGCATCTCCTCTCTCTCCTCCTCCTTCCAGCATCTTGTCCCACTCTCTCCCCCACTTTATTCAGCATCTTCTCTTTCTTTCCCACCTTTAATCCAGTATTATTCTATCTCCCCCTCCTATCTAGCATCTCCCATCTGTTTTCCTACCCCCCCCCCCACATATCCATCTGTCTCTCTTCTCCATCTCCCCCGTCCAGCATCTCTTTCTGTTTTCCTACTCCCCATCCCATGGCTAGCATCTCCCTCTGTCTTCCTATTCCCTCTCCCATATACAGCATCTCCCCCTGTCCCTCTCCCCTCTGCTATGCCCAGCATCTCTCCTCTGAATCCCTTAGCCCCCTGTGTTCAGCATCTCTCCTCTGTCTTCTTACTCCACCTTCCCCATGTCAAGTATCCATCTGTATGTCCCTGTCCCCCCTCCTATGTCCAGCACCTCTCCTCTGTATCCCTACTTCTTCCTGTGTCTAGCATCTCCCATCACCTTTTCCCACATCCCCCTGCATATTCAGCATTCCTCCTCTGCATCTGTCAACCTCTTATGGCCAGCATCTCCATATTCCTGCTCCTCCATCCCACCATGCTAACATCTCCCTGTCATCTTATCCCCCACCCCCCATGTTCATCATCCCCCTCAGTGTCCCTATTCCTCTGCATCTAACATCGCCTCTGCCATCCTATTTCCCCTCATATCTGGCATCACTTCCTTTGTGTCCCTATTCTTCCTCCCCCCCCCACCAGCCCAAGTCAGAATATTCCTTCTATCACTTTCACCCTTTTCTGTGTCCGCCATCTCCTTACCCAAATCCAATCGCACCTCCTCTTCCCCTTACCAGTGCCCACTTCCATTGCTGCTTGCCCAACTTGTGGCAGTGGCAGTAGACTACAAAAAAAGGTGCGGAGCCTGCGCGTTGATGTACGCTGTTAATGGCTTTGCTGACCTTGCTGCTCAGATGCAGAAAGTCTACATCAGAGGGGACAGGACCATCAGAACCATCAACGGTGCTTATCACTTTGGAGGCCCCAGTCTTTTTCTGTGTCTTGCCAGAGGTTCAGGCAAGTGGCAGCTGAGGTGGGCATTGGCGCGAGGCAGGAGATGGAACTGGAGAAAGACGGGAACCTGATGGTAGCAGCGTTGTAGCTCTGGCTGGAAAATATTTGAGAGAAGGGGACAAAGGCTTGTGCGCATGTGAATGGGGCCAAATGCGTGTTCATATGTTTAATGCATGTGATTTGGCATGTTGGGTAAAGGCATATGATAGCAGCTTAAACAGAGGCTGTAGTGGTAAAACTGTTTGTGAGATTTGACTTATATGCACTTATTGAGCACGCATAGTTCTTTGTTCCATGTTTCTTTCATAGTGGTGGAGCCTTGTGTGGTTCAGCATGATATTTATTTATTAATTGTTCAAATATCATATCTGCCACTTCACTAACTCCACACAGTGGTTACAAATGTAGAAACACCCCCCCCCCAGTAAAAATAGAGTATCATACATGCTGCCAACCCTAAACATTCCCCAACCAACATGATAACAATCTTGACCTAACCTATTCCCACCCCGCACTCACTATTCACACAAGCTCAGTGAATTAAAAAGCTAAAATTAAACCTCATTCCCACTTTCTGTATCTAAACCGCAATAAACCAGCCAAAAAGAAATCTACCTCATCCATTAAGGGATGAGTCAAGAGCTTAGTTTTTACAGCCTTACAAAAGGTAGGCCAATGAATTTCTAAATGAATATCAGACATGAGCCTGACAACTAAAAGCCACTGTCCTAGTAATCACTAGCTGCCAATGTTTTGCATCCATTTGGCAGAGTGAAAAAATAGAACTAAAAAGACTGAGGAGATCCCTGTGCATGGGAAGGAGCTGAACATGCTCAGAACTTAATATTAGTTCCGAATTCTGGGGGAGCTGTTCCATCTCGGTGTCTTATGAAGATATCTCGTGTGCCTAATTCAGTCCTGCTTATTTGATGGAGAATAGAAAGCAATGCCTGCTGAGATGGCTAAACTTCATCCAAGTGCATACTGCACTACAGGTTCACTCAAATAATTGAAGCCCAGTCCATGAAGGTAGCTGAATACCAAGATCAAAACCTTAAACCTATTTCTCCATAATACCAGCAGCCAGTGCAAAGGTTTCAAAATGGGACTACCACCTAAATCCTAGCTGCACTGTTATAGGCAATCTGTTCCTACTGTAGGACTTCACCTGAGGAAAATAAAAGTGCTTTCATGTTGATATACCCCACATATTGACTACTGTAACGGTCTCCTTCATGGCCTCCCTAAACAAACGATCCACCCACTGGAAATGGCACAACATATGGCAGCTCTCATCATCTCGAACACACACCATACTCAACATATTACACCCATACTTCACACACTCCATTGGCTCCCCGTACATAGCAGAATTAAATATAAAATCATTATGACAATGTTCAAAGTTATCAGGGAACTGGCACCTTCTACTTTAATCCAGTTAATAAAAAAAGACCACCTGATAACAGACACAGAAGAGCTCCAGTGACTAACACTCTGCTATTCCCACCTGAATTCAGAAAGACGAAACACACCAATAACAGAGCATTTGAGTATCTGTCCCCGATACTCTGGAACTCATTACCAGACATGTTGAGAAACATAACAGACCTCTCCACCTTTTGCAGACAACTCAAAACCTTTCTATTTATAGAACACATCGGTAAAAACGAGGCAAATACATCAACCGACCCGACTTAACCCCACTAAGATTCCTGAAGCCTCACTCCATCCACGACTATACATCCTAACTCACAAAAGTACAGGACCCTTATAACTTGTACATAGTTCATACTAAATCATCATGTATATATTCTTGATCACTTGTTGATGTTTAATGATCATGTAATTACCTTATAGTTCTCTTTGCACATGTAACTTCCACTTTGTTCGATGTAAGCCAGTTGTTTTATGTAAACCGCTATGATTAATCGATATGGCGGGATAAAAATCACAAAAATAAATATAGGCAGTGATTCACGACCCTGGACAAGGTGTATGTAAACGTTCTGTCCATTGGTTCTTCCCATAAGCAAGAAAGAGGACAGTGGCAAAGTTCATAAATTGTGTAGTATTTAGATGCATTCCTTAAGGATGTTGCGGCCTCTCTGAAGGGAATAATTAGGGGACCTGGCCAATATTTCCTAAATGAACTGTTAGCTCCCTCTGGTCAGAGATTGAGGAATTGGGAATTATTTGTTGCGGGAAAAAAATGGATGGGTTTTTAACATTTCATTTTCATATTGTTCTTTCATTTATCTTCTCTCCCACCATAAAGACAGATGTCTGTCAGTCAAACATTCAAATAGATATCTAAAATACGTGTTTGTATATCTTTTGTAGAATTTAGTTAACAGGTTGGAATTTCGACATTGTGGAGGGTAACCGCCATCCTTCTAAAGCAACTAATTAAAAAATGTGAGATCTATAGAGTATGGATGGAAACGGATATTTGTTTGCGGAAGGATGACATTTCCCATGGACCTTTTGAAGTTTTCCTCCCTTTACAGTCTTCAGTTGCATAGTCTGTGTGAAAGCAGCACCTTTTTGTCCCCCTGCTTACTTTTATCGCTCAAATATTTTTACTTTGGGGAGGTGCAAAGCTCCGAGAATAAAAAGCAAGATCTAAGGAGATACTGGAGGAAGAGGGAGGCAGGTGCAGTTGTATTTGCAGACATCTTTGAATATTCAAGCCTTACAGCTGCAGTGCCCCTTTCCTCATTCAGTGAAGTGTCACAGACACCCTCTGTTTGCAGTACAGTAGACTTACTGTGCAATTCAGGTTAAGGGCAATGGTCTTGCCAACTGAACCAGTTGAGAGGAAATCCTGTTCTGCTGTCTTTGAGATCACATGTTGTTCCTCTATTCATTGCTGAACTTCATTTAGGACCAGCTGTAGGACCAGCCTAGACACCCCTATCTTATATCCTTGACTTTCTTTCCTTTGCTAGTTATCCCATCCTTTATTAAGTCTAGAGTCCATCGCTTAGACACTTGTGCCTCTGTATTATAGAAATGATTTTGCTCGTTGTCAGAGTGTTTGGATCACAATATCATAAAATCCATACCAACCAGATTCTGTGCCTTCTTGTGTTCTTGTGAAGTGAGAACGAGCAAAACCAGACATCTTTATCATATTTAGTTAATATCTAATAGGTAATTGAGTTTTAAATTTTGTGATTGTTAGAATAATACCAACCCCCCCTCAGATACTTAACTTTTCCTTCCACATAATAGTTTTATTCTTGAAAACTCCAATTTGTGAGCAGTTGTGCACAGGACAGGTATCCTATGTGGTCCACATAGCTAAGGAGACATAAGTCAAAGCAAATTTTACCTATGCCTGAATTTCAACTGAGGATTCTAGAAGACAAAAACTGAGTGCCCAGCCCACTACTGAATTAGTGCATAGCTGTTCTGCTCAGTCAGATAAAGATCAATATTTAAAAGAAAACAAAAGAGAATAAGAGAAATGACAATTCTTTTTACAACCTGATATATGTGATGGACCTCAAGACATTGGCTCCCCCTCCGGTTTTAGTTTTAAATACAAGATACTCACTACTGTGCACAGGGCATTCCACACTGGTGCACCTCAGTACCTTGCTGACCTCCTACACGTGCATACCCCTCCCCGTGCCTTCCGTTCAATTCATAATGACCGTCTGTCCCTCCCATCTCCTGCCGGTGCACGTTTAGAACTCTCTCGCCACTCTGCATTCTTTTTTCTTGGTCCAGCACCTTGGAACTCGTTCCCAGCTTCACTCCGTGCCAAACAGTCTTTCCCAAGGTTCAAGGCGATGTTGAAGACTCATTTCTTCTGTCTCGCCTTTGACCTCTCTGCAACTCCAGACCAGGTCATATGCCTCTCCTGATTTCCTTGACTGCTCCTATATGCATGCTCTTCCAGCCTTTTCCTGTGTGCCCTGTATTTTCTGCTTTCCTGTCTATTAACCTGGCATTCCTTTCTCAACTATTGCAACCTATTTATCTATCGCAAACCGCCCTGATGCTTCCGCCTGCGCAGTCAATCAAATGTTTGAATAAAGATAAGAGCAATTCTGTTCACAAAAAAGTTGCTTTCTTTTTGGTCAGATACTGTAGTTTGCAATGATTCACCAAAGCAGTAACTTCTAACTAAGTTGCATCTTGAATACATTTACTTCTTTCTGTTTAAAGTTTGTAGCAAATAGCACAGTGACTTAATATTTGCTGAGGGCCAGCTTAAACATCAGGTAAACCAGGCAGTTGCTTAGGGTGACCACTTCTTTGGGGGGTTGGGGGTTGCAAAGAGCAGGTATAATCAAAGCAAAACAATAGATCCTGACAGCCAGACAAGTCAAAAAATGATTAGCATGTACTTTTACCTACAGGGGAGGGTGGGCAGTTTTCAAATAGCCCATTTACCTGCCGCTTCTTGTGATTTGGGCAAGTCTCATAACCTTCTCTTGCCTTAGGCACAAACTTAGATTGTAATCCCTGTGGGAACAGGAAAATACCTACTGTACCTGAATGTAACTTGTTATGAGCTACTCCTGAAAAAAGCGTGAGCTAAATCCATAATCCCTTCTCCCTTCCCTTACCTGGATAAACAACTGTTGGGAAATTGCTCTCATTTCATATGTACATACAAAGTAAAGTTTAATATTTCAAAGCATGATGCATTTTTACAAGACTTTTCTGGGATGGATGATATTGTAACAACCATGATTGTTCAAAATCTCAGAGAGGGCCTAGGGGATGAAATATAAATTATAGGGGGGTGCAAGGCTGAAGGTTCACCTAGGGCATCGAATACACTCTCACCAACCCCAACTTGCCTCACAATTCAAGTTGATGTCAAGGGGTGGGGGAATGACACATGAATAATCTCAGATCAGCCTTGATTTGTTGATTGACATATACAAACTTCTTGGGTTTGTCTTCTAATTGCCTTTGATATCGTAGACTTCACTTGTTTCTTAAAATTGTGCACACCTTACATGTATTCCTTATTCAGAGGATAGAACTGAGCGAGATTGAACATACAGAGTTGTAGTTACCTGTTTATCATTTTTTTTACTGAATTAAGAAACACAGATTATTGGATTGGATTTAACTCATGTCTTTTTTCAGAAGTTCAAGACAAGTTACATTCAGGTTTAGTAGGTATTATAGGGGTATGATTACTAAGCCCCAAGCTATTAACAAGGGTTTTGGCTCCATTACTAGTTTAGGGCACCGCACTAGATGCAGGGGGGCAGGGATAGCTGTCCCCCTGAATTTAGCACAGCTCGCTGCCTTAAAAGCACCATGGGGAGCAACTGTTGTCACCCAGTGTTCTGGCGGTAAGTGCTTCCTGCCAAGGTTTTCAAGGTCAGCGTTGTGGCAGGAACCCCATGCCCTATCCAGTTGCTTGCCCAGACATGCGCTGCCTGGATAGCATGGGCTTTTTAGTACAGATCCTTGTGCTACTTTTAAAGTGTGGCGCCAAAAATACGTGCTAACCCTGTACTACCCGGATAGCGCAAATTAGTAAACATGCCCCATAATGTATTATCCTTCTGATATTCTGTTTTGCATTTTGCTTAAGCTGCTATATCTTAAGTTGGTCATCGAAATATGATTTGTGATTAACTCATGACATTTGGCTATTAAGGAGGAATATATTGCAGTTTGTTTAGACAAGGACTTTGACAGATGGAGTATTAGTAAAGAGCACATTTTCTACCCAGATGAAATGTCTCAGCTGAGTTTTGTTTTGCTTTTATTTCAAACTGCCACAGCAAAATCAAAATAGCTTCCCTCTTCCACAATCCTGTGCATTTAAGAACAGACGCCCAGGGTGAAAATAAGTAAAGTAGGACAAGAAGCTGCCCCTCTCCCACTGGCCTCATGTGACTGAGTTGTCTGTGATGATATTGAATCAATGCCAAAGCGAGATGCAGGGCCAAGAGCATTCACAGGCAGGGAGCAGGTGCCATTTATGGTAAAACTCCTACGTCATATGATGAGCACAGCCAAAATGGAGAGCTGCTTTATTTGCTGAATGATGAAGACAGAGCCATGGATAGCACTGTTGCATATACAAGAAAAAATGAAAATATAGAAAAAGCCAGTTTTAATTATTATGGAGATAAGGATTTGTTTTCCCAAATCCCTTCTCCCCTCCCCTTTTCAGCCTGCAATATGCATGCATGTAATCTGAAATTCTTAACCCTTTAAAGCCTAAACGCTGTCCAAGTTTCTGTGGAATCCTATTGGTGCTATTATAAGCAAATGTCAAGCTTATGAAAACCAAGTGACTCTGTTTGCAGTGATTGTCTCCAGACTCATATTGAGCTTGTCTGAGAAATACTATGTAAATCAGAGAAGAATAAAGAAATAGCAGGCACCAAAAAGTAAAAAAAACCCAAAAAACAAAACTTCTGAACCTGTCCTGAAACATGTTACTGCACATCCCTTAGACCAGGGCCTCAACAAATTTTTTTAGGATCTAGAAGCCATACCTACAGATGATAGGAATATTTATTTATGAATACCCTCAACCACTCATGCACCCCAGACGTCTGAGTCTTGGGCGTTAATGGCCCATGCTAACCGTGCTTGGCGCAGGTGGCATGGGTGCAACTAATGCTATTTCAGTGGGTAGCATTAATTGATCCTGCAGCCCATTTGCCAGGTTAAAGCACGGTGTTCAAGGGGGACAGATGTATATGCCCCCCCTGTAGTTAGCTAGAAGTTCCACGCTGGTAACATGGCCTACACGTGCCTTACCGGTGTGGGGCTTAATAAACATGCCCCAAAGCCAACATGGATTTAGCCAAGGGAACTCCTGCTTCACCAATTTTCTACATTTCTTTGAAGGTGTGAATACATATGTGGATAAAGGTGAGCCAGTTGATATAGAAGCACGTTACAAACAGGCCGTCCAGCCCCTGTGCGGTCGACCAGAAGCGGGATTCCCAGAGGTAAACCCGATTCTGATCCTGCAGGCACTAGACGTGCCCGCACAATCAGAATTGGGACTATGGCCTGGACGTGCAGGCCGGGCCTTGATTCTGATCAGCCTGCATGCCCAGCCACATACCAGGCTACCTCAGTCAGGCTCCTAAATGGAGCCGCAGTGCCATGGCGTCACGTCGCCTTGGCTTGGCTCCATTCAAGAGCTGCGAATGCTGGCTGCCAACAAAATTCTTCTTTCCCTGCAGCTGGACCCTCGATCTGGCCTCCCATGGCCAGGGTCCGTCTGTGGGGAATTTACTACACCCACTATCTTTCTTTCCAGGCCCGGCAGCATCATGTCCAGAGGGACTTATTCCATCTCTGCAGTGGAATAAGTCCCCTGTCTAAGTTCATGGCCCGGACATACAGGGCCGCCCTCTGAATTGGTCCAAGCTGCTGGGAGAGTACCCAGAGGTGCGGGACTGGACTGTGGAGGGATGATAAGGAACAAAGGATATCATAATAATTGCTTCATGATGCGACTGCACCTTGAGTATCATGTGCAATTCTAGTTTCTTCATCTCAAAAAAAGATATAGCAGAATCATAAAAGGTACAGAAAAAGGCAACCAAAATGGTAATGGCAGTGGCGTAAATTCCGCCCAAGCTGCTCCTGCAATGTTGGGAGTCCGAGCAGAAAGCGGGCCCGCACAGCGGTGATAAGGTAGCGCGGCAAATTTACTTGATGATCTTTGCTGCGCTGCCTCTGCTCTTGTAAGTTTGCCTTATGCCTGGCAACTGTTCCCCACCTGGCCAATAACAGCCACACTGCGAGACTTCAGCCCAGTGGAGAACAGCTGCTGGGCATGCGGGAAAATTACAAGAGCAGAAGCAGCGCAGCAAAGATCATCAAGTAGGTTTGCCATGGCCACTGCTGCTGCCGCTGCCTCAGAGGGAGGGGCTGCCACACGAGGGGGAGGGATGTGGGGGGTGTCACTGCAACAGTGGGGGGGGGGGCCTTCAGCAAAATTTTGCTTGGGGGGCCCCTTATTGGAACTTATGCCACTGGGTAATGGAGATGGAATGACTTCCCTAAGAAGAAAGGCTACAGAAGTTAGGGCCCTTCAACTTGGAGAAAAGATGGCTGAGGGGAGATATGATAGAGGCCCCTAAATTCCTGAGTGGAATGGAATGGGTAAACGTGAATGGATTGTTTACTCTTTTGAAAGTACAAAGTCTAGGAGGCATGCCAGGAAGTTACTAAGTAGTACATTTAAAAGAAATAGGTGAAAATGTTTTATCTCCAGGAACAAGCAGGAATAAGTCCTCACATATGGGTACGTCGGTACCGACGGAGCCTGCGCGGGAAAGCTCCCCAGCTTCCCAGAAGGAAGCTTTTGGGGCCTCCCACTGCACATGCGCGCTGCCTTCCCGCCTTCCTGACCAGCTCTCCTCAGTTTCTCTTTTTCCGCGGAGCCAGCAGGTCGTGTTCCTGTCACCGCTGAAGAAATTATTGTTTTAGTTTGTTTCTTTAGACCGCGTACCTGCCTTCCCCATACCGAAACCGGTACCGCCGGTCTCTCTTTTCTTTCTTTAAAAAAAAAAAAAAAAATCTTTATTCTGCACAACTTGGTGACTTCGGTTAGGCCTCAGGCCTACACAAATTCTCCTCATGGAGAAACCAGCCCCTGGTTTTAAGAAGTGTACCAAGTGTAGTGCTGTTATTTCTGTCACAGACACCCATGAATGGTGTCTTAAGTGTTTGGGACCTGACCACTCCATTCCGGACTGCCCATCCTGCTCCCAGATGTCTAAACGTGGGTTGCAGAACCGGGCCAACAAATTCCATGTGCTGTTTGCTTCAGATAATCCAGCATCACAGTCATCCAGGTCTTCCTCTCCGGATGGATCTCAGGTAACCAAACCCTCTGCGGGCAGGTCCTCAAAGAGCAAATCTCCTTCAAAGCATCGAGAGGCTCTCACTTTTCAGTCTGAGGATCCTGCCCCAGCCAAACAACCCCGGCGGGAAGCTCTGGCTTCCAAAGCACCATCTATGGGGTTACAGGTTGACATCGATGGCACGGCCTCGACTGATCACCTGTTAGACTGCTCTGGGGTACCGGCCCATACCGGTACCGACATCCAGGCAGCAGTGGCGTCTATGAGCAATACTGTTCAGACCATGCAGCAGGCCATGCTGGCTTTTATTATTTATTTTATTTATTTATTTATTTAACAATTCTTTTATACCGCGCTATTACAATCAGTGCGGTGTACAATGAACAAGAACATACTACAATGCATACAAGTACCATTGAGTTTTACATTAAACAGGGAACTTCAACAATAGGACAACAATATTAATGCTGCGACGCCCTCGGTACCGCGTTCAGCGGTACCGGGTCCGGTTCCGGTATCGTCTCCCATACCGGAACCGAGACCATCGACTTCCAAACGCAGATCGGTTCCGCATGCCGGATCCGGGTTTTCACCCGATACCGATCCCATACCCGGTACGCCCGATGTCGATACCGATCGGTATGCGTATCGTGCGTTGGAGGCAAATAGAGAATACTCTGATTCTTCTGAGGATTTTGACTCCTCTGAGGACTCTGATGAGCTGTCTCTAGTTCTTCGTGAAGACCCCTCTTCCCCAAAGAGGAGAATGTCTCCACCAGAGGATTTGTCCTTTCAAGACTTCATTATTGAACTAGCTAAAGGACTTTCTATTACCACATCCTCTGAAAAAGAACCTAGTTCAAAGAAATTGGATATTTTAGGATACCCTAAGGTTCCTAAAGAGGCAGTCACCCTGCCTATCCATGAAATCCTTCAAGAACACTTGATGGACTTATGGGAGGCTCCTCTAACGTTGTCTCCTTATTCTCGTAGGTTGGACACCATGTACCGGGTCCCTCCTTCTCCTGGTTTTCAAAAGACTCAGTTGCCTCACCATTCCATTGTGGTGAAGTCTGCACTGAAAAAGATTAAGAGTACCAAAAGGCACTCTTCTACCCTCCAGGACGAGAATGTAAGACCCTAGACTCTTTTGGCAAGAAAATTTTCCAGGTTACTATGCTTATAGCCAGGATTAATTCTTACAGTCTGTATATGGGCATGTTTCTCAGGGAACTTGCCCTAAAGATACGACATTTTGCCTCCTTTATCCCTGAGGATAGAAAAGAGGAGTTCATTTCTCTGGTGAAACAGCTTCTAGATGTTTCTAAGTTCTCCAACAGAGCAGCTTTTGATTCCTTTGAGGGTGCCGGTAGAGCTTCGGGCATTGCTATTGCAGCCCGACGACTTGCTTGGCTCCAGGCCTTTGACCTAGAACCCTGGGTCCTGGATGGCTTACGGAATCTGCCCTGTACAGGTGAGAACTTATTTGGTAAGGACTGGCAAATTAAAGCCACTCAAATGGACGCAGAAAATGCTACATTGGATAGACTTTCTAAGTCTACCTCTACTCCTGCCAAGAAAAAGTCTTTCAAGAGGCCTTACTACAAGAAGGCCAGATTTTCCACAAATACTGGCCAACAATCTTCTCAGCCTCGCTTTGCTGCTAAACGTCAGCAACCTAAACAGGCAAAGTCAAAGCCTGCAGCGTCTACCATTCCTCAGCAGGCTCAACCCCTCAGGGGTTTTGACTTGCCCCTAGAGAACTTAACATTTCTGGCTCTAGAACAACCAGAGCCCCTCACCATTCCCAGAAGGTTAGCTCACTTTGCTCCCAGATGGGAGCAAATCACATCAGAGCAATGGACCCTCTCTATCATCAGAGAGGGCTACAAACTTCATTTTCCAACCTTCCTCCATATACCATGGTGAGGCACTTCAATTCTCCCCCATTTCTCCTGGACCTGTTGGATCAGGAGGTCTCTTCTCTCCTTGCCCAAGGGGCAATAGAAGAGGTTCCTCTTCTTCAACAAGGGACATGATTCTACTCCCCTTATTTTCTCATAACAAAGAAGACAGGGGGATTCAGACCTATCCTAGATCTGAGAGAATTGAACAAATTTCTGTACAAGGAGAAATTCAAAATGCTTTCTCTAGGCATTCTCCTTCCATACCTTCAGAGTCAGGATTGGCTTTGTTCTCTAGATCTCAAGGATGCGTACACACATATACTCATCCACCCATCCCACAGAAAATATCTAAGATTTCTGTTTCAGGGAAAACATTTCCAGTACAGAGTACTTCCCTTCGGTCTAGCCTCTGCTCCAAGAGTGTTCACCAAATGCATGGCAGTTGTTGCCGCATTTCTAAGAGGTCTGGGAATTTTTGTATTCCCATATCTGGACGACTGGCTCATCCGAGCTCCATCTCAGTCAGAGGCCCAGATTTCCCTGGACCGCACAAGGCACCTTCTGCAGTATCTGGGACTGGTGGTAAACCTTCCCAAGTCTCAACTTACCCCTACTCAGTCTCTAGAATTCATAGGGGCCCAGTTGGACACCACCACTGCAAGGGCCTACCTACCTCAAGTCCGGGGCCAACGTCTGCTGTGCTTGGCCTCCCAAGCTCAGTCTAGCAGTCACTTGACAGCCAGAGAAATGCTGCGACTTCTGGGCCACATGGCCTCCACGGTACACGTGGTGCCCTACGCTCGTCTTCATATGAGAGCAGCTCAATGGACCTTGGCCACCCAGTGGACTCAAGCATCAGGAGCGCTCTCCGACCAAATACTCACCTCAAAGCGTCTGTTTTGGTCCCTCCAATGGTGGATGTCCACCAAGAATCTGTTGTTGGGGGCCCCCTTCCAACCTTTGTTGCCCCAAGCAACCCTCACAACAGATGCCTCCCAAACAGGGTGGGGAGCCCATCTACAATCCCTCTCCACTCAGGGTACTTGGTCTCCGCAGGAGACCACCCTTCACATCAACCTCCTGGAACTGCGAGCAATCTTCTTTGCCCTCAAAGTCTTCCATACCCTCCTTGTCAACCTGACCGTCCTAGTTCAGACAGACAATCAGGTGGCCATGTTCTATGTAAACAAACAAGGAGGGACAGGCTCTCTGTCGCTTTGCAACGAAGCTTTCAGATTATGGGCCTTCGCCAGAGAGCATCAAATTCATCTTCTGGCAGTATATCTTCCAGGGGTTCAAAACTCTCGGGCAGACAGACTCAGTCGAATTCTGCTTCCACACGAATGGTCCCTACATATGGACCAGATAGGCAGAATCTTTCAGGAATGGGGAACCCCGGACATAGACCTCTTTGCAAGTCCGTGGAATGCCAAACTTCCCCGGTTCTGTTCCAGGACTCCGTGTCAGGGAGCTCAGGCCAACGACGCCTTTCTCCTGCATTGGGGTCAGGAATTCCTATATGCCTTTCCACCCATTCCTTTGATTCCCAAGACTCTGTTCAAACTCCAGAGGGATCACGGATCGATGATCCTCATAGCTCCACGCTGGCCACGCCAAGTGTGGTTCCCTCTACTTCTGCATCTCTCCCAGGGACCCTCCCTGGACCTGGGAGCTGCGCCAGACCTTCTCTCTCAGGAGAAAGGGACTTTGTGGCACCCAAACCCCAAGTCCTTACACCTCAGAGCTTGGTTACTGAAGGCCTAAGCCTTCATGACTTCAATCTTTCTCAACCAGTGAAAGATATCCTTCATGCCTCTAGGAAACCCTCCACGAGGCGTTCCTATGCTTTCAAATGGAAACGTTTTTCCATTTGGTGTGCTCAACAGGGTCTTGACCCTCTAGCACTTCCTTTGAATTCTCTACTAGACTATCTCCTGCATCTTTCTAATGCAGGCCTTAAGACGAATTCAGTAAGAGTCCATTTGAGTGCTATTGCAGCATCCTTAAAACCTATAAATGGACAACCTGTCTCCTCTCATCCGCTTGTTGCAAGCTTCATGAGAGGCCTGACTCTAACTAAGCCTCCCATCCGACCTCCTCCGGTAGCATGGGACTTGAACCTAGTTCTAGGTCAGCTTATGAAGCCACCTTTTGAACCGTTGGTTTCTACCTCCTTGAAATTTCTTTCCTGGAAGGTCCTTTTCCTTATTGCAGTCACTTCGGCTCGCCGCATCAGTGAACTACAGGCCTTAGTGGCTCATCCACCTTATACCAGGTTTCATCATGATAAGGTGGTCCTAAGGACGAATCCCCACTTTATGCCCAAAGTGGTCTCGCCTTTTCATCTTAATCAAGAGGTATATCTACCTGTCTTTTTTCCAGCTCCTCATGCATCCAGTGCAGAGAGGAACCTTCATACTTTAGATTGTAAAAGAGCTCTCGCCTTTTACCTCAACAGGACTCAGCCACATCGAAAGTCTTCCCAACTTTTCGTGGCTTTTGATCCTTCTCATTTGGGACTTCCAGTCTCCAAACGTACACTTTCCAATTGGATTGCTCAGTGTATTTCCTTTGCTTACCAGAGTAAAAATATTTCTCTGGAAGGCCATGTCACAGCTCACAATGTGAGGGCCATGGCCACTTCTATGGCTCATCTTCACTCTGTCTCCATAGATCAGATCTGTCGAGCCGCCACATGGGCCTCGGTTCATACCTTCACAGCCCATTACTGCTTGGACAAGGACTCCCGCCGGGATGCCTTGTTTGGTCAGGCTGTCCTCAAACACCTGTTCCATACTTGAACAACTCCTGCCCACCTTCCCAGGATGGATGCCTGAGATCCATACGAAGATGGCGAACCCTTGGAACGGGATCTCCCAGGCATCTTAGCTAGGGAGTCCCCATATGTGAGGACTTATTCCTGCTTGTTCCTGGAGATAGCACAGTTACTTACCTGTAACAGGTGATCTCTGGGAACAGCAGGAATTAGTCCTCACAACCCACCCACCTCCCCTAGGAGTTGTATCTTCTATCTATCTTCCTTTCCTCTCTCTATTGTCTCAGCTATAAACTCGAACTGAGGAGAGCTGGTCAGGAAGGCGGGAAGGCAGCGCGCATGTGCAGTGGGAGGCCCCAAAAGCTTCCTTCTGGGAAGCTGGGGAGCTTTCCCGCGCAGGCTCCGTCGGTACCGACGTACCCATATGTGAGGACTAATTCCTGCTGTTCCCAGAGATCACCTGTTACAGGTAAGTAACTGTGCTTTCACTCAGTGCATAATTAAGCTTTAGCATTCTTTGCCAGAAGATGTGGTAAGAGCATTAGCATAACTAGGTTTAAAAACTGTTTGGATAAGTTCCTGGAGGAAAAGTTCATAAACTGTTAAGGTAGTCTTGGGGAAAGCTACTACTTATCCCTGGGGGTAAGGGCACATATGAGTGTACGCAGGGGTGGAGTTTAAGCAGAGCATAGGCAGAGCACTCAAGTACACGCATTGATTTTGTATACTATAATTTAGTAATGTACTTACAAAATGTAAGTACGATTATTCATACCAACTCTAGGGCTAGTGTAAATGATTGCACCTTAATTTAAGGCATGTTTTCAGCCACTTAGGCTTGTATTTTATAAAGAAATGTAGGTGCCTACTCTTCTTTATAAAATAGGATTAAAATAGGTGTGTTTGGCCTATCTTAGCTAGGCGCCCTGTTATAAAATTACTTTCATTAAGTTTACTGGTGAGTTATGTGCTGATGGTGGCTAAATAATAATTTCATGTTGGTTGTGATTCACTGTGCACTATGTTATGGTCAGGTTAAGACGCCTAATTATAGAAGGCCGCCTATTCCTTGTCGTCCCTCCTGTCCAATCCAGATGCATGGGTTATACACGCCTACCAACAGATGGAGACTGAGAACCATTGGTTTGATTTTGACATTATGGTACAAAAGGGTCAGTGCGGTCTCAATCTCATCAGTATTTCTCAGTCTCCAACAGATAGAGGGTATTCTAACTGTGCAGTCTGAACTGGATGGAAAAGATTTGTGGATTAATGAACCAAAGAGTGTAGGATGATTAATTCCTACTACACTGGCCTGGGGTGCAGAACCTAGTGGTGCTGGGACCCTCCCCATCCTATATCCACCTAGCCTCCTTGTGGTCTGTGAGGTGAAGGCACATTTTAGATAGTACATGGAGACTGGAATTGAGACATTGAAGTTAGAACATATTCATTTCCGATGGTATTTTAGAAACAGCTCAGCTAAATATGGAAGGAAGTGCAGAAATGCAGCAAGAGGCAGTATTTTACAAATTTACACGTGAGAAAAAAAATGGAGGAAACGTGAAACTTACATAAGCAAGTGTTGACATTTTGCAAACTTAGGACGTGTAGCTGCTGTTAGTTAATTACAGAGGACGCTATCCTGAACTCTTTTCAGTTTGGAGGGGGAAATAAAGAAAGGGGTGTTAAGAAGGATATCTCCCCCTCCCCTTAATCCCTCCGGTAAACATCTGGTCGAAATGCACACTTTTTAAAACCTACTACAAGCCAGGCAGTAAGTGTAAATCTGAATGTGGAAAATTTGGGACTTACATATGCATTCCTTATATGATATTGGGTATACACATGTAGATTTTTCACCCACTCAAGTCATGCTGAAAGCACGCCCCCAACAAACCCCCTCAAAACTTCCACGTACTAAAGACATCCAAGTGTAGATTGGACCCTTTCTAAAATGGCCATTTACTTGTGGATGCAGTTTCCATGTATATAATTATCCCCCATAGTATTCTCAGCATCAGAAATGTGGGAGAAATAGATTCTGATACCTCTGTTCTGTTTTCCATATCTGCTTTCCTGTTTGGAATTCATTTCTTGGCTTCTTGATGGTGCTGATGTGTAGACCCCTTCCTGAAGACACAGGAGTGGATTCACTTTGCAGTCCAATAGAGGATGAGCACGCATCTTGTGAGTACTGTCTCTCTCTGTGCATGCAGCATGGACCCAATAGTACTATAGCAAATGTTCATAGGTTTGAGTGTGTCTATATATGATATATATGCTATCATTTGTTCAGGTCAGGCCCTTAGGGTTTAGGGTTCAGCTCCTATTTTACATTTTTTTAAGAGGAATATACTTTATTGACAAGGTTTACATTCAATATAAAATATCTCATCACAGATGAGCTCTGCACAGGGCTGGTGCTCTCCAACAGGCAAAGTAGGCGGTCGCCTAAAGAGCCTGTATTTTTGCACAGACCCTGGTTCCCCATGGCACTGTAGCTCAATCTGTATTATTAATAGTATGTATGCTGAGCCAATAAAGGCTCAGACTAGAACATAGAAACATAGAAAGAATGGATTCTCTAAGTTAAAGCTTCTGTCTGTTTAGTCTGATGAGAGCAGTGGGTCTAGAGATGTAGCTCTTGTTAAATGTGTCATAGGATGCCCAGTTCCATATGTAGAATTGTACAACCTCACTTTATATGGTTTTCCAATGATGATATGATTGATTACATGTGTTTTAGGAAAAATAGATGTGCCCCTATTTTGTAGGGTATTTAAGTTGAATTATGATTGTTGCTTTTGTATTGGATAGGGTTATTAAATATATTATTTATGGTTATGTTCTCTTCTTTTATAGTAATTGATGTAATTTGTTATGACGACTATTAGTTTTATTGTACACCACAATGAGTACTAGGTATAATTAGTGCTATAAACAAATGCTTATAAATACAAGAGAGAAGAACAACTTCACATTTGTATTACAGATGACACTTTATCATAGTGGTCATGCCATTTATCCTTTCTTAGAAAAATTAGTATAAAATGTAGCACAATATAGCTATAAAAGTGTACCCTGAAGATGCATAAGAGAAGTGCATGGTGTATATTACATGGTGCAGTGAAAAACAAGGGCAGCTCTGAGCTGTTTGATGCAGAACTAGAAAGAGAGTGTCTGGATAACGGTAAAGGCTGAAAAGAAAGCTTGCACTGTAAGGAAGCACTGTTTAGAAAGCTTGCATGTCTTTTACATATGTAAATGGCAGCAATCGCACATACACATGCCCTAATTGTGTTTGTGCAGTTTTCAAGAGGACATATTGTGAGCATGTTTTGGGCAGGCCAGATAAGTATGCATGCATTTCTGATTTCCCAATAGCACATGTACTTTAAAAAATATATGGATGTCTGCTTTTATGTCTGATCTGAGGCAGGCATGTTAGGTAACTGCTCATTTTCACCTTGGATTGGCACCAATTGTGCTTTTTTTCTGATGTTTAGAACCACCTCAAAATGTGTCAAAACAAAAGAGTTATATTGCTCAGCTCCTTAATAGACCCTTAACACGTATAAGTGATGATTTTACTACCTACATGGATTTTATAAAACTGTACAACCAAGTGGAGGCAATTGTGGAACTGAGCTCCAAAACTAAAATGAGCGGTCATCTGATAGTTATGCTCTAGACGTAGACGTCTATTTCCATTGCAAAATAGGGAACACTCATATTTCTCCACAGACAAGCAGGGGGATGCAGGCATACTCCATAGGTGTTGTCCTTGATGGCACCTCTGTGCTGGCCAAGCTGTCTACAGAGAACCTCCATTACAAGTGAGCAACTACGCTTTCTAAGGTCTTATCAAACCACACTCAGAATGCTCCCCCTTCAAATGTAGGTATGCCACAGGTATACACTCATAAGCAGGGATTTTCCAAAATTGCTACTTACAAATGTATGACCCTTCTAAAATGACCTGACTTTTGACTTTTCTTCCTCCTCTTGCAGCACCGCCAACCACATTAAATATTAACGGGTCACATCGCAAGAGAAAGACTCTGACAGCTCCTGAAATTAACATCTCTCTGGATCACAGTGAAGGCTCCATCCTGTCTGATGACTTCCTTGACACCCCTGATGACCTTGACATCAATGTGGATGACATTGAGACCCCAGATGAAACAGACTCCCTTGAATTTCTGGGGAATGGAAATGAATTAGAATGGGAAGGTAAAATTTAAATGATTAATAAGATACTGTATTAAAGCGAGATTGCTTACCTATAATAGGGGGCTTTTGCACAGACAACAGGATTGCAGCCATATACATGATAACACTCCTGTTGGATTCTCCTCTAAAGCTCAGGAAAATCTATGTGAGGGGGATCCTGATCAGGTGTGACTTCTCCCACGCCAGTAATGGTCCTCTGTCAGTCATTTCATAACATAACTAGGAAATATGGTTAGTGGAAAAGGCCAGAGGGATAGTGTGGCTGCACTCCTCTACTGTCCGCAAAGAATCCCCATTATAAATAAGCGACTTACTTTCTCCATGGATAAGCAGGGGAAGCAACCACACACATAGGCAACTCCCAAGCTGAGGGTTGATTTGGTTTTCCTATTATTGCAATCCATGGTAAATGTTTTCTGGATGAATGGAGGTACTGCCGACAGGTGAGAGGAAGAGCCCAAGAATAATACTCAGTGAAAGTTCCTGCCGATGAACAGGTTGCAGCTTTGCAAATTTCTGATATGGAAGCCTCTGAGGTTAGCAATGAACATGGACTTTGTTTGCAATGGATGGACAGTGATGTGACCTGGTGATGGGACACCTACTTCTTTATAGGTGTCCCATCACCAGGTCCTTGAGCACAGTAGGTTGCTGAACTCTAGTAACCTCCTCAGTTTTGGAAACTGCTAATACCTAATCAGGAGTTAGTGGGCCTGATTACCTGAGAGCAGCTGAGGCCTGCATAAAAGGCTCCAGTGCCTTGCCCTGCTGAGGCTTTCCTAACAAGGGCTCTACAGATCAACCAACAGTAAGGATTTGAGGGTTTATTTTATTATATTAAATTGCTAGCTCTCTGACTGGGAGCTCTTAAAAGGGTTTTTGTATATTTTTAAAGCAAGGTTACTTTCTTTTTGGTGCTTTAGTGGAACTTTCCTTGAGCATAGTAGGTTGCTGAACTCTAGTAACCTCCTCAGTTTTGGAAACTGCTAACACCCAATCAGGTGTTAGTCCTCTCCCTACCCCACCCCGACTCCCACCCACCCCTAGTGAGCAGTCTTGCTTTATAGGGCACCTCCCCATTTAACAAATCACAGAGAATTGGACCAGCACAGTTTGAATATAATTAAAGAGATTTAACTGCTTTTTCTCTGAAAGGACAGCTGGGAAACCGGCTGGTACTTGGTAGATCTCTCTCTTTTGCTTTAACAGATACCTAAGCTCCACGAACAGAACAATGGCTGGGAAAAATCGTATCGCTAAAGCTGTTGCCCCCGTTACAGCTTCTGCCTCGGTCCAGACAGAGGTCCTAATGCCAGTTGAAGGACCGGTTCCATGTGCAGGGTGCCTGCATGCTGAAGCTCTGAGGAAACAAGTGGAGGAACTCAGAGAGGAGGTGGCGAGGCTGAGGAGCATTCAAGACAGTGAGAAGTACATTGATGAGATGCTTCTTGCAGCAACCAAGCTCTCCATCACAGGAGAAGATTGGTGCCAACAGAATGTCGATGGTTGGACACAAGTCACCAGGGCTTGCAAAATCACCAATCCAACTTTTCCAGCCCTTGAATTGAAGAACCATTATGCAGCCCTGGAAGTGGAGGAGGTGAAAGCATCCCTGGAAAGGGAAGAACCGGAGCTCAAGTACCCCAAAGTTGCAGAATCAGTGACCAGAAGGAAACGAAGGGTAGTGGTGGTTGGAGACTCTCTTCTGAGGGGTAATGAGGCATCCATTTGCCGACCAGACTTGATGTCCAGAGAGGTATGCTGTCTGCCTGGTGCCAAAATCCAAGATGTTACGGAGAGTTTGCCGAAACTCATCAAGCCCACTGACTATTACCCAATGTTGCTAATCCATGTTGCAACAAATGATACTGCCAGGTATACCTCAGAATGTATCAAAAGTGACTTCATGGGGGATTGCTGGAGATTACCTGCTTGATTGCTTTGCCCAGGAGACGCCGGGGGTGCCGGTGTAGAGGAGGTGGAGCTTCCGTGACCTCCCTCCCCCCACTCAATAAGAGCTCGTCTCTGTTAGAGTTGCTCTGGGATCGTTGGAGATTACCTGCTTGATTGCCCAGGAGACGTCGGGGGTGCCGGTGTAGAGGAGGTGGAGCTTCCGGGACCTCCCTCCCCCCACTCCATAAGAGCTTGTCTCTGTTAGAGTTGCTCTGGGATCACTGGAGATTACCTGCTTGATTGCTTTGCCCAGGAAACGCCGGGGGTGCCGGTGTAGAGGAGGTGGAGCTTCCGGGACCTCCCTCCCCCCACTCCATAAGAGCAAGCTTCCCCGCGGTACGCGGCCGCGTGCCCGTGTCCGAAGGGGCGTGACCAAAGGGGCAGGTCCTGCCCCTTTGGAGCCCCTTCGGAGCCTGGAGGAGTCTATTGCGGAACTGAATGGGGAAATGGAAGAAACGGTCTCAGCCAATAGCAGCGGCTAAGACCGTGAAGACCGCCGGCCCAATGGATCGCCATCTTCAAGTTCTACCTGTAACTCCTAAATTGGATGGTTCAAATGTTTCTTCTGAGACAGTCAGTTCTGTCATGGACAATTCCTCCATTTTGGGTTCAACCCCGCCCAGCTTACAGGGATTAACTGAGGTAGGTGCTGTTTCAGGCTTGATTGATCTGGCTCAGCCCGCCTCTTTACCTTTTCAACTGACATCTTCCCAACCTGATAACGTGGCCCTAAATATGCCTGCTCCCCTTCGGTTCGCTCCAGTCGTCGAAACTTTGACTGTTCCTGAAAATATAACTCTGAGCGATATTTGGGCAGTTGTGGCACGTACTGAACTTTCAGTTCGATCAGCTTTTTCTCAAATTTCTCAATTTTCTACTGATGTTATTTCTAAGCTTACCGAATTGGAAGATGGTATGTCTGCTTGTAAGATTGGTGTTAAGAAGGTGGAAGGTCAGCTTAATATTGCACAGGCTAATATTTCTTCTAATGTTAGAGAAAGATTAATAGTTAATCATCATTTAGAATCCCTGGAGAATGTTTCCAGGGTCAAGAATTTGCATTTTATTAACTTCCCTCGGACGCATTATTTCTCCCCAGTGATATTGCTACAAAAATATTTTAAAGAAATAGTACTGATTTCAGATGTGGATTCTGTTAAGTTATTAAATGTGTACTATCTTCCTTCTGGGGTGCGGTCCCAGGCTTCTTCTCAGGATGAGTCCCTACTCGAGGCTCCTCCAGCTTCTTTAGACCTTTCTGCTTTCTTGGAAACCTCATCAGAAGTCATTTCACAACGTGCCACTTTAATTGTTTCTTTTTTACTGTTATCTGATAAGAATCTAGTATTGAAGCTTTATTTTTCTAAAAAGAGTGTTGATTTCTGTGGTTTCCTGATACAGATTTTTCCTGATGTGTGTAGGGCTACCCAGAAACACAGAAAGGAATTTTTGGTTTTGAAGCCTCGGACCCTGGCCCTAGGTGCTATGTTTTTTTTTAAATATCCTTGTAAGTGCCGTGTGCAATTTCAGCAGGCTAAGTTTGCTTTTTGGAGCCTTCCCAGTTAAAGGCTTTCGTTTCTGGTAAGGAGAATGTTGGCTGAAGTTTCTATTCCTGTCTAATCAATGTGTTTATACCTCAAAAAAAAGAATTTCCTGTCATGATTTGACAATTTCCAATCTGTAATCAAACCGCTGCTGATCGCTGGAAGTAGCGGTATACTAAATAAATAAATAAATAAATAAAATAAAATTTGTTCTTCTCTTTTACCTGTTTGCTTATGTATATGGGGTTAATTAATTAACTATAATCTTGTCTTTTTGGGCATTTGCAGAAATTATAAAAAGTTTTGTGCTTTTCTTTTATTTAACAGTTTTCCCCTTAATGTGGTCATGGATAATTATTATAATCTGTCTTTTGAATATTTCTTATAGTTTTCTCGAATGTATTTTGGACAGTATTTGTTTTTCTGTACAAGAGTGTTATTCTTGGATTTATGTATACATTTGAAAATAAATAATAAAAAAAAGTGACTTCATGGCTCTGGGACAGAGGGTGAAGCAGTTAGGTGCACAGGTGATTTTCTCTTCAGTCCTCCCTGTTGAGAGTAAAGGCCAAGGCAGAGAGGCTCGCATCCTGGAGATGAATGCATGGCTGCGTGGATGGTGTCATCGAGAGCGTTTTGGTTTCCTAGACCATGGGATGCTGTTCCAAGAGTTGCAGAGCAGAGATGGCATCCAAGAAAGGTCAACGCATCTTCAGTAGCAGACTGGTTAATCTGAAGAGGGCTTTAAACTAGATTCGTTGGGGATGGGTGAAGAAAGCTCCCAGGTAAGTGAAAGCCCCCAGGTAGGTGATACATTAAATACATTTATGGAAATGGGTAACAGGGGTAACATATGGAAAGCAGTGTGTATAAATGCCCGTAGCATGGGAAATAAGATCCCTGATGTTGAAGCTTTGGTGGGAGTGGCTGACTTGGATTTAGTGGCAGTTACAGAAACATGGTTCACAGAAAACCATGATTGGGATGTAACTATATTCAGAAAGGACAGGGTAGGAAGAAGGGGAGGAGGAGTGGCACTACATGTAAAAACTACTATTAAAGCTTTGGAATTACAGAGCTTAAAAGGGAGAGAGGAGGCATTGTAGGTTAAACTAGAAAGAGGGAAAGAGAAATCTATTTGCATTGGTGTGATATACAGACTTCCCTCACAAGAGGAAGAGGTGGACAGAGAGTTAATTGAAGACATACGCAACATTGCTAGGAAAGGGGAAGTGCTACTGATAGGAGATTTCAATAAGCCAGATGTTGATTGGCACATTCCTGCTGCAGTATCATCTAGAAGTAAGGAGATCCTGGATTCTCTACAGGGAGAACTATTCAGGCAATTGGTAACAGACACCACACGTGAAGGGGCCATACTGGACTTGGTGCTTACCAATGGTTAAAGTGTTTCTGATGTTGTAGTGGGAGATCATTTTGCATCCAGTGATCACCAGATGGTGTGGTTCAGTATTAGGACTAGGGCTGTTAGAATCCATTCAAAGGTGAGGATCTTAGACTTTAGGAAGACTAACTTTGCGAAGATGGGCCAATACCTCAGGGAGTCGTTAGTGGGATGGGAACAGCTGGGGGATGTAGAAAAACAGTGGGCAAAACTGAAAGGGGATATTTTAAGGGCAACCAACCTTTTTGTTAAAATGGTAAATAAAGGTAAAAGGAAAAGGAGACCGCTATGGTTTTCGAAAGAAGTAGCTGAAAAAGTGAAGAAAAAGAGGGAGGCCTTCATGAAATACAAGAGATCAGAGAGAGAGGAAGACAGGCATCTGTATTTGGAAAAACTTAGAGAAGCTAGCAAAGTAGTCAAGAAGGCAAAGATTCAAAAGGAGGAGGAAATAGCCAATGCAATAAAATGGGGGGATAAGACATTTTTCAGATATATTAGTGAGAAGAGGAAGGGCAAAAGTGGTATTGTCAGACTCAAGGGTGCAGGGGAGGAATATGTAGAAGCTGATAAGGATAAAGCGGAATTGCTTTACTAATATTTTTGTTCTGTGTTCACAGATGAAGAACCAGGAGCAGGACCTCAGAAAACACCCACAAATAGGAACAGAAGCGAGGGACATCTTGAACAATTTTCAGAAGACTGTGTTCGTGAGAAACTAGCTCAACTTAAGGTAGACAAAGCGATGGGACCGGATGGGATACACCCTAGAATACTGAGGGAACTTGGGGACGTTCTAGCAACTCCACTGACTGACCTTTTCAATGCCTCGTTGGAGTCGGGAGTGGTGCCAAAGGACTGGAGAGAGGCTCATGTGGTGCCTTTACACAAAAGCGGAAGTAAGGATGTGGTTGAAAACTACAGGCCGGTTAGTTTAACTTCGGTGGTGAGTAACTTATTGGAAACGCTGCTGAAAGAGAAAATAGTGAGGTTTCTGAAGTCCAGCGGATTACAGGATCCGAGGCAGCATGGATTCACCAGAGGCAGGTCTTGTCAGACAAATCTGATTGATTTCTTTGACTGGATGACCAGGGTGTAAGGGTGGGGTCCTTTTTCCTTCCCAGCACTTATATAAGTGATATAAGTGCTGGGAAGGAAAAAGGACCCCACCCTTACACAGGGAGTTGGACCGAAGGAGAGCTCTAGTTGTGGTGTATTTAGATTTCAGTAAAGCCTTTGACACTGTTCCTCACAGGTGACATATAAACAAACTGAGCACTCTAGGGATGGACCCTAAAGTTACTGCTTGGGTTAGAAATTGGTTGGGTGAGAGGCGACAAAGAGTACAAGTAAATGGAGCTCACTCTGAGGAGAAGGATGTTACCAGTGGTATGCCCCAGGGATCTGTCCTTGGTCCGATTCTTTTTAACATCTTTGTTAGTGATATAGCGGAAGGGCTGTCAGGTAAGGTTTGCCTCTTTGCGGATGATACCAAAATCTGCAATAGAGTAGACACCCAGGAAGGTGTAGATAACAGGAGGAGGGATCTAGCTAAGCTTGAAGAATGGTCTAGAATTTGGCAGCTGGGATTTAATGTTAAAAAATGTAAGGTCATGCATTTGGGCTGCAACAATCCAAGGGAGCAATATAGTATAGGGGGTGAAGTACTTTTGTCCACTAAAGAAGAGCGGGACCTAGGCGTTGTTGTGTCTGATGATCTTAAAGTAGCTAAACAGGTAGAAAAGGCGACGGCAAAAGCTAGAAGGATGCTTGGGTGCATACGGAGAGGAATGGCTAGCAGAAAAAAGGAGGTGATAATGCCTCTCTATAAGTCTTTGGTGCGACCTCATTTGGAGTTATAGTGTGCAATTCTGGAGACTGCAACTTCAAAAGGATGTGAACAGGATGGAGTCAGTGCAGAGGGTGGCTACTAAAATGATTAGTGGTCTTCATTAGAAAGCATATGAGGACAGACTGAAGGATCTTAATATGTACACCTTAGAGGAAAGGCGGGATAGAGGTGATATGATTGAGATGTTTAAATACCTCCGTGGCATAAATGTTCAGGGAGAGAGCCTCTTTCAATTGAAAGCAAGTTCTGCTACGAGGGGACATGGGATGAGGGTGAAGGGAGATAGATTCAGGAGTGATATGCGAAAATATTTCTTTACGGGAAGAGTAGTGGATCCATGGAATAGTCTCCCAGTGGAGGTGGTAGAGATGAGGACAGTAACTGAATTCAAAAAAGCATGGGACAAACACAGAGGATCTCTAAAGGTAAAAAGGGGACTATTGTAGTTGTTGATATGGAAGGACAGACTAGATAGGCCATGTGGTCTTTTTCTGTCATCATATTTCTATGTTTCTATAACAAAAGTCAATACCATATGATGTCTGATTAGGTAGGGTATGCCTTGAAACACAGGCATCTGGATTGTTTGGATAGAAGGAGATGAATATTTGCAAACATTTTCTTATTTATTGCATTGCATATAGGTAGTCTATTAATGCATACTTATAGTCCAATGTAGTTAGAAGAAGACTATCTGCTGAATAAGAGTGAAGTCTTGGAAAAAATACCGGAAGGATAACTGGTTGATTCAAATGGAATTCTGACCTTGTGTAAGAATTTGGAGTGATAAAGAACCATTCTACTGGGGAAAAATTATGTAAGAGGAGGATAATGCACAGGGGCTTGGATTTTGCTTACTCTTCTGGCAGAATTAACAGCTATTTTCCAGGTGAAGTGTTTTAATGAAGCCTGGCTCACTGGTTCAAAAGGTGCTTCAATTAGTCATGCCTATACAATATTTAAGTCCCACAAAGGAAATGTCGATCGAATTGTAGGCTTATTATGCATAAATCCTTTCTTAAAGTGCAATACTAGAAGGAGTACAAATAAAATCATGGTAAGCTACAATGGCAGAAAGACAAAGACATACAGAATTAGTTTTAGGCCAGGGTTAGAAAGATACAACTTGAGATACTGTTAGGTCTGAAATCATTTGCCTTTCAAGAGTTTGGAATGTAACTAGTGACTGTCTTGCAGTGTCAGTAAAGTGGTTTGAATTCCTAGTCATAAAAGCTGATCTTATGTCAGAGCATGCAGCCAAAAGAACCATAGATAATAAGGGCAAAAAGGTGCCACTAGGATGATCTGAGCTCAGTCCCGAATGATCTGAATCATCTTGGAAATCATAGGAATGGAGGGAATGCGTAAAGGAGACCCTGGTCCCAAGAGATTGCAAAGGTGTCGTAAGATAGTCTTTAACTGGCTGGCCTTATGATGCAAAACTACATATATTTTCTTTTTTGAGAAGTGGCAAACAGGTCTATTATTGGTGTGCCCCAGCAAATGAACAATTTCTGTACTGCAGATCCATTGGGAGACCTACTTGCAGATCTAATTTTCAACTTAGTTTGTCTGCTAATTGATTCTGATCCCCAGATAGATAGATAGGCTTCTTGATGAACTACCTTCAATGTTATCACAAGGTTCCGTATTCTCGCTGTTGCCTGCAGAGTGCTAGGAAACCGGAGCCCTCGTGCTTGTTGCTACTTGATTATCTGTGTATATTATGATTTACTTTCCTGTTACCCACTGACAAAATATTTGCAGACCATAAACATTTGCTCAAAGCTCCAAAAAATGTATATATTTTTTCTCAGCTGACCTCTTGCCCTGTGAATGAAGATGAAAAAGGTGTACTCCCCATCGTGATGTAGAGATGTCTGTAGTGAGGATTAAATTGTGAGCAGGTTGCTGGAAAGTACATCACACTGGAACCAGTACTGTTCAGTGTCTTTGTGATTGATATTGCTGAAAGATTGAAGGGAAAGGTTTGCCTTTTTGCAGATGACATGGAGATTTGCAACAGAGTGGACTCCTCTGAAGGAGTGGACAACATGAGGAAAGATTTGTAAAAACAGTGATAATGGTCTAATGCTTGGCAGTTAAGATTTAATGTGGAGAAATGCAGATTCATGCCCTCGGGATGCAGAAATCCAAAGGAATTGTGTGCCATATGGGGCAAGAGGTTTGTTTGCACATACCAGAAAAGAGACTTCAGAGTGATTAATGCCTGAGGATCTTAAGGTGGTGAAATGATGCGACAAGACAGTAGCCAAAGACAGAAGGATGCTACATTGCATACAGAGAGGAATAACCAGCAGAAAGGAGGAGGTATTTATACTCCTGAACAACTCATAGGTGAGATCTCACTTGACACAGTGGATACCTTTATAGCAAGAGGATGAAATCAAAATTAACTATCTTTTATACTTCAACAAATAAAAGGGATGACCTCCATGGAACAGTGGATACAACTACTCTAGCCACCTTACTTGGTAGACTAGAAGGACCATACTGGTTCCTATTTGCCGTTATATACTATTTTACTTTCACATTTGTTGCTACATGCCACCATCAAAGCGCCTGTTTTATTCCTGCTGTTATTTGTATCCTGGACAATACAGGTTTTAGTGGAACATTAGATAACCACTGCAGTGGTTTCATTAGTCTTGCAAGACCAAATGATTTGAGAATCATATGTGCAGTTGTCCAATGTAGAGCATAAATTTGATGAGAGGGTTTCATGAAAACCTCTCACTGGTCTTTAGGAAGAAATGTTCTGTTTTGCTGTGTGACTAGATACGAACCTATGAGCTAAAGGCACTGATCTGATATTAACTGGAATTTTTCTACATTTATTAGAAAACCCAAGGTTTGAAGGGTGTGTGCAGTCATCTGAAAGGATCTTTGGGCATTCTGGAGTGATCTCACTGCTTTGAGCAAATTGATGAAATAGGGAAACATGACTATTCCAAAGATGAGCAACGATAACTACCAGGCATTCTGTGAAATTTCTTGGTGCTGGTGAGAAGCCAAAAGTAACACACGATACTGATAGTTCTGAGTTTTGAAAGTGAATCTGAGGTATTTCCAGTGTCAAGGATGAATTGTGATACGAGTATAGGCTAACCAATCTTTTTGGTGGAATAGGGGGTAAGATGGGTGCCAATGAGTTTATTTTGAATTTCTGTTTTTATGAAAATGTTGAGTTGTCTCAGATCCAGTGTGGGGTGAAGACCTCCTGACTTTAGGGGAATTAGGAAGTATCTCGAATAAAAGCTTTGTTCTTTCTCTTGAAAAGGCACTTCTTCTATCACAAGTTTGTGCCAGGCATTGCACTTCCTGTTCCAGCACATCTAGATAGTGGGCCAGGTGTTTGGAAGAGTTTGATGGGGGAAGAGTTGGTGGAAGGCTTGCGAAATTGAATTTGTGGCTCTGGGAAAAGACCTGAGAAGCCAATGATTGGTTGTGATCGATGGCCAAACATCTCTGAATAAGTGGAGTCTGCTTCCTGCTAGTAAGCTGTCAAAAGCTAGGCACCAAGTGCGGATGTAGTAGCTTGTTGTTTTCTTGTATGGGTTCCTTATCTTTTTGTATAAGACTGAACTTCCTGTTATAAGGTTGATAGTGCCTGTGAGTATAAAACTGTTGAAGATGTTGAGATTGGTACTGACATCTATAAAAGTAATTTGTGCATTGTGGTTGGTGAGTGGTTGGCTGTGTGAAAAATTCCTTTAATGTTGAATGGTTGTCTTTGATAAGCAAGACAGTGGGGCATGTTTACTATAAAGTTCACTGTTAGGATGTGGTCGGGCCACGAAACCAGCATGGAGGCTCATGCCAACTTCAGGGTGTGTGTGTGCATCCATCCCCTTGCCATTGGCGCATTGGTATTACATAGCACTGCGGTAACTGGGCATGCTGGTGCACCCAATGCCACCCATTGAAGTGGCATTAAGTGCACCTGCACTAATGGCAACAATCACGTTTAGCGCATGCCCATCATGCCTGCACTAACCATGATGTGCCATCAATGCCAATGTTCTGTCCCAACCTGCCCTGTCTCTGCCCATTTGCTCACTAATGGGATATTTAGTGCAATTTAGTAAACATGCCCTGTGTCTAACTTTGTCTCCAAATAAATTACCCCCCAGTCAAGCTACATCCGCTAATTAGTCATGAAAATCTTTATGAAGGTCGGACACTCTGAGCCATGCTGGCCTATACATCTGCATAGCTATAACTGCTGCTCTGGATCCATTTCTTAAGCACCCTAAGTTGATCTTCTGAGATGAAACTGGTACTCATCGTGTTCTTTGAGGAGAGGTAGAATTCTGGCTGAAAAAACTCTGGAGGCAAGGCTCTGGCTACTGAGAGAGATTGCTAAAGAAGATCAAGCAGGTACTTTGTCATCTGCAGTTCATGATCTTTAAATTTAACTCAGCACTTTGAAATGCATTTCTCCTCATAGCACCCAGTGTTCTCAGGTCCTTACCTGGAGGTATATTTAGATGCTTTATTTTACTTCAAAACTGTCTCTACCACCATTGACTGATGAGGGAATTGTGCATTCGCATAGCCCAGAGCCAGCAGTATATTGTATTTGAGATCCATTTTTTTGGATGTAGCTCGTGCAGTCAAGGGTGTCTGCCAGATCTTTAACTGTAGATCTTGAAAACTTTGGTGAACTGGAAAGTTAATGGCTCCCTGTTGGGTGTTCATTAATTATGGAACAGAATTAAAATTTTACCTATTACCAGTTTCATCTGAAACTGATAGAGGAAGTGCTTTTGCAAGTTTTTCAAGGAATTTGGTGTAAGACAAATCTTCAAGCTTTTCTAATTGTTGCACCTTCTTTCTATGCCTTGGAGAGTCTCTTTCAGAAGAATCATTCTTTGTTTCTCCAGGGTCTAATAGAATGGCTGGGCTAGCCTCTTCACTGTCAGAAAAAGGCTCACCAGAACAATATTCTGTGGACTCCCTATTCTTTCTAGGTTGAAGAGTCTTGAATATAGTAGGAATCAAGAATAGGACCTGAACGATCTGAATGCTTGGAGACTTGTGGATGGGTAGATTAATGAGGTTTGGGTGCTAGCTGAAGCACATGTGTAGCATCTTCCACAGACCTCTGCATTATTTTGAGGAGATGAGCGCCATTTATGTTTGTGGGGGTGGTTTCTTCAAATGAGTTAGTTCTCCAGGACCAAGCAGGAAGTCAGTCCTCACTTATGGGTGACGTCGGCGCCGACGGAGCCCTCGCGGAGCAATTTTCCCCAGCTTTCAAAGAAAGCCTTTGGGAATTGCAGCGCGCATGCGCGGTCGTCTTCCCGCCCGAGGGTGCCATCTTAGCCAGTCTTCTTTTTTCCGCGGAGCCCTGCAGACGTCCCCGTCTTGTCCCCGCGAAAAAGTTGATTTTCCTCTTTATTTTATACTTTTTTCTTTCGGTTCGACGCCGATCGTTTTCCCGCCCGGACTCGCGACGCCGGTCTCGAGTCCTCTAGCGTTTTTTCGGTTTTTCTGACTTAGTCAGCTTTCATTTTCGTTTTCCCTGGCAGCCCGGTCCTTTGACCTCGCAGGGGCCCTTTTTCCCCCGATGGCTGCCAGTGGCTTTAAGCGGTGTGGTCGGTGTGACCGAAATATGTCACTAACCGACACACACGACTTTTGCCTCCGCTGCTTGGGCCCGGATCATGAGGAACTGATCTGTGGGCCCTGCAGCAAACTGTCCTCGAAGGCGTTGAGAAGTCGGCGGCATCAGCGCGAGAGAATCTTCGCTGACCCCAGCCGTACCCGGACCTCGTCGGAGGCCTCCGTGTCAAAGGGCTCCAGCTCGGACCGTCGCCGGAGCTCCTCCGACCGGGGTTCTCCCTCCGGGGACCATCGTCGGAAGGAAAAACCCGCGAGGGCGGCGTCGGTGGACGCTCCTGGCTCCGCGAGGGCCAGGTCGCATAGCCCCGACAGCCGCCCCGGGTCCTTGGAGAAGGAACATCTCCCGAAGCGACCTCGCCTGGAGTCGGAGATGCCTGCCCGGGTAAGTCCTGTAGTCCTTCTGGACTCGCCTCCGCGACAGCCGACGTCGGGCCCGACGCCGTCGGGGCCCGAGTCGGGGGCTGCTGGGTCACCTGAGCTCGGACTCAGGTTGACGGCCTTGGAGAGCAGACTGTCTGCCTTCATGGACCAGCAACGGGCACTGCTCGCTGGCCTCGCTGGCGCCGCTGCCCCGACCGCCGGGACGTCGACGTCCAAGTCGACCCCGGAGACTGAGCCGATCCTCGAGTCAATGAGAACTCGAGTCGATCCTCGGTCGAGGTCACCCTCGGCCTCCCGTTCGGGACCGAGGTCGCCGACGCCGACTCCCTCGACGTCGGGGCGGCTGGCGCCGCACCCTGCCCGGGCCGACCCCACCGAGTCCTCGTCGGAGTCGGTCTGGGAGTCTGAGGAGGAAGAGTCACCTGATTCTTTCCGGACTCGGTGTGTCCCATCGGACTCACCGGGGTCCGAGCCTCGGAAGCAGTCCCCCCCGGAGGATGCCCGGTTCTCGGACTTCGTTAGGGATATGGCCAAGGCTTTGGCCTTCCCTGCGGATCCCGAGGAGGAGCCTCGAGCCGAAGAGCTCGACGCCCTCCAGTATGACTCTCCCGCGAGGGAGCACTTTACTGTGCCGGTTCCTCCTATGCTGGAACGACTACTCTTCCGCATGTGGGAGAGTCCGGCCTCCTCGCCGGTCCTGAGCAAGCGGGTCGATTCTATCTATCGGGTCCGCAAGAGCCCTGGCTTTCAGAAGGCACAGCTGCCACACCATTCCATGGTAGTGGAATCGGCCATGCATCGTCTTAAGAGCCAGAAGATGCACTCCTCGGTGCCTCCTGGAAGGGAGGCCCGTAACCTGGATGGCCTTGGCAAGAAGTGCTTCCAGGGCTCTATGCTCGCATGTCGTGTCCAGACTTACCAGCTCTACATGGGCATGTATCTCCGGGATCTGGCTAAAGAGCTAGCCGGATTCTCCGCTGGTCTCTCCGAGGAGCCCTTGCGGAGGTTCCTAGCCTTGTCCACGGGCATTCGGGAATGCTCAAAGTTCATGTCCCGAGCAGCCTATGATGGCTTTGAGGCCTCGGCTAGAGTGGCCGCAGCCGGCATCGGTGCCCGCCGACAGGCTTGGCTTCAGTCGTCGGATCTTGAGCCCTGGGTACAGGACAAGTTGGTCGATGTCCCCTGCCGAGGCGAAAACCTCTTTGGCAAGCCCATGGCGGAAAAGGCTGCACAAATTGAGACTGAGACTCTCACCAGGACCAGGCTTTCTAGGAAGACCTCCGCCCCTTCCCAGAAAAAGAAGGGCTCGGGAAAAAAGTCCTTTTACCCGAGGAAGGCGGCTGCCTACAAACAGTACCCCCATTATCAGGCCCCTGCAGCTCCCCAACAGGGCCAGCAGGCCAAGGGACGGGGTAACGGGTCCCGTAGGCAGCAAGCCCCCAAGCCTGCACCACCAGCCCCTGCTCAGCAGGGTGGGGGTTTTTGACTCGCTCAGCATAGCCTCTCCCCCCCCGCTGGTTCCTCCCAGCACCGGAGGCCGGCTGGTTCACTTCGGCCACAGGTGGTCCAGCATCACCGCAGATGCCTGGGTACTTCAGGTCGTGCGAGAAGGCTACCTTCTCCACTTCCATCAGGTCCCTCCCTCCTATTTTCCGGGAGAACCTTCGCGCCCCCCTCTGCACAGGGAGTTGCTCCTTCAGGAGTTAGCAGGTCTTCTGCAGGAACAGGCGGTGGAACCGGTGCCCCACCACCTGAGAGGTCAAGGCTTTTATTCAAGGTATTTTCTGATACCAAAGAGAACAGGGGGCCTCAGACCCATCCTGGACTTGCGCAACCTCAACAAGTTCCTTGTGCGGGAGAAGTTCAAAATGCTTACCCTTGGAATCCTTCTGCCCTACCTCCAGCAGGGAGATTGGCTATGCTCCTTGGATCTAAAGGATGCCTACACGCACATCCTCATCCACCCAAGCCACCGCCAATACCTAAGGTTTGTGGTGGCAGGAAATCATTACCAGTACAGAGTACTGCCCTTTGGCCTATCCTCCGCACCGCGAGTCTTCACAAAATGTCTCGCGGTCGTGGCGGCCCATCTCCGGCTTCACGGCCTCTATACTTTCCGTACCTCGACGACTGGCTCATCAGAGCAGCGTCCGCTCAGGAGGTCGCCAACGCCACGCGCCGCACGGTGACTCTGCTGCAGCACTTGGGCTTTGTCATAAACTTCGCAAAGTCCACTTTGCTCCCCTCACAGGATCTCGAGTTCATCGGCGCACGGCTGCACACTCCTCGGGCACGAGCGTACCTACCGCTCGACAGGGCGCAACGGCTCATGGACCTAGCCGACCGCTTTCGCAGCCAGCCCCTGGTCTCCGCCAGGCGCTTCCTGAGACTGCTCGGCCATATGGCTTCCACCGTCCATGTGACCCCCAATGCCCGCCTGAACATGCGGTCTGCTCAATGGTGTCTCCGCCAGCAGTGGCGACAAGCCACAGGCGGCCTGGCGGACCTGGTGCGCGTCTCCGAGCCGCTGCTCTCGTCTCTCCGGTGGTGGCTCCGGCAGCCGAACCTGATATTCGGAATGCCTTTCCAGTCACCTCAGCCGACCCGGGTGCTGACCACCGATGCATCCCTCCTGGGCTGGGGAGCACATTGCCAAGAGGCACGTACTCAGGGCCTCTGGACCATGTGGGAGTCTGCTCAGCAGATCAACTTCCTGGAGCTCAGGGCGATCCGCCTAGCTCTCAAGGCCTTCTCCCACCTGACTTCCCAACAGTCCGTCCTTGTCCAGACGGACAATCAAGTTGCCATGTTCTACGTGAACAAGCAGGGTGGCACGGGCTCCTTCCTCCTCTGCCGGGAGGCACAGAAGCTCTGCTCTTGGGCCGTCAGTCACGGCATTCTCCTCAAGGCAGTTTATCTCCCGGGCCAAGAAAATTGCCTTGCAGACAAACTCAGCAGGGTCCTCCAGCCGCACGAGTGGCGTCTGGATCCCTTGGTAGTTCAGAAGCTCTTCCTCAAGTGGGGTCTCCCCACGGTGGATCTCTTTGCCAGTCCTCACAACCGGCAGCTTCCTCGCTTCTGCTCTCGTCAGCCACACCCCCTTCGGGTGGCGGCGGACGCCTTTCTGATCTCGTGGTCGGGGAGCCTTCTGTACGCTTTCCCTCCCATCCCGCTGGTCTCTTGGACTCTTTTCAAGGTTCTCCGAGACAAAGCCTTCATGATCCTGGTGGCCCCTCGCTGGCCCAGGCAGCCGTGGTTTCCGCTCCTGCTGCAACTGGCGGTGGAGGATCCAATCCCTCTGGGGGTACAACCGGATCTCCTCACTCAGGATCAGGGGTCCCTTCTGCACCCCAACCTCAGGTCTCTCAACCTCATGGCCTGGCTGCTGAGAGGGTAGTCCTTGCTCCCCTTCTCCTGCCGGCGGAGGTGGAGGAGGTCGTCTTAGCTTCGCGACGGCCTTCTACCCGCAAATGCTACGCCCTTAAATGGCGTCGCTTTGCAGTCTGGTGTACCCAACAGTCTCAGGATCCCTTCTCCTGCCCGGTGTCGGTGATCTTGCAGTACTTGCTGCACCTCTCTAATCTGGGACTTAAGTCCAACTCCGTCAAAGTTCACCTCAGTGCTCTTTCAGCACATCATGTGCCAGTGGACGGCAGACCTCTCTCCAATGACCCTCTCGTAGCGAGGTTTCTCCGAGGTCTCCTTCTACTTAAACCACCTCTGCGCCCGCCAGCGCCTGACTGGGACCTGAATGTGGTTTTGCAGCGGATCACCTGTCCGCCTTGTGAACCTATGGCTACCTGTTCTCTCCGTTTTCTGTCTTGGAAAACACTGTTCTTGATAGCCCTCACTTCCGCTAGGCGCGTAAGTGAATTGCAGGCCCTCGTGTCTGATCCCCCTTACACTAGGTTCTACAAGAATAGGGTAGTCCTTCGGACTCACCCGAAATTTCTGCCTAAAGTGGTCTCCCCTTTTCACATCAATCAGGAGGTGGTACTTCCAACCTTCTTTCCCAGACCACACTCCAGCCGAGCTGAAACGGTCCTCCATACCCTGGACTGTAGAAGGGCATTGAACTTCTACCTTGACCGTACGCGGGAGCACCGTAAAGCTGCTCAGCTTTTTGTGTCTTTTGACCCCAATAAATTGGGGCTTCCGGTCTCCAAGCGTACTCTGTCCATCTGGGTTGCGGACTGTATCTCTTGGGCTTATGGGGCAGCCGGACTCTCCTTAGATAGTCGAGTCACGGCTCATTGCGTTCGGGCAAAGGCCACGTCAGTGGCTTACCTCCGCTCTGTTCCGCTGGCAGACATCTGCCGGGCCGCTACTTGGTCTTCGAGCCAGACTTTTGCGGTCCATTACTGTCTCGAGAGGGAGTCCCGTAGGGACAGTGCTTTCGGACAGGCAGTCCTCCGTAATCTCTTTGAGGTCTGAGCAACTCCTACCCTCCATCCCGGATGTGGGCTACCGGTGGGTGATAATTCAGCGAAGATTCTATCCTTCTGTGCTGCTGAGCTAGAGGGAGCTCATTTTTGTGCTTAGGGTCTCCGGTAGCCTTGAGCTTGGGAGTCCCATAAGTGAGGACTGACTTCCTGCTTGGTCCTGGAGAAAGCGTAGTTACTCACCTGTAACAGGTGTTCTCCAGGAGCAGCAGGAATCAGTCCTCACTACCCTCCCTCCTCCCCTTGGAGTTGCAATCGTCTGCTTATGTTCTTTTTTTGCAAATTTTTATGCTGTCTTTTTTAGCTATGTCATCTGACTGGCTAAGATGGCACCCTCGGGCGGGAAGACGACCGCGCATGCGCGCTGCAATTCCCAAAGGCTTTCTTTGAAAGCTGGGGAAAATTGCTCCGCGAGGGCTCCGTCGGCGCCGACGTCACCCATAAGTGAGGACTGATTCCTGCTGCTCCTGGAGAACACCTGTTACAGGTGAGTAACTACGCTTTTTGTGCATACCATGACAGTCATGACCCTCACTTCTAAGCCAGGGTATGTGGAGTATGATCTCAGTCTCAAATTTACTGCTAATGTTCTGCATGCTACTTGCATCATGCCAAAGAGAGCCTTCTGGAGTTCATAAGATAGAACATGTATGGAATTTATCAAGGTGCGCTTGGAAATTCTTCTTAATCAAATCTGTGGCATCCAACATGATGGGAAATAATTTGATATCTTTCTGCCACATTTTCTTGGTCTCTGACTGCATTTTTTGGTACTTGAAGATCTTCACCCTCTCAACGCGATTTACAAAATAGTCACTTGGGACTGACACCTCTGTAATCAATGGCCATTCTGGTGTTCTTCTCCTTTACCACTATGTCCGGCTTCGTTGCATCCAGCTTTTTATCAGTTGGAATTGGAGTATCCTAGGTGATCATAACCTCTTTACTCTTTGTAATTCTCTTAGGGTCATGACCCCAGTGCTTTTCAGGCATGGTAGTGTTATAGTGTTTACAGTTTTCAATGTATGAGACGTGCTACTTTATTGTGCCTTTCTGTATAGAAATTTTCTGCTATCAGAACTACTATCAGATGAGTCACTGTTTCCAGCTTTTTCTTATAGAATTTACATATGTCTGTTTTGCCAGTTTTTTCACTGCTCGCTGTAAACCATCTCTCAATATGTTTGCTCTGATAAGAGGTAGATTGCTTTTTTTTGCAAGACTGGCATTTTAATTATTCAAGAATTCTAACTCGATTCAGGGACCGAAGCTGACCCAGCCTGGGAAGTGCACTTTGAAAGAGGTACTTTCACATCAAAAGTGTCCTCTAAGGAAATTTTTTGTGAGTATTGCTAGACAGAAAACTCAGTCTCTTTAATAGTGTGCTTCTTTTTCTGGCTTCTTTATGAAACAGAGGAGCCACTTTTCTTTATATTTGTATTCAGAGCTGTGCTCTGTTCCTTGTTGATGAGAACAGGGTGCTAAGAGGCAGAGCCGTATCAAGTGATGTATGAGCAGTGTGGCCGCACAGGGTGCAGGTATGAAAGGGACACTGATGTCATGTATTTTATATATTTATTTAACAGGCTTTTATACCGCTTTATTATTTCAGTCAAAGTTGTTTACATTGAAACTTAAACTTGGTAACGTACATTAAACAGGGATATTGATAACTTGGGTTTTTCTGAGGCAATGGAGGGTTAAATGACTTGCCCAGGTCATCACTGGGCTTCCAGAAAGCATGAAAAAAACAAGTTCCTTCAGGCAATTGGCTGTGTGGGGGGCACCAAATTCATCTACTGCACAGGATGTATTGCTAGCTTGGTACGGTCCTGCTGACAGGTACTATGCGGTGAGGAGTGGAAGAGTAGATACCACTTTTTTTTAAAATCTGAAGTGTTTCCTCCTACTTCCATATTGGCTGTTGTCAGAGCTGGCCCCAGAATTGATTTAAGGTGTTGGCGCCCTAGGCCAGGGGTCTCCAACTCCAGTCCTGGAGAGCTGCAAATCAGTCAGGTTTTCAGGATATACCTAATGAATATGCATGATATATTTTTGCATGCACTGCCCATTGTATTCAAATTCATCTCATGCATATTCATTAGGGAAATCCTGAAAATCTGACTGGTTTATGGCTCTTTCAAGCACTGACACTCATGTGAGATCTTTAGCAAAACGATTATTGGCTCTGCACACATTTGTATTTTTAAGTGGATAGACAGTTTTTAGCTACATACCCCCTGACGAAGGCAAAGGTTGCCGAAACATTGCTAGTGTTGGGGTGTTATCAATAAAGTCTGTTCCACGTTGAGAAGGTGTTTTGTCTACTTTTTTAATCTTTATTCAGTTTTTAATATACCGCCCAACATACAAGTATCTGAGCGGTTTACAATACAAGTTTAAGTGCTGCTTAGAAAGGAAACAGAACGCCAATGGTCAGACAGGAAAGGGATAGAGCAGAGAGACAAGAGGTAAGAGAGGTGCCTTGAGAAGAGGGAAGGGCAGAACATCACTATGGGAGTGAGGCAGGAGGGGGTATGACGTCAAAGGCAGTGCAAAAAAGATGGGCTTTTAACTTTGCTTTGAAACTGATGAAGGGGGGTTCCATACAGAGGTTCAAAGGGAGGGAATTACAGAGTTTAGGGCCGAGAAAGAAGAAGGCAGAGGTACAGGTGGATTCCAGATGGGCCTGGGAAGAGGAAGGGAAGAATATGTGATTGGAATGAATAGACCTGAGTGAACGCTGGGGGGAATAGAGGCGGACAAGGTTAGAAAGGTAGTGTGGTAGTCCAGTGTGAATTGCTTTATGGGCGAAAGTGAGAATCTTATATTGAATTCTGAAAGCCATAGGGAGCCAATGGAGATGGATAAGAAGGGGTCCGAGCGGGAAGCATGTGTGAGAATGTGGGCTGCTGTGTTTTGTACAAGTTAGAGTCTATGCAGCTGATACTGAGGGGGGCCGGCTAGGGAGATGTTACAATAGTCCAAGAGAGACATGGCAAGGGAAAGAAGCAATATGGTCAGGGAAGGAGTGGGGAGAAAGGGGCAAATAGCACATATTTGCTTTAGTGAGTAAAAGGAATGTTGGACTACAAATAATATATGGTCATGAAAAGACAGGGCGGAATCCATAGAAACATAATGACAGAAAAAGACCACAAGGCCCATCTAGTCTGTCCTTCCATAACAACAACTATAACAGTCCACTTTCTACCTTTAGAGATCCTCTGTGTTGGTCCCATGCTTTTTTGAATTCAGTTACTGTCCTCATCTCTACCACCTCCACTGGGAGACTATTCCACGGATCCACTACTCTTTCTGTAAAGAAATATTTCCGCATATCACTCCTGAATCTATCTCCCTTCACCCTCATCCCATGTCCCCTCATAGCAGAACTTGCTTTCAATTGAAAGAGGCTCTCTCCCTGAACATTTATGCCACGGAGGTATTTAAACATCTCAATCATATCACCTCTATCCCGCCTTTCCTCTAAGGTGTACATATTAAGATCCTTAAGTCTGTCCTCATATGCTTTATAATGAAGCCCATTAATCATTTTAGTAGCAACCCTCTGCACCGACTCCATCCTGTTCACATCCTTTTGAAGGTGCGGTCTCCAGAATTGCACACCATACTCCAAATGAGGTCGCACCAAAGACTTATACAGAGGTATTATCACCTCCTTTTTTCTGCTAGCCATTCCTCTCCGTATGCACCCAAGCATCCTTCTAGCTTTTGCCGTCGCCTTTTCTACCTGTTTAGCTACTTTAAGATCATCAGACACAACCACGCCTAGGTCCCGCTCTTCTTTAGTGGACAAAAGTACTTCACCTCCTATACTGTATTGCTCCCTTGGATTGCTGCAGCCCAAATGCATGACCTTACATTTTTTAACATTAAATCCCAGCTGCCAAATTCTAGACCATTCTTCAAGCTTAGCTAGATCCCTCCTCATGTTATCTACACCTTCCTGGGTGTCTACTCTATTACAGATTTTGGTATCATCCGCAAAGAGGCAAACCTTACCCGACAGCCCTTCCGCTATATATCCAGGTTGACACCAAGATAACACAGGGTAGAAACAAAAGGGATGGGGGAAGAGGAGAATGAGGGTGCTAGGGATGGGGAGGGACCACCAAATGTGAACCAGATAACCATTGTTTGGAGAGGTTAACGTGAAGATAGTTAGATGACATCCAGGAGTCAATACAGGAGAGGAGAAGGGTGATGTTGGGAGAGGAGAAGTCAGTGTGGTAAAGAAGAATGATATCATCCTCGTAGTAATACACAGAGATACCATACTGCTGAACCAGAAGGGTTAGGGGGGCCAGGAAAAAGTTGAACAGAAGAGAGGCTAGAACGGACCCTTGTGGGACATCACAGGACAGCAGGGTTACAGGTGAGGAGGCAGACCCAGAGAAAACCGAAAAGGACCTATTGGAAAGGAAGGAGTGGAACCAATGAAGGACAGTGCCAAAAATCCCAACATCATGAAGATGAGTAAGGAGGGTGTGGTGGTCTACTAGGTCGAAGGCGGCGGACAGGTCAAATGAAACTGCAAGAGAGATAGAACCACGATCGTGTGAGGTGTAAAGCTCAGTCAGGAAGGAGAGAAGAATGGATTCCATACTGTGGCCTGGACGGAAACCTGACTGACAAGGATGAAGTGCTAAGGTGGCATCAAGGTGAGAGGACAGCTGGGTGAAGACTAGTTTTTCCAAGAGTTTGGAGAGGAAGAGAAGGTTAGAAATGGGGCGCCAATTGGCAGGGACAGAGGGGTCCAAGGAAGCTTTTTTGAGAATGGGCTGAATCAGAGTTTGTTTCCAGGGGGATGGAAAGAAGCCAGAGGAGAGACTGGAGTTGAATATATTCAATATAAGAGGACCAAGAGCTAGGGAGGGTTTGATCAGCCAGGATGATGGAATGGGGTCAGATTGACAGGTGGTTTTGTGGGAGGTAACAAGGGCCTTAGTCAGTTGAGGAAGGGTTATGGGCCAAAAAGAGGACCAGAGATGAGAAAAAGATGGACCTTCTATTTCAGATGGAGGGGTAGGAGAAAATGGGTCAGAAGAGGTAAGAGAAAGTGGAGGGGGGGCATGGGGGAAACATTAGGCATAAAGCTTGAACCTTATCATTGAAATGTGTAGCTTGTAAGGCAGGGTCAGGATGGCAGGGGGAGGGATGGAGGAAACAGAGGAGTGAGAGGCAGAGAGCGTACAAAGGATAGAATAAAGTTGGCGAGAGGAGTTGGAGGATAAGGAAATTAAATTAGAAAAATAGGCCTGTTTAGCAGAATTTAAGAGAAGATGGTAATGGTGGTGGCAATAGCAGTAGTGAGCCAAGGAGTCTGGGGAGTGGTGCTTACGCCAGAAACACCGCACGCCGAAGGTAAGAGCAGTGAAGGAAGAGACCGGAGTGATACCAGAGGTGGTGGTGGGAGCATAGTTACTCACCTGTAACAGGTGTTCTCCGGGAGCAGCAGGAATCAGTCCTCACGTATGGGTGATGTCGATGCCGATGGAGCCCACACAAAACATTTCCCCAGCTTTCATAGAAAGCCTTTGGGAATGCTACCACGCATGCATGGTTCCTTTCCCGTCCAAGGGTGCCATCTTGGTCAGTCAAATGACATAACGAAAAAGGACATAAAACAGTGTAGAGAGGCAACTCCCAGGGGAGGAGGAAAGGTTGTGAGAACTGATTCCTGCTGTTCCCGGAAAACACCTGTTACAGGTGAGTAACTACGCTTTCTCCAGGAACAAGCAGGAAGTCAGTCTTCACATATGGGACTCCCTAGCTCCAAGCTGCCGAGGACTGAACCAGTGAGTTGCAGAAGGTGAAACCTAATAGAGAGACTCTGCAAGACCTTAGCATCCAGCGACACTATCACTCCGGTATCCTGAACACAGAAGGGTCGGAGGGCAGGAGTTGCCTACACTCCAAAAAATATTACGGAGTACTGCCTGCCCGAAGGCACTGTCCCTGTGGGACTCACTTTCCAGGCAGTAATGAGCTACAAACATATGAATCGAAGACCATGTGGCGGCCCTGCAGATTTCCATCACCGGCACTGAGCGTAGGTTGGCTACTAATGTGGCCATAGCCCGCATGCGATGCACAGTGATCTGGTGCTCAAGGGAGAGGCCCGCTTGCTCATAGGCGAGGGCAATGCAGTCCGCCACCAAATGGACAGAGTCCACTTCATTACTGGGAACCCCAGTCTAGGTCATATGATACAAAGAGCTGAGGAGCTTTGCGATGGGACTGAGTCCTCTGCAGGTAGGAAGACAGGGTCCACTTACAGTCTAGCGTATGCAATATGATCTCCTCCCTGACGACATGGGGCCGTGGAAAAATGGTGGGGAGGATCACCTTCTGGTTGAGGTGGAAGGGAGATACCATCTTGGGGAGGAATTTGAGGTGTGTGTGGAGCACTACCATGTTCTTATAGAACCTTGTATATGGTGGATCCGCCACCAAGGCCTAGAGTTCGCTCATTCTCCGAGTGGACGTAATGGCTACCAGAAAGACCATTTTCCAGGATAGGTATTTCAAATGGCAGGTGGTCAGAGGTTCAAACGGCGGTCTGGTGAGTTGGGAAAGCACCACATTAAGGTCCCATTCCACCTTCAGAGGGCAGAGGGGGGCTTCAATAGCAAGAGGCCCTTGAGGAACCTGGAGACCAGGGGCTGGTTTGAGAGGGATTTTCCCTCTACCGGGTGATGTTGATGCACCTTCACCGAATTAGACTGCAGGCCAGCATGCAAGAGGTGCAGTAATTACTGTAGCACGAGTTGCATGTGGCAGGAGAAAGGGTTCTCTCTCTGCACACCAGATGAAGAATCTTCTCCATTTGAAGGCGTACGCTTGTCTGGTGGAGGGTTTTTGGGAGGCCAGGAGGATCTCCTCGACTTCCCCCAGGAGACTGAAAAGAGCTAGGGCTACTCTTTCAGCAGCCACGCCGTCAATGCTAGAGACCCCAGGTTGGGGTGCAGGAGGGAGCCTTCCTCCTGGGACAGGTGGTCCGGCTCTTGATCCAGTGGGACTGGGAGTGCCACCGACAAGGAGAGCAGTAGAGGGAACCAGGGTTGCTGGGCCCATCAGGGGGTGATCAGAATTACTGATGCCTACTTGCTGTGGACCTTGAAGAGGGTCTTGGCCACCAGCGATGTCGGGGGGAAGGCATAGAGGAGGTCCTTGGACCACATGATCAGGAAGACATCTGCTGCCACCCTCCCTGGGTGCAACTGGCGTGAGCAGAAGCGGGGCAGCTGCATGTTGCCCAGGGAGGCAAACAGAGGCGGAAGAGTCTTTGCGCCACCCTGGGATTCAGACACCATTCATGTGGTTGGAGGTCTCTGCTGAGATTGTCTGCTAAGCAATTGTCCTGACCTGGGAGATATATTGCACGCAGGAGCATTCCGTGGCATACCACAAAGGAGAGGAGAGCCACTGTTTTCTGGCAGAGGGAGTACGAGCCCGTGCCCCCCTGCTTGTTTACATAAAACATAGCAACCTGGTTGTCCGTCTGGATCAGCACAGGTTGGTTGCACAGGAGATGGCGGAATGCTCACAAGGCCAGGGAGATGGCTCTGAGCTCCAGAAGGTTGATCTGGCATCCATGGTCAGGACCCTCTGCAGTGCGGGCCCCTGAAAGGGCATCCCTGCTTGGAGGTGGCGTAGGGACTGCCACCAGTTGAGGGAGGCTCCCAGTTGGCAGGTGACTCTGACCCTGTTGCGCAACCTGCCTGTGGCCTGAGTCCACTGGGAGCAGAGGCACTATTGGGCTACCCGCATGTGCAAGCAGGCTAGGGGCATGACATGGACCGTAGAGGCCATGTGGCCCAGTAGGCGGAGGAGGAGGCGAGTCAGTATGAACCTGTGAGTCTGCACCTATCCCGCAGCTGCATGAGGCAATGTGCCCTTTCCTTTGGGAGGAAGGCCTTGACCTGTAACATGTCCAGTTGGGAACCTATGAACTCCAGGATTTGGGCTGGAGAGAGGTGGGATTTGGCATAGTTAATGATGAATCCTAGGTACTGCATGAGGTGGATTGTTCGCCCTTCGGTCTGGCTGGCCTTGGAGGCTGTGCTGCCTCTGATGAACCAGTTGTCCAGATAGGGGAAGACAAAGCCCCTTGTAGACACATGTGGGCCGCCACGACCTTCAGGCACTTTGTAAAGACCCTTGGCGAAGAGACCAGGCCGAATGGAAGCACCCTGTACTGGTAGTGCTCTCCTCCCATCACGAACCTTAGGTACTGTCTGTGGGAGGGGTGAATCAGGATGTGGGTATATGCATCCTTTAGGTCTAAGGAGCACAGCCAATCTCCCTGGTGGAAGTAGGGCAGCAGGGTTCCAAGGGAGAGAATCTTGAACTTCTCCTTCACCAGAAACTTGTTCAGGTTTTGCAGGTCTAGTCCCCAGTTCTTTTGGGGACAAGGAAATACCTGGAGTAGAAACCTTTTCCCCACAAATGCCTGGGTACAGGTTCTACTGCCCTGTTCGTGAGCAAGCCTGCGAGCTCCGAGAGAAGCAAGGTCTGGTGAAGGAGAGGCCTCACTGGCTCTCTTGGGAAGAACCCTGGGGGTGTTTGCTGGAACTTGAGGAGATAACCCTCCTTTACCTTCTGTAGGATCCACTGGTCCGTGGTGACCCCAGCCCACCTGTGGGCAAAGAGCGCTAGGCGGCCCCCTGTGGGCTGGGGAGGGACTCACAGAAGGGGAGGAGACCCTGCCCTGAGGCTTCTGAGTCTTCGTCTTCCTCTGCCCATGACCCTGGTTCTTGGGCTGGGGCCCTGTTGCTGTTGCCCTGAGTAGGGTTGGTAATGGCTCTTGTGAAAAGACCCCTTTTTCCTTGAGAAAAGTGATCTTTTTCCCGACAGTTTCTTTCGGGGAGGGGTTGAGGTTTTCCTCGAGAGCCTCTGCCTGGTGACGACCTTGGCCTCTATCTCTGATACCCGCTGCTGCTACCCGGGCTGCAGATTCAAAGCCGTCATAGGCGGTGCGGGATAGGAACTTTGAGCAGTACTGGATCCCCACTGTCCGTGCTTGGAACCTCTGAAGGAGTTCTCCATGAGGCCCGCAGAGAAGCCCACCAGTTCTTGGATGAGGCCCTTGAGGTATATGCCTATTTACAATTCATAGGTCTGTATCTGACAGCCTAGCATGGATCCCTGGAAGCACTTACGCCCGCGGGCGTCAAGGGCTCGGGCCTCTCTGCCCGGGGGAACAGAAGAGTAGTTCTTCTGACTTTTCAGCTTTTGCATAGAGAACTCATATTTAAAAAAAACCATGGAATTATGCAGGAGTTGGGGACTTTTGGAAACCTGGGCCCTTCTTTATGTGGCAGATGGCGTTGAGGTGTTGGCTGACCACTGGCACCGAGGCCGGGGTATCCCACATCCACAGGAGCAGCCTCTCGAAGATGGGCTGTACCGGCATCATGAGAGTCTCCTTTGGCGGGGACTCATACTGGAGGATCTTCAGTTCTTCAGTGTGCGGGTCCTCCTCTGACTCGGTTGGGACCAAAAGGGCCTGGGTATTGTCCCGGACAAATTCGTGGAAGGCCATGTCCTTGGGGGGGGGGAGGGATAATGGCGCCAGGCTCTGGGAGAGACGGCTCCGAAGGGATGTTTTGGTGTCAAGAGGTCTCGGGAGAGGCCTCGACGTTGGTCTCCCAATCAGAGCTGGAGGGTGTTAAGGACTCCGAGGCTCGGGACTCCAGTGGATTTCGGGTTGGACTCCCGGAAACTGGCCGGGGAAGACCAGACACCCGAGAATCGGAACCTGGATCTCGATTGGTGCTGAGGGCTCACCCAAGGCTGATTGTGCTTGGGGCCTGGCTCGATGCCAGGGGACTCCCCCACAGTCGAGGGCCCAGTTTTCGGGACAGATGATGCGGACGAACCTGACATCATTGCCTGCTGCAAGGTCAGGATGGCAGAAATATTCTGCTTCAGGGCTGCCATTTTGGATTCAGTGCCAGAGGGCTCTGCAGTTGTCGGCATGGGTACCGAGGGCCTCGTGCCCGATGCCGGCACTCTCTCGAATGTATCTTCGACAAGGACCATGGCTTTGAGGAGCCTTGCATGGTCACCACTAGCTGAGGACTCCTTCTTAGAGACCTTAGGGGAGCGCTGCTCGGAGTCACCTGAGTCCCACCATGGGAGCTTACCGGGTTTCACTGGTGGAACCTTGACTGGTCTTGAGGATTTTTTCTTTTTCTGGGGTCCGGCGTCTTTATGGAGGAGCTGACGCCATGGGATTCCGAAGACGCCTGGGCCTTGTGGGAGTTGCTCGGCTTGGGGCTCAATGTCGGGGAAGCAGGGCTGAGTCAGACCGCGGGAACATCCTCTCCTGCAACTTCAACCTTTTCTTGTTGGTTTTCGGAATCACGGCCTGGCACAGATCGCAGGTGGTACTGTCATGGTCCAGGCCGAGACAATGTAAGCAGCAGTCATGGATGTCTGTAACAGACATGGTTTTACTGCAGCAGTCACACTTTTTGAACCCACTGGGGGACATAGTGGGGGACACCCGGCCAGGGTCAACGACCCCCAGGCGGAAAAAGGGCACAGTCAAGACCAAGCCTCATCAAAAAGAAGGGGAAGCCGAGAATGGCACTGGGGACGCCGCCGGCTCGAGGCGGAAAGAAGAACTGGTATGTAAACCGTGAGAAAACAGCTTCTAAGGATAATTTTTAGTGGATTTTTCTGGGAAAAATGGGACAAGCGTCTGCTGGACTCCGCGGAAAAAAGGAGTCCGACCAAGATGGCACTCTTGGGTGGGAAGGGGACCACACATGCATGGTAGCATTCCCAAAGGCTTTCTGTGAAAACTGGGGAAATGCTCCGCGCAGGCTCCATCGGCATTGACGTCACCCATATATGAGGACTGATTTCCTGCTTGTTCTTGGAGAACGTGCCTTCCTTTGGACTCTCATTGTTGAAGAGGACCATGGTACTCTTAAACCCAGAGGGTCCGTAGTTTTTACCACACTCAAATTGCTTTCTGACAGGATCCCTGTTGGGTCCTGAATGAGATGCATTGTCATTTTTTGTTAGAAAGCCCCTTGGATACGAGAACATGACCCATTAGGCTAGTGGCAGTAGCAGTTGCACTTACCATTATAATGGTTTCTGTTTCCTCCCTTTTTTTTTAAATATGAGGAGAGCCACTTGAAACATGAAGTGAGATCAGCAAAGTTTGAAGAATAGTCTAGAATTTGGCAGCTAAGATCTAATGCTAAAAAATGCAGGGTCATGAATTTGGGCTGCAAAAACCCAAGGGAGCAGTACAGTATAGAGGGTGAAGTACTTCTGTGCATGAAGTTAGAATGGGACCTGGGGGCAATTGTAACCGATCTTAAGGTAGCCAGAGAAGTAGAAAAGGTGAAGGCAAAAGCCAATAGGGTGCTTTGGTGTATAGGGAGAGGAATGGCCTGCAGGAAAAAGGAGACGTTAGTGACTCTGTATAAGTCGTTGGTGAGACATGATTTGGAGTATTGTGTACAGTTCTGGAGACCAAATCTTTTCAAAGATTTGAACAGGACGGAGTCAGTCCAGAGGGAAACTACTAAAATAGTCAGTGGTCTTCATCGTAAAGCATATAGCCGGTTTCCAAGATGGCGGCAGTGAAGGTCCAGCTGTAATGCCTAAGAGGAAGGGCAAACTTAAGGCTGTTCCCGCGGCGCCGTTGCCCAGCGGTGAGGGACCCATGGATCGATTCGTTCAGCTGTCGAAGGATCAAGTGTCGGGGATTTGAGCGGGCGCTGTGACGCCTGTGAAGGAAGGTGATTCGGCGTCTTCGCCCTTAGACACCTCGCTCTCCCCGGATGGGCGTATCCCTGCTGCTTCCCCCGCTACCGCGGTTGCCCAGATTGCGAGAGACGCAGCTGCAGAGTCCGAAGTGGTGGCTGCCGCTGTGCCGGAGCGGGTCTCGTCTTCGGAGACTTCCGCTGGTTTAGCCGGGGATTCTCAAGTTGCCGTTGCGACGACTGTTCCATCCAGCAGTGGAGACCCTGACCAAGCAGATATCCCTTCAGCGGCAGATGGTTCTTCAATCTCCAGGCATGTATTTCCTTTATTGGTTCATCCAGTCTCCGTGACTTTGGACAGCATTTGGGACGCACTCTCTCATTTATCGAATGTTGTGGGGCAGTAATTGTCTACATATTCTTTGAGAACTACTGACTTGGAAAAGTCTATGACTGTGGTGACAACAGATATTCAAGGACTTAATGCTAAGTACGAGTTGCTGGATCAGAAGCTTGAACAAGTTTCTGATCTCACTGCCTCTTTGGTTAAGGAAAATATTGCTCTTAGAGTTAAATCAGAGGCATTGGAGAATGCGGTTCGGTCTTCAAACCTTTGACTGTTGAACTTTCCCATTATTGTTGGGGAGGCTCCTCTTGATTTATTTAAGAAATATTTGTGTGAAGTACTTTCGGTACCAGTTGATTTGTTACCCCCAGTTTCTAAAATATATTATCTCCCTTCGGGGAAGAATGTTGGGAAAGTAAAAGTGGGCCCTTTGGAGTTGGATTCACTTAATGTTTCTGAGTTGCTTAGTACTCCTAAAGAGGAGGACGTGCCTGTTTCCACCTTACTTGTTACTTTAGCATTATCATCAGATCGGGAATGGCTCTTGAAATTGTTTTATAAAAAGAGAGTAAATTTATTTTATGGGAAAAAAGTTTATATCTTCCCAGATGTGTCCAGGGACACTCAGAAGCGGCGGAGGGCGTTTCTTTTATTAAGGCCTGGTGTCCTTCGTATTGGTGCTACTTTCACGTTATGGTTTCCCTGTAAATGCTTGATTGTTCATAATTCCCAAAAATATGTTTTTCTTTCACCTGAGGATCTATCTGCCTTTATTAGTAATCAGTTGCTTTTGTGTTCTTCTTCTTCTTGACCAGGGTATGTATACCCCTTTGTTTATTGAGATCCTTCGAGCACTGCCTCTATCTGTTTTTCCTTTGTTATACTGATGGGGCTTGTCCCAGTATATTTTGTTGCTACTTCTCTTTCCCCTTTTAGAGGGCTAATGTATAATAATTCTTGCTTGAAAATTTGGGAAAATTGTATTTCTTGTATTTATGTCTGCAAGTATTATTGTTTTCTGGGTTCAAGTTTTTCTTGATCTTTTTTGTAATATGCTTATCAAAAATAAAATTAAAAAAAAAAAAAGCATATAGCCTTGTTCTTTACTCCCAGTCCTTGAAGGCCATCAATGGGCCAGACTTTCAGGATATCCCTAATGAATATGCATGAAAGAGAGATTTACATATAATAGAGGTAGTGGGTATGCATATCTCTCCCATAAATATTCATTAATGATATTCTGAAAACCTGACCCATTGGTGGTCCTCAAGGACTTAGAGTGAAGACCAAGGGAATATGGGAACAAGCTCAAGGACCTCATATATACTTTGGAAGAAAGGCAGAAGAGGGGACATCTAAATAGCTCTGTAGCATAAGCAAACAGGAGGCAAGCTTCTTTCATTTGAAAGGAAGGAAGGAAGAGGACGTAGGATTGAAGTGAAAGGGGATAAACTCACAAGTAATCTAAGGGCATTTCTTTAATGAAAGGGGTGGTGGATGTGTGGAACAGCTTCTTGGCAGAGGTGGTGGAAACGAGGACTGTATATGAGTTCAAGAAATCATGGGACAAGCACAGAGGATTTCTAAGGGAGAGGAAGGGATGGTAAAGCTTTGTAATTAGTACGACTGTGGAGACAAGGTAGGCTGCATGATCTTTATCTGGTATCATTTTCTATGTTTCTGTGTCCTGTCAGAGCCATGGAGGAAACAAAAATGACCGATGGAGAGAGCTGAGCAGCTGTGCATGCTCAGGATGCCCCTTGCAGGGGTTTTCCTGAACTTTAGAAGAGAGCAGGTGATATGGCAGGGGAGTTATCATAGATGGTATCACCCATGTGTGTGGCTGTTTCCCCTACTTATCCTCAGAGAATCCTTCTTACACTGCAGCTGCTCATATGATCCATGGAAAGACTCCGTTAGACACGGTTATTTTTGAGGAATAACTTTGTTATAAAAAAACTGCACATTTCACATTTGTAATTATAATACAAAGATTTTCCGATTCCTTTCAGCACTGGCATGGTCAAGCTGTGGGCGTATCAATGTAAACTCCAGTCATTTTCTGTCAAAATAAAAATATCAGTGCTTTCATTTTTCGTTTTTCAGATGATACCCCTGTGGCCACTGCAAAAAACATGCCAGGTGATAGTGCAGACCTGTTTGGTGATGGGGCGGTGGAAGAAGGCGGTGCAACCAATGGCCGCCTGTGGAGGACAGTGATTATTGGGGAGCAGGAACACCGCATTGATCTGCAGATGATAAAACCATACATGAAGGTGGTGACACATGGAGGTGAGGAGTAAATAATAATGTCTCACAAATGTGACAACTTTTGTCGAGATGCCATGCATGAAAAGATAAGGTCCAGGGGCCATCAGTTCCCATAGTATTGTGGGCATTAGTGGCATATATCAGAATCCTATGCAAATATCAAACTATCTTGCAAAACTTTACAGCCTCTGTCTAGAACAATATTTGGGAGATACTAACATGAACAGGGCAGTCAGCTTATGATCAGAACTGCTGCAAAAGAATACTCACAATGAAAATTGGAGAGTTTTCTACGTACTGTGTTGCTAGAGTTAATTTACATATTTTGGGTATTTTGAAAAACAAGATCTCTTTATTTTACTCGTCCTGAATAGGAGATCTGAAACTAAGAATTAGTAGTGTTATATAGTAACATAGTAAATGATAGAGAATAAAGACTAACTTGATCCATCCATTCTCCATGAGCATGCAAGATGAGTCAGCCCCATACTGGTAATATCACCCAATGGTGTCATGGACTGAATGGCTTTCCTAAAGCTGAGAAAGGCTTAAAAAGGGGTCCTTTTGAGCATGTGCCAGCCACCCCCATTGCAGTGCGTGACTGTTTCTGCTCTGGTTATTTCATTCACTCTGCCTATTAGACAGATCCTCATTGCTCTTCTCAATACTTCTACCATTCAGAACATCCCCCAGGCCCTATGGCCCCGTCCCACCAGAGCCAGCAAACCAGGATTGGAGAGATTTCTACACAGCAAAAAAAAAAAAAAGACCACCAAAGACTGTCATGACTTCTCTGTCCAGTCCTGTTTGCACTTCACCAGAACTCTCAGGTCAAGGCCTGTTTGCACTTCACCAGAACTCTCCTCTGAGCATGAGGTTCCGGGAGCCATACCTACCGGGAGTACCTTTCCAGTGATTCTGCCTCTAGTAAGGACACCCCAGGATGTGCTCTCCTCTGCCTCCATCCTCAGCCCAGCTCTTGCTGCTCTGCCTGTCCCGCTAGCTAGCCCAGGCTCCTCCCCCATGCTCACCACCCATGCTTCTACTTTGCAAGCTCTCTTGGCCTCAGCAGGCCCTCACAATGCAGCCTCCTTTACCCTTCTCACACCACAGCATGATTCCGGATTCCCCAGCCTCATTCTGTTCCATCCTCCATGGCACCACTCCAGACAGACAAAAAGGAAAGATGCCACCCTCTGCTCTACACAGGGCCGGTCACCATGGTGCCAAAGATTCCCCCCCACCACCCCGTACTTTACAAGACCAGTCGCCATGGCACAAAAAGCCTCCTACTGCTCTAATCAAGCTCCAGTTCCATGGCACTAGGGACACCCTCTCTAATCTGATCCACATTTGATACTGCCTCTTCTTTAGATGAAATAGCGATTGTTGCAAGACATATGGCATGGCTTAGACTGAAGCCTAAGGGAAGATATCCATGAGTACCTGGAAAATGCACACAGCACTGGTGAAAACGTCTTTGGCAACAGGGTTAATGACATTGTCAATGTCAGTAAAGATCATTGTACCAGTCTCTACACCCTTATCTCTGAAGACCCGGAACACACTTCAAACAATTGAAAACCACAGGGAGTGCAATTCCACAAGCCCTTTCCGCTATCCCAATGCTACAGTAACTACCCTATATGGCAGACGCATACCCTCACTTAGGTGTAAGATATCAATACTATAGTGGGGGGGGGGGGGCTCATGCTTTTCACAGCAATATATGAGATGGTCATGACTGACAAGTGAGCTATAGAGATCATCTGCAAGAGCTACTTCATCAAATTCATCTCTATCCTGCCTTATCAAGCAACTGTTCCTGCAACAGGAGAGAGCTATAGAGACTGTCCTCCTAGATGAGAATAACCAAGGATTCTACTTGATCCCCAAGAAAACAGAGGGCCTTCTCCTCATCATGGATCTCTGGAAATTCAGATTAATTCACAAGGATAAATTTCAGATGCACACCCATTGGACCATTCTCCCCTCCTCTAAACCAATGTCTGACTAGCTTCCCTGGATTTTTAGGATGAGTATACTCACAAACTGATCCACCCCGGAGAAGGAAAGTTCTTACTCTTCTCTGTCAAGAACAAACACTACCAATATCAAATCCTCCCCTTTGGTCTACTCTGGACATCAAGGACCTTCACCGAGTATTTCACAGTAGTTGCTCAACACCTCTGCAAGAACAAGGTGTGCATTTTCTCGTACTTAGACAGCTGACCCTTGGCTTCATCATCAATGCCAAGAAATCACACCTCCAACCCATGCAGTCCCTGAAATTCACTGGGGCATACATCCAAATTACCCTGCCGAAGGCTTACCTCCCCATCCAATAAGTGAATATGATAGTTTTGCTGACCTATTGCATATCCTGCTCCATTGGGGTCACTGCCAAACCTTGCTATGTCTCTTAAGCCACATGGCATCAACTATACATGTGGTTCCATTAATGAAACTACACATGCACCATGCAAAGGAACCAATACACACAGCCCTTATCCCATCAGATCACCATCAATTCCCCTCTCTCATCTGTGAAGCCTTGAATTAGTGGACAAATAAAGACAACCTCCTCCAAGGCACACCATGCCACCAACCTTAACCCCAAGTGATCACCACAATGGATGCTTTCAAGCAGGGATGTGAAACCCATCTCCTGCATCTGCGAACACAATGCATTTAGTTACCTGGTGAAAAAAATCATATCATGTTTTTGGAGCTCAGGGCTTTCAAGGACTTAGAACATTCAGCCCTTGAATTGTGGGCAAGATTTTCTTGTTCAGAAAGAAAACCAAGTTGCAATGTTTTATTTCAATAAACAGAGGTCATAAGCTTCATCAAGTTCTTCCGAGAAGTCTACAAGATCTGGAAGTTTACCTTTTGGGAACCTGACAGGTACTTATGACCTGGATGGGCCATGGTTGGAAACATGATGACCCAGTATGGCATTTCTTTATGTTTGTTAGGGTGCCTACCACATACTTCCTATCTGCCCGGGGAAAACAGCCAACTTACAGACAGCATAAGTTGCCAATTGTACCCCCACAAATTTATTTATTTTAATATTTGACTCACGCCTTTCAAATAGTAGATCAAGGCGAGTTACAATCAGGTACTGTAAGTATTTCACTTTACCAAGAGGGCTTACAGTAAAAGGTTACCTGAGGCAATGGAGGGTAAGTGACTTGCCCAAGACCACACGGAGAGTCTGTGGTATTTGAACCCTGGTCTTTCTGATCTAAGGTGCTGCCCTTGCATAGCCGTCATGCTTTTCCAGCAAGGGACACACTGACATTGGACCTCTGCTACTACTATTACTACTAATCAACATGAAATGCCCATCTGCTCCATACAACTGTTCATATGTAGGCTTGCCCTGAATACCTTCAACATACATTGAGGTCAATACCTTCTCTATGCATATCCACCCATCCTTCTCTTATCAAAGAATATACAGAAAACCATAAATGACCAAGCTACCATTATCCTCATCATCCCACTCTGGACAAGGCAGATATGTTTCCCATATCCACAATGCCTGGCCCTCCTCCCACCTATCATGCTTTTGATCTGTTGTGTATTTGTGGTAAGATTGTATTCTTGTTTTTAACATTTTTATTTTAAACTGTAAACTGCTTTATTGTTTGGTTATAAAAAGTGATCTACCAAACCTCAAGAAGTGCAGCAAGTCCTCTTGGTTGCCAAATGGCAGTTCACAAGAAGATCCTTTAGCTTCAGGGGGAAGAGGTTCCATAGTCGATGCACCTCTGCACATCTGGATCTCCTGTCCTGCCCGTCTGCTCTTCAAATACCTCATCGCCCTCATCAACAAAGGCCTCAAAACCCACCTCCATATGGGTACACACGAGTGCCGTTTCTGCCTACGATGATCAAATGGACAATAAGCACATATCTGTCTATTCGCTGGTGAACCTCCATTGTCCACTCAGTCAGTCTATCCTATGCTTGGACCTCAAAACTGTCCTGTATCAACTTCTGGAAACCCCTTCAGACCCTTGTAGGATGTCCTTCTTAAATTCAATCCTGTTCCTCAACCCCATTGCCTTTGTGAGATGCACTAGCAAGCTGCAAGCACTTGTAGCCAACTCAACTTACATCCTGTTCTGTCATGTCTGCGTCACACTCAGGGCACATCCCAAGTTCCTCCCAAACATGTTTTTTGTCTTTCACATTATCCAGACTATTGTGCTGCCCTTCTTCTATCCCATGCTGCACTCCACTCCAGAGGAATACCAACTACATACCCTTGATTGCATGTGTGTGCTTTGCACCTACATCCACAGGATGGAAGCCCACCAAAATTATTTGTGTCCTTTGACCACCAACAAATCTAGGTCCTAATCACTGATGCTATCACTATAAACAAGCAGGTATCCAACTCACCAGCAAGGTCTGCGCTCATAATCTCTGGTTTTATCAGACTTCCTTTCTCTTTCCCTACATCTGATTTCCTTGCTTTTTTTCATTCCTTCGTTATTTGCCCTCCTTTTCCCTTGCTTTTCTGATTTTTATGTCCTACTCTTTTGTTGTCCCTCTTTCTATGTGCCTTTTTCACTTCCATCTCTTCTCCTTCCTTTCTCTTTTTCTCTTTCCTTCAGGATATTATGGCGAGGGCTTGAATGCCGTCATTGTCTTTGCTGCTTGCTGCCTCCCAGACAGTAACGCTGCAGATTACCATTACATCATGGAGAATCTCTTCCTGTAAGTGGATATGCTAAGCTGGATCAGGGTGGGAAGGAAAGAGGCTAGGGAAACCAGTAGAAAAACCAAACAAACAAACTCTTTATTCATAAGCTGTAGAGTGCAGACTCTAGAATTGAAGAAAATTCTGATAGAGTCTTAGTACTTGGCACATGTGTTAATAAAGCAGGAATATTTGCACCAGAGAATTTGGGGCAAATGCACCACCTGAATATAATGAAATGAAAATCAGGCAAGCAAGATAAGCAACGTGCACAAGGATTGCAGCTGCCTGTCATCTCAGCTAGCTAAGGGCACTGTATGTGGTAGTACAAAGGGAGCGTACACCAGTTACAATAAACAAGACATGGTAAGTTGGGGAAAGGCGAGCATTCTAGCTCAGAGGCACTTTTAAATGAAGGATACAGGCTAAAGAGACCATCATTTTTTGCTCTTTAAAATAGGACTTCCACTCATTTTTTTAAAGATTTAACAGCATTCTTGGATCAAATTCATTAAACATATTGGGCCCGATATTCCAAGCGATTAACGCAGTTAGCACAGCTGCTAACCGTGTTAATCGTGGTGAACGGGATATTCATGTTAGTGCCACTGAATATCCATGACTGCCAGCTCTACATACCCTGATGCTAACTGCTTAGCAGGGGGTATGTTGGCAGCGTTACAGGGCAGAGCGGAGGCGGTGCCACTTGCTAACTGGGCTGCGGCGAAACTGAACCACTACCCGGTTAGTGATATACAGTGAAAGCCAGGCACAGGTAACTTTGGCATAATGTTTGCCGCATATCGCTAACTGGGCAGTGGCTCAATGTCGCTGCTGCTCAGCAAACGTGGCTAACCCGGATAGTCAGTGCTGGGTCTGGATATGAGCTCGGCATTGAATATCTGTATAAGTGAGTGTAGACAATGAGAGAGAAAAGAGTAGGAAAAAAATATCACACTTCTCCTCTCCCCTGTCTTCATCCATTAATTTCCCATCTAAGCCACTGTCATGTGACCCTATTGCTGAGTGCCATTTCCCTCCCATATAGATATGTAATCAGTAGCTTGGAGCTGCTAGTAGCTGAGGATTATATGATTGTCTACCTGAATGGTGCTACACCTCGACGGAGAATGCCAGGCCTGGGTTGGCTGAAGAAATGCTATCAGATGATTGACAGAAGGCAAGTAATATTGGATGGTGCAGAAGCAAACAAGGAGAGCAAAACTGTTGATAAAATACAAAGATATGGAAACAAAAGTACAATTGAGTATAAACAGGTTTTCGGAGAGAGCAGGGTTGCTTACCTGTAATGGGGGTTCTCAGCTGACAGCAGGGAAATGCAGCCACACTTGTTGGTGATCAGGGCCGTACCTAGGGTTGTGTGAGAGGTGCAGCTGCAAAGGGCACAAGTACAGAAGGGATACTGATATCATCAATGTGCTTCCTGGAAGTTCAGAAAGAATGAGTTACTAGACATGACTTGATGGAGTGGGGACACCAGATTCGTTAGTTGCACAGGGCACATTTCTGCTGGTGCTGTCATCTGATGGAGCCAGTGTGCCTGGAGCCCTCCTCCAGCTTTTAAGTCTTTTTGGACTTCTGTGAACATGTACCATTGTTCTCACATTACCCACAAGGGTGCAGATATCTTAGTCTGTTTTCAGCTAAAAGGATGAGATTCAATATTTTATTTATTTATTTATTTATTTTTTGTAGAGCAACAGGCAGGACAGTAAGCGTGGCTGCATTTCCGCATTCTCCATAGACAAGCAGGGCAATGGATGCACACTTGTTGATGATTCCAGACCTCAGAGTTGTCTTCTTTGTTGTGTTTATTGGCAGTCTGAGGAAGAAATAGATGGCAAAGATATATGGGCAGTGGTTAGTCAGTTTGCAAAGAGGTTACGTAGAACTGCCTGTTTGAAAACTGTATCTTGAGTCGTAGACTGATCGAGGCAGTAATGTTTTGCAAAGGTATGATGGAAAGTCCACATAGCTGCTTTGCAGATGTCTTGGATCTAGGCAGATCCAAAATCCACAGTAGAAGTAGCTTTAGCTATAAGCTGATGCAGCCCTACATGACCTGGTGGTGACACATTTTTCTGAATGTAACAGATGATAATGCAGTCTCTCAAGAAGAACGGGTTTGCTTTGAGGCTGGTTTGCTTAGATCATTCGGGTTTTAAGTGGCAAATAATTGTGATGACTTTCTTATGTCTTTTGTGGCTTGGAAGTAGTAGAGGAGCCTATGTCTACAGTCTAGTATCTGCAGCAGGATCTCAGCCTTGTCTGTACACAGACCTAGAAAGAAAGTTGGCAGGACGATGGACTGATTGATGTGGTATTCTGAGACAACTTTTGGAAACAATTTGGAATGTGTGCTAAGAACAACCTGATTGTGGCAGCATTGAATGTACTGTGGGATGCTTGGAGTCTGCTGACTTCTTGCTAAAGTTATAGCCATTAGAAAAATGAGAGTCGATACTCAAAAAGGTTTAGCTGATTAGCAGGACCTGCTAACCAACTAAACCTTAGCCTGCCCTATATTCAGCAGCACTAACCAGTTAGTGCCAGTGAATATCACCACAGACTGTGGTTTATTTCAGGGCGGTCTGTGGGCAGAGCTAGGGCAGTCCCAGTGCCTATCTGGTTAGCGACGATATTCAGATAGGCAAATCGCATAAAGTCAGGACAGGTCAATGCTGTCCTAACTTTATGCATGTTTTGCTGAATATCACAGCTAACCGGAGAGCAAAAGTATTGACAGTGAAACCAGATATTCAGCACTGGATGTCAAATATGCTCTGGCACTGAATATCTGGTTTTAGTTTCAGTGGCAGTGGCTAGGCACTTTAAAAATGCTGAACAACAACCCATGTTTGTCCAGTTGAAGTGCCTGAGGGACGCGAGCCCTAATGACTCAAAGGGTGGTTATATGAGTTGGGCTGGGATGACAGGAGATGGTGGCTTCAGGGTGGTTTGGTGTTCATAAGACCCCTCAAAAACTTTGAAATCAAACGAACCATGGATAGAGGTCTCCTATCGATGCATTCATGATAGGCAGCTATGGCCGAGAAGTAAAGTCTAACCGAGTAAGTCTTCAGACCTGATTCCAAAAGGTGAAGCACCTGCGTAACTAGGCAAGTGAAGGGATTATGGTTTTGCACTGTAGCCCAGTGAATAAATCTAATCCACTTGAATTGATATGATTTACTTGTTGAGGGCCACCTAGCAGCGAGTAAAACAGCTTTGATTTCTTTGAATAAGAGAAGATGATTAATTACCTGCTGTTTAATCTCCCTGCCATCAGAGAAAGGCTTTTGAAGTTGAGATATATCAAGTCCTTGGTCTAAGTGAAAAGCTTGAGATGTGCCCCAGGGGATGAAGTGGTACCAAAGTTAGTGCAAGTAGTTGCAAAACTAGACTTAAGAACATAAGATAAGCCATACTGGGTCAAACCAAGGTCAATCAAACCCAGTATCCTGTTTCTAACAGTGGCCAATCCAGGTCACAAGTACCTAGCAGTTTCCCAGAAAGAGACAGGTTCCACAGTGCTTGTATTTATTTATTTAAGCAGTTTTCTATACCGCCTTATCCTTCAATCAAAGCGGTTTATATTATGTAATCACTACAAACAGGTACTGGATACATTCCCTTGTCCCCAAAGGGCTCACAATCTATGTATACCTGAGGCAACGTAGAGTTAAGTGGCTTGCCCAAGGCCACAAGGAGTATTGGGGCAAGCAGTGGATTTCCTGGGTCCTCTTTAATAATGGTTTATGGACCTTTCCTCTAGGAACTTGTCCAAACCATTTTTAAACCCAGCTACACTAACAGGTAACGAATTCCAGAGTTTGATTATGCATTGAGTGAAAAAATATTTTTTCTTATTAGTCTTAAACAGGTTACACTGTAGCTTCATGCATGTCCTTAGTCTTTCTACATTTTGATGCCGTAAAACATCGATCTATGTTTACCCATTCCACTCCATTCTTTAATTTTTAGACTTCTATTATATATCTGATACGATCCTTTAGAGTCATTTGCATGATATACGCGGATGATGTACTATTATATTTTCCTTTTACAACAGAGAACCCCGACCTCACTCCTTTAACAAACTGCATAAATGAAGTATCCAACTGGCTACAATCTCAAAATCTAAGGATCCAACACAAAAAAACAGAGGTGTTGTTATTTTATTTTATTTATTTATTTATTTCTCTTATATACCGCGCTCTTAATTCAGTGCGGTTTACATATGAACAAATATAAACACAATGGTACAAGCAGCATTGGTTTTTTACATAGAACAAGGTACATAAACTTGGTGAAAATCAGGGTAACTATAGACAAAAAACTATATACATGGCTACTATATACATGGTTATTTGGTTAATTGTTCATTACACGGAACCGAAATTTCACTGCTCCGTCCTTTTTGAAAGTAAAGGATGCTAACCTCCAGACCAAGACCACCATCAGATACCTTGGTGTCACTTTAGACCAGAACTTGGATATGAAAGCACACATAGGAGATATTGTAAGAGCAGTATACCACAAAATACGTTCCCTTAGACATCTACGATCCTTGCTAGAGCCAGACGATTTTAGAACCATCTATCAGGCGCTAATCATACCTCATTTTGATTATGCGAACTCAATATTACAAGGTCTCCCTCAAGCCACATTACATCCACTTCAATTGGCAATGAATGCCGCAGCAAGAGTCCTTCATGGAGCATCCCAGAAAGAACATATTTCACCTATTCTAAAACATCTTCATTGGCTCCCGATACGAAATAGACTCACTTTCAAAACTTTACTAATTACATTCAAAGCCATCAAAGAGCTCTCATCTGCATCATTATCAGATATGATCCAAACAACACCCCTCAATAGGGATAGAAGGTCAGTATCACTCAATTCTCTGTTAGTCCCTAAATCAATAACACAATACACCAAAACTACTACTGACAGGGCTTTCTTTTTCTGTGCACCAAGGTGTTGGAACAGCCTTCCTCAAAACATCCGATCAATACCAGACCTTTTGCAGTTTCGAAAAGCTTTGAAACACTACCTCTTCCTCTTGTCTTATCCATTAAACAATCCAGATAACACAACCTACCCACAGACCTTCCAAACATACAAATTCAATACAGACACCCCACAGACCTCCCATACACAATACTGAAGCCAGGATGAGATCATGTCTGTTATATTAATTAATTACCCTGTTATCCGAGTTGTATTTCCTGTTTTTTCTGTAAACACAAAGTACCGTTGAATTGTGTAACTCCTTGTTTATTGTAAACCGCGCTGATGCTGAATAGTGCGGTATATAAGAGACTATAAATAAATAAATAAAATAAAATATCTCCTTTCAGCCATCTCTTTTCCAGGTTGAGGAGCCCTAACCTTTTAAACCTGTCCTCATAGGGGTAAGAGTAGTTACTCACCTGTAACAGGTGTTCTCCAGGAGCAGCAGGAATCAGTCCTCACATATGGGTGACATCGGTGCCGATGGAGCCCCCGTGCGGAGCATTTCCCCAGCTTTCTAAGAAAGCCTTTGGGAATACTGCACGCATGCGCGGTCCCCTTCCCGCCTAAAGGTGCCATCTTGCTCAGTCTAATGACATAGCTAAAAGACAGCACACAAAAAAAAAATGAACTATGTACAACTGCAACTCCAAGGGGAGGATGGAGGGTTGTGAGGACTGATTCCTGCTGCTCCTGGAGAACACCTGTTACAGGTGAGTAACTACTCTTTCTCCAGGACCAAGCAGGAAGTCAGTCCTCATATATGGTACTCCCCAGCTTCAGGCTACCAGGGACCCAGAGCTGAAAAATGAGCTCCCTCTAGCCCAGCATCAGAGAAAGGATTTCACTGAAACATACCTCTACCGGTAGCCCAACCAGAGGGCTGGAGGGTAGGAGTTGCCTAAACCTCAAAGAGATTCCGGAGCACTGCCTGACCGAAAGCACTGTCCCCACGGGACTCCCTCTCCAGGCAGTAATGGGCCGCAAAAGTCTGGCTTGAGGACCAGGTTGCAGCCCTGCAGATGTCTGCCAACGGTACAGAGTGGAGATGAGCTACTGAGGCAGCCATTGCCCTGACACGGTGGGCCGTGACCTGACCCTGCAACAGAAGGTCAGCTGCCCTGTAAGCCCAGGTGATACAGTCAGCCACCCAGATAGACAAGGTACACGTGGACACAGGTACCCCCAAGTTATTGGGGTGAAAAGATACGAAGAGCCAAGTAGCCCTCCTATGCCCCTGCGTACGCTCAAGGTAGAAGGATAAGGCCCTCCTACAGTCCAGGGTATGCAGGACTGTCTCAGCCCGGCTGGCATGGGGCCTAGGGAAAAATGTTGGAAGAACCACCTCCTGGTTGAGATGGAAAGAGGAGACAACCTTGGGGAGGAACTTAGGATGAGTCCGAAGGACTAACCTGTTCCTATAGAAGTGAGTGTAGGGCCTGTCACAGACCAGAGCTTGAAGTTCACTCACTCACCTGGCCGAGGTCAAGGCCACTAGTAATAGAGTCTTCCAGGAAAGGAAGCGTAAAGGACATGTAGCCATGGGCTCAAAAGGTGGGCGAGTCAGTTGCTGCAAGACCACATTCAACTCCCACTCAGGCCGCAGAGGCTCTCCTGGGAAGTAGACAGGAGGTAACTGCTGGAAATGAAGCATGTAGCCCTGGTGGATTATGCTTAATACCCAAGCATCCCCTGTAATGGGTGGCCACCGGTGGGCAAACAGGGCCAAGCGACCTCCTGTGCAGGAATGGGGCAGCAGAGGCGGAGAGGCTATGCTTTGGGAGTCAAAAAACCCCTCCCTGATGGGTAGGAGCAGGAGCTGGAGGCTTGGGTGTCTTCTGCCTACGGGGCCCATGTCCCTGCCCCTTGGCCTGCTGCCCCTGTTGGGGAGCTGGGGAGGCCTGGTACTTAGGGAAAGGTTTGTAGGCAGACACCTTTCTCGGGTAGAAGGGCTTTTTAACCGAGCCCTTCTTTTTGTGAGAAGGGGCAGAAGTCTTTCTCGACAGCCTGGTCCTGGTCAGGTGCTCGGTTTCGAGCTCAGCCGCCTTCTCGGCCATGGGCTTGCCAAAAAGGTTTTCACCCCAGCAAGGGACATCAACCAACCTGTCCTGCACCCAGGGCTCGAGGTCCAATGACTGCAGCCATGCCTGGCGTCGGGCAGCGATGCCGGCTGCCGCCACACGAGCCGAAGCCTCAAAGCCATCGTAGGCCGCTTGGGACATGAACTTGGAACAGTCCCGGATTCCTGAAGTCAAAGACTGGAACCTCTGCAAAGGTTCCCCGGAGAGGCCAGCAGAGAACCCAGCAAGCTCTTTCACCTGGTCTCGTAGGTATATGCCCATGTACAGCTGGTATGACTGGATACGGCAAGCAAGCATCGAGCCCTGGAAGCACTTTCTGCCGAAAGCATCCAGGTTCCGGACCTCCCTGCCAGGGAGCACCGCGGAGTGCATCTTCTGGCTCTTCAGACGATGCATGGCCGATTCCACCACCATGGAATGGTGCGGCAGCTGTGCCTTTTGGAAGCCAGGGCTCTTACGGAGTCGATAAATGGAATCGACCCGCTTGCTCAATACCGGCGCCGACCGAGAGGAGCCGTTCCAGCATCAGAGGAACCGGAACAGTAAAGGCCTCCTTCGGAGGAGAGTCATACTGGAGGGCCTCGAGCTCCTCGGCTCGAGGCTCCTCCTCGGGGTCCGCGGGAATCGCCAATGCCTTGGCCATGTCCCGCACGAACTCCGAGAACCGGGTGTCCTCCAGAGGGGACCTACTCCGGGGCTCGGACTGTGGTGAGTCCAAGGGGACGCACCGAGTCCGGAAGGTGTCGGGGGACTCCTTGTCCTCCATCTCCCATGCTGACTCATCGGAAGAGGAGTCGAGGGGCTCCGACCATGCAGGTTGAGGTGGCACCCGCCCCGATGCCGAAGGCACCGGCGTCGACACCCTCGGATCCGAGCGGGAGGTCGAGGGGGACCTTGACCGAGGACGACTTCGAGCCTTCATGGTCTCGAGTATCGGCTCAGTCTCCAGGGTCGACTTCGACGTCGATGTCCCGGTGGTTGGGGCAGATGCACCAGCGAGGCTGGCCATCAGTACCCGCTGCTGATCCATGAAGGCAGACAGTCTGCACTCCAAGGCTGTCAGCCTGAGTCCAAGCTCAGGAGACTCAGCAGCCACCAATTCGGGCCCCGGCAGCGCCGGGCCCGACATCGGCTCCCTCAGAGGAGAGTCCACGAGGACTACAGGACTTACGTGTCCGATGGTCTCCGGCTCTACATGAGGTACTTTGGACGGCTTCTCCTGTTCCAAAGGCCCAGGACAGCGGTCGGGGGTCTTAGACCTGGCCCTCGAGGAACCAGGGACCTCTTCCGACGCCGCCCTCATGAGCCGTTTCTTCCTCTTGCGTTCCCGGTCGGGGGACCCCCTGTCCGAGGAACCCTGACGATGCTCGGGATCAGACTCCCGAGACATCGAGGCCTCAGTGAAGTCCGGGCCCGGCCAGAGGCAGAATCTGAGAAAATCCTTTCCTTCTGGTGCTGACTGCTTCGAAGTGACTTGGTGGACATTTTGCCACACGGGCCACAGATCATGGGATCATGATCCGGGCCGAGGCACCGAAGGCAGCAGTCGTGTGTGTTGGTGAGAGACATTAGTTTCTTGCACCGATCACACTTCTTGAAACCACTGGAAGCCATCGGGGAAAAAAGGACCCCCGCAAGGTCAAAGGACTGGCCTTCCAGGGAAAAACAGAAAACAGGGCGCGAACGCCAGCCACGAAGGGCAAAAACCGAAAAATAGAAAACTGGCTCGATATCGGTGTACCGAACCCGGTGGGAAGGGGAACTGGCGTCAAACTCGGAGAAAAAGACGAAGAAATCTTTGAAAAAATGTCAACTTTTCCGGGTGACTTGGACAGACGTCCGATGGGCTCCACGGAACAAGAGAGACTGGGCAAGATGGCACCTTTAGGCAGGAAGGGGACTGTGCATGCGTGCAGTATTCCCAAAGGCTTTCTTAGAAAGCTGGAGAAATGCTCCGCACGGGGGCTCCATCGGCGCCGATGTCACCCATATGTGAGGACTGACTTCCTGCTTGGTCCTGGAGAATCCTTCCATCTCCTTTACCATTTTGGTGGCTCTTCTCTGTACCTTTTCTAATTCTGCTATATCCTTTTTAAGATATGGCGACCAGAATTGCACACAGTATTCAAGGTGCAGTTGCACCATGGAACGATGCAGAGGCATTGTGGTCACTGTTCCCTCTAAGCTGTGCGCGTGCGCGCGCACACACCTCACTGAGTGAGCGCACATACTTTACAACAGAGCGCACAAAAATTACAGCTCTGGTTCAGATAGAAAACAACACAGACGTCTTAAAATTTAAAAGTTATGATTGTAATTACTAGAAATTTCCTGCTTCATTTAGTAATCGTCTATTTTCATTTAATTTGATTAAAATCAATGTGGTGTACATACTGTATTCTGACGTGTAGTCAAATTTTAAAGTATATAACTCCGAGTGTCGTTATGTGGCGCACAAAAATTTAACCTTCCTTCAAAAGCTGCACACAACCTACAGAAAATTAGAGGGAACATTGATTGTGGTATCCTTTCTTTTATTCTCCATTCCTTTCCTTATGATTCCTAGCATTCTATTTGCCTTCTTGGCCACCACTGCACTCTGGGTGGAGGGTTTCAACATGTTATCCATGATGATGCCTAAATATTTTTCCTGGGTGGTAGTTTCTAATGTGGAACCTTGCATCATGGAACCATAGTTTGAGTTGTTCTTTCATAGGAGCACATCTTTGCACTTGTCCACATTAAATTACATCTGCCAATTCCAATTTATCAAGGTCCTCTTGCAATTTTCCATAATCCTCTTGGGTTTTAACAACTTTAAATAATTTTATGTCATCTGCAAATTTGATTACCTCTCTCGTTATTCCCATTTCCAGGTCATTTACAAATATGTTAAAAAGCAGTGGACGCAGCACAGATCCCTGGGGTACTCCATTATTCACCTCTCTCCATTGGGAATATTGACCATTTAGCCCTACCCTATGCTTTCTATCTTTTAACCAGTTCCTGTTCAACAATAGTACATTGCCTCCTATCCCATAACTTTTTAATTTCGCCAAGAGTCTGTCATGAGGGACCTTGTCAAAGGCTTTTTGAAATCCAGATACACTATATCGACCAGCTCACCTTTGTCTATCAGACTTCCCTGGACCAATGTGATGCAATTAAGATGACCTGTGCATTGTCTTTGCAAATTTTCTGTAGTACTCTTGGAACAAGCAGGAATAAATGGAACACATAAAGAAGACCTCCTATTCAAAGTATCACAAAAGTGTCATGAACCATCCTTCTTGGACACAGATAAATGGAACAAAAGAGATGGCATTTTGTGCTTTGTGCTGTAGCAAAGAGATCCACTGTTGGGGTTCCCTAGCAGCAAGGGCTGGTGAACTATCTTGTGGTCCAAAGACTATTCGTGATGGTCCAGCTGATAGCTGATAGAGTCTGCTATGTAGTTTTATTCACCTGGTAGACCGCCTGCAGAGTGGTTTTCCAGGTCGGTGGTGAGGTGCCTCATATTTACTGCCTGAGTTGAATGGATCCTGATCTGCATTGCGTGTTGCGTAAAACACTGTAACCTGGTGGTTTGTTCAAATAATAATGACTTTTCTTTGAAGCCAGGACTTGAAGGCAGTCATGGCTTTCAAGACAGCTTTCAATTTTAGGGCATTAATGTGCAGAATTTGTTCAAGCTGGTTCCATATGCCTTGTGTGCATAAATAGAGAAGATGCGTTCTGTGGTGAGAATGGTGTTGTGTTGAGGTGGTATGAATGGGTATCCTATTGAGAGATTGCCCAGGTTGAGCCACCAGTTGAGAGATCTGCCTATCTAGGATGGACTGGATGGTTTTGCTGAGAGATTGATGGTGTCACTTGAGACGCCATTAGAATGGACACATGTATAATTTTGCCAGCAGTAGGACATGTACCAAGGCCGCCATATGATCTAGAAGCATGAGAGTATATGGGCAGTTGCAAAAGATTTTCTGGCTAGGGATGTGCTTAGGTGCACAAGAGCAGTCACTCATTTTTTGTTTAGGAGAAATGTTTTTGTTTCCGTGGTATGTATGTGTGCTCCAGTGAAGGGAATGTACTGTGATGAGAATGGACTGCATGGTTTATAAGAAATCCCAGAGTTTGAAGCAGTAGAGGCTTTTCCTAAAGGGACTGGTGGATGCCTGCTGCTGAAGGACCCAGTATTAACTAATTGTCTAGACACAGTGACCTTTCTTCCAGAGCTTGGCTGCTATGACCGAGAAGCACTTTGTGAAAACTCTGGGAGCAGATGGTATCCAAAGGGGAGAACTCAATATTGGAAATGTTTATTGCTGAATGTGAAACATAGAAATCACCTGTGACTGATATGAATGGGAATAAAGTGTAAGCATTCTTGAAATCCAGGGGCACAAGAACAATTGGCTTGCCTAAGAGAGGCAAGATCATGGGTGGAGGATTCATTTTGAATTTCTCTTTCTTGATATGCAGATTGAGATGACAAAAATCCAAGATTGGTCTGAGGTTGCCTGTTTTTTTTGGGAATGAGGAAGAATCTAGAGTAGAACTCTACTGATAATGTGGAACTTCTTTGCGTGCTCTATTTCACAGTAGTGCTGTTCTTTTCTTCTCTAGTAGAAATAGATGATCCTGAGAAAAGCGTAGTTACTACCTGTAACAGGTGTTCTCTGGGGACAGCAGAAATTATTCCTCACGTATGGGTGACATCGGCACCAATGGAGCCCACGCGGATTCACTCCTCAACTTTCAAAGAAAGCCTTTGGGAGTTAGACCGCGCATGAACGGGCACCTTCCTGCCCAAGGGTGCCATCTTACCTCAATAGATGGCATAGCTTAATCAAGCATAAAAAAAGGAAAACAACTCCATGGGGTGGAGGGAGAGTTGTGAGGACTGATTCCTGCTGTTTCCTGAGAACACCTGCTACAGGTGAGTAACTATGCTTTCTCCGGGAACAAGCAGGAAGTCAGTCCTCATATATGGGACTCCCCAGCTACAGGCTACCTGAAAACACCTGTAGAAGCTATGGATGACCCAAAAGGTGAACCGTGAAGGGCACCAAGGAGCGCTGAATGGCTTGAAGTCTAGTGTTGTAGCCTGAACATTGACAATGGAATCACCTCTTTGGTAGCCTGGACACAAAGGGTCAGAGGGAAGGAGTTGCACTATTCCTCAAAGAGGTGACGGAGGTGCCTGGCCGAAGGTGCTATCGTGCTGAGTGTCCTCCTCCAAGCAGTAATGCACTGCAAAGGTGTGGACCAAAGACCAGGTGACAGCCTGGCATATGTCCAGCAGAGGGACACAGCGCAGGTGAGCCACCGAGGCCGCCATGGTGTGCACATTATGCATGGCAACATGACGCTCCAGGGAGAGTGCAGCCTGCTCGTAAGTGAATGAGATGCAGTGTGCTACCCAGGTAAACCGGGTAGAAACCGCAGCCCCGAGCCTGTTGATGTCATAGAAGACAAACAGTTGTGACGAGCAGTGATGGGGCTGTATCCTCTGAAGGTAGGAGGACAGTGCCCTCTTGCAATGTAGGGTGTGTAGTGAGACCTCCGCTCGGAATGTGTGAAGCCTTGTGAAGAAGGTGGGAAAGACCATCTCTTTGTTCATGTGAAAAGCGGATACCACCTTAGGCAGGAATTTCGGGTGGGTCCACAGAATTACCCTGTTTTTGTGGAACCTGGTGTAGGGTACGTGGGCCACCAGTGCTTTGTCGCTCACTAACTCGCCTGGCTGAAGTGAGGGCTACCAGGAACACCACTTTCTATGACAAGAACTTAAGATGGCACATAGCCAGAGGCTCAAAAGGGGAAGCCATTAGCTTCCTGAGAAGCACATTCAGGTCCCACACCACCGGCAGTGGATGGATGGGGGGCCACGAGAGGGGAAGCCCCTTCATGAAGCGACTCACAGGGTGGTGCACAGAGATAGGCTGGCTATCAATGAGGTAGTGATGTGCCGCTAGAGAGCTGAGATGCACCCTGACGGAGTTGGACTTTAAACCAGCCTGGGATAGGTGCAGAAGATAATGCAGGATGTCCTGCACTGAGCAAGAGAAGGGGTTGAGATTCTTGTCTGCGCAAAAGTGGTTGGGACAGGTTACCTCAGGCTGGAGGGCCAGGGGTTCAATTCCTGCATGGGGACCTCAGGCCAGAGGGACTGGGGTCTCTCGTCCCATGGCCACTCCTTGTGGCCTTGGGCAAGCCACTTAACCCTCCATTGCCTCAAGTACACTTAGATTGTGAGCCATTCGGGGAGAAGGGAATAAAAAGTACTTGTTTGTATATACATACATGTAAATCACTCTGATGCACATAGTAAAGGGTTGTATATCAAGTGCCTAAACCATAACCATATGCCATTTGAAGGTATACGCACAGCGTGTTGAATCCTTACATGATGCCAGTAGGATTACGGGGTGAAGGGTCAGATGGACTGTGGGCCAAACAGTTCCCAAGAAGACACCTTCCTCCATCCAAAAGGGGGACCACTCATTGAGGACATATCACTTTCCAATAAAAGAAACACACAGAGAGGACTTACACTTCCCAATAAAATCTTACTTCATGCAGGACAGCACCTTACCTTATGCAGGACAACAAGCTCATACATGATAATAACTGTCTCACAGATTTTTCTTCCAAAAGGATTATTCCCTATCTTACAGAAACAGAAAGTCTAAGAAAACAAGGAAAACAGTCCAGTGGAATTACAGATCTTGCCACCTCTCACAGCAAGCAAACAGGGTCATTCTGTACTTATCTCAGATGCAGATCTCTAAACAGCTACAAGCCAGAATGTCTGGTCCTGCCTGCATGATTCTGTCTTACTTCCTGACTCAACAGTGAGAGAATGTGTGACAGGTTTTCCTGGACACAAGAGATCAGTGTAACAGACATACACAAGACAAACTAGCATGCACACAAAACTCTCAGACACGACAACAGGGATACTGGGGCCACAGGGAACCCAGGGAATCCATACCCCACACAGCCTTCACTGCACAGGAGACGAACTCATCGTGTATGTGGTCCTGTCACATTATATATCCTTGCTTGGGACCATTACTTACTATTCAGGCATTCTTCTCTAATTAGATAATTCTTGTTCCAGCTGTCTAGGGCCCTCACATGTGTAATTTGCCATGTTATTCCTCTCATATCGGTACCTTTCAACATTGACCTTTTTCTCAGGTCCATGCCGGGAATTATCTGTCTGGGCCTTGTCAGATTTATATTGTTATCTGACCTTTTTGCCCCTACTCACTCGGTTCTTTACCTGGTTCTCTTGCTTGGTTCTCTCTCATCCCTCAGTTCCCAAGAAATATATCTCTTTAACTCCACGTGTTCTGACAACTATACTGGGGGCCATTTGTTCTTTTTCATGCTAAGCTGGCATGTTTATATTTCATGGTTGCCTTTCTACCCTCTCTCTGTCCACCACTTACTGATAAGTGTGTTTTCACATCTTTTCCATATGATGTCACATACCTCTGAAAGCTTCACGAACGTATAACATAAGAACATAAGATATGCCATACTGGGTCAGACCAAGGTCCATAAAGCCCAGTATCCTCTTTCCAACAGTGGCCAATCTAGGTCATAAGAACCTAGCAGTTTCCCCAAAAGACACCCACAGCGCTTGTATTGGGTCAAGCAGTGATATCCTGGGTCCCTTTTAATAATGGTTTTTGGACTTTTCCTCCAGGAACTTGTCGAAACCTTTTTTAAACCCAGCTACACTAACATCTTTTACTACATCCTCCGTTAACAAATTCCAGAGTTTGATTACACATTGAGTGAAAAATTATTTTTTTTTATTAGTCTTAAATAGGTCACCCTGTAGCTTCATTGCATGTCCCCTAGACTTTGTATATTCTGATGACGTAAACAATCAATCTACTTTTACCCATTCCATTCCATTCCACTCCATTCATTAATATATAGACCTCTATCATATCTCCCCTCAGCCGTCTCTTTTCCAGGTTGAAGAGCCCTAACCTTTTTAGCCTCTCTTCATAGGGGTATCCTACCATCCCCTTTACCATTTTGGTGGCTCTTCTCTGAACCTTTTCTAATAATGTTATATACTTTTTAAGATACGGTGACCAGAATTGCACACAGTATTCAAGGTGCGGTCGTACCATGGAACGATACAGAGGCATTATAATATCCTTTGTTTTATTTTCCATTCCTTTCTTTATGATACCTAGCATTCTTTCTCTTTTGGCCGCCGCTGCACACTGGGCGGAGGTTTTAACATGTTATCCACGATCACGCCTAAATCTTTTTCCTGGGTGGTGGTTCCTAATGTCGAACCTTGCATCGTGTAACCATAGTTTGGGTTGTTCTTTCCTAGGTGCATAACTTGGCACTTGTCCACATTAAATTACATCTGCCATTTGGATGCCCAATTTTCAAATTTATCAAGATCCTCTTGCAATTTTCCACAATCCTCATGGGTTTTAACAACTTTAAATAGTTTTGTGTCATCTGCAAATTTGATAACCTCACTCGTTATTCCCTTTTCCAGGTCATTTATGAATATGTCAAAAAGGAGCGGACCCAGCACAGATCCCTGGGGTACTCCACTATTGACCTTTCTCCATTGGGAAAATTGGCCATTTAGCCCTACCCTCTGCTTTCTATCTTTTAACCAGTTCCTGATCCACAATAGTACACTGCCAAATGTTTTGCCAAATGTCTCTGATGAGGGACCTTATCAAAGTTTCTGAAAGTCTAGATACACTATAATCAACCGACTCACCTTTGTCTACCTATTTATTCACACCTTCAAAAAAAACATAACAAATTAGTAAGACAAGATCTTCCTTGTCTAAAGCCATATTGGCTGTCTCCCATTAAACCATGACTATCTACATGTTCTGTAATTTTGTTCTTTATGTTGGTTTCTACCATTTTTCCCGGTACTGACGTCAGGCTCACCGGTCTGTAGTTTCCCGGATCACCCCTGGAAATCTTTTTAAAAAGTGGCATGACATTGGCCATCTTCCAGTCTTCAGGTATTACAAATGATTTTAAATGCACAGATTACTAATAGCAGGTCTGCAATCTCATATTTCAGTTCTTTCAAAACCCTTGGATGTATACCATCCGGTCCAGGTGATTTGCTACTCTTCTGTTTATCAAATAGTTGTAATACATCTTCCCGGTGTATCGATATTTCTTTCAATTCTTCCACAGCATCACCTTTAAATACCACTTCAGTCATGGGTAACATCCCTACATCTTCCTCAGTAAAGACCGAAGCAGAGAATTCATTCAGTCTCTTCGCTATGGCCTTATCCCCTTTTAGTACCCCTTTTACCCCTCTATCATCCAATGGTCCAACTGACTGAATGTACTTGAAAAAGTCTTTATTATACGTTTTTGCTTCCACAGCAAGCTTCTTCTCAAATTCTCTCTTTGCCTGCCTTATCAATGCCTTGCATTTAACTTGCCAGTGCGTGTGCTGTTTCCAGTTTGTCATTTGGCACTTTTTTCCATTTCCTGAAAGATGATTTTTAGGCAACAACAGCCTCTCTGACTTCACCTTTAAACCATACTGGCAGTTTTTTGGACTTCCTTCCACTTTTCTTAAAGCGTGGAATACAGCTGGTCTGGGCTTCCAAGATAGTATTTTTAAACAACACACAAGCTTGATGTAAGTCTTTAACTTTTGCAACTGCTCCTTTTAGTTGTTTCTTAACTATTTTCCTCATTTTACTACTACTACTACTACTTCTGAGCATTTGTATAGCGCTACCAGTCATATGCAGTGCCGCACAGACATGTAAGAGACAATCCGTGCTCATCAGAGCTTACAATCTAGTCAGTCTCCCTTTCGAAAGTTAAAAGGTAGTACTGTGGATTTCCTTACCATTCCTCCTCCATTAATTAAATCAAATGCGATACCGGGGTGATTGAAATCACTCATTATTGTTACTGTGCTGTAATGTTTGTTAGCTTCCCTGATTTCTTTGAGCATTTCATCATCCATTTGTTCATTCTGGCCAGGCGGTCGATAGTACACCCCCACTGCCATCATCTTCCCCTTTTTACATGAAATTTCAATCCATAGAGATTCTACAGCAAATTTTGTTTCCTGCAAATCTTTAATCCTTTGTGAATCAATGCCCTCTCTAACATAGAATGCAACCCCTCCACCAGTTTGATCAGCTCTATCATTACGATATAGTTTGTACCCAGGTATCACGATATCCCCCTGGTTGTTCTCTTTCCACCATGTCTCTGAGATACCAATCATATCTAACCTCTCATTTTAGTGCTATATATTCTAACTCTCCCGTCTTATTTTTTACAATTCCAGCATTTAGACATTTTGATGATTTTTTTTGTGTTACTGTGTTAACCCTTCCCCTCTGGCTTTCACAGATGTCTTCCAGCTCCTCAGAGAGTTGGAGGTGCACAATGGCTAGCCTTTCAGCAGCCATGCCTTCAGGGCGAGGGTTGAGATGGAGAAGGGTCCCGACCTCCTTCAAGTCCGGGTCCCGACCCAGAGGTATCGGGCCCACTTGGGACAGCTGCAGGAGCAGAGGGAACCATGGCTGCTGGGCTATCGAGGGGCAATGAGGATTATGGAGGCCCGGTCTGACTGAACCTTGAGCAGGATCTTAGGAACCAGAGGAGTAGGCGGGTACGCATACAGCAGGCTCCCAGACCAAGATAGGAGAAAGGCATCTGCTTTCACTCATTCTGGGGCCGGCCTCTGGGAGCAGAAGTATGGCAGCTGCATGTTCTCCAGTGTCAAAAGAGAGAGTCAGCCACCACTGGATTGAGGCACCACTCGTTAGGCTGAAGGACCCTGCTGAGTCGATCTGCAAGCAGATTATCCTGGCCCGGCAAATAGACCTCCCAGAGGAGCATGCCCTTCTCCATGGTGAAGATCCACAGGCAAATTGCCTCCCAACAGAGGAGGTATAAGCCCGTTTTCCCCTCCTTGTTGATTTAAAACATGGCTACTTGGTTGTCCGTCTGAACGAGCACAACCTGGCCTGCCAGGTGGGGATTTGTCACTGCTCTGAGTTCCAGGAGGTTGACCTGGAGGACACTTATCTCCCATGTCCAGGCACCCTGTGACTGTAGGCCATTGCAGTGGACTTCCCAACCAAACTTGGAGGCGTCCATGGTCAGGATGCATTGGGCTAGTGGGGCCCGGAAGGAGAGGCTGGTCATGAGATTTTGCCAGGTCTACCACCAGACGAGAGGCCGCCAGAGGCTGGATAATCCAGATTTGATCCTCCAGCTGGTCCATGGCTGGAGTCCATTGAAAGCTGAAGGTCCACTGGGCCTGTCACATCCAGAGATGGGCCTTTGGGAGTACGTGAACCGTCAAGGCCATGTGCCCCAAGAGGCGCAGCAGGAGATGGGCAGATGCCGATAAGAGACCCTGTACTTCTCTTGCTAGGGTGGCCAGGCATTGTGCCCAGTCCAGCAGGAGGTAGGCTTTGGCCTGGGTCGAGTCCAGAAGAGCTCCTATGAACTCTAGATGCTGTGTCGGGAGCAGATCCGACTTTGGGAAGTTGAACACAAACCCCAGATATTGCAGCACCCTTATGGTGCGCTGGGTCGCGTGACATGCCTCCTCTGATGAGCTGGCGTTCAGCAGCCAGCCATCCAGATAAGGGAAGACAAAGACTCCTAGTAAGCAGAGGTGAGCAGGATTACTGCCAGGCACTTGGTGAACACCCTGAGTGCCAAGGCGAAGCTGAATGGGAACACTGTGTACTGGTAGTGGCAACCTGCAGTGATGTACTGATGGTGCCAGGGATGGATCGAGATGTGGGTATAAGCATCTTTGATATTCAAGGAGCATAGCCAATCTCCCCGCTGGAGATAGGGCAGCAATTTCCAAGGGATAGTATCTAGAACTTCTCCTTAACCAGAAAGTAGTTTAGGTCCTGCAGATCCAAGTTGAGTCAAAAGTTGCTTGTTTTTTTGGGACAAAGTACCAGGAGTAGAACCCCATGCCCCAGTGGGGCTGAGGTACTGGTTCCACTGCCTGATCTGTGAATAGAGACTCAAGTTCCTTCTGCAGAAGCTCTCTGTACATGGAAGTCATGGGACGTTCCCCTGGAAAGAAGGGAGGAGGTTTCTGGTCAAAGTGCAGGCGTTGGTGGTGATGTCTGGCCAGAGGTGAGCAAAGTGGACCTGACGTCCTCTCGTGTGCCTTGGGCCCTGGTCCTCTGGGGAAAGACAGGCTGTGCTCTAGGAGTCAAAAACTCCCCCTGGGCTGTGGCTGTGGCACTGTTTTGGGCTTGGGGACTTTCGGCTTACAGGGGCCTGTGTCCCTCACTCGTGGCCTGCTGATCTTGGTGGGAAGCTTGATAGGGCAGAAATTGGGGATATTTTCCTTAAGCATTTTTGGTCTTCAGATGGAAGGGCCTTTTCACAAAAGCCTTCTGACGGGAAGGGTCAGCCATTTTCCAGGACAACCTAGTCCTGGTCAAGAACTGTCTCCAACTTGGTCACCTTGTTGGTCATGGGTTTGCTGAACTTATTCTCTCCTCGGCCGGGGACATCGTCCAGCTTGTCTTGCACCCATTGCTCCAAGTCCGAGGATTGTAGCAAAACTAGGTGGCGGGCACTGATGTCCACTGCAGCTACATGAGCCACAGACTTGAAGCCATTAAAGGCCACAATAGTTGGAATTTGGAGCATTCCTTGACCGAGGCAACGAGGGTCTGGAAGTGCTTGAGAGATTCACCTGCCAGCCCAGCTGAGAACCTGATGAGCTCCTTCACCAGGTCTCTCAGGTACATGTCCATGTACAGCTGATAAACCTGGATGCAGGCCACAAGCATTGAGCCCTGGTAGGGGTTTCCTCCAAACCCGTCAATGGTGTGGGCCTCCCTGCCAGGGGGCAATGAGGAGTGCGTTTTCTGGTACTTTATTTGACACATGGACAGACTCTACCACCATGAAGCACCTTCCACTGTGAGGCAGCTGTGTATTTTGAAAACCGGGGCTCTTGCCAACTCACTACTGGGAATCAAGTTGCCGGCTCACTATTGGCACCATCACTGGGCTCTTCCACATTCTGAACAGCAAGCACTCGAGGATGGGGGGAATTGGCACTATCAGTCCCTCCTGCAGAGGGGCCTCATACTGAAGGATCTCTGGCACGAGGCTTGTCCTCCAGCTCTGCCATAAAGGCCAGGGTCTGTGACATCTCCTGATCAAAGTTGAGGAATGCAAGGTCCTCGGGCGGGGACCTACGTTGCTCCTGAGGGGGAGATGATTCAAAGGGGACATTCCTGTGCAGCACAGCGTTGGGCGACTTTTTGTCTGTCTCCCAGCCCAACACGGAGCCGGACAAGACCTCGAGTCCCGGACAGTCATTGGGACAATGAACCACCGGTGCTGAGGGAGAGCGATGTCCCCGATGCGCCGACTGAGGTGCTCGGGGATAAGTCACACCTCAAGTGGGAGGCTGACCGATGTGGCTCTGAACAGGCGAATCGTTCCAGCACAGGCTGGACGCCATCCTGGCTTCCAATGATGTCATCCTGGCTTCTATGCCAGTAGATTCTGCAGTGGCCAGTTTGGGTCTCGATGGAATCAAGCCTAAAGCTGGCTCCCTCAAAGGGGAGTCACCAATGGTGATCATGTCGGAGGACTGAGCCCAATCCCTCGATGCAGTAGGAGTTTCCTCCCACCAGGGCAGCTTTGAAGGTCATTCCTGGCCATCACCTTTGATGTTGTGCAGAGAATTCCGAGGCCGGGTACCGGACGTCTTACCCCTGGCTCCGGGATCGGACTTCATCATTGGTTTATATGAAGTCCTGGACCCACGGGGGAGGTCCTCCGAGGACGACCCCTGGTCCGAAGGTCCGCAACCTTGGGGCTTGGATCGAGCACGTGTACATGATGAAGAATCATTGGATGCAATTCCCGAGGACAACAATTACATACTCGATGCCGGCCCCACAGCAGAGGCCTTCAAAGCAAACAGCTCCTCTAGTTGCTTTTCATGATTCCTCCAGTTCTTGCTCAACATCTGCAGGCAGAGCAGGCAAGTGGAGTCGTCGTGATATGAACCGGGGCACTTAATGCAGCAACTGCAGAAGGGCATTGCCTCATTGCTTAAATCTGCTGACTGAAGACATAGTGGGGAAGATGGCACCCACAAGATCAAACTCAGATGTCTCAGTCAGGGAGAGCGCGAGAAAAGACCCATGCACCAAAAAGAAAAGGGAAAAAAGCACCCGAGGCGAGGGCAGACTATCGAGCAATGAGAAGGTGATCGGGAACTGACCGGTAAAAAAGGAACATGAAAACACTAAGAAAAGAATGGAAGAAAATCAACTTTACCAGGGACAACAGACAGGATGTCTTCAGGGCTCCGCGGAAAAAGAAGACTGAGATAAGATGGCACCCTTGGACGGGAAGATGACCATGCATGTGCGGTCTAACTCCCAAAGGCTTTCTTTGAAAGCTGAGGAGTGAATATGTGCAGCTTCTGTAGGTGCTGACATCACCCACATGTGAGGACTGACTTCCTGCTTGTTCCCAGAGAATGTTGAATAGGCCTGCTAGGTGGAGGGGATTTAATGAAGTTGGTCTTTTAACTTTCATTTAAGTCGGGGCAGTTTCTCTAAATGAATTTGTTTTTTGCAGACCATGACAGTCATGAACCTCACTTCTAAGCGGGGTATGTGGAGTATGATCTCAGTCTCTGAAATTTACTGCTGATGTTTGGGGGGGTAGTACTTGCATTGTGCCAAAGAGAGTTTCCTTCTGGAGTTCATAGGATGTGACATGTATGGGTAGATTGTCAAGATGTACTTGGACATTTTTCTTTATCAAGCCTGAGGCTACCAGTACAAAGGGAAAGATTTCTGTATCTTTCAGTCACATTTTCTTGGTCTCTGACTGCATTTCTTGGTATTTCATATGTTCTGCCTCTCCACGCAATTCACAGACTAATCACTTGGAACCACTGTGTTGGGTTTCCTCGCATCCTGTTTCTTATCCTTCAGAATGGGAATGTCTGAGGTGATCATATCCTTTTCATTCTCTGTAATTCTGTTAGGGTCATGATCCCAGTGCTTTTCAAGGACAATGGTGTTGTAGTGTTTACTGAGTTTCCAATGGATGAGGCATGCTACTGTGTTGTGCTTTTCTTTTTCCATCATCAGAACTTCACGGCGAGTCATTGTTTCCAGCTCTTTCTTACAGAATCAACATATGTCTGTTTGCCAGTTTTTTCAATGCTTGCTGTAAACCATCTCATCAGTAATCCACTGTCATGTGTTGCAACTATCAATCTCTCATCCTTCGGTTTCAGTTCACCTCTCCTTAACCATTCATATGTCCATTTTTGATCGACAAAGGGTTCCTGGAGTAGCACTTTGTATTTCCCATTGTATTTGTTCATTTGCCGCTTGCTTTTCCTCATTTGCTGATCTAATTCTTTGAAGAGTTTTTTCTCTTGTTTTGCAAATTCTGTTGCTTTCTTTCCTGTGCATGCTGTAGATTCTCATTCATTCCTTCTAGTCGTCGGAACCTTTGTCCCAGTTTGATGATGGAGACAGATGTTTACTTTCATATTTCAATACTTATGATTTACTATGTTGAGTACCTAATGATCTGTGGTGACTTCACACCATGACTTCCTGAAACTTTGGATTCTGTCCCCCACTAGAGGTTGTTGGAGCTGTTTGTTTTCATTCCTATGATCACTGGTGCTGCCCATATGATTGCATTACTGACTGCAGAAGCGTGGCTCTTTAATATGGATGAAATTGCCTTCTCAGGTATAATTGCTGGAACTATTGGGACTGCTGGCCGTTGTGACACTGATTAGAGTTATTGTTGGACGATAAGAGTTCTATTACCATTGAGCAATCATGTTTTATTTGTAGAACGACATCCTTAACCTTGACTCTAAAGAGATTATCTTCTAGAAAAAGGGTGTCAGTTAACTTGTAACTTAAAGATCTTTGGTGAAGTACTTTTGTCCATGAAGGATCTGGGGTGATTCTTTCCAACAGACCATGGAGACACAGTACGCAAAACCTACTTAACCTACCAACACAGATTTGTAAGAGCAACCGATATGCATGCCTAAGAGCTTTCACACTCTACGCCCCCACACTCTGGAATGTATTGTCCCCCTCCGCATTACAGAGCATCCAGGACTTCATTTCAGGACTTTTGAAAAAACCTAAAGACGTACCTCTTCCAAGAGCATTATGGCACAGACCAGCAAAACAGCCCAACACAAGAACACACTCCTCTAGCACAAAGCATCCCTCCTATCTCTCCCCCATAGACTCCCATCTAAAAGCAACCCCCTTCCTATACTTCACTATCTGACATAAGGACTTCTCTATTTAAAGTTCAATGTGACACATGCTATACTGCTTGTGACAAGTCTCTGCTGTTTAAAGTTTGATGTAACCTAAGTACACCCCTTTCTGTTATTGTCTCATTGTTTGCACCTTGGTACCTGTGAACCATTTTGACTACTAGAAAAATGGTATAGCAAAACTAGTTAAATAAATAAATGATCTTAAGGTGGCTAAACAGGTAGAAAAGATGACAGCAAAAGCCAAAAGGATGCTTGGATGTACAGGGAGAGTAATGGCTAGCAGGAAGAAGAAAGTGATAATGCCTGCGTATAAATCTTTGGTGAGACCTCATTTGGAATATTGTGTGCAGTTCTGCAGACATCTTCAAAAGGATATTAACAGGATGGAGTTGGTGCAGAAGGCGCTACCAAAATGGACAGTGGTATTAGTCATAAGGCATATGGGGACAAACTTAAAATTCTCAATATGTATATTCTGGAAGAAAGGTGGGAGAGGGGAGATACGATAGAGATGTCCAAATACCTCCATGGCATAAATGCACATAAGGAGTGCCACTTTAAATTGAAAGAAAACTCTGCAACAAGGGGGCATAGGATGAAGATGAAAGGGGATAGACTCAGGAGTAATTGAGGAAATATTTCTTTACAGAGTGATAGATGCATGGAGTAATCTGCCAGTGGAGGAGGTAGAGACAAGGACTGCGTTTGAATTCAGGAAAGCATAGTATCAACGCAGAGGATCTCTAAAGGAAAAAAAGGACTGTAAAGCTTAGTAGTTGGTATGGAAAAGCAGACTGATAGGCAGTCTCTTCTATCTCCAGGAACAAGCAGGAATGAGTCTTCACATATGGGTACGTCGGTACCGACGGAGCCTGCACGGGAATGCTCCCAAGCATCCAATCAGAAAGCTTTTGGGAGCATCCCTCGCGCCTGCGCACTGCCTTCCCGCCTTTTCCACTGCCTCTCCTCAGTTTTCGTTTTTCCGCGGAGCCGGCAGGACGTCCTCCTGTCACCGCAGAAACTTTTTTCTTTAACTTCTTATTTTTTCTTTTCTTGTGGTCGCGGCTGTTTTTCCCGCCACCACCGGTACCGCCAGTGGGTTTTTCTTTTCTTTTTCTTAAACTCAGAGAGATTTTTCCCTCTGTACCTGACTTAAATTTTTTGGGCCTACAAGGCCTCTCCATCATGGAGCCTTCTTCTCCTAAGAAGTGCTTGGTGTCTAACCTGTTTGGGTCCTGACCCTTTTTCCCCTGAACAATCAGGCTGCAACTCTGTGAGAAGAACGTCCCTCTTTCGAGTTTCCCTCTATACCGTTTTCCCTCCTGGAGTGAGGGCACCGGCCTTTTCTTCTCTACAGGATCAGGTAACCCACAAACAGTCTGTTAAGACTAGCCAATCCTTGAGTGGTCGGTCTCATGCCAAGCATGACGACGGCTCCGGCCTTGCCCTCAAGACCACATTGGCATTAAAACCCCGGCGGGAGTCTCTGGGCTCCAAAGCATTTCAGGGGTTTCAGGTTGTTCCTGGGGCTCACCCCTCACAGAACATACCTGAGCCATGCTTGGTGGTGGCATCCGCTTCGAGCGGTACCGATACCCCGGCATCGGCACCGGTGTTGAGTGATCCACTCTTCACCAGGGATCGTCATCTGGCGTCCTCGGTACCTTCGGGACCGATCGATACGTTCCAGATTGACTTTCCTGTATCTGAGCCATACTCGGTGGTGGCATCCGCTTCGAGCGGTACCGATATCCCGGCATCGGCACCGGTGTTGAGTGATCCTCTCTTCACCAAGGATCGTCATCCGGCGTCTTCGGTACCTTCGGGACCGATCGATACGACCCAGATTGACTTTTCTGTATCGGCAACATTGCCGATACCACCACCGATGTCGGGACCCTCTAGACATGCATCGATAGACTCACTCCCTTCGATGCCGAGTCTGGAATCGATATCTACTCTCAACATACTCTCAACATACACAACCAACGTCAATGAATTAACAGACCAATGGAACTCAACTATAAAAAGCGCAGCAACCCCCACCCAGCTCACACAAAAACAACCTCCAAAAAGATCTGAAAAATGGTTTACTAAAAATCTCTCTACTCTAAGAAAACAATTGAGAAAACAAGAGAAAATTTGGAGAAAAGTAAAATCTGAAGACAACAAAGCCCAATATCTCTCACTACTCAATATATACAAAAACACAATCAACAAAGCTAAAAAAGATTACCACTCTAAAGTGATAAATATGGCGATCAACCGCCCAAGAGAACTATTTAATATCGTAAAATCCCTTACCAAAACCCAAACACCTGAACTGGATCACCTAGACATAAAAGTACAAACCCTAGCCACACACTTTGCTGAGAAGCTAAAAAACAGAACGAGCATCCAAACTATAACTCTGCACTCAGACCCAAAACAACCATTTAAATGGACAACCTTCCACGAAATTGACCAAAAACACCTCCTCAATGTCATAACAATGATCAATACTACAACATCCCCCCTTGACCCATGCCCAGTTTCATGGATAAAAGCCTCAAAAACTGAACTCGCTGTACATATCCAACCGATAGTGAACCAATCCCTTGCCCAAGGCTTAATGCCCGATCCCCTAAAACTCACCTCCATACGACCCATCTTAAAAAACAACAAATTAGACCCAAAGGATCCAAACTCATATAGGCCTATAGCCAGCATACCATTCGTAGCCAAAATAATTGAAAAAATCATACAACTTCAACTCCAGGACCATATTGACTCTCATGCCCCCCTTGACTCCCACCAATTTGGATTCCGCCCATCTCACGGGGTAGAAACCCTACTAATAACACTGTTAGATAACCTCATTAAAGGCATAGACGATAACAATCAAGGATTCCTCCTCATTTTCATAGACATATCAGCCGCTTTTGACAGTGTCAACCACAATACACTAATTAACAGACTCCAAGATATAGGAATTAGCGGGACAATCCTCCAATGGTTCATCTCATATATAACCCACCGAGTAATACGCATTCAACTAGGCCAAAACACATCAGAACCTTTCACACAAGACCAAGGCATACCCCAAGGCTCAGCTCTCTCAGCACTCCTCTTCAACATTTACCTCCAACCTATCACAAGTATATTCAAAAAATACAAAGTTAGCCATTATATCTACGCTGACGACATCATGCTCACCCTCCCAATTAACACAAACAACCCCACATACCAGAATATGTCTGAATGTATCAAAGAGACAGACACCTGGCTTGAGAATAACCACCTCAAAATCAATTTGAAAAAAACGGAAGCAATGTCTGTCGCAAGAAAACTAAACGCAACCTTCCCGGAAACCATCACAATAAACAACACAACAATCCCAATCAAGAAAGAGGTGAAATACCTAGGAATAATTCTAGACCATACCCTCAGTATGATCCCTCACATAAAGCAAACAGTTAAGACAATATTCTTCAAGCTAAAAACCATACAACACCTAAGACCACTCCTAGACTCCCACGATTTCAGATCGGTCATCAGTGCACTCATCACTCCCCACTTCGACTATTGTAATAGTCTCCTAAACGGTCTACCACTAGCAAACACTAACCTCCTCCAAAGAGCCCAAAATATCTGCGCTCGCGTAACAACGAAAGCTCGCCTGACCGACCACATAACTCCCATCTTATTTGAATTGCACTGGCTCCCCATAAATAGCAGAATAACATACAAAATAATCATAACCACATTTAAACTCATCAATGACATCTCTCCATCTCATCTAACCACCCTATTGCAAGCCCCACCAGAACACAGAACACGAAGACAAAATGCAACATACTCGTTAGCCATACAAAACACTATCCGTAAAACAAAAAAAACCACGAGCTCCAGAGCATTCTCATATGCTGCACCCGCCATATGGAACAAACTACCTTTAAATCTCCGAATGATAAAGGACCTCCATCTATTCAGGAGAGAACTTAAAACCCACTTATTCACAGAACACTTCTCAAACACAATACAGATCACAAACCCACCTTAAATGCAGACGATCACACCGTAACCTCAACGATGATGATTAAATCCAACAAATGTCTACCTACTCTACTACTCCTGTATATAGTTGTTTACAATTAATAATATAGTTACTCACAATCATGTTGATTGTCAATAATTTAAAAACTGTCGATTTAAAAGTTGATTGTAAATAATTTAAAAAATCTGTTCTATGTAAAACCTGTTCATGTTACACTTGTTATATGTAAACCGCTTTTTATTTAAAAGTTGATTGTAAATAATTTAAAAAATCTGTTCTATGTAAAACCTGTTCTTGTTACACTTGTTATATGTAAACCGCCTTTGATCTATGGAAGAGGCGGTATATAAGAAAGTTTTAAATAAAAAAATAAAAAAAATAAAATAAATCTAGTCTAGATGACTGGGTACCGACGCGTCTCGGAACCGACCCTTATCATTTCCGGATACGCAGTACCGAGGATATCCACCAAGCGTTTCTGGTTGCCTCGGTACCGCTTGAGCAGCCTCCAATAACTGCTTCGATGGCGTTACCGTCTCCGATTCCGACTCACCTACCGGTATCGGTATCGATGTCGGTTCCTGCAGTTACACCGGTACCATCGATCCTTTCTATGCCTAGTTTGGAATCGATACCTGGCATGGACGATGCAGTACTGACTGCCTCAAATCGTGACTGCCAGTACCACTATCCATCTAGTGGGGTTCTTTTTCTGCACCAGACCAATACATCTTCTGGTGCTCAGCCTTTACCCTACCCAGGGATAGTTCCCATTGGAGATCCTTCTTTTCAGAAATTTCTCCTTGACATGGCAACCTTTCTTGCTATTCCTATCCCTGGCTGTGCTCCTACTCGAGGCTCTCCTGCAGAAAAGGAAAATATAATGCTTCCTTTACATCATTCTTTGCAGGATCTTCTTCTGAGAATATGGGAATCACCTTTAAGGGTTCCTTCACCTTCTACAGCAACTGATGTTCTGTATCAGGTGCCCCCCTCTCCAGGGTTTCAAAGAACTCAACTTCCCCATCATTCCCTTGTAGTGGAATCAGCAATGAGGAAGGTAAAAAGCAAGAAGAAGCATTCTTCTTTTCCGCCAGGTCGTGCATCTAAAGCACTTGATGCCTTTGGACGTCAAACCTTCCAAACATCTATGCTGGCATCAAGGATTATCTCTTATATTTTTTATATGAGTCTAGCTCTCCAGGAGGTCACAAAGAAATTATCTCTTTTGACTCCTTTTCTATCGGAACCTAAGGCTGCAGACTATTCCTTGCTTCTTAGTCATAGCCAGAATATCTCTTGGTTTCTTTCTCGTGCTTCTCTAGACTCTTTTGAGTCTGTTAGCAGATCCTCTGCTATTGCCATAGGAGCACGTCGTAGAGCCTGGCTCCAAGCTTCAGACTTGAGCAGATGGGCACAACACACACTGGGTAATTCTCCTTGTACTGGAGAAAATCTCTTCAATAAGGAGGCTTTATGTCAGGTTGCTCATTGCTCAACTGACTTCCCTGGTTCTACGGACCATCCTAAGCCTTTTTCTTCCCCAGGAGGTAGGAAATGTCCTACCAAACCTTCTTTCCCTAAGAAAAGAAGGTTTCACTCTTCTCCTGCCCATCATTCAGATGTACCCAAGCAGGGGCTACCTCGTCCTGGTCTGAAGAATCCAAACTCTAGCCAGTCTAAGCATACCCAGCAACCATAGGTTCCTGAAGGTTGCAACCTACAGTTAACTTCTTATTAGAAGTTTGTTCACTGTTTTTTTCTTTACAGCTCTACACCTGCTTTCCTTTCTTCATGCTAGGCTGTCAGGATATTCTTGTCCATGGGTTACAGATTTCTTCTCTTCTTCCTTCCAAGAAGAGAAGTTAACAACTATCCCATGATAGTTTCTGTACTAACATGAATATTTTTTCCCTCAGCTGACTCACCATATGGTAGGTCACCCTTCAGTTACCTGTTCTCTCTACCCTCTCATCCAGGGTTTCCCCTGAATGAGTGGTACCATACTGAACAGCTTCTCTAGCCTTTCATTCCATTGTAGAGTTTTTTCTTTGAACAAATTCTCTGGACAGCTTATCAGACAGGGACAGGAAATTTTCCTCTCCCCTTGTCTGTTCTCTCTGTTTTACACAGGAAGATTTTCTCTGCTGTCTTTTTCAGCTGCTGTTCATGCAGGAGTTCCAGTGATTGAACTACTGGTACTTTCCCACAAGTTTCAGTCTGTCTCCACCACTTTTATTATTTATTTGTTTATTTATTTATTTATCTGCATTTATATCCCGCTTGTCAACGGGTCAAAGCGGTTGAGGGATACATTTAACACGAGGGGATATGAGACACATACACTAATACTTACATGGAACATGGGCAATGGAGGATTAAGGGGCTTGCCCAAGACCACAAGTAGCACCTGTGGGACTAGAAACCCCAGTTCTTCCGGCCCAAGGTTGCTGTCCTCTAGTGGGATTTGAACCACCGACCTTCTAGCCTGTAGTACCTTGCCCCAACCACTAGGCCACTCCTCCTTTTGTCTAGCCTTAGTAGTGATCCAAGATAGTCCTCATCTCTCTTGGATAATCCTACTCACTTCAGGCTTCTCACATTATCTTCTTTCTGGCCATCTCCATTTCCTTGGATGTGACAACACAACTGACCTATAGTCAGTTTTATCTCCTAATTCTCCTGCATAATGCTCTCTGCAATCTTCAGAGAAGCTTTCTACTATGGGCCTTTGCTAGAGAGCATTGTCTCTGATGGCTATTCTATATAGTAGAAAAGGCTTGTCAGTCATTTCCATGACTGTGAGGGTTCTCCACACCTTCTTGTCTCCTGTTATAATACAGAATATAAGCTTTTTTATGCGTGAATGTCCAAGGAGTTTCCCAATCCTGCAGGAATATGCTCTTTTTTCCTTACAGCTTGGCTTCATGCTATCCTCATGGACAGCACAATTTCTCCTCGTAACGCATGATACCCCTGTGTCCCTTCAGTGGGTCATCCTGGTATCTCCTTCTATGCGTTTTTCTATCCATTTACCATGTCAGAGTTCTACAGAACTCACGACTTGCTTTTTTCAGACTGATGTTATCCTCTGTTTTTCACGCAACCATCCTGGTTATTTCACTGGATAGCATTCCTGCACCCTCTTAGCCCGGAGGAATAGATTCTCTATATATCTTCTCAAGTAGGTTCCACCTTCTTGTTATTAGATGAATCTTTCTCCTTCACATCTCTCATGTGAATGTTCTTATGGGGCTTAGTTGCAGACATGTATCTTCAGACATACCTATTCATGTATGTCTATATCTTTATATATTTCTATAGATTCATATGTCTGTAAGCTGTGTGTGCATGGGTTATGCCCCTATATGTGTACATATATATATATATACACACATATATACATATCTCCATACTTATATATATATATATATATATATATATATATATATATATACACATATATATATATATATACATATCCCTATCTATGTGTATCTGTTGAGATGCTTTTTATAAGTAGATATGTATTTACATACTATCTCCCTAACTGTCTCTCCTATAAAGGTTTTTACCTTCTTACAGGTTCCAGACGGTGGAATTGCATATCTTCATACTGTCCCTCAGTATGTGGGGGCTGTTATGCACACAACCACCACTGTGGTACTAACAGCTTCCACTTTACTCTAGGTCTCGTTATCCATGAAGCATCATGCTTCAATATCTTTCCTATCTCTCACCAGCTAGGAAAGACAGTATAGTCCTTCAGTAGTTCTGAAGTTTCAGCCCTTCACACATCTGTCCTCCTTGGGAATACGGGCTTTTTCCATACCCCTTCTTCCCTCCAGTACTGGGCTAGTTGTCCAAATCGGTCAGTCTTCCTCTTTTACTCCTCAATGTTAATAACTCTGTAGCTAAAAGAGTTTTCAGCTTTTTCCCATAAAGCTTTCCACTGAAGACCTGCCGTTCTTATACTACACCAGTTGACTCCTGGGTCACCTGCCAGTTCCAGATGTGAACCTTCACCTGCACTGCTGTGAGATGACCTTGAGGATTCCTCTACTGAATCTCCAGTAGACTCCATCACGCTCTCTACTTCCTACAATCCAGTAGGTAAGCTCCATATTGTGATTGTCCATTGAATAATTTTAATGGTACTTATCATACATACCAAGGACTCCTCTCCTGTAGTCCTTCGCTTTGCTGTTTTTTCTTACAGCTCCTCTACTTTGAACTCCTACCCACCTTCCCTCATGGGATGCCCGAGATCCATCTGTGGGAACTGCAGTCCTGGTCCAGGGACACGCATTCTATGGGATCTCCCCCTGGCATCTATAGCTAGGGAGTCCCCATATGTGAAGACTCATTCCTGCTTGTTCCTGGAGATAGCACAGTTACTTACCTGTAACAGGTGATCTCTGGGAACAGCAGGAATAAGTCTTCACAACCCACCCTCCTCCCCTAGGAGTTGTATCTATCTATCTATCTTCCTTTCCTCTTTCTCTCCTTTTGTCTCAGCTATGAAACTCAACTGAGGAGAGGCAGTGGAGAAGGCGGGAAGGCAGTGCGCAGGCGCGAGGGATGCTCCCAAAAGCTTTCTGATTGGATGCTGGGGAGCATTCCCGTGCAGGCTCCGTCGGTACCGACGTACCCATATGTGAAGACTTATTCCTGCTATTCCCAGAGATCACCTGTTACAGGTAAGTAACTGTGCTTTATCTGCTGTCATTTTTCTATATTTCTGTGTTCCTGAGGCAATAAAGAGAAGAAGTGGAGGAGAGCAGCGTCTGCACAGGAACCATGGATAATAAAGACTGAGGTACCTGCACTGTAGTGGGGAATATGGAAATCATGGCACATGCACAAAGAAGTCCAAAAAGACTTCTCAAAAACTAGAGAAGGGCTCTGGGCACAGCAAGTGTACCTGCATTGCCCTGCTTGTCTGTGGAGAACCAAATGACTCCATGAATGTCAATAATTTGTATGTGCTTCTGTTATATTTATATGCTGTTTCAAAGAATTTGGGATTTATTTATTTTTGTATGAAGTAATATAGCACCCTACCAAATATAAGGGCCAGTTTACTAAGCCCCATGCTAGTAAATGGGTTTGAGCTGCATTACTAGCCCGAGGCACTGCACTAGATGCAGGGGTGGGGTCAACCATCCCCTGAATTTAGGGCAGCTTGCCACAATAATACCACCTTAGGGAGCAACTACAGTCACCTATTGTGCTGGTGGTAATTGCTCCCCGCCAAGTGCTGGCAGCAGAGCTTTCAAAGTCCATACTAGCGGCACCATGTGAGAACACCCTTTCTCTACCAGACATCGCCCAGATGCGCAATGCCTGAGCAGTGTGGATGTTTTAGCGCAGGACCCTGTGCTGCTTTTTATTGCGGCACCAAAAACACAGACTACCCACGTACTTCCCAGGTAGCGGGCTTTAGTAAACTGTTCCCATAATTAGAAAGGAGAAATTTTTCATACCTGCTAATTCCCTTTCCTTGAATCCGACTAGACCAGTCCAGATGAATGGATTATGTTCTCCAGCCAGCAGGTGAAGGCAGGTCAGAGCAACTTTCAGTGATATTATCACCTGTATATGGTTTATAGTTTATTAGTATTTGCAGTACCGCCTTTCATACTTAGTGTCAAAGTGGTTTACAAAATATTTAAATTATACAGTAAACAAAAATAGGAGTAAAAGAAGGAAATACAATATAATGTCAGAAAAAAAAGACAGTGGGTAAAGAAAGTGTAGTTTGGGTAGCAGCTGTGTCTTCGATCAGGTCTTCTAGCACTCTCTAAAAAGCAGTTTGAAAAAGTAGGTCTTAAACTCCTTCTTGAACTTCTTAGTGAAGATTCTGTCTTTCTGTAATGTAGGAGAGAATTCCACAGGGCATGGGCTGGAAAATAGAATGCCAATTGGTGTGTTGATTTGTAACAAGAGGGGTTGCTCAGCACTCTCGACATATATTCAGTGTTGCTTACTATCTGGATGGTGGTGTTAAATATCCAACAGAGGAGCACTATTACCACATGATGAGCAAAAACCAGTACAGGTGTGGTAAACACTAAAAGCCTTTATTTACAATTTTTGACCAGGGAACAGGCTGTGTTTCGGCTTATGCCTTCTTCAGGGGTTCTTTAGGCGTGCCAAGGATTATGTTCTCTTGACTAAAAACCCCATCTCATTTAATTTTCAAGCTTTACACCATGTGTCCTTCGATCTTCACTTCTAGCCTTTTGTGTTTACCATACCTGTACTGGTTTTGGTGGTGCTAAATATACATATTGGACCTGATATTCAAAGGCATTTACACGGTTTGCAGACCTGCAAACAATATGAATGCCGCTCAGTGGGATATTCAGTGACACTAACATGGTTAGTACCGCTGACTATCCATGGGTGCCACTGCGGCACTCCCCGATGGTAACCTCTTAGCATCAGGATGTGCCGGGGCATTCCGGGGCGGCACTCATTGCTAACCAGACAGCGGCAATCTTGAGCTGGTGCTTGGTTAGTGACACGTGGAGAAAGTCAGGTGCAGACTGACCTAACATTCGCCGCAGAAGCTAACCGGGCAGCAGATGAATCTTGCCGCTGCTTGGTTAGCTTCATGGCAATCCGGGCAACCCAGATTTATTCAAATGTCTCAGCCGGGGTATGGCCCCAACATTGACTATCCGGGTTTAAAGTTCAGGGGCGATGGCTAGCCGCATTAGATCAGCTTGCTGCCACCGCTGATTATCAGGCCCATTATATTTAAATGCCACAGCTGGTGTTTAAAAAATGCTGACCACAGTGTTTCAGTATTGACCTGAAAGTATATAGGCCCAAGACACAGCATTAAAGAAATGCATTTTGCCTCACTGAAAGACTGCAGAACAACCGCAGCCAATCCGAAGCAAAGTCCACATTCCCACCCAGGGGTCTCTGGCTTGTATCATTTAAAGAAGAACTATTGCAGCCATCCCCGAAGAGGATGCTGTAGCAAAATGGTTTGCATCTCCTCCCTGCAGTTTGAAGTCTGCTACAAGCCAGGCCGGTCAAATGTGAATGGAAGAGCAGCACAGCTCTCTACCATCCAGAGGGGAATGGCAGGTGTGAGAGGTTCAACCGAATACTACATGATATGCTCTAAACCCTATCAGCTGAGAAAAAGAGAAGATGGATGGAGTATCTACATGAGCTGGTGACTGCCTACAGTGGAAATCTGTACAGCTCCACAGCAGGGCCGTACCGACGGTAAAAAGCACCCTGTGCGAGTTGCACATCGGGCGCACGCCCCCTCCCGCACCTCCATCTAGCCACTTTATGGGGGCGGGAGAGAAGAGGCGCGCACCGGATGTACAACTCTCCGGCACACTAAGCAGGTCTGGACCCTCGCAGAGAGACCAGACCTGCTTAGTGTGCCGGCAAGAAGATTTAAGGGGCACATTTTGGCTCTCTGCTGCTGCTAAAGCGGCGGCAGGCAACGGCAGAGAGCCGAAATGCGCCCCTTAAGTCTTTGCGCCCTGTGCAGCCATACCGCTCGCACAGGACTCAGTACGGTCCTGCTCCACAGGGTACTCCTCACATTACCTCTTGTTTGGTCATGACTTTGGGATGTGGTCGCTGCACCATCACGAGACGCTAATTTACTGCATCCTGATTAATGGCAGTAAACTAAGTACAGCCTGTGCAATAGCTGAAGAAACTTCAGGATGAAGTAGGTTCAGAAAGACACTATGACCCAAGATCTAGATGTACACTGATAGGTTGTCAGTGATAGGATTCTCCTCAGATGACATAACTTCCAGGATAGATGTAAGATGCAAGATGTGTGGGAGTCTATACCCTATGAAGTGGTAAAGGTGTTTGAACCCCATGAAAATACTTTCTGAATATGTTCCAAAACTGGGGAGACAAAAGTGGTACACCATAACCATAGTAAGCTGTATACTTTGGTGGATGACGCCAGTCTAATGGTTAATGAAACTGTACATTTACCTGAAACTGACTTTTGGAAAGTACGAAACACTGATATGTGAGAAGACAATGAGTCTGAATTGGAATCTGACCAAATTTGGCTAGGACTAGGAGTTCCAAGTGATGGGTCAGAAAATGCAGATAAGGGCATAGATTTTGAACCTGTAGAAAGAAATGTTGAACCTGGAATGTCTGAAAAGGAGGAACCAATATGCTTTTGGGAGCTCTGAGGCAGTTTTAGAAGCAAGTGTCAGAAGTTCAAAAAGGACAACTAAAGGGAAAATGTCCACATATTTGAGTGAAAGCTATTGAGTGTATCAGCTGAATGTTAGGCCATATGAAGTAGATATATATGTGAAGTTATTCTCATCAAAACCTAGATCAAAGTACTGCAGTTATTTCATGTGAACCAAAAGGAAAGATTATTGAATTACTGACTTGAGTTTGGGTTAACGCTGAGGGCAACATTAACAAAGCAGGGAGGAATGTAAACAACTGAAAAACTATTTTTAATTTATTTAGAACGCTGCCTTAGTCCTGAGGAGCAGCCCTGCTGCAGTGGAGCTGAGCACAGGCAACTACATGGGAACAGCACAGGAGGCTGCTATCATAGAAAGAAAGAAATAAAGAAAGAGAGAGTCCCTTCATAGTGTACAGCCCTGGAAAGAAGAGAATGAGAGGAGGATGAGGAGGTTCACCAGACCAAAGGTCCCAGCTAGGAGCAGGGGCGGGACTAGAAAGGTTCCCCCAGGCTACAGCCAGCAGCCATCAGGGGAAGACAAGTGTACCAAGGAACCCTAGGAGGAAGGGGTCAGACGTCAGAGGAGCAAGAAGACTCCCGCCCTAGGGAGGAAGAATGACATCAGTGACCTTATATGAAGCCTCAAAGAAGACGATCAGAATGAGTGACAGGCACATGGGAGCCAGAGCCTGCCATAGAAGAATGCAGAGAGCACATGCTAAACAGTGGCATAGCCAGGACTGATTTTATTTTTGGTGGGTTCTGGGATTAAGAATGGTGAGCATAGGGAAGTGTGAATGTTGATGTCACCTCCAGCTCACATCTCATGTGTCTGTTTTGCTGCCGCTGACTGGGTGGGCCTGATGCCAAAGTGGTGCTGCACTAGAGAGAAGCCAGTATGGCACTTCCCAAATAAGGCATGACTGAAAACTCAGAAAAATACTCAGACAAAAGTATTAAACAACAACAACAAGGTAACCACCTTAAAAATGTCCTCTGGAGACAGCAAGGCTGACTCTGCCCAAGAGGCTTATGCCCTAGTGGAGTGAGCTCCTGACTCCCCCTAACATGAGTTTCCCATGCAGAGGTTAGACTGAAATAACAACCTCCTTAATCCAGTAGGCAATCGAGGACTTGGCTGCTGCTTGTGCTTCACTAAATAGGACAAAGAGATGAGGTTGATCAACAGAAGGAATTAGTAAGCTTCAGATTCTTCACTAATACCCTCCTTGTGTTCAACAGACACAGAAAGGAGTCCATCCAAAGGTCTTCCTCTAAGAAGGAGGGCAGGATCACAGATTGAAAAAGATAAAAGGAAGATAGCACCTTTGGAAGAAAGGACGATACCATCCTCAGAGAGTTGGACCCTGTCGAGATGACCAGAAAAACTCCTTACAGGACAAAGCCTGTGGCTCCGACACTCACTTGGCAGATATAACAGACACCAAGAATACCACCTTCAAGGTCAGATCCTTGAAAGAGGCCATCCAAAGGAGCACAAAGCATGGCCATTTCAGCACCTTCAACATCAGAGAAAGACTTCACTTTGGGACAGTCAGACACACAGGTGGATGGATCTGCTGCACACCCTTGAAGAAGCAGGGCGTGACACTAAGGATACTCCCTGAACATGCCCCAGGTATCAAGCAAGAGCTGCCACCTGAACCTTGAGAGTGTTCAAAGCTAAACCCTGCTCCAACTCAGACTGTAAGAAGGACAAAACAGTGACTATGTCCACCTTCCTAGTAACCAGAGCCTGAGAGGAACACTACTTCTTGAAGACCCAGACTGCGGCATCCCCAGAGGGCTCTGCTACCCACTGAACCTATTCGTCTTGCTGATCGCTCCCGATGTTCACCTTCAGGCAAGGCCCCGGTCCCAGATAGCCATGCGGGGGTAAGCCCCTCCTTTGAGCCACATCATCACTGAGCATCAGCTGGAACAAGCATGCCCGTGCCTAAGGGCCACCCCAACGGACGAGAAAAAACCTCACCTATCTTTAAGGCACAGAGGGCTACGCGGGTAGCATCGAAAATCTCTGCCACCCGTGTAGCCCCTTCCTCCGTCCCTGCTCCGCTCCTAACACGCCCCAATGCTATGCGGATAGCATCTGGGCGCATTAAGGACATATCTGGGATTTTCGAAGGGCACTACCCATGTAGGTGCCCTTTGAAAATCCTGGATAAGGCCTTTACACTGGTAACTAGGGAAATTACCCATGTAAAGGCCTTCGAAAATTGGGCCCCATGTTCATTGCAGAATCTTGGCTCAAATACTGACTCAGTTCTCCTCAATTAACTTAAATTACCAAACTTTGATATCTTTCATTGCCCAAGAGAAAGCAGGCATAGAGGTGCTGTATTAATCATAACAAAAGATGATCTAAAATTCTCATTCGTATAGGCTGGATGTATTGAAGGATTAGATATTCTCATGGTAGAAAACAAACAAATCATCATTTGCCTACTATACAGATCACCCACATCTGATACGCAAGACCTAACAACCAATCTTGAATTAATATGCTCTGATAAACCACTAAACAAACAGCTACTTCTACTAGTTGACTTTAAGCTTGCAATAACACCCTCTGGACACGCTCACTCATTCCTTAATGCAATGAATGCTCTGGACTTTCAGAAAATGGAGGCCCAACTTGGACGTCCCAGCCTCTGTGCATCTGGTTGGAACCGGACCCACAGAGGTAGATGGGATTCTGATCCCGCGGCACATCTAGCCCCCACAGGATCAGATTCCCATTTAAGCCTGTAAGTGCAGGCCCGGACCCAATTCCGGTCAGCCTGCACGTACAGGCACATGCCGGCTAACTCAGTCAAGGCTCCTGAATGGAGCCATGGCGTCCGGTTGCCATGGTACCGCGGCTCCATTCAGGAGCCATGGTCCCCAGCTGCCACCGACTTAATTCATTCCCTGCAGCCTGACCCCCAGTCTGCCTCCCAAGACCAGGGTTGGGCTGCTGGGAATCTCCTGCGCCCCTCCACCCTTTGACGCATCCCGGGCCTGCCGTCCCTTGCCGTCTAGGGGAACTTATTCCACCATAAGTTCCTCGTCTACTCTGCCAGCCCTAGATGTACATGGCTGATATCAGAATCGACCCTCTATGTCCAGGGCTTAAGACCGCCCACTGCCCGTCTCCGACTCCGCGCCACCCCTTTCCCGCCCCCATCTAGCTTCCCTGTACAAACTCCCTGTTTGTATGGAGAGCTTAGTCAGGGACGGAAAAGGGGGACAAATAGTGGGGATGGACATCCCCACTATTCATGCCTCAGAATAGACCCCATAGTGGACAGACCCACTCATAACAAGGGAAATACTCTTGACCTTATATTCATACCTGATGTCATACTCAACAACTCTCTCCACCCTACTAATACAACCTGTTCCCTGGTCTGACTAGTATGTAATCAACTTCTCAATTCCCCAGCATCTACCCATGAACAGACACCAACACCAGTTTCAGCCTGCCGCTTCTGACGATTTAACAAAGAAGCTTTTCTGAATGACTCTTTACCAGAACTTGACTCCGAATTAACTGACATAGACGCTGTACTGAACAACTGGAATAAGGTCATAAGCAAAGCTGCAGGAGTCCCACAAAGAAAATCCCATAGGAGTCATAAACGAACCGCTATCTGGTACATACAAGAACTAAGAACTATGAGAAGACAATTAAGAAGGCTAGAACGTAAATGGAGACATACAAAACTACTGCAAATCCAACACCTACACATGGCCAAACTACAGGATTATCGTGAAGATATCAACCACAATAAGAAGTAGTATCATACAAAACTCATTATGAAATCACTAAACTCTTTGAAATTGTCAAATCCCTAGTTCGAGCTCCCAACTCTGAAGGAAATCATACCTGTCCACAAGCACTAGCCAACTACTACATAAGTAAAGTAAGGATACCAACATCCATATCCCCAAAGCCAGTCCTCAACAGCAATATCTATCACCTCTACATCATGGCAAACATTCACACCAATCAACATAGAACCACTAGAACTACCACTTCTCTGGACCCATGCTCTGTCAGTTGAGTCAAGATAATGCGAACAGAAATGGCACCCACTCTCCTCAAAATAATTCAACTTTCATTAATCCAAGGACACATGCCTAGGGATCTCAAAATAGCTTCTATACATCCTATTCTAAAATATATTACACTTGACAAAACTTGTGCTCCTACAGAGCAATATCAAGCCTACCATCTATAGGAAAAATAATAGAAAAGATGATACAAAACCTACTCTAGGAACACGTAGATAAATAAGCCCCACTTGATCCGCATCAACATGGTTTTAGACTATGCCATGGAGTAGAAACCCTCCTTACATCCCTTTTTGACAAACTAATAAAGGGAATTGAAAAGCTGAAACAAACATTTATTCTAATCTTCTTGGATATTGCTTCTGCTTTAGACACCATCTGTCACAAAATGTTTTTAATAAGACTCCAACATTTCGGAATAGATGGAACAACATTACTCTGGTTTAAATCATACTTAACAGATCGCACTCGACAGGTAAAGATAGGTCAAAATACATTTATTCCTTACAAACAACAGCAAGGAATCCCACAAAATTTGGCCCTCTCAGCATTACTATTTAACATATACCTACAACCGATCTGCAGCATCATTCAGATACACAAGGTAAATTACCACATTTATGCTGACAATCTACCATAAAACATATAAATATCCAACCTCCATCAAATAGACACATTCTTCAGTTAGGTAACACAATGACTTGCCTCACAAAACCTGACAATAAACTAGTAAAAAGACCAAATTTATTACCAAGGATAAAACCTTTACCCCTCCATCCACAATAAATGTAAAAGAAGCAACACTGGAAGTAAAAAAAAAGAAGTAAACCATCCTGGAATTATCCTAGATCACAATCTGAACCTAACCACCCACATCAACAATACAACTGGAGCAATATACAACAAGGACCCTTAATCACTAAGACCACTTCCAACGACATTTGCACAGTTCTTCAAGCTATGATTTTCCCTCACTTTGAATTTTGTAACAGCATTCTTCAAAGTTTATCAAAACAAGCATTAAATCAGCTACAAATGGCACAATACACCACCGCCCGATTTATTCATAGAGCACCAAAATCTGAACATATCACCCCAATCCTACACCTGCTACACTAACTTTCAATTGCAAGCAGGATTAAATTTAAAGCACTAACTATCACCTTCAAAATATTGCATAATTTATCCTCAACCTACCTAAAATCACTCAAACACAAAATACCAACGGAGCCAGGAGAGGCTGCACGCAGTATACTCTATCCACGGATTTCAGAAACAGTAACCAATCCACATGCAGGAAAGCATTCTGACTCTACTCACCAATTCTTTAGAACTCCCTCCCAGATAAATTAAGAAGCATACTGGACCCTCTCAACATTCTGAAAACAACTCAAGACACACTTATTTACAGAGCACTTCAGAAATAAACTAGACTGCCCAACATAATTTGCAACTTAGCTCGCTCCATAATATCTACTACTCGTATTAACCTTACCCTTTTATGTTTATGATACCACAAAGATATGATGCTTGCTCCTGGATTTTATCATGTTTTTTTCTTTCCAAGTTCCTTTATATCGTTCAAGACTTTAGTATAGTTGTAATATTTATCCATATGTATTAAGGTTACTTATGTTTCATGTTTCTTGCCATTGTTATTCCACATTTATTACGTTACTTACGTTTCATGGTTCTTACCTTGCTACCTGTAAGACCACTCATTTTATGTTACTTTGTTACTTGTATCTTGTTCTTGTTCCATGTAAACCATTTTCATTGATTAAGGACTATAAAAAAACCCATATAAATAAAAAAAGGCGGGGCGTCTAAAGCAGCAGGATATACGAGGGGCGGACGCAACAATACGGGGGGAATATTTAGCAAAGCAGAGGCAATTGAATCAGGTGCTGTATGACCGAGCGGTCTATTCTATGCAGTACTGTAGACATCAACTTTTTCGGTACGGCGATAGGACAGGGAAATTACTTGCAGGATTAGTGAGGGAAAGAGGAGGGCCACGAGTGACAGCCACTATTAAGGATAAGGACGGGGTACGACACTACCACGCGGGAGGTCATGAGGGTTTTTTGGCGGTTTTATCAAGATCTGTATTCGGTGGAAGCGGCAGATTCTGCTCAGGGGAATCTATTTCTTGACAAGATAGGCTTGCCGAAACTGAAGGAAGAGAAATTGCAGGAACTGAATGTGGAGCTTTCCGGTATGGAGATTCAGAAGGTCATCAAGGGGGCGCTACCACACAAAACTCCTGGACCCGATGGTTACGGGGCAGAATTTTACAAGATGTTGGAGACGCAGGTGACCCCATCATTGGCAGCGTTGTATCAGGAAGTGTTAGATACTGGAGGTTTCCCGAGAGATATGCGTACAGCGGCGATCACGGTCATTCCTAAGGCAGGGAAGGACTCAGAAGATCCTGCGTCCTATCGTCCCATCTCGTTAATTAATTATGATATGAAGATATTGGCTTCGGTATTGGCGGCGAGATTGCAAAGGTTTTTGCCGAGATTGATAGGGCAACATCAAGCGGGATTTGTGAAAGGAAGAACAGCGGTCTTGAATATCAGTAAGGTGTTGATGGGCATGGAACTGTGTGTGCTACGCAAGGAGCCTTTAATCTTAGTAAGCTTGGATGCCGAAAAGGCCTTTGATCAGGTGTCTTGGCATTATATGTTTGCGGCTCTCCAGAAGTTTGGTTTTGAGGGAGCCTTTGTAAATTGGGTTCAGGCTTTGTACCGGGACCCGTTGGCTTGTATGACCATGGGTGGGGAATTTTCGGAGTCCTTTTCGCTTCAGAGAGGCACGAGGCAGGGGTGCCCCCTTTCCCCCCTGTTATTTGTTCTTCAGCTAGAACCACTGTTGGTTGCTCTTGCGGGTGATGAAGGGATCCGAGGCATCAGATGGGGACAGAGTGGGGTCAAAGTCAGTGCATTTGCTGACGATATGCTTTTGTGTTTGCGAGACCCGCAGGTATCATTAACAGAGGCTCTCAAGCATATCGAGAACTTCAGCGCTTTTTCAGGGTTGAGAGTGAATCGGTCTAAATCGGTGGTGTTGGATGTAGGTGGGAGAGCCCAGGGCCAGTGGGCAGGGGAGTTTCCGTTGTCGTGGGCGGAGGGACAAATAAGATATTTGGGGGTGCAGATCCCGGAGGAAATATCTCAATTGTATGAGGTTAATATTGGCCCAAGGTTGATGAAGACTGTAGAGACTTTAAGAAGATGGAGAGATTTGCCTCTTTCATTGATGGGTCGGATTGCGTTGTTTAAAATGGTGGAGCTACCCAGGTGGCTGTATTTACTTCGGCATGTCCCGCTTTGGATTACCAGAGGGGATATGAGAGTTCTGCACTCCCATTTGGGCAAGTTTTTGTGGAAAGGTCAGAGGGCAAGGATAGCCTTAGCGGCATTGATGGGGCCTTTGGAGGAAGGTGGGGGAGGATTGGTGTCGCTGAGAGAATATAATTTGGTTAGTATGATGCGCCCTCTTCGAGATGTAGTGATGGGTAAAAGTGAAACGATACCCATTGAGCTGGTGGATGAGATGTCGCAGCCGGGACATCGACTGGTTTGGATGCATAGTGCGAATAGGGAGCTCCCGGGTGGTGGAAAACGTCGGTGTGTATGAAGGGGGTTAGGTTGGTTTGGAGGTTGCTATGTCAGAGGAGGAATAGGTCATGGAGGCGAACGGATCTTTTGCCGTTGAGGGGCAATAAGGATTTTGTACCGGGAGTGCAAGCGGGGGTGGCCAGGCAGTGGGAGGAGCGCGGCGTGAAATGTATTGGTCATCTGAAAATGCTCGCGGCTCCCGAGGTGGACTGGTTTCTAGCCTTGCAACTCCGGTTTGGTTTGAGTGTCAAGGATTTCTACTTTTACTTGCAGGCCAGGCACTATGTGCGTACTCTGCAGAGAACTGAAGGGGCTCTCTTAGGACCTGGTAGCATGTTGGATCTGGTGCAGGGCCTGGAGGAGAAAATAATGGTACAGGGTTTGCGGAGAGAATTTGGATGGTTAGGTGTGGGGAAGGTTCTCGAGGGGTTGGCGATAAAGTGGCAGCGGGTTGGGATGCTGGGACTTGTAGCGGCAGATTTGGCAGAGGCCTTCACGGTAGCGAGGGTTTTGTCGGAATCGGTACGGCTGCGAGAAATTCAATATAGATTTCTGTGGAGGTTCTATGCGACGGAAGTATGGGCGGTTAAAGCGGGGATTGTACAGTTGGACGTGTGTCGGTTCTGTAGAAGGGAGAGAGGAACTTTTATGCATCGATTTTGGACCTGTGAAAAAGTGCAGATCTTTTGGAGACAGGTGTGGGGAGAGGTTTCCAGTTGGCTGGCTCGGGAGCTGGAGTCCTCTCCGGAGTGCTGCTTGTTTGGACTTATGGGGAGGGGGCAGGCCCTGGGATCCCATCAGGTGAAGTTGCTGCAGAGAAGTATGGTGGTGGGGAAGCAGTGTATCCTGCGGCACTGGCTGTCGGAGGATCTCCCAGGACTCATGGATTGGCAGGGCTTGATGTTAGACCTGTGGACCTTGGAAAAACAGACCGCCAGATTGCTAGGTCACATCAGTGGGAGATTTGGGATAAAATTTGGGGACCATCATATACTAGAGGAGGGCGGCAGGTAGATGCTGAATCTGAAGGTCCTAATTAGGTGAAGCTGCAGAGGATCTCCTCCACCCATGATTAACGGGATGCAGTGCTGGGGCCCTACGTACAGTGCTGGGGAACATCCCTAGGTAATTGTGTGTGCCTTCAGCCACATTTGAATACCTGAAGATAAAGGGGAGCTTCCCTGGAATAGTGGATGTAAGTTGGAGATTGGAACGAGTGTGAAATGAGAGTAGACTGACAGCTCGATATATATGGCACGGGTTCAGGGAGGGTGGTGTGGGGAGGGGTGACTGGATGGGCCAGCGATTTAATGGGTAAAATGGGGGAGGGGAGGGGGGCAGTGGGGTTATGAGATCCAGGGACGATGGGTTGTTTGTGGTGGAGGGCTGGTTCAGGCCTATACCACTGAAGTAGTTAGTATGTGAAATAGTGTGTAGGATTGAGACCTATTGTTGGTTGGGTGGGGAGGAGATACAAATGTTATTACCATGGTAATTGTTCTTGTAGCCTTGAGGCTGTGTATAATGCTATTGTGATTACTAGTAATACTCATGATACTGCAAATACTAATAAAAATGATTTTCCATAAATAAAAAAAGGCGGATATAGTATTTTTTCTTAAACTGCTTATGTCTCTCAAGGGTTAGGCTATAAGCAGAAAGGGAGCAGGATCCTCTGTGACCAGGGACCTCTGCCACAGAAGTCCCCTCTCAGATAAAATAGAGGGACCCCGCCAACAGGCAGAAGAGATCTGTATACTATGGTCTACATAGCCAGTATGATGCCACTACAATGACCAAGTCTGGATGAGACCAAATTTTGCACAGAAAATTGGCTCACCAAGGGCCACGGGCAAAAGATATACAGGAACCTCTTCTGGGGCCACTCCTTTAGAATGGCATCCAAGCCCATCACCTGTGGATCCTTTCTGTGGCTGAAAAGGTTTTTCACCTTGGCATTCCTCTGGATGGCTATCAGATCGAACACTGGTAGGCCCCACCTCTGCATAATGAGGTCAAACATATTAGGGCTTAGCTCCTACTTGCCTCTGGACTATCCAGAAATTTATGGATCCAGCATGAAAGCCCATGAGCTGTTTCAGCAGATGTTGCTCAAAGCCAGCTGAAAATGGGCCCTGGTGCCCTGGATGATCCACATGGGCTTGCTGGTTTGAGTCTGTAGCCACCTCACCACACTCCCCTTCAGCTGGAATCATGCAGCCATTCAAGATGATTGCCATTTCTGCCGGTGGAAAAACTGTGGGAGACAAGGTAGAGGTAGCAAAATTGGCATCGCACATGACATTGCCGAAAAAATGTGCTTTGAGGCTTCTCCATTGTGCTTGGGGCAAAAAGAGCCAGCCATAAAGCTCACTAGATGGGAATTACAAGCCAAAGACCTTTCTGTATCTGGCATCCCAACAGAGCTCAAATTCAGTCAAAGTAAAAAAGAAAACATAAAAAACCCTGACAGAAAATTAAAGCCATGGCAAAAAAGGAATCCTCGATTGGTAAGGGAATCCCTGCTTCTGTCAGGCCAGCTGGGGAACCCCGAGAAGGGCCTCCCCAGCTACCCACACAGGCCTGGAAAAACCCAACTGCCTGAAAGGTGGGTTCTTTTTAAATTTTATTTATTTATTTATTTCTCTTATATACCGTGCTCTTCAATATCAGTGCGGTTTAAGATGTTTTATTCAAAAAGCAAAGACAGAGACAAATAATTAAACAGGACAAAAATAAAACATAGGTAAAAATAAGCAGAATATGGAGAAATAGAGTAGTGAGAGGGAAAGGGGGGCCTGGGCCCAGACTTACTAATGCCCCTTGGGTGCTCCGTGGGGGTCCTCCTGTCTATGGGTAAAAGCACTGGACACACGGCAACTCTTGGCTCGAGAAGACAAAGTGTAGTTACTCACCTGTAACAGGTGATCTCTGGGAACAGCAGGAATCAGTCTTCACATATGGCGTCCCTGACGGAGTCCGTGCAAGAACACTCCCCAGCGTCCAATAGGACAGCCTTTGGGAGCACTCCACTGTGCCTGCGTGCCTGCCTTTCTGCCTTCCCAACTCCTCTCCTCAGTTGAGTTTGAAACTGAGAAGAAGAAGAAAACAAAAGAATCCTACAACTCCTAGGGGAGGAGGGTAGGTTGTGAAGACCGATTCTTGCTGTTCACTAGCTCCTAGATTCCAGACTAGTATTGGGGGGGGGGGGGGGTGAGAGTAGTGCAATCTCTGAGGCACAAATGTGTAGCCAATGAGTCTAGAAGAGTTGTGGGTCATTGGACTCTATTCCAGAAGGCAATACCCTCCCAGTGATAGTATGGTATCTTGTAGAAGTCAGGGATGGAGGATAGGAGTTGAGTTTAAGTCCCAAAGAGGTGCTGGAGTACAGCTTGGCCAAAGACAGCGTCCCAATGGGAGTCTCTGTGAAGACAATAGTGTGCAGCAAAAGTATGAATGGAGGACCGGGTAACTGCCCGACAGATGTCCTCAATGGTTACTGAATGGAGATTTGCTAGGGATGTTGCCATAGGCAACACACATTATGAGCAATGACATGACCCTCCAAAGAGAGTTCTGCTTGTGTATAAGCAAGAGAGATAAGATCTGATATCCATCTAGATAGAGTACATTTTGTCACCGGTAGACCCAGGTGACTAGAATCAAAGGAAATGAATAATTGAGAGGATCTTCTGTGATCTTTAGATCTATCCAAGAAGTAGGCCAATGCTTGCTTGCAGTCTAAGGTGTCTAGTGCTGCTTCAGCCCAAGATGCATGTGGTCTACGGAAGAAAGTCGGGAGGATTACCGACTGGTTTAGATGGAAGGAAGAAACTATCTTTGGGAGGAAATACGGATGGGTACGCAAAACCACCTTGTCATGGTGGAACCGAGTAGAGGGCAGATCCATCACTAGAGCCTGCAGCTTGTTGATGCAGCAAGCTGAAGTGAGGGCAATAAAGAAGATGACCTTCCAGGACAGAAACTTCACAGAGGTAGTGGCTAAACGTTCAAAGAGTGGTGTTAGAAATTGATCCAGAACCACATTCAGATCCCAGGCCACTGGAGGCAGCTTAATGGGTGGCTTGGATAGCAGGAGACCCCATGAAGCATGCTACTATCTGGTGTGATGAGATAGGCTGTCCATCTATTGGTCTGTGAGAGGCCGCAGTGGCACTAAGGTGAACTCTCACAGAGTTAGTTTTAAGATCTGTCAAGGATAAGTGGAAGAGATATTGTAGAAGCAGCTCCACCGGGCAACAAAAGGGGTCAAGATCCTTTGAGAAGCACCAAAGGGCAAACCTATGCCATTTGAATGCATAAGATTGCCTGGTGTAATCTATACGTGATGCAAGAAGGACATCTTTGACCGCCTGTGGTAGTTCAAGGTCGGCGAGCACTAGCCTTTCAGCAGCCATGCTTTCAGACATAAAGAGTGAAGATTGGGATGGAGGAGCGTCCCATGGTCCTGAGAGAAGAGGTTAGAACACATCCCAGGTTGAGTGGCTGAGTCTGCACAAGGCGAAGAAGCAGAGGAAACCATGGTTGACGGGGTCAAAAGGGAGTTATGAGAATCGTCAAGCCCCTATCAGCATGTAGCTTGAACATTGTCTTGGGTATCAAGGGGATGGGAGGGTATGTGTAGAGCAGCCCCCGTCTCCAATGGAGAAGGAAGGTATATGGGGCCTGTCAGTGCAGCGATGGAACCCTGGGGCAGAAGAGTGAAAGATGCATGTTTTGTGGAGTGGCAAAAAGATCTATGAGTGGGGTACCTCATGTTTGGAAGATCCGAGCAGCCATCTCCTGATGCAAGGTGTCAGCAACACTTCCCTGCTGGCCAGTGGATGCCAGGGCAGGTGCGACACAAAATATAAAGTTAAGATTTGAGAGTCTTTTACAGGGCCCAAATGGCTCTTGGTCTTGGTAGTTTCCTTGAGCACCAAATCTTTAATAAAATACTTAAGCAGAGTGGTGGGAAAGATAAGGCTTTTATTTCCCGTCTTTGCTGAGGTTCAAAATATTGGGTTACAACGTTAAAGCAAAAGTCCTTACTTCAGGTAGAATAACAAGCTTAGGTTTTTCAAACAAAACTATCATACATTACAGGAATGGTGGTGCTTAAATAAACCAAGAATGCTCTGTTGGTGCTTTAAACAGATCACAAGCCTGGCAGAGCTTCTAGACTTCCTGAAATACACAATGTACAATCCATGTCGTGGTCAGATACATCTTCTATGGGATCCACTTGCATTTGCTCACAATCCGATACCTCTGATTCAGTGTCCCTGGTTTCATGCAAACCATATTCAGGGGTTTTATATATTTGCTTTAGCAAGTCCCAATGTCCTGGGCCTAACCTAGGGCGTCTGCCCTGTGCTATATTGAGCTTACAAGTATCCCTTCTTCTTTGAGGTTTTATATCAGGATTATATAAACCTTTATCCTTCACAGCATTCTTCTTAGGCATATATTTTCCATACCTTTTATTGCAGCAGCCTTGTGATGAAAGGTTTTCTCCTTTGGCTTGCTTCCTCCACTCAGAAGCTTCATGCCAATCCTTTCTCTGAAAGTTTGCTTTAGCTTTCAACCATGGGAACAGCTCTCCTGGTAAATGCCTGCTCCTGCAACAGCCCAAATCCTGGCTTCCGTGCTCAGCCTGGCTTTTCCTTCCCAGCTGATTCCCACTTGCTTCTTGCTTGCAATCAATGTAAGGCTTTCTCCTCTGCCAGCCAACAGCTTTCTCACCAACCTGAGCCGGTCCTTCCTTGGCTCCTTGTGGCTTCTTGTTAGCTCCTGGAGATTCTCTGTTAGGTCCTTCTCTGGCATGAGACGATTCTCTTCCAGCTTGACCCGGTCCTCTCTCCTGAACCCGACCTGGTCCTCTCTGTTTAGCTTGAGGCAGTTCTTCCTTATAAAGAACTCCTCTCCTTGAGGCATGTGAATTGTTTGTCATGTGCTCCTGACCAGCTGGGCGTGGCACTCCAGTCTTTCTGACTGCACTCCTGCTCCCTCTAGCTGGTCCCTGTGAACATTGCACTCTGTGCACATCTTTTTCTCTGTGTAAAACAGTTTCATTTCTCTCATCCGGGCTCTCATCAGCCCCCACTGCATCACAAAGGTCCATTCGTGCAGACGAAAGATACGGCTTAGCCTGTCTGCTAGGACATTGACTTCGTCTGGGAGGTACACCGTTCTGAGGTGGATGCAATGAGAGTTGGCAAAGGAACATAGGCAGAGGGGGTGGGACCCCATTCCCCCCTGTTTGTTTATGTAGAACATGGCAACCCAGTTGTCCATTCTGACTAGAACAGGTTGCCCAAATATCTGGGGTTGAAAAACCCAAAGAGCATTTGTCAGTGCCCATAGTTCTAGTAAGTTGATCTGCAGGTCGGATTCTTGTTGTGTCCACAGTCCCTGTGTGGTCAGGTCGTTCAAATGCGCCCCCCCCCCAACCCAACTTTGAAGCACCTCTCGTCAGGGTGCATCGAGGTGGAGGCATCTGAAAGGTGATCCAACGAGTAGGTTTTGCGGGAGACACCACCACTGAAGGGACGTGATAAGTTGAGGGGTGATAAGGATCTTGTCTCTGAGGTGACCCTTCATTTGTGTCCATTAGGAAGACAGAGTCCACTGCGCTTGTCGCATGTGTTATCGAGCATAGAGAACGACATGTACCATGGAAGCCATATGTCTCAATAGCTGTAGCATCTCTCGAGCTGTTACCTGATTTTGATGTTGTACCCCTTTTGCCAGGTCGATGAGGCGAACACAGCAATCCTGTGGGAGGAATACTCATGCTTGTCAAGTGTCTGAGTGCTCCAATGAACTCCAGTCATTGGGTTGGAGCAAGGTGGGACTTTGGGAAGTTTATGGTGAACCCCAAGTGTTGGAGCACTGTGATGGCGCAATGAAGGGAGAGCGTTACTTCTTGAGGGGAATCTCCCTTGATCAGCCAATCGTCTAAGTAAGGAAAGATGAATACCCCCAAGGTATGTAGGTAGGCAGCAATGACTGCCATACATTTTGTGAAGACCCTTGAGGCAGAGGCTAGACCAAAGGCGAGAACCCGGTCTGTGCAAGAGATGTATCAGTAAATGCTTGTACAGCTTCCAGAGCCTCCACACAGCTAAGCTTTCAGCTCTCTATCTTTTTGCCTGTTGCTAATATAGAATTTAACTGCTGGCTGAACATTACTTTTGGGAATATTCTGACTGCCTACATTCCTTGTGTAGCCCTTAAATCAAATATCTGAGTGTGCCCACTGTTCATGTAAGGCCTACTGGCCAGGGACACTTAGGTGTCTTACTAGGAAGACTAGATGGACCATACTGGTTTTTATCTGCCGTCATTTACTATGTTACCTCTTTTAGGTCTAGAGAACAAAGCCAATCGTGTCTCTAGAGGTATGGTAGAAGAGTTCCTAGAGGAATCATTTTGCATTTTTCTTGGACCAAGTACTTGTTTAGGTCTCTGAGATCCAAGATGGGCCTGAAGCCTCCCGTTTTCTTTGGCATGAGAAAGTATGGATAGTAGAAGCCCAACTTTTCTAGAGGAGCAGGAACTCTTTCTATCACACCATGGAACAACAGGGTGGTCACCTCTTCTTTTAAGAGAGTGCTGTGAAGGGGTTGTATGGGATAATCCCCTATGAAGCAGGTGGTAGGGGGTGAGGTTTCAAAGTGAAATTGATAATTGTTTTGGACAATCTGGAATGTCCACTACTCTGATGTTATGAGGTACCACCTGTGGGCATAATGACAAAGTCTGCCTGCTATATGGAGGGGCTGGGGCTCTCTGAGGGCAGATTGGCAATGCTCTCTAGGAAGGATTCAGAAACCAGGTGCAGGCTGTTCTTGTGCAGCTGGTTGAGGCTTGGGTGTCTTAGATTGACAAGGACCCTGCTGCCTCTGCTGAGGTTGCTGAGGTTGATAGGCAGCACTAGGTGGGTAAAAAGGATAGTATCTCTTCCTTTTAGAATAAAAAGATTTCTTGGGAAGAGCCTGCTTTTTGGATGGATCAGCAGTCTTCCTGGAAAGGCATTTTAGAGTGAGATCATCTATTTCAATCTCTCCTGCTTTTTTTCCTCCAATCCTTGCCAAAAAGGTTTTCTTCAGTACACAGGATATTGGCCAGTCTATCCTGGACCCATTGCTCGAGATCTGATGCCTGTAACCAGGCCATTCTGTGAGCCCCAATCAGAGGCGGCCCAAGGGGGGTGCGGGGTCATGTGTGAAGACTCATTACAGGGCCTCATTTGCATAAGGGGGCTCATTTGCATAAATATTTGCATGATATTATTGTGCACTAACTTTTAGTAAACATGCCTCTCTTAATAAGGTCAGGTAAAGAAAGACTACCAGATTTCTACATTACTATACTCCAGTGCCAACCAGGAAGTACTATAAACACTGCCCATTTAGAACCCATAGCAAACTCGCAATATTATAACAGAACTACCAGGACTCACAAAGCACCAAACCCTACCTATCAAAAAGGCAACACTGCAAATATTAAACCAATAGATCTCAGAGAATACCAATACATCTTCTGCTGGGGAAAGAGAACAAGTGGCACTGTCAAATAGAAATTACATAAATAAAATACCTTAGCTCGGTTACACATGCAGAACATAGACCATCACCAAACAAAGAAAAAGGGATCACAGTTTAGAAATAGAACGACAATAATTAAACTGGGAACCCCAAAGGCCAAAGTTAGAATGTACAACAATACTGGAGAAATAAAACTATAAATTAATTTCCTCTTGTACTAAACAAAAACGCAAAGACGTTAGCAAAGCACAATTCCCAGAGCTGACATATTCTAGTTAATAAATTCAAAATAAAAAAATATTTTTCTACCTTTTGTTGTTTGGGCATTTTATTTTTCAGTTGCAATTGCTCCAGTCACTTTCTTCTGGTTTCTTCATGTGCCCATTTCCAATCCTAGCCCCCCATCAGCCATTCCCAGTCCTATTCCAGCCCATTTCCAATCCAAGCTCCTTTTCTGCTGCCCCTGCACCCCCAATCGGCATCGGGTGAGAGGAACGTGTTAGGGAAGCCCCTCGCAGCCAAGGCCAATTGGGCCGAAGAAGGAGGGCACCACTGCAGCTTTAAAAAGACCGTGGGAGCTGGTGAGAGCCCTTTTCTGCTGCCCCTGAACCCCCGATCGCCATCGGGTGAGAGGAGTGGGCTAGGGAAGCCCCTCCCCGCCCCTTGCAGCCAAGGCAAATTGGGCCGAAGAAAGAGGACACCACTACAGCTTTAAAAAAACCGCCAGATGGCTTCCGGTGACGTCATCGACCTTCATGGCGGCGTAGCGGGGGAGCTCCGCCACTAAGCCTACAACAAAGGGGGAAATGAATCCCTAAAAGAAAAAGGAAAGGGACTGAAATGGAGGAGAGAGGGCAGCAGCACCCTCTGAGAGTGAGAGGGCGGCTGAGAAGAGCGGGCTTGCCACCCCGAGCACAGCGCACATGGAACGCCGCGGGTGAGCGGGAAAGTGATCGGCCACGGCGAAAATCACACAGCAGGAGGGCTGGGCTGAGTGACGATAGCTGGAGAGCAGCACCAACTGCAGGCTGACCGCTGAGAATCATGGTCATTTGCGGCAATCCACAAAAGCAAGTAAAAACAAAAAAGCGACGAGCCGTGAAGCTATGCGGGCTTAGATCGAGACGACATGTGGTGCTTTGAAGTAAGGGCAGCATTAACTGCAGGCTAATAGTGGTGACCCACGGTGAGCCGTGGAGATTCATAAAATCAATTAAAAACAAAAAAGTGAAGAGCCCAGAAGCTGTGCGGGCTTAGAGAGGGATGCCACGTGGTGCTTTGAAGTCGGGACCAGAGGAGAAGCATCAAGGGAGCATCGGACCGGACGGCTGAGGCGATTGCTGGCAGTGAGGGAGAGGACAGAGCAACTCAGTTAGCAGCTGAGTGGAAGTGATCGAGAGGTAGAGTGGCCCGCAAAGAAGAGCACATGGGGGTACAGAAGTGCGGTTGGGGCAAGGTGGAGCGAGGGGCCCACACACGTTTGTAGCAGCGAGAAATCAGCAGAGTGGAGGTAATAGCAGAGAGCTTGCTGGAAGAAAGTGTAACTGGCAAGGTCTGGTGAGGGATGTCTGGACTTCAAAATACCACAAAAATTAAATAAATAATAAAGCAGCACAGGCCCAAAGACCTACATAGAGAAAACATAAGGTGCGGAGAGGAACTGCAATAAAGAAATGTTGATAGGCAAACAGGCAAAATCTCAGAGAAGACACAGCAACAACCATAGCGGGATTGAAAAGCTCCATAGGCCCCGGAGAAGTGACTGGGAAGGAAGGCAGGCAGATGGAGAAGTTCAAAGGAGGGTTATCCATGAAAAAAAAGTTGGCGGAATTCAGATCCTCCTGTGTCCCGTCGAGAGGAGGGAAAGAAGAAGAAAGAAGGAAGGGAAAAGGTAAGAGGAACGAGAGGCGGAGACAGTGGAGGAGATGGCGGAGTTCGGTGGTCCGGGAGTAGCTGAATTGATAAAGCTGTGGCTGAATGAGTTGAAAGAAGAATTGAAAGTGGAAATAAATGGTGTAAAAACTGAATTAAAAGAGACATTGCAGTCGCTATGACAGGATATTGTGGACCTAGGAACCCGAGTAGAAGAAACTGAAAATCAGCTGGAACAGCAGTGGGAGGTCTTGGAGGATCTCCACAAAGGCTGGGAGGAGATAAAGCAAGTTCAAGAAGAACTGAAAGAGAAAGCAGAGAATCTGGAGGATCGATCACGGAGAAGCAACCTGAGGGGTATACCAACCAGAGGGCCCACAATATAAAAAAATGTGATGAAGTAATCACAAACGTGTTTGGAGCACTATTGCAAGCAGTGGACCTAGATGAGAGCAGGGTAGATGACTCTCCGCAAATTGAGAGAGCTCACAGAGGGCTGGGGCCCATTAGAGACAATCGACCTAGAGACATTGTGGTGTGCCTGAAATCATTCAAAACTAAAGAAAGAATCCTGAGGGCTGCACGGAAATGAGACATTTCCAGTGGGAAGGACATGCAGTGGAACTGTTTCAGGACTTGTCCTTGGGCACCTTGCGGTGTTGTAGAGAGATGAAGGAGGTGATGGCGTACCTGCGGAGGGAGGAGATGCGGTACAAGTGGCTATACACTTTTGGTCTATTAATAACTGTAAAAGGCAGTTCGAGAAGGGTGAAAAACAGTGAGGAGGCCTGGGGTGTGCTCAGAGAATTGGGGCTCACTAATCTTCCTGGGGGCCCTAGGGTCAGACACGATTGAAGAACGTCACTAAAGCGGGTGCTGGGACAGCCAGCTTGAAATGGCACAGAATACCAGCCAACAGTTGGAGACTTGCACGACTGACTAAGGAAGGCCAGGGAACAAAGGTGGCTGTGAAGGCCTGTGGCTGAGAAGGATGGTTCCAGGTCACCGGATATAAGAAGACTCAATAATTGAACTGCAATGACTGATGTTATTTAAAGCTTTGCTGAGATTTTTGCTTGTTGGGGAGGAGGGAGGATGGGAGAGGTAAAATAAGAAGAGAAGGAGGGAGGGGGAGGAGGGGGTAGAGGTCTTTGGGTTTTAACAATGAAGAGAGCTTATAATTACTGGCGGGAGGGTGGATGGGGGCATAATGGTAGGGTAGACAGTGGAAGGGGGTAGGGGAAAGGGGGGATGGTGAGTTAGAAGGAAATGGTAGTTGGTGGCTCGGTGGTTTGTCACAACTTATGGAAGTCGAGTCTCCAAGGAGGGGACGGGGAAAGGGGAAGGGGGTAGGGTGGAGGGGGGGGAAAGGGAGGGGGAGGGGGGAATGGGAGGAGGGTAGGGGGGAGGATAGGGCCAAGAGAGAAGAGAGTGTATATAATGCAAAGGTGAGTTGAAAATAGTTACGTTAAATGTGAAACGGCTCAATTCACCATTTAAAAGACAAAAATTGTATACAGAAATGGCATGCCAGAAGGCTGCTATAATCCTGATTCAGGAAACACACTTATTTATTTATTTTATTTATTTACATTCTCTTATATACCGCGCTATTCTGCATCAGTGCGGTTTACATTGAACAAACTGAAATTACATTGAACAGGGCATTATAACTTGGTGATAACTACGACTGAGTACCTGGTTAAACCAAGGGGATATGGAGTGTGTATCCATGCATCTAATACAGTGGAAAAGAAAAAAGGAGGGGTTGCTATATTGATAGATGCAAAGTTAAAGATACAAATACAATCGGTGGCGCGAGACAAAGGGGAGAGATATGTGTTATTGTGTTTAAAAGTGGGGAATGAATGGTATTGCATAATGATTGTCTATGCGCCAACGGGGGCACAAGGTGAATTTTGGACAAAACTGAATGAGGAGGTGGGGAAATTGGGGGAGGGTGTTATTAATTGTGGAGATGACTTCAATTTAACATGGAACCTGGCTAGAGATGCCACGGGAAAACGAGAGGGCAAGAGGGCAGACAGGAGTAGATATCGTAGCTTTGTAACACAGCATTGCTTGATAGACGCTTGGAGATTTCAACACCCCGAGAAAAATTTTCTTATTTTTCGCCAGTACATAGCTCCTACTCTAGAATAGATGCGATTTGGGTCTCAAAGGAGGTGAGGGTAGGATTAAGGGGGCAGAGATAGACTCGATTACATGGTCAGACCATGCACCAGTGGAGGTCTGTTTGACACTGGAGGGGGAGGGGAAAGGCTTACAATTTTGGAGGCTTAATGAATCATTACTAGAAGATGGGAGGGTATGAGCATACATTGAGAGAGAAATGGAATATTTCAAGTGGAACGATAATGGAGAGGTAGCGTGGGGAGGCGTGTGAGATGGGTATAAGGCAGTGATGAGAGGGATCTTAGTAAAATGGGGAGCGCGAATGAAGAAAGAAAGGGAGGGAAGAGAGAGAATTGAGAGAAAGATTGATAGACTTGGAAGAGCGGGATGTGCTAGGGCAACATGGGACATATAGAGGTCAGGTGTTGGTGGTAAGAGCACAGATAAATGCAATACAGGCAGAAAAGATAAGGCATCAGATGCAACTTTTGAGGCAGGAATTTTTTGAGGGAGGCAATAAAGCGGGGAGATATATGGCGCTGAAATTGAAGCAGAGGAAATTGCGCTCGCATATAATGAAAGTTCGAAATCAGAGAGGGGAGTTAGTAAATAAGGATGGAGAGATTAGGGAAGCTTTTAAGGGCTATTATCAAGGGTTATATCAAGCAAGGGCTTCTCCACTGGGAGAGAGAGTACAAAGTTATCTTGATTCTCTAGATATGCCTAAACTAGCTGAAGGGGAACAAGAAGAGTTAAATAAGGCTATAAGAGATGACGAAGTGCAGAGAGCGATAAAGCAGTTAAAACTGAACAAGGTGCCGGGGTTGGATGGGTTAACCGTGAGATTCTATAGAAGTTTTGAAGAGATATTAACTGTACCATTGGTGAGGTTATTCAACCTTCCAAGGGAGGGAGGGTTGTTAGCGGATTCAATGGGGTGGGCAGGAATAACAATAATACATAAAGAGGGGAAGGACCCACACGAATGCTCTTCTTATAGACCTATTTCGCTGCTCAACTTAGATGCCAAATTGTTAGCTAAAATTCTAGCCACGCGTTTAAATAAGATAATAGGAAAGCTGATGCATCAAGATCAAGCGGGATTTATGCCAGGTAGACAAGTAGCAGACAACATTAGAAAGATATTAAATGGAGTCCATAGAAGAGAGTGGGGAGGAGGCCTTGCTCCTGTCTCTGGATGCGGTGAAGGCCTTTGACAAGGTGGCTTGGCCTTTTCTCTTCCAGGTAATGGGGCTGGGGGATGAATTCACAAAATGGGTAAAAGCCCTGTATCACAACCCGAAAGCTTGTGTTAGGGTGAATGGGGCATACTCTGAATTTTTTGGGCAGGGGAGAGGAACGAGACAGGGATGCCCCTTACCGCCGCTGCTATTTGCTATAGCATTGGAACCATTTGCGGAAAGGGTGCAGGAACGCGCAGATGTAAAGGGCATTAAAGTAGAGCGAAGGGAGTATAAAATATCTCTGCAGACGATATAATATTGAGTGTAGCTAGACCGCGTTTCTCTATACCAATCTTAATGTGGGAACTGGAAGAATATGGTAGGATGTCGGGATTTACAATAAATTGGACAAAATCTGAAATTTTAAACTTGTCAGTGGAGAGGGATGTACAGGATTTACTGAAAAAGAAATACCCATGTAAATGGGCTAGAGAGAATATTAGATATTTAGGCATCCAAATACCCTATATAAGCTAAATTATTTTAAGTTATTTGGGAAGATAGAGAGTTGGTTAGATGGGTGGAGGAAGGGGTACCTATCCTGGTTTGGGCGCATAGCAACAGTAAAGATGATGTTACTACCAAGACTTCTGTTCCTGTTTCAGACGCTACCGATAAGGGTTCCCTATAGGAAGTTAAAGTAGGTACAAAGACTCATCAATCGATTCATATTGTCAAATAGACGGCCAAGGGTAGAAATGGCGGTAATGCAAAGAGCCAAAGGAGAGGGGGGGCTAGGAGTGCCAAATTTTAGAAAATATGAGGCAGCACAATTGAAAACGATCTATGAGTGGCAAAGAGGAAAACAGAAACAATGGGTTCAAATGGAAGAAGAGTCAATAGGGGGAGGGGGCTTGGAAAAAATAATATGGAGGGGTAGTAAAGGGTTTGAAAATAAATCCCTAAACCCCATAGTGGAACACAGCTTGAGAATGTGGAAACTAAATAGAAAATTATTCGTTCAGGATAAAGGGTGTATACAGGGCATGACATTGGAGGCCTGTTTTGATAGGGGTCAGGGACCTGGGGTAACGATTCTACGGAGATGGGCAAAGGCGGGGCTGACGTATATTTCCCAGATAATAAGTCTGAAGGGTTATTAGAGTTTGAGGGCATTAGGGATTTATATGGGCTGAAGGAAAGTGACTACTATACGCATATACAGCTTAGTCACTTTTTAAAACAACAGAATGTGTGGAAAGATTTATGGGAAAATAGGGGATGGTTTGAGGCGCTATGTTCAGGAAATCTGTGTGAAAAGGGGGTTTTGTCCAAAATTTACAAAGGTTTAACGGAGAAAGGGGAGAGTAAACTGGGATATATGTAAAATGGGAGTAGGAATTGGGGGTGAGCTGGAATGAAGAGGTGTGGGATAAGATTATACAGACCGTGGCCAACATATCTATTGCCACGCAAATAAAAGAGAATGTGTATAAGGTGTTATATCGATGGTATTGGACGCCTGTACGTAATAAAAGAGCGGGAAAGGAGTGCAGTGGCCACTGTTGGTGGGGATGCCAAGAGAGAGGGGATTGGTTACACATGTGGTGGAAGTGTGCATGGATACAATCCTATTGGGCAAAGATTATTGACATGATACATGATATGATCGGCTATAGATTGCAAAGGAAGCCGGAGGTATGTTTACTACATCAATTAGAAGACGATATTCCCAGAAGGGAAGAGGGGTGCTGCATTACTGTATAGTAGCAGCACGATGAGAGATAGCACAGCATTGGGTGGGCCGAGCATCCCAGCAATTGCAGGATTTGTTAGAAGTGTGGCTGAGGTGAGTTTGATGTCCAAACTGACAGAGCTGAGACGGGGGAAAGGAGAGAGGAGCATTAAGCAATGGATGGGAGTGTGGAAGTGGCTGGAAACATGGAGGGAGGCAGAGAGGGAGGGGAAGGCGGATGGAAGGATGGCTGCATCTTAACTAGGAAAGATCAGTTTATCTGGCGTAGAGTCTGAGCCAAGGGTGAACGAGTGTAAAGAGCAGAGACTTATATAAGAGGTAGGAAGAAAGAGAGATAACGGGATGAATGATGAGAGAGAGTGGGGAGGGAGGAGGGAAGATTAATGGAGGAAGGTAAAGGACGGAGGTATAAAAGTAAGGGGGGGAATAGTATTATGTGCAATGAGAATGTTCAGTGTTTACCGATGTTCACTGTTGAATACAATGCAGTTGTATTGCTCATTGAAGTTTTTAATAAAAATTTAAAATGGAAAAATAAAAAAGACCGCCAGATCAGGCGTGCTCACGCCGGGCAGGCCTGCACCCTTAGGCGTTGAGCTTAGGCCTTACCATCACTAAAGCTGAAAGTAAGAGCCTCTCATACTCTATTGCAATTCTCGAAAGATCATCCAAAAATTAACAGTAACACCTTAGTCACCGCACAGATTTACAATCAACCTGGTACACAGCAAAACCTCAGCTAATCCCCCAACAGCTAAGCTGTGAACCCAAACAATAATATCAGGACTCACGGCTAACAAGGCATCTTGATCCCAGCAAGAACTTTGAATCAGTTTTATCACCTTATGTCAGCCATTGTAAGTACTTGTTGTACCTGTTATGCGTAATACAGTAATTACAATGCATAGTTTTTACCTATGCCATAAAGAATGTTCATGCCTGTTTTACCATTAGAAATGTGCCTTTATCTGTAAACATAATTTGATTAGAGGTCATTTTTGGTTAGTCCTGTTTTCAATCAAGTGTGACTACCATATATTTAAAATCTTTTCTACATAGTCGTAAGTCCTGAACTTTTTCCCCATCTTGGCAGTAGGATCAGAAAAATAGCCCCACACTCAATCTATCTCGAGCTATCCCATCCGCCCTGATTGAACAACATTTTCCCCCCTCAGTATCCCCCTGGTACTATCCACCACACCTTAATCACAATGGATAACAAATCCTCATTCTGGATTAAATATATCATATGTATCCTAATCTGCACCATAATACAAAGATCTCCAGGAACAAGCAGGAATGAGTCTTCACATATGGGTATCGTCGGTACCGACGGAGCCTGCGCGGGAACGCTCCCCAGCGTCCAGTAAGAAAGCTTTTGGGAGCATCCCACAGCGCCTGCGCACTGCCTTCCCGCCTTTCCCAACCACCTCTCTCCAGTTCTTCTTTTCCGCGGAGCCAGCAGGTCGTGTTCCTGTCACCGCAGAAGAAGTTCTTTATTTTTTTTCTTTATTTTTCTGTGTCGCGTCTGCCTTCTTCTACGTCAGACCGGTACCGCCGGTCTTTTCTTTTCTTTCTTTAAAAAAAAAACAAACAACAACTATTCTTTATTTCAACTGTGCATTTTCAGTTTGGGCCTTAGGCCTGAATATTTTTCTCCTCATGGAGAAGCCCGCTTCCGGGTTTAAAAAGTGCACAAAATGTGGCGGTACTATTTCTGTCACCGACACCCATGATTGGTGACTAAAATGTTTGGGTCCTGACCATTCCATCACGGATTGTGTGTCCTGTACCATGATGTCTAAAAGAGGTCGGCAGAACCGAGCAGCCAAGCTCAGTACCCTGTTTCCCTCTGATGCAGCCTCGGTGGCATCAACGTCTTCCAGGGCTTCTTCTTCCTCCCATGGATCTCAGGTAACCAAACATAAATCTAGACGGTCCTCGAAGGGCAAATCTCCCTCTAAGCATCGAGATGCCTCCGGGCTTGTCCTCGAGGATTCCGCACCGGCAAAATTACCCCGGCGGGAAGTTTTGGCTTCCAAAGCATTGTCTATGGGGTCACAGGTTGACATCAATGGCTCGGCCTCGACCGATCACCTGTTGCCGTGTTCTGGGGTACCGGTGGCCTCCAGTGGTACCGATATCCAGACTCTGGTGGCGTCGATGGATCAGAAGATTCTGTCCATGCAGCGCACCCTAATGGCGTTTATGCAGGCTGCGATGCCTCTGGTACCGCAACAATCTCCGTTGCCGGTACCAGCTCCGGCACCGGCATTGTTCCCGGTGCCGGTACCGATTGCATCGATATCGGCTTCGGTGTCGACTGCAACGGTACCCTGTCCTACGATGCCCATCGGTACCGAACCGGTACCGCTTACTCCCGATGTCGATCCCACTCGGTACGCATATCGGGCTTTACAGGAGCATCCAGACAGGCGATACTTCGATTCCTCCGAAGACTCTGATGAGTCAGAGGCTTCTGTCGAGGCATCGGTACTTCTTCCTCAGGAGTCTGCTTCTCCAAAACGAAAAATGTCTCCTCCAGAAGACTTGTCTTTTCCAGACTTCATTAGGGAAGTGGCTAGGGGCCTCTCCATTACAGTGGCCCCTGAGTCAAAGCCTAGAGCCAAGCAATTAGATATTTTGCAATATCCTAAGGTTCCTAAAGAGGCAGCTACCTTACCTATTTATGAGATTCTCTATAATCTCATGTTGAGCATGTGGGAGACTCCTCTTACCACCTCTCCTCATTCTCGTAGGTTAGACACCATGTACCGTGTCCCTCCTTGTCCTGGCTTTCATAAGTCTCAGCTTCCTCACCACTCTATTGTGGTAGAGTCTGCCATGAGGAAAATAAAGAGTGCAAAGAGACACTCATCTTATCCTCCAGGACGTGAATGCAGGACCCTAGATGCTTTTGGCCAAAGGGTTTTCCAAGCTAATATGCTTGCTGCCAGAATCAACTCCTATAGTCTCTATATGGGGATGTTTCTAAAAGAAGTCACAGATCATCTGCAGACTTTAGCCCCTTTTATTTCAGAAGATAAAAGGCAGGAATTTCTTACTTGGCTCAAACATGCCCAAGATGTTTCCAAATTTTCCAACCGTGCAGCCTTTGACTCTTTTGAGTGTGTAAGCAGAGCCTCAGCTATTGCCATAGGTGCACGCAGAATTGCTTGGTTACAAGCCTCTGATTTGGAACTCTGGGTCCAAGATGAATTGGGAAATCTTCCTTGTACAGGTGAAAACCTTTTTGGCAGGGATTGGCAAGCAAAGGCCACTCAGATGGATGCTGAGAACTCTGCTTTGGATCAACTTTCAAAGTCTACCTCTGCTCCTGTTAAGAAAAGATTGTTCAAAAAGACACCTTTTTCTAAAAAGGGAAGATATTATCCTGCTTATGGTCAGCAGGCATCTTCTGCAGGTCGTTTTGCTGCAAAGCGTCAGCAACCACCTAAACAGGCCAAGTCAAAGGCTGCCAGGCCCCCCACGGCCTAGCAGCCTCAGCCTCCTCAGGGCCTTTTGACTTGCAACTAGAGAACTTAGCCTTTCTAGCTCTGGAAGAACCAGAGCCCCTCACCATTCCAGGAAGGTTGGCTTACTTTGCTCCCAGATGGGAGCAAATCACAGCAGAGCAATGGACCCTCTCCATTATAAGGGAAGGGTACAAGCTTCATTTCTTAAACCTTCCTCCCCACACCATGGTGAAACAGTTCAATTCTCCAACATCTCTCCTCAACCTTCTGGGTCAGGAGATTGCTACCCTTCTTGCCCAAGGGGCAAAAGAAGAAATACCTCTTCTTCAACAGGGCTCAGGGTTCTACTCCCCTTATTTTCTTATTCCAAAGAAAACAGGGGGCTACAGACTCATATTAGATCTCAGAGAATTGAACAAGTTTCTATTCAAAGAGAAATTCAAGATGATTTCTCTCGGTGCTCTGCTTCTATACCTTCAGCGTCAGGACTGGCTTTGTTCTCTAGATCTCAAGGATGCGTACACCCATGTCCTCATCCATCCAACACACAGAAGGTTCCTTCGGTTCCTTTTTCAAGGAAGGCACTACCAATACAGGGTGCTTCCTTTCGGTCTGGCCTCTGCACCAAGGGTGTTCACGAAATGCATGGCAGTAGTAGCTGCATTTCTACGCACTCTAGGAATATTCGTTTTCCCATATCTGGACGACTGGCTCATTCGAGCTCCATCCCAGTCAGAGGCCCAGACTTGTCTAACCTGCACAATGTGTGTCCTTCAGTATTTGGGACTGGTAATAAACATCCCAAAATCTCATCTCAACCCTACTCAGTCTCTGGAGTTTATAGGGGCCCTGCTGGATACCACAACTGCAAGGGCCTATCTTCCTCAGGTCCGTTGCCTACGCTTGGTGCAGTTAGCCTCCCAGATACAGTTAAAGTCCCATTTAACTGCTCGAGAGATGTTACAACTATTAGGCCACATGGCATCCACCGTGCATGTGGTTCCATATGCTCGCCTTCACATGAGGGCAGCTCAATGGACTTTGTCCACCCAATGGACTCAGGCATCAGGTTGCCTGTCAGACAAAATAGCAAACTCCAGTCGCCTATTTTGGTCTCTCCAGTGGTGGAAGTCCTCTCCAAATCTGTTGCTGGGGTCCCCTTTTCAGCAGTCGCTACCCCAAGCAACTCTGACAACAGATGCTTCTCCAATGGGTTGGGGAGCTCATCTGCAGGATCTCTCCACCCAGGGCATCTGGTCTCCACAGGAGACTTCTCTGCATATCAATCTCTTGGAACTCAGAGCAATATTCTTAGCTCTCAGAATGTTCCATTCCCTGCTCAGCTACAGGACAGTCCTCATCCATACGGACAACCAAGTAGCCATGTTCTATGTAAACAAGCAGGGCGAGACTGGCTCTCTGTCACTTTGCAACGAAGCTTTGTGACTGTGGGCCTTCGCAGAGAGCATCACATCCATCTTCTGGCAGTATATCTTCCAGGCGTTCAAAACTCTTGGGCGGACAGATTCAGTCGAGTTCTGCTTCCACACGAGTGGTCCCTCCATATGGACCAGGTAGCCAGGATTTTTCGAATTTGGGGAACCCTGGACATAGACCTCTTTGCAAGTCCGTGGAATGCCAAACTTCCCCGGTTCTGTTCCAGAATTCCGTGTCAGGGAGTTCAGGCCAAGGATGCCTTCCTCCTTCACTGAGGTCAAGACTTCCTTTATGCCTTTCCACCCATTCCCCTAATTCCCAAAACTCTTTTCAAGCTTCAGAGAGATCGAGGGACCATGATCCTCATAGCACCACATTGGCCACGCCAAGTGTGGTACCCTCTACTTCTGCATCTCTCTCAAGCTCCTTCCCTAGACTTGGGCTCTGCACCAGACCTTCTATCCCAGGAAGAAGGAACATTGTGGCACCCAAACCCCCAGTCTCTCCATCTCAGGGCTTGATTGCTGAGGGCCTAGACCTTTAAGATTTTCATCTCAGCAAGTCAGAGATGTTATTCATGCCTCTAGAAAGCCTTCTACCAGACATTCCTATGCTTTCAAATGGAAAAGATTTACCATTTGGTGTTCAGGGAAGGGTCTTAACCCTCTTGCAATACCTTTGAATTCTTTACTAGAGTATTTCCTGCATCTATCCCATGCAGGTCTGAAAACGAATTCCGTAAGAGTCCATTTGAATGCTATAGCAGCGTCCCTCAGGCCTCTCAATGGACAGCCTATTTCCTCTCATCCTCTTATAGCAAGATTCATGAAAGGCCTTCTTCTAACTAAACCTCCCATTAGACCACCTCCAGTGGCATGGGACTTAAACCTGGTTCTTGGCCAGCTTATGAAGCCACCCTTTGAACCTTTAGCCACCACCTCCTTGAAATTTCTTTCTTGGAAAGTTATTTTTCTCATTGCAGTCACCTCAGCACGCCGCATCAGTGAGTTGCAAGCTTTGGTGGCTAATCCACCTTATACAAGGTTCCATCATGATAAGGTAGTCCTCAGGACCAATCCACACTTTATGCCTAAAGTGGTCTCGCCTTTTTATCTGAACCAAGAGGTATATTTACCTGTCTTTTTTCCAGGACCTCATGCATCAAGTGCAGAGAGGAATCTTCATACCTTGGATTGTAAGAGAGCTCTCGCTTTTTACTTACACATAGACAGTCTTCTCAACTCTTTGTTGCTTTTGATCCTTCTCATTTAGGACTTCCAGTCTCTAAGAGAACACTGTCCAACTGGATTGCTGAGTATATTTCTTTCGCTTACCAGAGTAGGAACATTTCTCTGGAGGGCCATGTCACAGCTCACAATGTGAGAGCCATGGCAGCCTCAATGGCTCATCTAAACTCTGTGTCCATCGACCAAATCTGTCGAGCGGCCACCTGGGCCTCGGTTCATACCTTCACAGCCCATTACTGTTTGGACAAGGACTCCCGCCGGGATGCCTCGTTTGGTCAGGCTGTTCTCAAACACCTGTTCCATTCCTAATCAACTCCTACCCAGCTACCCTGGTCGGATGCCAGAGATCCATGGGGGGAGGTAGAGTCCTTTTCAAGGACACACAACCTGGGGTTTCTCCCTGGCATCTGCAGCTAGGGAGTCCCCATATGTGAAGACTCATTCCTGCTTGTTCCTGGAGATAGCACAGTTACTTACCTGTAACAGGTGATCTCTGGGAACAGCAGGAATAAGTCTTCACAACCCACCCACCTTCCCTAGGAGTTGTATCTCTCTATCTATCTTTCCTTTCCTCTCTCTCTCTTTGTCTCAGCTCTAAAACTCGAACTGGAGAGAGGCGGTTGGGAAAGGCGGGAAGGCAGCGCGCAGGTGCTGTGGGATGCTCTCAAAAGCTTTCTTACTGGACGCTGGGGAGCGTTCCCGCGCAGGCTCCGTCGGTACCGACGATACCCATATGTGAAGACTTATTCCTGCTGTTCCCAGAGATCACCTGTTACAGGTAAGTAACTGTGCTTTATGCCCTCCAACAAACACAACATTACTACATACCCACTATCTACTGTCCCACTAGACACCTCTCCACACTCACAGAACACATACCCAATAACGACAATAAACATAAACAAAACAGACTTCTTACAATCCACCCAAAAACATGCCTCATACCTTCAAATATGGCCTCACCTGACCTGAAAAATCTATCATGTTACCTTATGAATGCATGGTCAATAAGGAATAAGATACCTATATTTCATGACATAATAATTGATAATAGCCCCGACCTTGTCTGCATTACTGAAACATGGGTTTCAGAAGCAGACTCAGTACTAATCAATGAGCTCAAAACACCGGGTTATAATATCTTCAAGGAGAGGGGAGGCGTCTTTATAATCATTAAAGAGGGGCTAAATGCTTTCCTACTCACCTCAAACAATACTGAAGATATAGACATACTCATGATAAAGACTAACAGTCTATCCTTCTGTCTAGTCTACAGAACGCCAAACTCCAACCCCGAAAGTCTAGATGTTATAACTGAAATAATATGCTCCTCTTCCAGCAAACGGCCCCTCATATTACTAGGTGACTTCAACCTGGCCTCACTGCCCCACAATTACGCTACCTCATTCCTAAACCCCATATCCGACATGGACTTCCATCAACTAATTAATACCTCCACATACATCAAAGGTAACATCTTTGACTTAGTATTCATACATAGTGATATCAATAACTCCCTCTCCCCTACATTGCTAGAGATACAACCGGTCCCCTGGTCAGACCATCATGTCATCAAAATTTCAACTCCCAGCTTACACCCCTACCCACGCTGAACCCACTTACTCCTCCCCTCTTATAAGATATAAAAATTTTGATAAAGACAACTTCTTACAACAAACCCTACAGCACCTAAACCCAACTTCAAAAAAATGTCGATGAAGCCATAACAAATTGGAATGACACCATATCCAATGTTGCCACCATTAAAGCACCACCTCCAACCGACCTTAGAAAGAGAACTACAACATGGTATAACCATGAACTAAATGAGCTGAAAACCTCTCTACGGAAAATAGAGCGCAAATGGAGACATATAAAATCTACTGCACTTCGATTACAATACATGACCACACTCCAACATTACAAAGATGCCATTAATAAAAAGAAAAAAGAATACCACGCCAACATCCTCTCAAAATCCCTCAACCGTCCTAGGGAACTATTCCAAATTGTAAAGCCCCTTACTAATAACGCTTTAAATAAAGACACAACAGATTCTACCATTGATCCTCAAATACTGGCTGATTATTATAAAGTAAAATGAAAACAACATGCTCTAGTCCTAAACCTCCCACCCATTACTTATTCCAAACTAAACCTCACCTGGTTAACATTCGCACTAACCAGCAAAGATACCCTCGGTAATACAATTACTAAAATAAATACAACCACTTCCAAGCTTGACCCATGTCCGGTCAGCTGGATAAAAGCCACAGAAGCTGAGCCTTTCCCTTTCATCCTCCCTATTATTAACTCTTCAACAAGGTTTCATGCCTTCCTCCCTTAAACATGCCATAATATGCCCCATCCTAAAAAACACCTCCTTGGATAAAAACAGTTCATACAGACCTATATCTAGCCTCCCCTTCATGGCGAAGCTAATAGAAAAAATAGTACAAATTCAGCTCCAAGATCATATCGACACCCATGTTTCACTAGATGAACACCAATACGGCTTCCGCCCACATCACAGTGTTGAAACTCTCTGTACTATTTGACAGTCTTATTTGAGGCATAGATAACTCCAGGCAAACATTTATCATGATATTTTTAGATATCACAGCAGCTTTCGACAGTATAAACCACTCTATTTTGCTCTCCAGACTTTAGCAAATAGGTATCAAAAGCACGGTACTCCAATGTTTTCAATCTTATCTATCCAATAGAAAACAAGAGGTCAACTCCGGGCAATATACATCTAAATCATGTGACTTAGAACAAGGACTACCTCAAGGATCAGCCCTATCTGCCCTCCTGTTCAACATCTATCATCAACCCATTTGCATGATCTTCAAAAAATTTAAGGTGAACTATCATATTTACGCAGATGATATTATGTTATATCTCCCGTTCAGCATCTGCAACAAATTACAGACTGCTTCTCCAAAGTAGCAGAATGTCTCATTACCCACAATCTCATGATCAACTTCAGATTCACCCTCCCATCCTCGATCAGAATCCAGAATACAGATATTTCCGTAAAGAACAAAGTGAAATATCTGGGTGTAATTATAGACCAATCACTCACTATGACAGCACACATAAAAACATACAACAAAAAAAATCTTCTACAAACTTTAAATGATAAAACAATTATGCCCACTGCTACCCACCCATTATTTTAGATCAGTCGTACAAGCACTCATCACACCTCACTTTGACTTCAGCAATAGCATCCTCCAAGGTTTACCTTAAGGCCTCTACAAATGGCACAACATGTGACAGCATGCATAGCATGGAATGCTAACTTATCCAAACACATCATCCCCATACTCTACAATTTACACTGGCTCCCAATCCAGAGCCATATACAACATAGTTATTCACCTGTAACAAGTGTTCTCTGGGAACAGCAAGAATCAATCCTCATATGGGTGACATCGGCGCTGACGGAGCCCGCATGGAGCATTTCCCCAGCTTTCAAAGAAAGCCTTTGGGAATGTTACTACACATACGTGGTCCCATTCCCGCCCAAGGGTGCCATCTTGTTCAGTCAGATGGCATAGAATAGGTGAAAAGATAAAAACAGGTAGAGGAGGCAACTCCCAGGGGAGGAGGGAGAGTTGTGAGGACTTCCTGCTGTTCCCGGAGAACACCTGTTACAGGTGAGTAACTATGCTTTCTCCAGGAACAAACAGGAAGTCAGTCCTCACATATGGGGACTCCCTAGCTCCAGGCTGCCAGGACCTGAATCATGACAGCACCAACGGTGACCACCAGGGGAGGCCACCAGTTGCAAAAGACGTCCCTATCCAGAGACTATGCAACATCCAGCCACCCTCGTCACTATTAGTCCAATAGCCTGACCATCATCCACCTGGAGGGCAGGACTTGCCTATACACCGAGTATGCTACGAATTACTGCCTGACTGAAGGCACTGTGCCTGCAGGACTCACTCTCTAGGCAGTAATGTGCTGCAAAGGTATGCACTGAAGACCATGTGGCGACCTTGTAAATTTCTGTCACCGGTATCGAGTGCGAGTTCCCTGACACAATGAGCAGTGATCCAGTGCTCCAGGGAAAGGCCAGCCTACTCATAAATGAAGGTGATGCAGTCCGCCACCCAAGAGGACAGAGTTCTTTAGGTTACCGGCAGCCCCAGCTTACTGGGGTCGAACAAGACAAAGAGCTGGGGCACTTTGCGATGGTCCCTGGTCCTGTGAAGATAGAAGGACAGGGCCCTCTTGCAATCCAAGTTATGCAAGACCAACTCTACCTTGCCCGCATGAGGCTGTGGAAAGAAAGTAGGGAGAACCACCTCGTGGTTGAGGTGGAAAGCAGACACCACCTTAGGAAGGAACTTGGGATGCGTACGCAACACCACTCTGTTCGTGTAGAACTGGGTGTAGGGAGGATCCACCACAAGGGCCTGCAGCTCACTCACCCTGCGGGCAGAGGTCATGGCCACCAAGAAGACCACTTTCAAGGAGAGGTACCTCAGGTGACAGGTGGTCATAGGCTCAAAGGGCGGTCTGGTGAGCTGGGACAGCACCACATCGAGGTCCCATTCCGCAGCTGGAGGGCGGAGGGAGGGCCTAGACAACAGAAGGCCCCTAAGGAATCTGGAGACCAGGGGCAGGGTCAAGAGAGGCTTTCCCTCTACAGGGTGGTGGTTCACAGCTGTAGTGCTGAGATGCACCCTGACTGAATTAGATTTCAAACCTGAGTGCGAAAGATGCAAAAGGTACTCCAACACGAGTTGTACCTGGCAGGAGAATGGATTCACTCTCCTGCCTTCACACCAGATGGAGAAACTCCTCCACTTGGATGCATAAGCCTTTCTAGTGGAGGGCTTCCCGGAGGCCAGGAAGACCTCCTCGACCTCCCTTGTGAGGAGGAAAGGAGCCAACGCTACCCTTTCAGCAGCCACGCTGTCAGCTCTAGGGCCCTCAGGTTGGGGTGCAAGAGGGAGCCCTCCTCCTGCGAGAGGAGGCTCAGGGCTTCGCCCAGGGGTACTGGGGCTGTCACTGACAGAGTAGCAGGTGGAACCAGGGCTGTCTGGGCCACCTGGGGGCCACCAGGATCACTAAGGCATGCTCACTCTGGATTTTGAACAGACACTTGGGTATCAGGGGGTCGGTGGGAATGCGTAAAACAGGCCATGCGACCATGATATCAGAAACACATCTGCCGCCACCCTCCCGTGGTGGGGTTGAGGGGAGAAGATCTGTGGAAGCTGTGCATTGTCCGGAGAGGCAAACAGGTCCAGGCAGGGCCTGTCCCAGAGTCGGAAGAGCCCTTGGGCCATCTTGGGGTCCAGATGCCACTCGTGTGGCCAGAGGACCCTGCTGAGCTTGTCTTCCAGGAAGTTGTCCTGGCCTGGCAGGTACACAGTCCGTAGGAGCATGCAGTTGCTTACCGTAAAGGAGTGAAGTGCTATGGCCTCCTGACAGAGGGAGTAGGAGCCCGTTCCACCATGCTTGTTCATGTAGAACATGACCACTTGGTTGTCCATCTGTATGAGAATCAGAAGACCTCGGAGCAGGTGGCAGAAGATCTGCAGGGCCAGAAAGATGGCCCAGAGTTCGAGGAGGTTGATCTGCAGGAGAGAATCCTCAGAAGATCAGTAGCCCTAAGTGTGCTGGCCCTCGCAATGCGTACCCCAGCCCGCCAGTGAGGCATCCGAAGTCAGAACCCTCTGAGGCACTGGTGCCTGGAAAGGCATCCCCACCCTGAGGTGGTGTGGGGACTTCCACCAGGCAAGGGAGGCCTCCAGCTGCTGGGTGACCCACATTCTGTCCCCCCAGTCCGTCAGCGGCCTGAAACCATTGAGACCGGAGGCACCACTGGGCTGCCCACATATGTAAGCGGGCTGGGGGGGGGGGGTAACATGCACTGTTGAGATCATGTGACCCAACAAGCGGAGGCAGGCTTGCACATCCCTGACCTACCGCATCAGGCGATGGGCTCTGTCTTCTGGGAGAAAAGCTTTGGCCAGCAGAGTGTTCAGCTGGGCCACTATGAATTCCAGTGTGTGAACTGGGAAGAGCCTGGACTTGGGGTAGTTGATGATGAAGCACAGCCAATGAAGGGTGTGAATGGTCAGCTTTGTGGTCCAGTCTGCCTCCTGGGCAGTGCTTCCCCTGATGAGCCAGTCATCCAGATAGGAAAAGACATGAGCCCCTTGTAGGCACTCGTGTGCAGCTACTGCGGCCAGGCACTTTGTGAAGACCATTGTGGAGGAGGCAAGGCCGAATCGGAGCACCCTGTACTGGAAGTGCAGACCTCCCACCACAAGCCTCAAGTATCGCCTGTGGGAGGGATGAATCAGGATGTGGATCCAAGGAGCAGAGCCTGTCTCCCTGGCGGAGGTAGGGCAGTAATGTTCCAAAGGAGGGCATCTTGAACCTCTCCCTCACCAGGAACCTGTTGAGGTTGCACAGATCCAGGATAGGCCGGAGGCCTCTTGTTCTTTTGGGGACAAGGAAATACCTTGAGTGGAAGCCCCTGCCCCAGAGGTGGTGGGGCACAGGTTCCACCGCCTTGTTCCTGAGCAAGTTTGCAAGCTCTGTGACAAGCAAGGCATGGTGAAGGGACGGCTGGGATGGCTCCCCTGGAAAGTAATCTGGAGGGTTTTTCTGTAAGTGGAGGGAATAACCCTCTCTCACCACCTGCAGGACCCACTGGTCTATAGTGATGGTGGCCCAGCTGTTGGCGAAGGAAATCAGTCGACCCCCTATAGGCTAAGGTGGGTCTCCTGGGGGAGGGAAGACCCCGCCCACCGAGTCAAAAACTCCATCCTGGCTGAGGGGGGGGGGGGGCCTGGACCCATGCCCCTGGCCCTTTGGCTGTGTGGATTGGTGAGGCCGACCCTGGTAAGGCTGGTAATGACTAGCCGAGGGGTAACCCTTTTTACTCGGGAAAAAGGTCTTCTTTTCTGAGGGCTTCTTCCTAGGGAGAGCCGAGGTCTTCTTGGAAACTCTCTGCCGGGTAACGATCTTGATCTCGGCAGCCTTATCGGACCTAGGCTTTCCAAAAAGATTCTCCCCATTGCAGGGCACATCCAGGAGCTTCTCCTGTACCCACTTCTCCAGGTCCGAGGTCTGTAGCCATGCCTGGCATCGGGCACCGATGTCCATGGCCGCCACCTTGGCTTGGGCCTCAAACCCATCATAGGCGGCTCTAGAGAGAAACTTAGAACAGTCCCGGGCAGCCCCGGTTAAGGACAAGAAGCACTGGAGTGGTTCTTTGGCAAGGTCTACCGAGAACCCTGAGAGCTCCTGGACCAGGCTTTTCAAATCCATCCCCATATAGAGCTTGTAGGCTTGCATATGGCGCCCTAGTAGCATTTTGACTCTTGAGCCTTTGCATCGATGACTCCACCACCATTGAGTTGTGGGTGAGTTGAGGCTTATGGAATCCCACACCCTTCCAGACTTGGTAAATGGCGTCAATATGTCAGCTGACCACCGGCACCGAGGCTGGCATCTCCCATGTCCAGAACAGGAGCCCTCTCAAGGATGGGCGGGATTGGGATTGTGAGAGTCTCCTTGGGCAGAGACTCATACTGCAAAATTTCCAGCTTCTCAGGTCCTCCTCGTACTCTGTCTGCACTGAGAGAGCCTGAGCCATAGCCCAAACGAAATCATGGAATGCAACGTCCTCGGATGGGAAGTGGCATTGACACTGTGGGGGTGAGGGCTTCGAAGCCGGGAGGTCTCGGGAGAAGCCTTGTCCTTGGTCTCCCATTTGGATCCCAAGGTAGTCGATGAACTGGGGACATCCAGGGACCTGGGGTCAGACCCCCATAGGCTCGCCGAGGAGGACCGTAGTCCCAAGGACCAGGACCTGGACCTCGACTGGGGCTGTGGACTTACCTGAGGATGGCATCACTCGGTGCTTGGCTCAATACCCCAGGGATCCCCCGAGGCCAGGAGGCCGTGTGTTGGGGTCGATGATGCTGGAAGTCCAGACATCAATGCCTGCTGTAAGGCCAGAATAGAGGAGGGGCTCTGCTCCATGGCCGCCATACAGGCCTCAAGTCTGATGCCGGCACTCTGGAGAGTGCGTCCTCCAGGAGGACATGGGCTCTTGAACCCTGGTGTGGTCACTGCTGGCCGAGGGCTCCTGCCTTGAGACTTTTGGAGGACGCTGCACCGAGTCGCCCGAGTCCCACAGCATGACCTTCCCAGGTTTCATTGGCAACTCGGCAGACTGCACCTTCTTCTTCTTCTTAGGAGGGTTTGGCGACCTACCGGAGGAGCCGCCGCTGCAGGACTCCGAGGACGCCCGGACCTCCCTCGAGGAACCCTCCTTTGGACTGGGCGAGGAGGATGCCGGAGTGGAGTCAGGCTTTGGGAACAGCGTCCCCTGCAACTCTGACCTCTTCCTGTTGTTCTTGGGTGTCATGGCCTGGCACCGGTCACAGTAGGAGCTATCATGGTTCGGGCCTAGACAGAGAAGGCAGCAGTCACAAGTATCTGTAACCGATAGGGTCTGGCCACATCGGTCACACTTTTTAATCCACCGGGAGTCATGGTGGAAGAACATCCAGCCAGGATCGAGGACCCCGGGTAAAAAAAAAAGGTGTGAATGCCGGTCAAGGAAAAACCTAAAAAAAAGGGACAGCAACGAGACCGAGGATGACATCAAGGTGCCCGGCTCGAGGCGGAGGATGGTACAAGACTGAAGTCAAGAATTTGGAAGGGAAAGAATCACTTTTTCCGGGAGAGATGAGGACCACATCCATTGGGCTCTGTGGGGAAGCTGAAGTTTTTGGAAGCCTGGGTACTCTGGTACTTGGTACATGGTATTGAGTCTCTTGTTAACAGGTGGAACCGTGAGCGGGGCCTCCCACATGCGGAGCATAAGGTCCTGAAGGATACGATGCACCGGTAAGGTAACTGCCTCCTTGGGCATGGGATGGTATTGGAGTATCTCCAATTCCTCCACCCTCAGTTCCTTTTCCGAGGCTACTGTGATGGAGTGCCCTGCTGCCATGTTACATATGAAGTCTTGAAAGGACATATCCGCTGGTGGGGATTGATGCCTGAGGCAGCAAAGGATCTGAAGGGATGTCAGGAAATTCTTGGGAATCGAGTGACCCCCCCCCCATCAGATTCTGAAGAACATGAATCAGAGTCCAGCAAGAAATCAAAATATTGGCGGTCATGGTTTCGACCTTGTTGCTTCGTGGAAGTCGATGATCGATGCCAATACCAATACTCAGAGGTATCGAAACAGGGAGCAATGGTGGCCTGAGTTTGTTGGATACTGTGGGGTGTTGACTGGTTCCAGCTGAGGAATCAGCCTTGGGTGCTCCAACAATGCCTGTTCGAGGGCTGGTATCAGGGCCGATACACTCAGCTGTAGGCTCGGTGCCAAAGCCTGTACTCATAATGTTGTCGGTACTGAGGCTGCCAGGAGTGCAGCCAAGCTTCTCTCGAGAGCCAGCATGCGCTGGTCTAGGGAAATGGCCGATGTCTAGATAGAATCACGGACGGGGTTCTGAGCCAATGTCCCAGAACAAGGAACCAGTAGCTCTCCGGAGCTCGATGCTTTGGGAGCCACACTTGTTCTTTGTAGGACAGATCCTCCTGCCAGGGCTGTTTGGCTGGCCAATCTGCATCTGAAGCACCTCTAGGAGAGTCGTGATGCTTATGTTGAGACTTTTCCCTGGCATCGGAATCGGTCTTTGATGCCAAATATTTGGAAACGGCATAGACTTTGGCTTACTTCTGTTTGGACTTTGAAGAAGCCTGAGACCCATGAGAAGAAGTCGATAAAGTGGAAGCCACTGAAACTGAGCCCAGGGCGAAGAACGATCCAAACTGTCTGGCTCGGTTCTTGAGGCCTCTCTTATTTTATTTTATTTTTTATTTATAACTTTTCCAAAAATTATTACAAAGAATAATACAGATTACATACCACAAAACAAAATAATCCTAGAATAAGTAAACCTCCAAATTTTGCACAAGTCCACATTACGGAAGAGTGATATAAAAATAATTAGAACAAAATCAAAGACAAACATCTCTATCAGCAGTAACTAACCCAGTTGAGGCCTCTTTGTCATTTGTTGGTATAAAGGACAAGTAGTAGGTTCATTGTCGGGACCCAAACACCAGTCATATTCATCAGTGGCTGAAATGGAACTGGCACACTTGGTACATTTATTAAAACTACTGACTAGCTTTCTATGTCTGAAAAAATTGTCTTTGAGGTTGAAGACAAGGCCTAGGCCAGTGATGAGAACCGTGGTGAAAATCAATAGAAAAGAAAAAAATTGAAAATAAAAATGAAAGAAATATCGGGACTGGTGTCGGACTTCACGGAACCAACGTTGACGGGAAGGCAGAAGCACGATGTACCCTGAAGGGCACAAAAAAGAAGAGTTTTTCAGCAGTGACAGAACAATGCGTCCTACGGGCTCCATGGAAAATGAAGAACTGAGGAGAGGAGTTAGGAAGGCCAGAAGGCATGCAGGCACCTGGGTGCACTGGAGTGCTCCCAAAGACTTTCATATTGGATGCTGGGGAGCATTCCTGTGTGGTCTCCTTTGGGGATGTCACCCATATGTGAAGTCTGCATTCCTGTTTGTTCCTGGAGACTGGATGTACCCAAGCTCCGAGCAAATGTTGGGCCAAAGTCTCAAATGCACAGGCCATAAAACTGTGATTTAGGCTAGGGGAGACAGGCCTATTTGCACTGCTGCACCAGTCAACACATCTTGTCATCTGCTGGAGGCAGATGATACTGGCTTTTCTCAGTGCTGCATCAGTACTACACTAAAAAATTCTTTGGTTTACCTCCACCTGCTGGCTGGGGAACATAACCAACTCATCTGGACTGGTCTAGCAGGATGATAAAGGAATGGGGGAGGGGAGTTATTCAAAGGCATTTACCCGATTTGCAGACTGGATATGGCCCCGGCATGAATATCTGAGGTTAGTTTTCAGCGGCGATGGCTAACTGTGTTAGTGCTAGCCGCCACCATTGAATACCCCTCCCCCCCCCCCGGGTTTTTAGGTAAGTAGTAGTTTTCAGAGAATATGACAAACATGAAAATATGAATTACTTTGGCAGAGTGAGCATAATTATGATGACTATAATTTCAGGCTTAGTGAAAGGTCCAACCATAGACGAGAGAAAAAAAGAGAATAGGAGGAGACAGAGATAGTAAGAAAAATGAAATGTTGGAATGTTTGTTATGCGGGGGAAGCCCCCTCCAAAAAACAAATGACTCCTTTCTATTCTTTTTTTGTATTATATTGCATAAAATATCATACCCAAAAAGCCAATGTGCTACGTTAAAAATGAATGCTTGGACACAGACAAAAAAAATATACTTAGCTGGCAGTTGGAACTTCTAAGCCGCATAGATGAAGCCCAAGAGACAGAAGTCCGTTGCTTCAGTTGTTGTTCTCAGACCACTGCAACTATTCAAGATAGCAGCGTTGCCATTATAGTTCTTCAGAATAACAGCATTGCCCACCAAAGCATTGTAGGCACCAGTAGTAGCAGAGTAGTAGCTATGAGACCGTAGAAAACAGCCACATAGCACTGTGTTTCAGGTCAAAGACAAAGACCCTGCCTCAAGCTTTTAGTATCATTAAAAACGTGCCCGATGTCTACAAGAAAAAATATGCAGTTTCAGGCTTGCATACATAAGAAGGGCAACAACGGAACCAACCAAAAATGAATAAATAATAAGTAATTAAACAATTAGAGCCCGGTATTCAGAGCCAGCAGCTACTGCAGTTATAGTGCCTAGCTGTCGCCGCTGCACACTAAACTCAGATATTCCGTGCCAGGACCATATCTGGCCACCGGCATTAAACATCCAGGTCAGCCGCTGAAGCAGGAAGCTAAGCAGTCAGCGGTGATATTCAGCTTAGCTTTGACAGCAAACGTTAGGACAGCCTTTTCTGTGCCCAACCTTTGCCGCCGAGGGATAAGCGGGCAGCAGCTGAATGTTGCTGCTGACTGGTTATCCCTGAGTACCACCCACGAAACATCCCACTGCTAATTGGTTGGCAGCGGGGCATGTAGCGGCCATACCCAGGGATATTCAGTGGCACTAACCATGCTAGTGCCGCCGGATATCCCGCTTAACAGCATTTACATGGTTTGCAGGTCTGCAAACCGTGTAAATGCCTTTGAATATCAGACCCTTAATAAATAAATGTATTGAGAAGGTACAAATGATAAATAGTGTGTATTTATTAACTAAAAACAACAATTAAATCTAATAAAAGCAGGATAGCCATACATTATAAACCCAACTTAGCTCTGTATGTTTCAGCTATGCCTTCATCAGGGGAAAAAATCTTGATGAAAATACAAGAATATCATTTAGAATTTACCTTCCCACATCACTATAAAACAGCGGTCCCGAACCCAGTCCTTGAGGCACACCTAGCTAGCCAGGTTTTCCAGATAACCACAATAAATATGCATGAGAGAGATTTGCATACACTGTGTCCATTGTATGAAAATCTCTGCCATGCATATCATTATGATCATTCTGAAAAAGATAGATGTGTCCTGAGGACTATGTTCAGAACCCCTGTTATAAAACTATGACGGAAATAGTTCATATCTAACTGACTATTAGATCTATTATTAACATTGAGTAATATTGAGTATCGTAGAGTTCACTTCCATCAGAATAAATGAAAGGATAATGGATGTAATTTACAGAAATTATAGAAGAAGTGAGTTTTATCCTTATTTTAATAGTAACATAGTAAATGACGGCAGATAAAGACCAGTACGGTCCATCTAGTCTGCCCAGTACGATGTCTAGAGTAATGAGTTATAATAGTCTAATAAAGTTAACTATATGAGATCTGAAGATGTACAATCAGTTCTAATGTACTGTTTTATGTAAGTTTAAAAAAAAAAAAGATTGGAAGTGAACTCTTTGATATTCAGTATTTGAAATGTGAAGTGAAGTAAAATGAAATGATATTGGAAATGCAAGGCAAATTACATCTTGGTACAGGTGGGCTTACAATCTTACGAATATGTTTACTAAGCTGGGTTAACCGTTAAATTGAATAACATGGGACCTAGTTACATATAGCATGCTTTAACCGCTAACCCTGCTTAGTAAACATGCCCTTAAGTTTGTACCTGAGGCAGTGGAGGGTTAAACGACTTACCCAAAATCACAAGGAGTGATAGTGGGATTTGAATTTAGCTTCCCTTTGCCTCGGAAGAAAGGCCTGGAAATCTACTTCCGGTGACACTGCCAAGAAAACCCAGGAGCTTCTGGGTCGCCAGGAGTCAGGACTGACTCGAAGGCACACATCGCATTGTTCTCAGATTGGGGATGTTTGATGCAATACTGTATTCTACCAGCAGGTGGCACTGCATCTACAATTATCTTTATCTTTATTTAAAATGTAATATACCGCTCATACTGGAGTACCAGAGCGGTTTACAATAAAAAAAAAAATGAGACTGCTGAAAGGAAAAGAACGCCAAACTATAATAAATAGGATAGAGATAACAGAAAACGAGGTAGAGGCTAAGCATACAGGCATGGTGTTAATGGGGGTCCTTTTCACTTTCACTCTTGGACTATAGATTTTACATAAGACACTGTAGATGGAGTCAGCATCAGAATATAAGGGCCACGTGCAAAAAGTATGACAGGGGCTCTGCCTCCAGCACTTAGGGCATTTTTATTATTTTCAAAAAGCTTTGCAGAATATATTAATGTTTATTTAAAAATTGCCAAATCTATTGAAAAAACATTAATATTTTTTTTCTGAAATTGTGAGATGGATATCAGAGTAAATTATAATTAGAATCATGTCTGATTTTTCATTTAGTCCATTTAAGTAAATATGACAGAAAGTTACATGGTGGAAATAACAGATATATGTATTGTCACACAGTGATACCTCATAGCGTGTGGTGGGCAGGGCTGGCCCATCCACTAGGCGAGCTAGATGGCTGGCGGCAGCAGCACACATGGGCAGCGGTGGCAGCGACACACATAGGTGGCCGTGCCGTTCCCCCCAGCTGCCACTGATTCCGTTTGGAGGAGAGGCGAACAGCGGCAGTGTTTCCAAAAGCGGCCTCCGCTTTTGGAAATACTGCCGGTTGCCCGCCTCCCAAGATGGAATTGGCAGCAGCTGGGGGGGGGGGGGGGGGGAAGCAGCAGCGGGGGGCGGGGGGGGCAAGGGGCAAGGCTGGGGTTTCTGCCTAGGGTGGCAGAATCCTATGGGCTGGCCCTGGTGGTGGGAGATAAGGCTTTCATTTCTTCTGTTACAGTTCTCAGACAGAATCATTTAGATGTTGGCATATTTAGGTTCTGTATGAAAATCAATATGATCTCAATACTAGGGGGCATGTTTACTAAAGTGCACTAAGATGTTTTGCAGTTGCCATGCAGCATAACCTGGAAAAGAGACGCCTGAGGGGAGATATGATAGAAGTCTATAAATTAATGGAGTGGAACGGGTAAACGTAGATCGATTGTTTACCTTATCAGAATATAGAAAGACTAGGGGACATGCAATGAAGCTACAGGGTAAACTATTTAAGACTAATAAGAAAAAATATTTTTTCACTCAACGTGTAATCAAACTCTGGAATTTGTTACCGGAGGATGTAGTAAAGGCTGTTAGTGTAGCTGGGTTTAAAAAAGGTTTGGACATGTTCCTGGAGGAACGGTCCATAAACCATTATTAAGAAGGGACCCAGGATATCAATGCTTGACCCAGTACAAGCATTGTGGAACCTGTGTCTTTTGGGGAAACTGCTAGGTACTTGTGACCTGGATTGGCCACTGTTGGAAACAGGATACTGGGCTGGATGGACCTTGGTCTGACCCAGTATGGCATTTCTTATGTTCTTAAAACCTGTGCAGTATCTGCAGGGGGAGTGGCCAGCATCAGCCCTGCAGATACCGTGCAAGGCTAGTACTTACCGCACTGTCCTGCGATCTCTGCATTTGTAGGTAGCATGGGTACTCCTGTGCTGCCTGCCGATGTGGGGATCACAGGTGGAGGGCAGAGCAAGTAATTGCTCTATCCTCCCCGATGCTGTGGCATCCTTCCATTCACCCCCCTCAACTTCTCCTTGCTGAAGGGTGCTTGTGCCATGAATCTTCTGATTTGGGGCACTGGCACCAGATGCTGTCCAGGGGAGTCTTGAGACCTCCTTCTAAATTAAATCAATCCTGGCTAGCCAGTTGGGCAACCTCCCCACCTCACTGTAACCCTTCTCAGTTCTTACCTAGGGGATCTATGGTGGTCCAGTGGCCAGGAGGTAGGAGCTGTCCTCCCTCCTCCTGCCCCCATCTCCAGCGCTAACTAAGATAGGGGCAGCACCATGAAACCGGCACCATTTTAGCTAGTGCTGGAGACAAGGCAGGAGCAGGGAGGACCATTATTGATGCTAGCCACTGGACCACCATGGATCCCCTAGGTAAGGGCTGGGGGATTGGGCAATCGCAGCGATTTAGGAAGCCATCATGTGACAATTGTTCGCATGATGCTGACTCCATCTACAGTGTCTTATGTAAAATCTCTTTTTGCCATGCCCTTTACCTACTCCATTCCCGCCTCTCCCCACCTCTACCGCGCAAAATGGAGCTATTATGGAAAATAGCCTGCGCTAGCTGCATTTTGACCACATTAGCTGTCATGGCAGCATTGTCTTTCCCATGTTAATGCCATGATAACAGCTAACACCCTTCAGTAAACATCCCTCTAATAGTAAAATGAGGAAGCTGAGGAACATTTCACCAGAAGGAAAGATTTCCACTAGTCAATGCCTAGCGGCCCCTGACTTGAAATCTTAGTTGTAATGCACTGATAAGATGTACAGAGTCCTAAGTGAACAGCCTTAACCCGATTCCACTCTTTGCTTTTCAGACTGCGGAAGAACCTGAAATCTCTGATCATCGTTCATCCTTCTTGGTTTATTCGGACAGTGCTGGCCATATCCAGGCCATTTATTAGGTTGGCACCTCTACATTTCTGGCAGCTTTTCCTGTCTTTTCCACAGCCTGTGTACATCATGGCATGTGTGTGCTGACTGTAGTGAACCTTTTGGGATTTCTTATGGAGACCTGATAATTTTCAATCCTCACTAATGCTACTTCTACCACTACCACTATTACTATTACTACTAATCATTTGTATAGTGCTACAAGGCGTACGCAACACTGTACATATAGATGAAAGACACGGTCTCTGCTCAGCAGAACTTACATTCTAATCAAGACAGAAAACATCACAAAACTGGGGACTAGAGTATCGTAAGATTCACATAAGTAGTGAACAAGAGAGTGAGGAGTATCAGGATCCAAAAGCAGCTTCATAGAGGTGTGTTTTTAGCCTGGATTTGAATAGGGCTAGAGAAGGAGCCCAATGCACTGACTCAGATAGTTTGTTCCAGGCATATGGAGCAGCAAGGTGGAATGAACGAAGTCTGGAGTTGGCAGTAGCAGAGAAGGGCACAGATAAAAGGAGTGGTGTAGAGTGAGACAAGAGAGGAAAGGTAGTGAGGAGCTGCAGAATGAATGCACTTGTAGATCAGTAGAAGTTTGAACTGGACACAGAAACGGAACCCTTGAATCCTTCAAGTCCAGTCCGTATGAATGGGTTCTGCTCCCCAACTAGCAGTGGAGGCATAATGGAGCAGCTTTCAATGATGTCATAGATGAAAAGAGGCTTGTTGATTCTATGTTAGCACAAACAGACTGAAACAAACATAGAAATATGAAGGGGACTACTAAGCAGCTAGAAGGGACTGAAAACAGCCCGTGAGCTTAAAAAAGGGGCCCAAGAGGACCTAGGGCCTGCAGACCTAAGGCCACCCACTGTGCACCCTCTCCCCTTTACAGAGACCAAGCAGCCACCCCAAAATGGCTGCAGTGCCTACTGGTGGGAAAACAAATGGGGGAGATGCGGCAGAGGTGGTAAACATGGCATTAGGCCCCGAGTCCCTGTCGGGGGGGGGGGGGGTCTCAAAATGCCCAAAAAATTGAGCCCTGGAGCATTTCAGCCACAACTGGGACAGAAAATAGCAACTGCAGGTTTAAACTGCTGAGGGTCGCAGGATGCATCAGACTGCACGACTGAGCATTGCAGCGGCAAAAAAAAAAAGAACCATCAAAAAAGAAAAGCAATGACCATGGCGAAAAGGGAACCCCAAAGAGGGAATCCCAAACCCTGCCAGGCTGACTGGGGAAACCTAATCCAGGCAGCCCTAGTCATCCCTGCAACCTTGTGAGGCTGTTACCAGAGAAAGCCTTTTTTTAAATCTAAATTTAGAGCTGCTTTATTGCAAGCAGCAAGAGAGCCAAAAACAGCCCATTGAAAACAATGGAGAAAAGAAAAAAAGTCAGAAAGAAATATTAAGATATTCAAGCAAGCAGATAGAGGACAGCAAAAGGGAAGGAGGGCTTGGACCCAGACTTAACACCTCCCTCTGGGCCCCAAGTGCTAGGAACCCATGCGTAGCAGCGCTGGACACAGGGCAAGCTGTTGGCCCAAGGAGAGAGGGGCATATCCAAGCTCAGAGCGAATGTTGAGCCTACCATTCTCTTAGCACACGTGCCACAGGACGATAATGTGAACCTGGTGCACCAACCCACACGCCGTGGCATCAACTAGCTTCTCACAGTGCTGCACTAGAGGATATACCAAGTGATGACATCATTGAAAGTTGCTCAAGTCTGCCTCCACCTGCTGGCTGGGGAGCATAACCCACTTGTTTGGACTGGTCTAGCAGAATGATAACAAAACCAGCTTCTACTAGCTGGAAATGCTACACAGTTCGAGAAATGGATGCTAATTGTGTGGAAGCATATGGCAGGAGAAACCATAAGTGATGTACTAATGCTAGCCGTATGATTATAAAAAATATACCATTCTATCACTGGCTTTGGGGGAACTGACCGCTACCCCAGAGTTTGCCTCTCCTTACTATAGGAGCTGATAGGGAAAAGTATTGCAGCACTAATTGTGGAAGAGACCTCCGCTCCTTCAGTTTCACTTGCACCTGAACATTTGCAGGAAAGATCAGAATCTGTTTTAATGCATTTGCTTTCTTTGCCAGTGTCAAATTTATCAGTAAGATCCAGTATGTGCACAGCCTAGAGGACCTGGAACAGATGATCCCTATGGAACATGTTCAGATACCCGACTGTGTGTTACAGTAAGTGTCCCAGGGATCCAGGACATGAAAAAAGCTGCTCCAGAGCTCTCCACTTCCTTAAGGCACCCCCTCTTGCAGTTCCATTGGAACTTGGGTTAAGCTGATTACAAGTCTTCTTACATACATATTCCTTGAGTATTATAAGAAAATTGTTTGCCTAGAATGGAATTAGCTTTGATGTTAAGATTTATGTTGCCTACAGGAAGGAGGAATAACATATAAAATATTTAAAGGAGCTGATCACTGTTGTGTATTTCTTTCCTGTCCTATATAAAAGGCCCTGCTTATTAAACCTCATGCAACATGATAAAGCTTCGCACGATGAGTAGCTCGTAATAAGCCTGAATAGAATATGTAGCTGCAGTTTAGGAGTGGGATTGCAGCTCCGAACACAAAGGGCTGCCAGTTTAAATCTCTACTAGGTGAAATGTGAAGAGAGGTCAGATAGTATTAATTAGTTGGGCCATATTCAAAGGCATTTATGCGCTTTTCAGACCTGCAAACTGCATAAATTCCACTCTCCGGGATTTTCAGTGACACTAACCCAGATAGCGCGCCCCCCCCCCCCCCTTCCCTCTTTAGCTAAAGTTAGGGCAGGTGACAGGCTGTCCTAACTTCAGGCAATTTTGCAATCTTGTTAGCAGCTGAATATCACTGCTAGTTGGATTGCAAAAGAGCAATCCAGGCAAACCAAAGATTCAGTGCCAGTCGCCAGATATGGCCTGGCACTGAATATCTGGGTTTATTTTAAAGCGGCAACAGCCAGGTGCTTTAACAGTGCTGGCCATTGCTACTGAAAATGTCCCCCTAAGATTTTTAAACAGGTCTGTCTAACTGGCTGTACGGAAAACCTTGATGCCAGATGTTTGCATCATCTGGGATATATCATTGCAATGAGGACGGAAATAACGGAGGAGATCAGATGGGAGACTAGTCGTTTTCTGCTGCCATCTACTGTAACTTGAAAATTTTAAAGTCTTTAAACAGCTCCCAAGCAAATCCTCTGTCCCACGCTTAACAAGAGTAAAGCGTTTCCATTATTACAAAATACAGTGCCATTTTTGACATTCTTATCCCTGTGAGCCAGCAAAGCCTACCTCTTTTGTACTGTTATTTTTGACCCTTAACTATAGAGGTTTCACAGGACTGCAGACAAATGAGTTGCGTGAAAGACAGAATATAACTGTTAAACAATCACCTTCGGTTTGTACAGGGTGAGCACAGTTGTGCAATTCTTTAGCAGAGTTCAGTTAAGCATTTTAATGTGATGTGAAAATAATAGTCTTAGAGCCTAGATGAACCCACACAGCTTAAGACGCGTTGCTCAGACACATTGTGGGTCATTCTGAACCACGAATACGCTGGTTAGACGAAGCCGGTAGACGTCTATCCCACAAAGATGGGTAAAACCATATTCCAAATCCACCTCGTTGCACACGTCTATGTCGTTTGCATGGGGATCTCTGAATGTGGGCGAGGATAGGCGGATCATGGGCGTGACCAGCTGTGGAGACATACAAAGCATATTCCGAAGATAAATATGTACGTCCCCACGGATGCAGATGTTATTCCTGCAGAAAAGTGGAATAAGTGCTGAACTTAGAAAATATTCTGCTCACCACTGCACTGCATCCCATATAGATGAATGACTGTGACAAATATGCTCTGCACCGGTGTGTCTCCAGTCTAGAAGACCACATGATGTATTGATAAAGGACATGGAGCAGAGGGGGGGACGGGGGTAAGGTAGGGAAACAGAATTAAACACCTCTAATGTAATAACAAGAGCAGCAATAGTATAGATCCTGGCTATGCTGACAAGGGCCGATAGTGATAAAGGAGCAAAGCTTGGGTTCTCTGGGAACGTCGGCGCCGACAGAGCCCACGCGGAAGCATCTCCCCAGCTTTTAAGGAAAGCCTTTGGGAGATGCACCATGCAGGCGTGGTCCATTTCCCACCCAAGGGTGCCATCTTGCCTCAGTCTCCTTTTTTCCGGGGAGCCCTTCAGAAGTTGTCCTTTTTTCCCTGGAAAAAGTCTGATTTTTTATAGTTAGATTTTGTCCGGTTTGGTACCGGTTCCTTCACGCCCTCAAGCCAGCTCGCCTCGGTGTTGCTTCTCAGGTTCGTCTATCCATTTTCCACTTTTTTCATCAAGGTCTGCCTTGACCGGAGTTTGTGCCCTTTTTTAGCTGAAGGCCTTGGACCCTTGCCGGGAGGCACGGACCCCCTTTTTCTGATGGCCTCAAGTGGTTTCAAAAAGTGTGACCGGTGTGGCAAAGTTATGTCACTTACCAATCCACATGACTGCTACCTCTGATGCCTTTGTCCAGAGCACAACACCACCAACTGTGAACTGTGCAGAACAATGACCCTGAAGACCTTAAAGAGTCGCCATCATCAGCAGACAATTTTTTTCACAAGTCCGACTGTGCCCCGGAGCCTCTGGTAACACCATGTTCCAGGGCCCCCTCCAATACCTCTGTGCCCCGTAAAGCCAGAGCCTTCTCGGAGTCCCATGGCCGCGGTTCCTCTGAGCCGAAGTCCCTAGGGGTGGAGCATAAGAAGAAGAAATCCTCAAAGACCACCTTGGAGGACGGATCTAGGAAGAAGGTGAAATCCTACCCCAGGTCCTCTAACTCCAGCGTGAGTCCAAGGAGACGGGGTAGGAGCGGCCCTCCAAGTTGCCCTGCAAGGAGTCATCAGCTCTCGCCAACTGGCCTTGGGCCTCTGAGGCCATCCTCAGCGAGAACTCCCCCTCGACAGTACTGATGCCGGGCCCGAAGCCCTCAGTGCCCGCATTGAAGGCTGTGGAGCCAACTGTCATGGAGACCAGAATGGAAACCCTAGAGAGCAGTATATCTGCCCTAGTGGCCATGTAGCGGGCGTTTATGTTTGGCTTGTCCAGTTCATCTGACCCAGTGATGGGGCCCTCAACATTGAGGGCTTCCTTGGACGTCAAGCCGGTCCTCGAGCGCCATCGGCCTCGAGAGAGCTCCTGGCCCCGGTCGAGGTTCCGGTCCCAAACTTCAGGACACTGATCCTCGGCTCGGACCAACAATCCTCCAGAGGTCTTGCCCTGTGGAGAGCAGTCCTCAACTGAGTTGATTGTTCTGTGTCAGACTCATACTCGGACTTCGAGTCCAAATGGGAGACCAAGGAGAAGAGTGCCCAGACACAAGGCAACACCATGACATGCCCTCAGACCCATCTCCCCCAGTGACCCAACGCTGCTCCCCACCCGTTGTGTTCCTCAATTTTGTGAGGGATATGGCCAAGGCTGTCATGAACAAGACCAAGGCGGACCCACGAATCAAGGAATTGGAGATACTCCAATACAAGAAAACCTCGAAGGAAACCCTTATGGTTCCAGTACCCCTGATCCTTGACCGCCTTCTCCGGATGTGGGAAACACTGTCATCAGTACCAATTGTCAGCAGGTGCCTCGACACCAAGGGTCCCAGTAGACGGAGGAGAAGCCGGGCGGGTAGTGTCCTGTGCCGTTGCACCTCTGCGGCTAGTTCCCTGAGGCATACTGACCTCTCTTGAGGGAGGAAGGCTTTTGCCTGAAGGGTGTCCAGCTGCGCCCCTATGAACTCTAGGCTCTGAGTGCGAGTGATGTGGGACTTGGGGTAGTTTATGACAAACCCTAGGTGCTGCAGGGCGTTTATGGTGCGTCCGGTGATGCATTGTGCCTCTGCAGCTGTACCCCCCCTTTATGAGCCAGTGTCCAGGAAGGGGAAGACGAAGGCCCCTTGAAACCTGAGGTGGGCTGCGACCACCATGAGGCACTTTGTAAAGACCCTTGGAGAGGAGGCTAGCCCGAACTGGAGCTATTTTCTGTGGCTGGAGTAGATTAGGATGTGAGTGTAGGCATCCTTTAGGTCCAAGGAGTAAAGCCAATCTTCCTGATGGAGGAATGGCAGCAGTGTTCCAAGGGAGAGCATCTTGAACTTCTTCCTGACCAGAAACCCATTGAGCTCTTGCAGGTCCAGGATGGGCCTGAGACCCCCAGTCCTCTTGGGGGCAAGGAAGTACCTACAGTAGAAGCTGGTGCCTCTGAGGTGTTTTGGGACTGGCTACACTGCTTTGTCCAGAGTAGTCCTGCTAGCTCAGTGAGGAGCAGGGTCTGGTGAAGGAGAGGCCTGGTGGGCTCTCCTGGGAAGAACGGGGGTGGTGCCTGATGTAGGTGGAGGAGGTAACCCTCCTTGATCACCTGTAACACCCAGGCATCGGTGGTGATGGCTGTCCACTTGTGGGCAAACAGGGCTAGGTGCCCCCCTGTGGGCAGCAAAGGACCCGCTGGAGGTATGGGGGTCACGCCCAGGCAGTCAAAAGCCTCCCCCTGGGCTGGGCCTGAGCCGATGCCTGGGGCTTCAGGGCTTTTTGCTTTCTAGGACCATGTCCTTGGCCTTTTTGTTGCTGGGCCTGCTGAGGGTGCGAGAAGGCTAGGAAGTGCGGAGTAGTACTGAAGCCCTTTTTCTTCATTGGGAAGGAGGGCTTTTTCCCCTGGGTTTTCTTTCGGGATTGCACCGAGGTCTTTTTCAAGAGCCTGGTTCTAGTCACATACTCGGTCTCTATCTCCATTGCTTTATCTGCCATGGGTTTTCCGAACAGGTTCTCACCTTTGCAGGGGACATCATTCAGACAGAAGGCTGCTGATCCCAGAGGGAATCTGAAATGCAAATCAACCTGCTGGAAATCAGGGCCAAATTCCTGGTCCTCAGCGCCGACGTCACCCATATGTGAGGACTGATTCCTTTGTTGCTTTTGATCCTTCTCATTTGGGACATCCAGTCTCCAAGAGAACACTGTCCAACTGGATTGCACAGTGTATTTCGTTTGCCTATCAGAGTAAGAATCTTCCTCTGGAGGGCCATGTCACAGCTCACAATGTGAGAGCCATGGCAGCTTCAATGGCTCATCTGCACTCTCTCTCTATCGATGACATCTGTCGAGCAGCCACTTGGGCCTCGGTTCATACCTTCACAGCCCATTATTGCTTGGACAAGGACTCCCGCCAGGATGCTTTGTTTGGTCAGGCTGTTCTCCAACATCTGTTCCATACCTAATCAACTCCTACCCGCCATCCCTGGTTGGATGCCAGAGATCCATTGGGGGGAAGTGGAGCCCTTTCACAGGGACACACAACTTCTGGGGTCTCTCCCTGGCATCTAAAGCTAGGGAGTCCCCATATGTGAAGACTACATTCCTGCTTGTTCCTGGAGATAGCATAGATCTCCAGGAACAAGCAGGAATGAGTCTTCACATATGGGTACGTCGGTACCGACGGAGCCTGCGCAGGAACGCTCCCCAGCGTCCAATCAGAAAGCTTTTGGGAGCATCCCTCAGCGCCTGCGTGCTGCCTTCCCGCCTTTCCAACTGTCTCTCCTCAGTTTTCGTTTTTCCGCGGAGCCGACAGGACGTCTTCATGTCACTGCAGAAAATTTTTTCTTTAATTCTTGTTTTCTTGTGGTCGCGACTGTTTTCCCGCCTCCACCGGTACCGCCGGTGGGTTTTTTTCTTTTCTTTTCAAAAACTCAGAGAGAGTTTTTCCCTCAGTTTCTGTCTTAATTTTTGGGGCCTGTGAGGCCTCTCCATCATGGAGCCTTCTTCTCCTAAGAAGTGCCTTAACTGTGGAAATACAGTTTTCTTTTTAGACTCCAATAACTGGTGTCTAACCTGTTTGGGTCCTGACCCTTTTCCTCCGGAGCCATTAGGCTACAATTTTATGAGAAGAGATTTTCCATTTCGAGTTTCCCTCGATACCGCGTTCCCTTCCAGTGTCAGGGCACCGACCATTTCTTCTCTACAGGATCAGGTAACCCACAAACAGTCTGTTAAGACTAGCCAATCCTTGAGTGGTAGGTCTCATGTCAAACATGATGACGACTCCGGCCTTGCCCTCAAGACCCTGTTGGCTTCAAAACCCCGGTGGGAGTCTTCGGTCTCCAAAGCCTTTCAGGGGTTTCAGGTTGTTCCTGGGGCTCACCCCTCACAGAACATACCTGAGCCATGCTCGGTGGTGGCATCCACGTCGAGCGGTACCGATACCCCGGCATCGGCACTGGTGTTGAGTGATCCACTCTTCACCAGAGATCGTCATCTGGCGTTCTCGGTACCTTTGGGTCTGATCGATACGTCCCAGATTGACTTTCCAGTATCGGCAGCATCGCCGATACGACCACCGACGCCGGTACCCTCCAGACATGCATTGGTAGACTCGCTTCCTTCGATGCCGAGTCTGGAATCGATATCAAGTCTGGAAGACTGGGTACCGACGCGTCTCGGAACCGACGCTTACCGATTCCGGATGCGCGGTATCGAGGATACTCACCAAGGGTTTTTGGTTGCCTCGGTACCGCTTGAGCAGCCTCCGATGACTGCTTCGATGTCGGTATCGCCTCCGATTCCGGCACAGCTACCGATATCGGTACCAATGCCGGTTCCTGCAGTACCATCGGGACCAACTACTTCCATGCCCTTTTCACCAGGATTGCTCCTTTCTATGCCTAGTTTGGAGTCGATACCTGGCATGGACGATGCAGTACTGACTGTCCCAAGTCATAACCGCCAGTACCAGTATCCATCCATTAGGGCTCCTTTTCTGCACCAGACCAGTACATCCTCCGGTGCCCAGGCTAGTTCTTCAACTTTAGCCTGTCCAGGGATAGTTCCCATTGGAGATTCTTCTTTTCAGAAATTTCTCCTTGACATGGCTACATTCCTTGCTATCTCTGGCTATGATCCTACACAAGGCTGTTCTGGGGAAAAGGAAAATATAATGCTTCCTTTACATCCTTCCTTGCAGGATCTTCTTCTGAGAATATGGGAAACACCTTTAAGGGTTTCCTCACCTTCTACAGCAACTGATCTTCTGTATCAGGTGCCCCCCTCTCCAGGGTTTCAAAAGACTCAACTTCCCCATCATTCCATTGTAGTGGAATCAGCAATGAGGAAGGTGAAAAGCAAGAAGAAGCATTATTCTTATCCGCCAGGTCGTGCTTCTAGAACACTGGATGCTTTTGGACGTCAAACCTTCCAAACATCTATGCTGGCAACAAGAATCCTCTCATATATTTTTTATATGAGTCTATCCCTTCAGGAGGTCACAAAGAAATTATCTCTTTTGACTCCTTTTCTATCAGAGCCCAAGGCTGCAGACTATTCCTTACTTCTTAGTCATAGCCAAAATATATCTTGCTTTCTTTCTCGTGCTTCCCTTGACTCTTTTGAGTCTGTTAGCAGAACCTCTGCTATAGCTATAGGGGCACGACGTAAAGCCTGGCTCCAAGCTTCAGACTTGAACAGATGGGCACAACAAAGACTGGGTAATACTCCTTGTACTGGAGAAAATCTCTTCAATAGGGAGTCTTTACGTCAGGTTGCTCATTGCTCCACTGACTTCCCTGTTTCTGAAGGCTATCCTAAGCCTTCTCCTTCCCCAGTAGGTAGGAAATGCCCTACCAAACCTTCTTTCCCTAAAAGAAGAAGGTTTTATTCTTCTCCTGCCCATCATACAGATGTTCCCAAACAAGGGAAACCTCGCCCTGGTCTGAAGAATCCAAACTCAAGCCAGGAAAATTAACCCTCAATCGGGTTCCAATGGATCTCTTACGACATACAGTTCACTTCTTCTCAGCATAAGTTTTTTCACTGTTTTTTCATTTCAAACTCTACGCTTGGATTCCTGTTTCCAGGACATCCACTTGCTCTCAGGTAGGCTGAGCTGTCAGGAAATTCATGTCTGTGGGTCACAGGGTTCTCCTAGGAAAAGCAGGATGTGTCAGCCACACCTGGTGACGTCATCCGACGGCGCCGAGACGGAAGTGCTCTCTAGCTCAGAAGCTTCTGAGCATGTGTGAGGTGGTCCCACCTCCCCGGTCCGCCCCTAGCCCGACCAGTTTCAATTCTTCCGCCTTTGCCTCAAGACGGATTTCTACTCTCTCTCACCATATTATGCCTAAACCTGGATTTAAACAATGTCCGCGATGCAAGCAGAAAATGAATATAACCGACACTCACCAGAATTGCCTCAGATGCCTCGGGGCGTCCCATAACGTCGAGGACTGTTCCTGCTGTGCCCGGATGTCTCCTAGGGCACGAAAACTCAGGGACTATTCTCTTAAAGACGTCCTGACCGCTCCGGAGCAAGCTCCTCAGACCGGCACCCCAGAACGCGGTAAGTCTGCCAAAGGAAAAGCCCCCGTTAAAGCCTCTCACCGGGCGGCCAAGGGCTCTGCTGCCCCTCCTTCCACGGAAAGGTCTGCCTCCTCCGCGGCCTCTGCGGTGCCTGGGGTAAGCCCCCCCACTGCCGGCGGCTCCTCGGATGTACCCCCACGCGGCTCCAGCGTCCCGGTTCCTCCGCTGCTCGGGGGAAGCCCCCCTTCTGCCTCGAGACACTCCCCTCAGCCATGCGGCTCAGGCGGACACTCTCCTCGGCCATGCGGCTCAGGCAGCCGCGGCCAAGATGGCGCCGCCCACGTGGCCTCGCCAGACTCCGCCTATAGAGACTCTCTTCCAAACCGGATTGGCCGGAGCGGGTCTCTCATCAGTGCTGACGTCAGCCGGCCTCCTCAGCTCCGATCGCCTTCGCCCCGAGCCGGCGAACATGGGGCTGCATCAGAAGTCCTTCTCCGCGCCGACAGACATCGCGCCGACGGCACCCACAGCAGCCATCACAAACGCCACAGCAGCCATCACAAACGCCGCGCCGACAGCCGGGAGCCCCCCCCATCGGCGCGGCAAGAGCCATTCAAGTGCCCACAGGAGCAAGAGGCACAGGAGGGACTGTCATTCCCGATCCAGCAGTGGGAGCGCTGACAGCGGGTCCTCCCGCAGCTGCAGGAAAAGCAGGCGATCCAGATCCCGTTACAGCAGAGGACACAGGAGCAACAACTCTTCTGGGTCCAGCACTTCTGAAGCTATTTTACAGCTGCTGACACGCCTGGTGCAGCAAACTGCTCCTCCAGGCCGGGAGAACTCAGCTGCAGCCCCCTTGGTTGTACAACCTTCAGCTGAGCACAGGGAGAGATCCCCCACTCCGGTCTCGCCTGAGCGAACCCCTTCAAGAGAGCGGAGTCCATCCCCTACGCTGGGACCAGACTTCGGAGTGAGCGCGGAAGAGGAAGAGCAACCAGAATCCCCTTCCTCCAAATCTACTCCAAACGAGCAAGGGGAGATGCAGACGCAGGTACCTAAGGACCTTACTTATCCTAAATTCTTGAAGAAAGTCGTTGCCAAACTGGGCCTTACCAAGGAGGAGGCCTCCGACGAGAAGGATCCGGAGGTCATGAAATACCTCAGCGGCCCCAAGCCAGCCTTGGCTCTCCCCCTCCACCGGAAACTCAAGGACAAGCAGTCCACCCTGTGGCAGTCCCCTGCCTCTGGTCAAGCCTGCGCCAGACGTCTGGACAGCAAATACCTCCTGCTGACAGCGCCTGGCTTTGACAAGCCTCAGCTGCCCCACCAATCCATTGTGGTAGCTTCAGCGCTCAAGAGATCTAAGTCTTCATGCACACAGGCTACCCATCCTCCAGGTCGGGAACCTAAGCTCCTCAACGACCTAGGGCGGAAAGTATTCCAGGGAGCTATGCTGAGTGCCAAGATATCAGCGCATCAATTCCAACACCTGTTATTCCAAGACGCCCTTCTAGCAGAACTTAAAGGCCAACTGCTCACTCTTCCTAAGCAATCCCAGCACACAACCTCAGCCACGCTCCAAGAACTGGCCGAATGCTCCAAGCACCTAATGAGCACGGCCTTTGATGCTTTTGACACGGCCATCCGGACGGCGGGCACGGCCATTGCGGCTCGCCGCTGGGCCTGGCTACGTGCTTCCGGCCTGTCGGATAACACTCACGACAGGATCGCGGACGCGCCCCGCCTGGGAGACTCCCTTTTCGGGGACAAGGTCGCTGACACAGTGAACGGCCTTAAAGAGGACTGCACCACTCTGAAAACATTAGCGGCAGACGGACTCGAACGCCCCTCCTGGTCACAGAGAGGGAACTATTTCCGCAAGCCCTTCTCCTCGTCAAAAAGATACTACGGGTCCAATAGACAGTGGCCGGCCCCAAAATTCAAGCAGAACTACAACAAATCGTCCTTTCAGAAACAACCGCAAAGAGAACGCAAGCAGAAGCAAGCGAACCCTCAGCAGTCCGGTAAGAATTCATCCTCCTTCTGACTATCCGCTCCAGCTAGCCACGAGTGTCCCCTCTGCCCCGCCAGTGGGAGGCCGCTTGTCCAGCTTCCTGTCTGCCTGGCAGGAAATCACCACGGAACAGTGGGTCATCCAGATTATCCAAGCAGGCTACCGCTTGCCGTTCTCCTCCCCACCGTGGCAGCGCACGCAATCCACCAGCAAACCTCCACTGCACCTGGAAGCTACCCTCTCGGAACTCCTGCAGCAACTCATCAGGGCACGGATGATCGAGCGGGTTCCCTCCAACGAAATCAACACTGGCTTTTACTCCCGGTACTTCCTTATTCCCAAGAAGTCCGGGGGCCTTCGTCCTATTCTGGACCTCCGCAAGCTGAACAACTTCCTCTTGAAGGAGAAGTTTTGAATGTACTCCCTGAACTCCATCCTTCCCCTCATCAGAGCAGGGGACTGGATGGCTACTCTGGACCTACAGGACGCTTACTCTCACATCCCTATCCACTCCTCTCACAGGAAATTCCTGAGGTTCATAGCAATGGGTTGCCACTACCAATATCGTGTGCTTCCTTTCGGCCTCTCCCCAGCTCCCAGAGTCTTCACGAAGTGCGTAGCTGTGGCAGCGGCACACCTCCGCAGACAAGGGCTCGCCATCTTTCCCTACCTGGACGACTGGCTGATATCGGCACCCTCCGCCCCAGAACTCATAACAGCAGTGCGAGAGACGACGGCCCTGCTGACCAAGCTGGGTTTCTTACTCAACAAGGAGAAGTCTCGGTTAGAACCCACCCAATGCACGGAGTTCATCGGGGCGATAATCGACACTACCACATCCAAGGCCTTCCTTCCCAAGAACCGGCGGAAAACCATCATCCACCTGGCCAAAAAGATATCAACCGCGAAACAGACCAAGGCCCACGACATCCTACGCCTTCTGGGTCACATGGCAGCGACTACTTCAGTCCTGCCCTTCGCCAGATTGCGCATGCGCACACTCCAGTGGCACCTGCGCTCACACTGGAAGCAACTGTCTCAACCATTCACCACCCTCATCCCTTTCAAAGCAAGGGTAAGCCAGAGCCTACGCTGGTGGATGGTTTCAGCCAATCTCGCCGTGGGCAAGAGCTTGCAGCCCTGTGGCTATCAGCTCATCCTGACCACGGACGCCTCCCCCACGGGTTGGGGAGCCCACCTGCTACACCTCAGCACACAAGGAGCTTGGACCAGAAGAGAACAATCCCTCCACATCAATGTTCTCGAGCTCCGGGCGGTCAAGTATGCGCTCCAGACCTTCATGTCCCACCTTGCTGGGAAAACAGTCTTGATCCAGACCGACAATCAGGTGGCAATGTTCTACCTCAACAAGCAAGGGGGTACGGGCTCTCGTCCTCTCTGCAGGGAGGCACTCGAGATATGGTCTTTGGCCCTGGCCCATAACTGCCTGCTGCAAGCGACTTACCTCCCGGGAGAGCAGAACACGCTAGCAGACAAGCTGAGCAGGCAGCTCCAACCCCACGAGTGGACACTTCACGAGGACGTGGCGGAGTCCATCTTCCTACGTTGGGGGAATCCACGGATCGACCTCTTTGCCACTGAGGTCAATTCCAGGTGCCCCCTCTTCTGCTCGAAACGCCCCTCACCCCGGAGAGTGGCCTCCGATGCATTTTCAGTACCGTGGGGGGAGTGGGAACTGGCCTACGCCTTCCCCCCAACCCCCCTCCTGACAGCCACCATTCAGCGCATCATCAACGACAAGGCACACATCATCCTGATTGCGCCCTACTGGCCACGGCAAATGTGGTTCTCCCTGCTACTTCAGCTCTCACAGGAACCTCCCATCCGATTACCGCTGCGACCGGATCTGCTCACCCAGAACGACGGCAAGACCTGGCACCCCAATCTCCAGACTCTTGCATTGACAGCCTGGAGGCTGAGAGGGTAGGCCTCCGCGACCTCCACTTGCCCGCTGAGGTACAGCGAATAGTGCTGGCGTCCAGGAGACCGTCCACTAGAAAGTCATACAGTCTCAAGTGGAAACGTTTCAGTATCTGGTGTGCAGGCCAAGGAATTCCACCAGCCTCCTGCTCTGTCCCTTTGGTGCTACAGTACCTCTCCTCTCTCTTCAGCCTGGGCTTGAAGCCTCAGTCCATCAAGATACACCTCGCAGCCATTGCGTCCCTGCATCAGCTGCGAAGCGGCTCAAACAAGGGCTCCATGGCCGCCCTTCCCATCGTGACCCGCTTCATGAGAGGCCTCAGGAACCTGCAGCCCCCGGTTCAGAAACCGGTTCCCTCTTGGGACCTCAACATTGTCCTCCAGCAGCTGACACAGGAGCCCTTCGAGCCCCTGCCCTCCGCGGCAGGAAAATTTCTATCCTGGAAGACACTCTTCTTCATCGCCATCACATCCGCAAGGAGGGTTAGTGAGCTACAGGCCTTAGTGGCTCACCCCCCGTACACCAAAATTCACCACAACAGGGCATCCCTCCGGACACACCCTAAGTTTGTCCCTAAGGTCGCCTCTGTCTTTCACGTCAACCAATCGGTGGAACTGCCCTCCTTCTTCCCGGCCCCCCACGGGTCTCCAGAAGAGCAACGCCTCCATTCACTGGATTGCGTCCGAGCCCTGTGCATCTACATCGACAGGACGGCCTCCATCTGTCAGGGGACCCAGCTCTTTGTGTCCTTCGACCCCAACAGACCGGGGCGGCCCGTCACTAAGCGCACACTCCCACTGGATTTCCGACTGCGTCGCCTACTGCCTACAGAAGGCCGGCGCGCATCCGGCGAACAAAGCGAGCGCCCACCAACTCCGCGCGCTAGCCACCTCCCTCGCCAATGCACAGGAGGTCCCAGTAAGCGAGATCTGCAAAGCCGCCACCTGGTCCTCGCACCTCACCTTCCAGAAACACTACTGCCTAGACCTCCAGGCAGAAGCTGACAGCTCATTTGGCCGAGCAATCCTATCTGCGGTAGCAGGGTCCGCCACCCCGGACGCTGCCGTAGATTCCAACCTAGCCGCAGCACACGGGACAGTGACCCATGTGCCTCTTCCCCTGTGCTGACAAGGGTAGTCTTGACTTGCATCTTGATGATTGTTATTTGCACAATGCTAATTGCACAGTTGATGTTTCCATTGCACTGTTTGTTGATTGCACTTGATGTTCTACCTCACTGCATGTTGCACAGTTGAAAGTGTTCTACCTCACTACAGATGGTCTGTATGTTTTACACTTTATTGTTATTTGCACTAGTTATACAATAAATAAACAGTGGTTCCCATTCGCTGACGCCTTCTGTTGTGTCCTCCATGCCTGGTATCCTGTCTCAGGCCCCCCTCAGCCACAGCGCAGAACAAATAGCTTGGGAGACACCAGGTGTGGCTGACACATCCTGCTTGTCCTAGTAGGAGAAAACAGAGTTACTTACCTGTAACGGAGTTCTCCGTGGACAGCAGGATAGGTCAGCCACACATTCCCGCCCACCTCCCCTCTGAGGGTGGCCTGCGCGGTCTGCGCCCTAGCCTCGGGGCGCAGCTAATTACTCACTGGTCAGGCTAGGGGCGGACCGGGGAGGTGGGACCACCTCACACATGCTCAGAAGCTTCTGAGCTAGAGAGCACTTCCGTCTCGGCGCCGTCGGATGACGTTACCAGGTGTGGCTGACCTATCCTGCTGTCCACGGAGAACTCCGTTACAGGTAAGTAACTCTGTTTTTCCTCCTCTTCCTACCATGCAGAGAGGTTTGCCAACTATCAAATGATAGTTTCCCTGTACCACCATGAACCTTTTCCTTCTGCAGACTTACCATATAGCAAGTCTCCCTTCAGCTCCTATTTTTCTTTACCCTCGTTTCCAGGGCTTCCCCTGTACGAGGGGTACTATACGACTGGAAGGCTTTCTTAGCCTTTCTAGTCTTCCTTTCCTTTCCAGTGTAGAGTTTTTCTCTGGAGTTACCTCCCTGCTTTCATTGGGCAGCTTATCAGACATGATCAAGTTTTTCCCTCTTGTTCTGTCTGTTCTCTCTGTTACAAACAGAAGGATTCCCTCGGCTGTTCTATTCAGCAGCTGCCCATACAAGAGTTCCAGTCATTGGACTACTGGTACTTTCTGCGAGTTCCAGTCTTGTCTTCCACTACTTTTTCTGGTCTTAGTAGTGCTTCCAAAATAGTGCTCATCTATCTTGGAAAATCCCTATCGCTTCTATTCTGTCATCTCCAAATCTCTGGAATTGGCAGCATAACTAAAGTGGCAGCTGGTTTCCTCCAACAGCCATTTTTATTTCCCAATTCTCCTGCATAGTGCTCTCTGCAATCCTACTGAGAAGCTTTCCACTATGGGCCCTTGCTAGAGAGCATGGGGATTTTTTCTCTAATTACTATCCTATATGGTTGAAAAAGGCTTCCTCAGTCATTCCCCATGACTGTAGGGATTCTTTACACCCTTCTGTTTCCTTTTAATAAAGGACATAAGCCTTCTTTATGTAACAATCTAAAGACTTACCCAGTTTTCTACAGAAAAAATGCTCTTTTTCCTTGCAGCTTGTCCTCATGGTATCCTAATCCTTCATGGACAGCACATATTTAATTTAACAACGCATGATACCCCCCCCCCCCCCCGTTCCTCAAGTGGGTCAACCTGGTATCTCATCCTATGCGTTTCTGTCCATTTACCATGCGAGAGTTCTATAGAACTCCGGACTTGCTGTTTACAGACTGATATTATCCTCTGTTTTTCACGCAACCATCCTGGTTATTCCACTGGATGGCATTCCTGCACCATCTTAGCCAGGGGGAATAGATTGTCTATACATCTTCTCAAGTAGGTTCCACCTTCTTGTTATTAGATGAATCTCTATCCTTCACATCTTCCATGTGAATGTTCTTATAGGCATATCTCTATCTGCTTAGTTGCAGACATTTATCTTCGAAATCTATATACATGTATGTAAATATTTCTATATACTGCTCTATAGATACATATGTCTGTAAGCTGCATGTGCATATCTTATGCCCCTCCAGATCTCACTATAGACATATATATATATATATATTGTGACGCTCGCGCCCCTACCAGGCGGCCGCCTAGTAGGGACGGGTGATCACCTCTTCTATTTCCTAGGGTTGTAGTTGTGTAAGGAATGATGAGGCCGAGTGGTTTATAAAGCGCACAGGAATTTATTCAGCTTCCTTGCAGGTAAGTGGATACAATTTCTCCCAAACACATGTACTCTCCAGACAAAAGAAAATAGTGGATACTTCTCCAGTAACAAATGTCCAAAACAAAACAACAGTGAATTCCAATATCAAGTGTTTCTGGCTCACACTAATTTACCTTAGTGCAGGCATCGCATTCCATCTCTGAGACATTTGAATTTACCTCAGCCTCCTTGGCTTCAATGTCCATACTCTCTGCTGAGCTGTAGCAGGGTTCTGCTAGGTACCGCTCAGGAACTTTCTGCTTTAGACTTTTTAACAGGTTAAACAACCTCTCCCACTTTCTTGCCTTCCCTGCTCTAGGCAGGTCTCCTATGGGTTGCTCTTGCTTAACCTTCCTGGTACAACATTTCTTTTTGTGCTGTGTTATCTGTGGCATAACAGCTTCCTCAGAGTCAGAAGAATAAACATACTTAGAAGGCCTTGCTGCCTCCCTTCTCCTACCTTGGGCTTCTTTTGCAGTATTCTCCTGGTTAGAGCTTTGGCCAGTCAGGACTCCCTCTGCCTCAGTGTAGGGCAGAGACCTGTGGTAACACTTTCCCACTCTCTTGCTAGGGTAGGTGGTTCTCCCCCTGGAACCTTCCCTATATCCTCGGTGGCTACTGTGCTGAGTATGGCGGCTTCCTTTGTACCTTCTCTGGCTGTCTTTATAGCGGTTCCTTTTTCTGCTGTTCCTTTTGGCTACAGGGCTGTACAGAGGGTACCTTCTAGAACCAGGACTGGAACCTGAGCTGCAACTCCCACTTAGGCCTGGACTGCAACTCCGACAACAGCTGCCACTGCAACTGGAACTGTGTCTCCAATCATGCTTCTCACCATGCTTCCAACCAGCACTTGAACCAACTCCTGAATCAGCTCTCCAACCATGCTTCCAACCGCACTCTGAACCACCTCTTGAACCAGCCCTCCAACCAACTCTACAACCGACTCTATCTCTAGTGTTTGTTTGCTCCCTTTCAAACACTGAGCAGGGCAACTCCCTTTCTGGCTCTGCCCTTCTGTACCTCCCACTCCTATCTGTGGCTGACCTGGAGTGTGGGCGTGACTTCCAGCTAGGTCTGCCCTCTAGGTTTCTCTCCATGTTCCTGCTGTGGACTATGTGATCCTGTGTGCCCATCCCCCGCAAAGAGGAAAAATTCTTCCTTTTTTCACTTTTCCCTGGCTGGGCTGCACTCTCCTTATCACAATATATATATATATACACCCCTATATATATATATATATATATACACATATATATATATATCCCTATATATATGTGTATGTGTCGAGATGCTTCCTTATAGGTAGATATGTATTTACATACTTATCTCTCTGTCTATGCTTATAAAGGTTTTACCTTCCTATAGCTTCCAGACAGTAGGCTTGCATATGTTCATACTGTCCCTCAGTATGTCTGGAGTATTATGCACACAACCACTACTGTGGTACTGACAGCTTCTACTTTAACCCTACGTCTGGGTAACCCTGAAGCTCCATGCTTCACTATCTTTCCTATCTCTCAACAGATAGGAAAGACAGCTTGTATCTTCAGTAGGTCTGAAGTTTCAGCCCTTCAGACAATTGTCCTCCTTGGGAATATGGGCTTTTTTCCATACCCCTTCTTCCCTCCAGGACTGGGTTAGTTGTCCAAATCAGTCAGTCTTCCTCTTTTGTTCCTAAATGTTACTAACTCTGTATCCAAAAGAGTTCCTAGCTTTTCCCATAAAGCTTCCACTAAAGACCTGACGTTTTTCTACTACCCCAGTTGACACCTGGGTCACCTGTCAAATCCAGATTTGGACCTTCGCCTTCACTTCAGTGAAGTCACCTTGAAGATTCCTCTACTGGATCTCCAGTAGACTCCATCAGCCTCTCTACTTCCTGCAATCCAGTAGGTGAGAACCATATTGTGTTTGTTCATGTCAATATTTTTCATGGTAATTATCATACCTACAAGGACTCCTTACCTGTAGTCCTTAGGTTAGCTGTTTTTCCTACAGCTCCTCTCTTTTCAACTCCTACCCTCCATCCTCAGGATGCCTGGCCATATGAGGTGTAGCATGTTCCAATCCTCACCATGCTAGGGCTCCAGGCATCTTAGCTTGGGAGTCCCCATATGTGAAGACTCATTCCTGCTTGATCCTGGAGATAGCACAGTTACTTACCTGTAACAGGTGATCTCTGGGAACAGCAGGAATAAGTCTTCACAACCCACCCACCTCCCCTAGGAGTTGTATCTCTCTATCTATCTTCCTTTCCTCTTTCTCTCTTTTTGTCTCAGCTATAAAACTCAACTGAGGAGAGACAGTTGGAAAGGCGGGAAGGCAGCACGCAGGCGCTGAGGGATGCTCCCAAAAGCTTTCTGATTGGACGCTGGGGAGCGTTCCCGCGCAGGCTCCGTCGGTACCGACGTACCCATATGTGAAGACTTATTCCTGCTGTTCCCAGAGATCACCTGTTACAGGTAAGTAACTGTGCTTTACTCACCTGTAACAGGTGATCTCCAGGAACAGCAGGAATTTAGTCTTCACAACCCACTCACCTCCCCTAGGAATTGTATCTTTCAGTCTATCTCTTTCTCTTTCCCTCTCTCTCTCTTTGTCTCAGCTTTAAACTCAACTGGAGAGAGGCAGTTGGGAAAGGCAGGAAGGCAGCATGCAGGCGCTGTGGGATGCTCCCAAAAGCTTCCTAATTGGACGCTGGGGAGCGTTCCCGCGCAGGCTCCGTCGGTACCGATGATACCCATATGTGAAGACTAAATTCCTGCTGTTCCCGTTGATCACCGTTACAGGTGAGTAACTATGCTATATCCTACACGTGCAGCAGTATAGAATACAGTGCACTTGGGGACATCTAAACAGCCTCCCACATCCACGGCACAAAGCAGACTGCATGGGGATTACACCAACATGCTGCACATGTCTATCTCGGGTATTCTGTCCCCTAGGGGTACATGCAGGCCTGTGCGTTCAGAATCATGTTCCAAGTGTGCCCGTTTTGATTTTAGACGTGTGTCAGCCCTGCATATCTACCACAGAATGACCCCCATTGTAAATAGAATGAAAACACCTTTAGGTGTGTTTAGAAGCATACATGCTACATAATTCCATCGTCTTATGAAGAGACTTTCTACTGCTTCATACAATGAGCAAAGTTCTTAACCAGAATTGATAGTGATGGGGGTCTCTAATTTATTTCAGGTATGATGAAGAGAGAAGCAGGGCCAGAAAAGAAAGGTTAGTTTTGCTTTTTGCCATTATAGCTAAAAAGATGCTGCTGTATTTTGGCTACCAGAAGTTACACATATGTCTGAAAATTTTCTCTATGCAATTCTAGAGAATGCATTCACTCAGCTATCATCTTCAGGGGTCTAAATAATTTATTCAATATATATAAATGTATGGAACTCAGGAGGAAAACTATCTCAGCTCTACAAGAGCTACTGTATTGTCCAGCAGTATAACATTTACAGCCCAGACATAGCTCATCACATCATCGATCTATAAAAACGTCCTCTTTTAATCATATTAGATAAACAGTTTCCATTATTATATCCCATGCACAATGTATAGTGTCCCAGTGATATATACTACAGTACTTACCTTCATTTAAAACTTATAGTGCTGTTTATAATCTTTACAAACTTTGTGCTGCTGCGTACACCCCAACGCTATCAGCGACGCCACGGCATTTTGCCAGAGGCTTCGTCAGGGAGTAACCTAGGACCTCATAACTTCATAGTTGTGCACCATATAAGGGAAACCACAGGAAATGTATTATGGAACTTTCTAAAAGATAAAACTAGATTTTTATCCAAAAAACCCTCAATCACCTTAGATAATTGTTTCTTTATCTTTATTTAGAGGCTTAATATACCGCTCAATGCGTCAGCATCTGAGCGGTGTACAAAGTATACAAAAGCTGCTAGGAAAAAGGAAAAGAACGCCACTTAAATGATAGGACAGACAGAAAAAAGGTTCAAGAAGTAGGGAGAGGCCAAGAGTCATGATAGATGGAGAGAAATCACCGGGGGGGGGGGGGAGGGAAAGAGGGGAAGGTGGTGGGGGAAGGTCAAAAGCTAAGCAGAAGAGGTAAGTTTTCAAGCGGGCCTTAAAGGTCTTCAAGGAGGGTTCCAGGCGGAGGTCCAGGGGAAGCGAATTCCAGAGGCGGGGTCCAAGGAAGTAGAAGGCAGAGGAGCATGTGGATTCAAGGTGGGCTTGAGAGGGGGAGGGTAAGGTCAGACGATTAGCATGAATGGAATGGAGGGAGCGGTGGGGAGCGTGGAGGTGGATCAAATCAGCAAGGTAGCGAGGGGTGCCAGTGTAAATGGATTTGTGGGTGAAGGTGAGAATCTTATACTGTATGCGAAAAGGAATGGGAAGCCAATGTAGACGTATGAGAAGGGGGGTGATGTGATCAAAGCGAGAGGAACAAGTGAGAATGCGGGCTGCAGTGTTGTGAACTCTCTGTAAGCGTTGCAGTTGGGATTGATTGAGGAAGACCGGCCAGGGAAACATTGCAGTAATCGAGGCGAGTGACAACAAGAGAAAGAAGGGTAGTCATAGACGAGAAGGAAAGGAAAGGGCGGATGGAGCGAAGTTGTCTGAGGGTGGAAAAGCAACGTTGGACAACGGAGGAGATATGGGCTTTAAAGGACAATGATGAATCGAGGGTTACGCCTAGATAACGCAGGGATGTTACAAGGGGGGTGGGGGAGGAGGAGAGTAAAGGGACAAGAGGGGGGGGGTGGGATTACCAGCGGTAAACCAAATGGCGGAAGTCTTAGAAAGGTTAATGTGCAGGAAATTGGAAGAAAGCCAAGATGCCACGGAAGAAAGACAATCATTAAGAGGAGTGATGTCAGGAGAAACTGAGTCAGTGTGATAGAGAAGGAAGATATCGTCAGCATAGTAATGCGCAGAAATGCCCTGTTGTTGCACCAAGAGAGTGAGAGGAGCTAGGAAGACATTGAACAGGAGGGGTGCGAGGACAGACCCTTGAGGGACACCGCAGGGGAGGGGAGTAGAGGGTGAGGATAGGGAGCCTGAGGAAACTGAGAAAGAACGACCTGAGAGGAAAGACTGAAACCAACGAAGCACGGTGCCGGAGAGACCGGCGTCTTGTAAGCGTGAAAGAAGAGTGCGGTGGTCAACGAGGTCAAATGCGGCGGAAAGATCGTGAGACAGCAAGGGTGAATGAACCACGGTTGTGAGCAGTGTGGAGTTCGTCGAGAAGAAAGAGAATAACAGATTCTGTGCTAAACCCAGGACGAAAACCGGATTGACGAGGGTGCAAGGTAAGAGAGGCTTCAAGATGGGAGGACAATTGGGAGAAAACAAGTTTTTCTAGAAGCTTAGAGAGGAAGGGTAAATTAGAAATTGGACGCCATCTAGAAGGGGAAGAGGGGTCTAGGGAACTCTTCTTTAGGATAGGGTGGATAATAGCGTGCTTCCAGAGAGTAGGAAAGATACCAGAGGAGAGGCTGTTATTAATGATGGAGAGAAGATAAGGGGAGAGGGCCAGGGAAGGGTCCAGGAGCCAGTGAGATGGGATGGGGTCGGAGGAACAGAAGGTTTTTCGAACAGAGTGGAAGGCCTTGGAGAGAATGGGAGCAGAGATGGGCTCGAAGGAGGACCAGTGGTGAGAAAGAGGGGGGATGCCCAGGGGGGAAAGCGGAGGGGAGGGAGGAATAGACAGGGAATCAGAGGGAGGTGGGGAGAGGGGGGGAGGACAGGAGGGGAAGGAGAGACGGAGGGAAAGCACTTTGGAGGAGAAAAAAGTGGCCAATAGAGCAGGATCAGGAGAAACGGAAGGGGGAGACGGTGAGGAGAAAGAATGGGAAGCAGACAAAGAGCAGAGAACAGAGTACAACTGACGGGAAGAGTTGGCAGAGGTGGAGATGAGAGAGGAAAAGTAGTCTTTTTTGGCTGTGTCAAGGAGGAGGCGATAATGGCGATAGCAGGCTCGAAAGCGATTCAGAAGGAGGGGGGAGGGGTGCTTACGCCAGAGCCTTTCGGCCTGATGAAGATGTCGACGATGAAGGGAAAGGCCGGGATGAAACGAGGGGTGGCGGCGGGGGTGACGAGGGATGTTTCCAAGCATTGGCAGGAAGATTCCATATTCTCTTTATAAACCTCCAAAAAAACTCGGACTGACTCTCTAAATTAACAAAACAAAAAAAAATCTAAATTACAAACCAGATAGAGAAAAACTAACTATGTCAAAACCCAAATGCAATATTATGTCAAACCTTAACGGCAGGGAATCCTCTTTTTCATAGTATTGCACCAGTGCCAACCAGCGTTCCTTTCATACAGCGGTCGGTACAACTAGCTGGTGCTATTGTGTATCCCAACATTAAAAGACAGCTTTTCAGACAAGCTGACTCAGGTGCAAAGTCCATGAGTAAGTTTGTATAAATTTTGTGGGGGTTAAATTTGGCTGGAAAAAAATGGAGTGCATATGCCGTTTCTTAATCCTGCCTAAAACGTGTTGTTGAGAATACCACCCCTTAACTTTGCTACATGCACTGCAGAACCCCAGGAGTAATTTCAGCAGGGTTAAAGGTGGACAAATTTCAGAGAGCTCTTCATGACAGTAAATTCTAGTATGCACCCAGGTAAATGGCTTATGGCATTGTGTTCTAAATGACAATGTGAAAGGAATTGTTCTCACATTCATGAATTACTAGGTATTACAAGTGCATCACAGTCAACAACCTTTCTTATTTTCAAGAGTTTGAGGGTAAAGAATGGATAAAATCTAATGAAAGCCAACAGGCCAATAGTGGTGCATGACCTTATTAAACCACCGCAAAAAGGCAAATGGGTTTTGAAAAGCCTCATTCACATAGTTTATAATTTAGCCCTGAATTGTGAGTGCTGCTGTTTACTGGCTGGAGCTATTTTTCATTCTGTGCAGATCTACAAATTCTGTGCTGTGCAAAAGAAACCCAGAGGACCCAGACAGAGCCTGGAATAAATCACACTGTAGTAGTAGACTGCAAAAGGACATACTTGACTTTTACACTGTAGACAGGGATAAAGGAAAAGAAGGTAGCACAAGCTCAGACAAGAGCAATATCACAGGGAAGGAAACAAAGGGTGGCTGGATGACATCAACCATATATTCTGATATAAAATTGAGCATATTGGGCCTGATAAACAGTGGTGGCAGCTAGCTGCTGCCGCTGAGACCCCAACATTGGCCAGATTGCTGGAAAGCTAACTGGTGGAGGTGATATTCAGCCGCTGCCCGATTATCTTCTGCAGTAAAAGTTAGGCCGGTCTTTACTGTGCCTAACGTTTGCTGCATGTCAGTAACCAGGCAGCGGTGATATTGAGCCACTGCCTGCCCCGAAATGTTCCTGGCACACCCCGATGCTAACTGGCTAGCAGCAGCGATAACTGCGGATATTTAGCTGAATATCTCGCTGAACGACATTTACACAGTTTGCAGGTCTGCAAACTATGTACACTACACATAAGAACATAAGAAATGCCATACTGGGTAAGACCAAAGGTCCGTCGAGCCCAGTATCCTGTTTCCAACAGTGGCCAATCCAGGCCACATGTACATGCCGTCTATGAATATCCTCCCCCCCCACCATTGCTTTTGTTCCTTTGCTTCACTGAATCTGAGACATTTTTTTTTTGTTGTTTCAGGTCAGAAGAGAAGCCTGAAGATGTGACAGGGGAAAGGTAAAGAGATACTGCTACTATTACTACTATTTTTTTATTTAAAGTTATTTCTATACCGCCTTTTTACAATTCAAAGCGGTTCACAATTAACAAATGTGTAACAGGGACCTGTTCAGCACACTGTTTTACGTGAAACAGGAACAGTAGACAGTACAACATAGTTTAGCCTCAACTATTTACAGTTATGGTTCTGCTGGTTATATTGGTTAACTTATGTAACTCACTTGGTTTGCAGCTTGTCGTGCTGTGAGGGCTTGTGTGCATCAGTGATGCTGAGAGCTAAACTATCGGTAGTTTAACTACTGGCAGGGTCTCCCAAGATGGACAGGTCTCAGCTGAGGTGCCACACCAAGACAAACCACACATCTGGGCGGCAGCAGAATGGGATAGTGTTGACGACGGAGCACCACATTTCTGTGAGACCCGGCAATCTACTTCTGTATCTTGCCATGAAAACCCAATGGATAGTTACAACAAAACAAATTGTGCTATAGTGCTGGAAGATGAGACCCCCAGGTCGGAAGGCACTCAACTAGCTACTGGGGAAAAGCTGAAGACTTTTCAGGGTAAAGCCAGCATTTATGATGTGGTTGGATCAAAGCCCTCGGAACATCTGACTGCTGATGTAGCTGCGCATGAAATGAGAGTAAGAAGCTGTAAAGATGTCTTACACATTGGAACATGGAACGTACGAAGCATGAACCAAGGGAAGTTGGAGGTGGTCAAGAATGAAATGGAACGTGTACAGCTTGATCTGTTGGGTGTCAGCGAACTGAAATGGACTGGTATCGGGCACTTTGCATCAGATGATCACATGGTCTACTATGCTGGAAATGAAAGACAAGAAATGGTGTTGCATTTATAATAAAGAAGAAACTTGCAAGAACTGTAATGAAATACAATGCAGTCAGCGAACACTTAATCTCTATTCGTCTACGAGGAATGCCTATCAACACAACTATAATTCAAGTATATGCCCCAACAACAGCTGCAGAAGAGAATGAAATTGAAGAGTTCTATGAACAAGTACAAGCTGAAATTGACAGAACATGCAAACAGGATATCCTGATAGTCATGGGTGACTGGAACGCAAAGGTTGGCAACAAAGAAGAAGGCAAATTAGTTGGAAAATATGGACTTGGCAACAGAAATGAATCTGGAGAAAGACTGATAGAATTCTGCAAGACCAACGACCTATTCATCTCAAACACCTTCTTCCATCAACACAAGCGGCGACTGTACACATGGACTTCACCCAATGGATTGTATAAAAATCAAATTGACTACATCTGTGGAAGTCAACGATGGAAACATTCTATAACATCAACAAAGACAAAACCTGGAGCTGACTGTGGTACAGATCATCAACTACTAGTATGCAAACTCAAGCTAAAGTTGAAAAAGAGCAAACCACTCATGAATGCAGCAAAATATGACCTTGAGAATATACCACTGGAATTTAAAGACTGCAAAATTGATTTGCTGCTTTAGATACAAATGACAGAGCTCCAGAAGAGTTATGGAATGACATCAAGAAGGTTGTGTTGGAAGAAAGCGAGAAGTATCTACAAAAGGTGAAAAAGCAAAAACGGCCAAAATGGATGACGGAAGAAACTCTGAAAATTGCCCAGAAACACAGAGAAGCTAAAGCCAGAGGAGAAAGAAAGACAATAACAGAACTCAGAGATTTCCAACGTGCAGCAAGACAAGACAAGGAAAAGTACTACAACGACACATGCAAGGAAATAGAAGCAGAAATTATTAGAGGAAGAACAAGATCAGCTTTCCTAAAGCTACGAGAGTTAAAGAAAAAGTTCCAGCCTCGAATTGGAATGTTACAAGATGCTCAAGGTTCTATGTTGAATGATGCTGAGAAGATCAAGAAAAGGTGGAAGGAATATACAGAGTTTTTATACAATAAAGATCAAGTGGACCAACAGCCGTTTCAACCTGTACCTTATGATCGGGAACCATTGGTGATGAAAGAAGAAGTTGAAGCAGCATTGAAAGCCTTATCAAAGAACAAAGCACCAGGCATTGATAGCATTCCCATAGAAGTATTACAGCAATCTGATGCAGCTCTGATCCCACATGCCAGCAAGATTCTACTGAAGATTATTCAAAAGAGACTACAATCATACCTGGAACAAGAACTACCTGAAGTGCAAGCAGGGTTCAGGAAAGGGCGAGGGACATCATTGCGGATGTGAGATGGATCCTTGAAAAGACTAAAGAATACCAAAAGGATATCTATTTGTGCTTTATCGACTATAGCAAGGCTTTTGACTGTGTAAACCATGAGAAACTCTGGGCCACATTAAGAAGCATGGGTATACCAGAACACCTGATCGTACTCTTGCACAATCTGTACATTGATCAAGAAGCAACAGTTCGAACGGAACAAGGAGAAACAGAATGGTTTAAAATAAGCAAAGGTGTAAGACAAGGCTGTATACTTTCCCCCTACCTGTTTAATTTATATGCAGAACAAATCATCAGAGAAGCAGGATTGTATGAAGACAACAGAGGTGTGAAGATTGGTGGAAGACTCATCAACAACCTTCGCTATGCTGATGATACCACATTACTGGCTGAAAGTGAAGATGATCTGAAACATTTGCTTCTCACAATCAAAGAACATAGTCTCAAAATGGGCCTGCACTTTAATGTAAAGAAGACAAAGATCATGACATCTGGCATAATCAACAGGTTCATCGTTGAAGGAGAAGAAATTGAAATCGTGAACAACTTTAATCTACTTGGATCAACTATCAATAAAGAAGCAACAAGCAGTCAAGAAATCAGACGATGCATTGCTCTTGGCAGAGTGGCTATGAAAAACCTAGATAAGATTCTCAAGAGCAGAGATGTCTCTCTCCATACAAAGATTCGACTTGTTCAAGCCATGGTATTTTCAATAACATATGGATGTGAAAGCTGGACAGTGAAAAAGATAGACAGGAAGAAAATTGATGCCTTTGAATTATGGTGCTGGTGGCGAATACTGTGTATACCATGGTCTGCCCGAAGAGCAAACCAGTCGGTACTAGAGGAGATCTAACCTAAGCTTTCTTTAGAAGCTCAGATGGCAAGACTTCGCCTTTCATACTTTGGACACATCATGCGAAGAGAGAGATCATTAGAGAAAGACATCATGCTTGGCAAGATAGAAGGTCAACGCAAAAGAGGAAGGCCAGCAATGAGATGGATCGAGACAATAACAGCAGCTACGGGTACCAGTCTGTCAACAATGAGCCGCCTGACTCAAGACCAAACACAATTTAGGATAGCTGTCCAGAGGGTTACCATGAGTGGACTCCGACTCGACGGCACTTAACAACAACATGTACAGATTAAAGAAGCTGTCTATTGTCTAAGAGTGCATATTAAAGTGGCTGGGTTTCTGAGTGCATATTGGTGCTATATTCATTCAGAAAGAGGTATATTTTGAGCTTAAGAACTTAAAAACATAAGATATGCCATACTGGGTCAGATCAAGGTCCATCAAGCCCAGTAAACCTGTTTCCAACAGTGGCCAATCTAGGTCACAAGTACCTAGCAGTTTCCCCAAAAGACACAGGTTCCATGATGCTTGTATTGGGTCAGGAATTCCAAATAGTCTGAAATGTCTCTTAGTGCTGGTGGGAGTTCCATAATGTGGGGGCAAATACTACTACTACTAATCATTGGTATAATGTTACAAGGCATACACTGTGCTGTACTTGTACACAACAGTCCCTATTCAATAGAGCTTACAATCTATATAAGACAGAAACACAACAAACAAGGGACTAGAGATGGTCATAACACACATGTGTGATAAACAGGAAAATAAAAGGGTCAGGATCCAAAAGCAGCCTCTAAATGGTGGGTTTTTAGCCTGGATTTGAATAGGACCAGAGAAGGAGCCTGACGCACCGGCTCAGGTAGTCTGTTCCAAGCATACAGTGCAACGCAGGCTGGAGTTGGCAGTGGACGAGAAGGGCACAGAGAGAAGGGTTTCGCCTGATAAGCAGAGTTCCCAAGGAGGGGTGTAGGGAGAGATAGGAGAGGTATTGAGGATTCAAAAGGATGGAAGGAGGAATTATTTTGACTGCTTTGGTTTCTGAGAGTGCAATTGTTTAGCGATATCCTAGACCTAATAAGGCCATCCTGATACTGTAATATCTACCCTATAAAGAAAAAGCCACAAGGAATTATTGAAACATTCTGACATATATCTTGAAAATGAAGCTATCTTACAAATCTGAAGAGTTTCAATTGTTCAAAATTCATAATAGAAAACTAGGGAGATAAGAAAGGATACAATGTATAATGAGATTTTTAGTTGGTCTTAGGTTTTCTGTTAGTAAGTTGGGCACCACTAATTGAGATAGTCTTTGATATTTCTTGGAAGTTTTTTCAAACTAACCAGTGCATCTTTTCCTTTCTCTTAGGATGTCATGAAGCTATGTGAGCAATGAGTGAGACACCAAACTGAAGAAAAAACTACAAGGAAAAACTCGACCTAGCAACCCTCTGACCTAAAGCACCCCTATCCAGAATAACATCTTCACACTATCTTATTCTAATACCTGGGTGGCTTCTGAAGATGCAGAGATGTAGTGCTCTAATCATCGAGGCCTACAAAACATAATTTATGTTGAAAAAACACAGTGTGATGTGAAGGTTCCCATTTGGGACCCAACTGTGCAGTGGTGTTCTAAGATGAAAATTAATGTAAATCCACCTATGATTTCTTCCTCCTGAGTAAGCTTGATCCTTACTCTCAATGTATTGATAAGTTATAGGACAAAAGGCTTATCTGTATTTATTTGTCATCTTTCACCAAATTGCTGCTGGGCAGCTTTATACAATTTCAGCTTTCGATGGGAAATGGGAGGATGTTTCCGAATCTCCAACAAATGTAGGGAGGGACAGTTTCTTTCTTGAGCATCTAGCATTTGGCCTCAAGGTCATTCCCAACATACTGATCTTGCAATTTGGGACACAGGTTTTTAATTCAGTGTTTTGCCCTCTTCCCCCCAGACCATTTTATTTACCACCTCCAAGTAATGAAAAAGTTGTTAGAATAATTCTGCATTTCTTTGGTACTCCTTCTTGCCTCACTATAAGGCCTTCGTTTTCCAGCCTATTGTTGCAGAACCATTGTGCCCTTACTACTCTTAGACTATAGGAGAAGAGAGTAAGTTACTGCCTGAGGAGAGGACTAAAGAAAAGGAAGCTTTCTGATGGAGTTCATGGTACCAAACGAGTTCAGATACATCTTGTCGGGCAGAAAAAGGATGCTGCACGTCAGTCCTTTATTGCTTCTTCCTAAACTGAGAAAATGTTATATTCCCAAAGAACTGATTTCTTGAGGACAGCACAGACCCGCTTTTGAAGACTGTGACCTGCTCTTTCTAATGGTTGAATTTTATTTCCGCACTAGAAAATGTTATTTTACTTCTGAGGGGGTTTTCTTTTGAGAAAGAGTGTATTGACGGAAGCCAAATTAAATTTGGCTTCCCTGTTGTCATTTCTAGTTGGCGGATCCTTGGATGCAGTCAGTGCTATAGAGTTTCATATTGTAGTCTCACTTTTATGATATCCTGGATCAATGACTGAATTTCAATAATATGGAGTTACTTAAGCCCCCTGTATTTAACTGTGTCCCAGAAAGTTCAAGTACAAATTGAATCTATGCATCATAGCCTTGGGCTAATAACAGAGATTACCTCCAACAAATTCAGTTTCTTTGTACAACTGGAAGGCTACATATTTTTCTTATCACAAAAATGATTTTGAATTTTTTAGTTTGGAATCACTAATATTGTTTGCAGACTCCATCAAGAATATTTTCCCTTACTGAAAAGGGAATCTGACAGTCATCCATACTTTGCCTCGGCTACTGCTCTTGAGCGTGAAGCTTAAAGAAGTGTGAGAAAAAGCTTTTCCCATTGGCAGAGTATGGAATTAGGTGTGCCCCACTGCTGCATGTATGGCGCCCCCTTGCTGCAGAAAAAGGTTAATTAATCCATGTCAATGTGTAAATCTTACTTCTGTTTGACAGGTATTGCAATATACATTTCATACAGAAGTAGAGCAATTTGCAATAAATACACCAGAAAATTATCTACTTAACGATTTTTGAGACTGCTGAAATGCAGGATTGTGTAATCATCTTTGGTTTTTGAGGAGAGTTGCAAGGCAAGATGCACAAATAATTAACCAAGTTTTCTGCTCTTTAATTTCCCATCAGATTCTTGGAGAGTGTATCCTCACTGGTGCACATTCTTGCTGTATTTCATATGTTCATTTTTAAAGCACTGTTGTTTTTTTTCAAAATGATCTACTTCCAATTGCACCTCGACAAGAAAAACCAGGAGATAGTCACAACCTGGACAACTATCCGCAGGGTCACTAGGCGTCAGCATTGACTCAACAGCACTTAACAACAACACAACAAGAGTGGGTGCTGGAAACATCACAGCTCGTGTTTCTGTTTTCCTGGCAACAACATTTCCTAAGTTATATGTATCCAGGGGCTAGCTCAAGGGTTTCTGCTGCCCCAGGCAGGAGTCCCAAATGTGCTGCCCCCCCCTGCCGATTCCGACTTCTGGGGGGGGTGGGCAGCAGTGGTAGACGTTTAAAAGCAGCGGTTTTGGCTGCTGCTTCAGTGCTCCGGCAGACCATGCTCTTTGGCACCCACTCATTACCCGGCCAGCTCCTGTCCCCCTCCATCAGGAAGTTGTGTCAGATGTGGCAAGACCTGGTTTTCACGCTGTGGGTGCCCAAGCACATAGCCTATTGCGGGCACCAAAGTGGTGGCATAAAGCTGCCATGCCACCCATCAAGGTCGGCCTCTCTAGGCTGCTGCCTAGCCCACCTGTTGGATGAGCCAGCCCTTATTGTATCACATTCAAAAAAAAGATGAGACACAAGGAGTGACATTTTTAGTCATCAGAACAGGCTTTTCAGGCTGTGGAGTTCCTGTCATGGCTACATCCAGTTAGCATGGGAAGTTTAACAATTTCTGAATGCACGCTGTGGGGTCCTGTTTATGAAAGTGTGCTAACAGCATGGGGTTTAACACGCAGTAAGCATGCCATGCTGCCAGCTCCTGTTAGAACCTGTGCTACGTTAGCACACGATTGGGCAGAAACTGGGCGGTTAGGGCTAGAAGGTGGATGTTGACGGCACAGAGCAATTAGCACAAGTCTCTTTGGCATGCACTAACCATGGCTGTCGCCATTAGTGTGGGTGTACTTAACACCACCTCAAGGGGTCACGTTGAGTGCACCCACATGCTGGTTTGTGTGGTGCTGCATGGTTGCATTGTGCTAACGACAGGGGGATAGATGCACACGCCCCCTAAAGTTTTAGGTTTTGTACATTTTTGACTAAAAGTGGATTATAAGTGATGTAATTAAATTAATCACATGCTAACTTAGTGCACGTTAGTAAACATGCCCCTATGTGCCTCCGAAGGACTAAATGCATCCAGCCAAATTGCCAAGCATAGTTGTGCAGTCTAGCAATGCATATCCTCCGAAGGTGCTAGCTGTCTTCCTCATACAGAAGGGCCTTATCAACCACAATGCATGCATTTGACTGGTTCAAGAAATCATACAATAAGCAGTAAAAAAAATATTCACTTTGTGGTGGTGTACAGTTTAAAAGTGATGCCCTACAGACAACAAAAGCAGGTCAGCTCTGGAAACTTGTTCTAGAGAACATTTGTTTTGGATAAGAACAGGTTTTAAATACCTCACTGAAGCACTAATCTTGACGTCTTGTTGGGAAGAATAGAGCATTTTGAATAAAAAAGAAGAGATGCTCACCCTACACTGGAGTCAAACCATACTGCAATAGAGAAATAAGTCAAATGAGTCTTGCTAGCAAAAGCATTGAGAAAATCATCAGGCAGATGTCGACTATCCCTAGAACTCAATCAGTCCCTGCTTCCCTTCCAATACTTTAAGCCTAAAGGGACCTTTGCTTTCATTATCCTGGCCTTTGTAAAGCGTAGGCTGCCTCTTGGAGATACTGAAGACATTGGCTTTCTAGAAACTGAGCAAAGGCAGATCTACCAGCCATACTCCTGCGCATAGGTGTTGATAGAAAAAATAAATTGGGGGGGGGGGGGGAGGATGATGATAATGATAAAAGGCGGCTTTATGGAAAAAAATAAAAACAGTTAAACAAATTTAGCTATTAAATGCAGGTGACTGAGGCAAATGATCTCCTCCCTAGACTTTTCTACCCGTGACTCTGTTGAATAAGTCATAGTGAATGGACTGGCTGGAACTTATTTAAGTGCTGCAGGCTCAGAAAAATGGTGGACAAAGTTTGATAAATTAGGTGTGTGCTCTCCAGCCTGGCCAGGTGAAGCTTACTCCTGCCTTTTCAAGGGTAAATTTCATAACCTGGGGCGAAACTGCTGCTAAATGAAACACGAGAGAAACAATTATAGAAAACAAATGTTTTATGACAAGCACTCAGAAATCAGGTGACAGCATGCTACTGTATAGTGAAAATACATTTAAAACAGACTGTAGCCAGGGAATGCACCTTATACAGTCATTTTTCCTTTTGCAGCAGAGCTTTCTTGCCAGGCCCTACAATGTCATTTTTCTAAAGTGTTTGCATTACTTAGAATGTTGATGCTAGAGGAGATACCTTATCGTTAACAAATGTCATTCTTGCTTCGTATGATTACATAAAACCTTGTGGATATTTCATTAAAATCAGATTCACCCCTTATACATTTTCATGACTACTATTTCTTTTTTTTTTTTAAATTTTGCTTTGGCCAGTGTGTGGCTTGGGTTGTAGTGGCGAAGAGGGACTTGTTTTGAGAAACAGAAATTGTATCTTGGCACAAAACAAAGCTGCATACTGGTATTAACATTCTTGCCTATTATCTTTTCCATGATGCTTGTACAGCAGCTCTCTCCATGACATCCGCAGTCCCAACCAGCATTAGGAATAGCAGAACCTTACCTGGGAATCAAGTGCAAATCCTCTGCGTGACACTACAGCCATTGAGCCACTAGGAAGTCTAGTCCAGCCCATCCTCTACCCTCCCTGATTTTAATGGTGTTTCTATTTTAAAAAAATAATAATAATTGTAGCTCCTATTTGCTATCTAGAAACATCATGCAAGATTTTATATAACGTTTTTTGTAATGAAATGTAGCGGTTATCTTCCTTGTTAGACTATGCATAGGTTACAATGGAAAATCTTTTGGAAGCAAGTAAGAGTTTCACATTTGCCCTGCCAACAGCAGAGAGCATGCAGGAACGCTGCTGGTGATGTCCTCGGGGCAGAGCCTGTGCGTGTGGTCTCTCCCTCAGCACATGCATTCTTACTTTCATGTATGCACTGGCATTGTCCTTTTAACTGCGGCCTCTCCCCCATATTGCTCTTTCTGCAGTGTGGTATCACTACAACTCTCATTCAGATTGGTAGGCTCCAATTCTGCAAGAGGGACCTTCTTCTATGATGGCTCCCCACCCCCCCTCTCCTTCCAGAACCACTGCCTGTGGGGAAGGCATGACAGCTGCTTTTAGATTTTCCTCCCACTCTGGGCCATGAGCTGGTACTGTCAGGAGAGACAGCAAAGCAAAGACACAAAGGGTGGAATTTTAGAAGCCCTATTAGTGCTTTGGACATCTGAAAACTGGCATAGAGATGTTCAAAGCGTCATTTTAGAAGCCGTCTCTAGGAACATTCCCAGCGGGACAACATCCATGTCTTTACAAGAGGGCTGTGGTTGGGGCAGTCCCAGGAACCTGGATGTCACTGCCTGATCTCAGAAACATTCTGTGAGTCACGTTTAAGGTTATATCTGTTCCCAGGGCCAGCCTGTCCACTAGGCAAGCTAGGTGAGGGCAGTAGTGGCACACTGGCTGTGCCGCCACCCTCCCCCCCCCCCCCCCCCAGCTACAACCGTCTCAAGAAGGGGAGGTGGACAGCAGCAGTATTTCCAAAAGCAGCTACTTTTTGCTGCCACAAGCAAGAAAACAGCAAAAAGCCGCTGCTTTTGGAAATACTGCCGCTACCTGTTTCTCCCTCCTGAGATGGAATCGGCGGCAGCGGGAGGGAGGGGGAGCAGTGCGGCAGAAATCCTCGGGCCAGCCCTGCCTGTTCTAGGCAGGAATAAGCATCATGAAAGTGCTCATTTTGGCTGAAAAACAGCCAGAAGGTGTAGAGAACATAGCACTCCATTATCCCCAGTACTCAGCACAATTTCATTGATAGCAGCATTATTCTAACCATTAAGCTATCCTACAAGTCTGGGTCTAGAATACAGTTCTGGGGACATCTATGTAGATGCTCCCACAGACATCTGTATGAGACACAGCCATGTTTGTGAAATCACATCTACACCTGGACGTGTCTTGCATTTCTTTTCCACTTTATCCTCATCAGCTTCTACATATTCCTTCCCTTCATCCTTGAGTCTGACAATACCACTTTTGCCCTTCCTCTTCCGTATCTGAAAAATGTCTTAAACCCCCTCCCCCCCCCCCCATTTTATTGCATTGGCCATTTCCTCTTCTTTTTGAACCTTTGCTTTCCTGACTACTTTGCTAGCTTCTCTAAGTTTTTCCAAATATAAATACCTGTCTTCCTCTCTCTATGATCTCTTGTATTTCATGAAGGCCTCCCTCTTTTTCTTCACCTTTTCAGCTACTTCTTTTGAAAACCATAGTGGTCTCCTTTTCCTTTTACCTTTATTTACCATTTTAACAAAAAGGTTGGTTGCCCTTAAAATATCCTCTTTCAGTTTTGCCCACTGTTTTTCTACATCCCCCAGCTGTTCCCATCCCACTAACAACTCTCTGAGGTATTGGCCAATCTTGGCAAAGTTAGTTTTCCTAAAGTTTAAGACCCTTGCTTTTGAATGGATTCTATCAACCCTAGTCCTAATACTGAATCACACAATCTGGTGATCATTGGATGCAAAATGATCTCTCATTATAACATCAAAAACACTTTCACCATTGGTAAGCACCAAGTCCAGTATAGCCCCTTCATGTGTGGGGTCTGTTACCAATTGCCTGAATAGTTCTCCCTGTAGAGAATCCAGGATCTCCTTACTTCTAGATGATACTGCAGCAGGAATGTGCCAATCAACATCTGGCATATTGAAATCCCCTATCAGTAGCACTTCCCCATTCCTAGCAATGCTGTGTATGTCTTCAATTAACTCTCCATCCACCTCTTCCTCTTGTGAGGGAGGTCTGTATATCACACCAATGCAAATAGATTTCTTTTTCCCTCTTTCTAGTTTAACCCACAGTGCCTTCTCTCTCCCTTTTAAGCTCTGTAATTCCAAAGCTTTAATATTATTTTTTACATATAGTGTCACTCCTCCCCCCTTCTTACTACCTTGTTCTTTCAAAATAAAGTATAGCCTGGTATAGTTACAGCCCAGCCATGGTTTTCTGTGAACCATGTTTCTGTAACTACCACTAAATCCAAGTCAGCTACTCCCATTAAAGCTTCAACATCTGGGATCTTATTTCCCATGCTATGGGCATTTATACATACAGCTTTCCATATGTTACCCCTTTTACCCATTTCCATAAAGGTATTTAATGTTTCACTTACCTGGGGGCTTTCTTCACCCATCCCCAATCTAGTTTAAAGCCCTCTTCAGTAGATTAGCCAGTCTGCTACTGAAGACATGTCGACCTTTCTTGGACAGATGGACACCATCTCTGCTCTGCAACCCTTGGAACAGCATCCCATGGTCCAAGAAACCAAAGTGCTCTCGATGACACCATCCACGGAGCCATGCATTCATCTCCAGGATGCGAGCCTCTCTGCCTTGGCCTTTACCCTCAATTGAGGATTGAAGAGAACAGCACTTTTGCACCTATCTGCTTCACCCTCTGTCCCACAGCCATGAAGTCACTTTTGATATGCTCAGAGGGATACCTGGCAGTATCATTTGTGCCGACATGGATTATCAACATTGGGTAATAGTCAGTGGGTTTGATGAGTCTCGGCAAACTCTCCATAACATCTCGGATTTTGGCACCTGGCAGACAGCATACCTCTCTGGACATCAAGTCTGGTCGGCAGATGGACGCCTCAGAACCCCTCAGAAGAGAGTCACCAACCACCACTACCCTTCACTTCCTTGTGGTCACCAATTTTGCAACTTTGGGGTACTTGAGCTCTGGTTCGTCCCTTTCCAGGGATGCTTTCACCTTCTCCACTTCCAGGGCCGCATAATGGTTCTTCAGTTCAAGGATTGGAGAAGTTGGATTGGTGATTCTGCAGGCCCTGGTGACTTGTGTCCAACCTTCGTCATTCTATAGGCACCCAACTTCTCCTCTGCTGGAGAGCTTGGATGTTGCAAGAAGCATCTCATCAATGTACTTCTCACTGTCTTGAATGCTCCTTAGCCTCGCTACCTCCTCTTTGAGTTCCTCCACATGTTTCCTGAGAGCTTCAGCATGCAGGCACCCTGCACACGGAACCGGTCCTTCAACTGGCATTGGGACCTCTGTCTGGATAGAGGCAGAAGCTGTAATGGGGCAACAGCTTTAGCGATACGATTTTTCCCAGCCATTGTTCAGTTTGTGGAGCTTAGGTATCTGTTAAAACAAAGAGAGAGATCTACCAAAGTACCAGCCGGTTTCCCAGCTGTCCTTTCAGAAAAAATCAAGTTAAATCTCTTCAAGTATGTTCCAAATGTGCTGTTCCAAGTCCCTGTGTGTAATTAATTGGGGAGGTGCCCTATAAAGCAAGACTGCTCACTAGGGGTGGGTGGGAGTTGGGGGGTAGGGAGTGAACTAACTCCTGATTAGGTGTCAGTAGCTTCAAAGAGCCGAGAAAGATACTAAAGCAGAGATTTAAACCTATCCCACTAAAGAAAATATTTCTCCTTGGCTTGGCTCCGATCATTCAGGCTGCAAGAGGACCTTCATAAGTGGTTAGCAGATGTGCCTTGTCTGGGATAAGATTCAAGATGCAGTGTCCCAGATACAGGAACCATATGATCTCATTCCTGCTCAGTTACTTGAGTTGTTTTCTGTTGTTAGAGGATTTCAGTATTCATATAATTGATTGTAATGATGCTATTGCTCAACATTTTTCATTATTCCTTTGCGATGGTGGGTTTCCTCTAATGCTCTTCTCAACTCATAGTGCTGGTCAGGCTCTTGACCTTGTTGTTAATCAAAATAATTGATGATTAATCTGTGTGACTGATAGATTAACACTTTTTTATCTTTTTTCTATGCTCCACACTAGTCAGTTGTGATTTTTAGTTCTTTTTGACCCCTTTCCAACTGAATTTAGTACTCATTCATTTGATGATCACGTGCATGTTTGGAACACTCTATTTCGATCTGCCTTAGATAAAATGGTTTCTGATGAATATCAAGAACTAGGAAGAATCAGCCCTGGTATCTCCAAGGCTTGAGACTGCTTAGCTCCCAGCTCCAGCAAACTGGCATAAGAAGCTCTCTGCTTCCACACTGGCCTCTTAAGCAAGAAGCTACTAAACAATAAAAAACATGCCATTCAATCTGCTAAGAGAGATTTACCTGTCTTCTTCAGAGTGCCCCCAACATATTTTGTTTATTTAAAATGGTCATCTGGAGACCACATGACGCATGAGCAAGTGAGGACACTTTTTCCAGGAACAAGCAAAAAGTCAGTCCTCACATATGGTGACATCGACGCCAACAGAGCCCTTGTGAAAGCAGCGCCCCAGCTTCGAAAGAAAGCCTTTGGGAGATGCCACCGCGCATGCCTGGTCCCCTTCCCACCCAAAGGTGCCATCTTGGTCAGTCTCCCTGATTCCATGGAGCCGTACAGATGTATGTCTTGTCCTCCCCGGAAAAAAGTTGATTTTTTGGTACACTAGTGTACACCTTTCCGGCCTTTGCCGGTTCCTTTCCTGCCTTTGAGGCCTGCTGCCCTGTCATCGGGTCTTGCAACTTAGTTTTAATTTTTGTTAAATTCCTCCAGTGCTTTCACACCCTTTTAAACCGCTGGCCATGCCAAAGTTTCAAGAAATGTGATTGGTGCTCCAAAAATATGTCACTCACTGACACTCACGATTGTTGCCTCTGGTGTCTGGGCACCGACCATGACCTGGAGGAATGCCCCCTGTTCAAAAAAATGTCCACCAAGGCCATCCAGCAAGAATCAGCTCCTCAAATGACATCAGAAAAACATGCAAGGAGACCTCTGAGAGAGCTTTCTCGTTTGCTGCGACTTCCATCTGGAACTCCCTACCTAATGATCTGAGAGCAGCTCAGGACATCAAAGACTTTAGAAAACAACTGAAAACAGTTTTGTTTACGGAGCACTACGGTCATGCAATCAACTAATTAATTTTTAAGAAAGCAATTATTTATATATACATTGTACAATAGCTCACTTTATAGTATAGCTCACAATATATAGTGCACCTTTTCCCAAGACATTTAATCATATATTTACAAACTATGTATATATTATCACAGATTTTTTCACTATTACTAATTTTCTCTTTTGTTAAACCGCTTTGATTGTATGATAAGGCGGTATAAAAATCCAATTAAATAAATAAATAAATAAATCTTCCACAGGGCAGACTCGACCCCGTATTCACCAGTAGCCTCATGCTCAAAGACCCCGCACGGATCCTCGGAGTCGCGTAAGGCCCTGTGGTTCCCAAGAGGGCTCACAGACATTCCGAGCAAGGGTCCCCGGAGCGTGAGCATAAGAAGACGACCTTGAGGACCTCATCCTGGGAGACGGCAAGCAGAGGAAATCCCGTGCGTGATCCGTCAGCCCACGACAGGCCTCTGAGGAGTCGGAATGGGAGCAGGCCCAGAAGGTACCCAGGACAGAAGTCAAGGCTTCTGGCGATGGACCTTGGTCTCCTGAAGGCCGTCCTGCTGAAGACCCCTCTCCTCTTCGACACCAGACCTGGTAACCCCGGCTTCGGCGTCTGATGGCCACCCCCGAGTAGGAAACTCTTATGTTGGCACTTGAACGCAGTGTTTCTGCATTCCTCGCATCCCAAAAGACATTGAGACCCAGCCCTGCCGGCGTTCATGCCGAGACCTGAGGGACCTAGACACCGAGGACTCGCCAGGCTGCCGAAGTGATCCCGAGAGAAGATGCCTTGGGTAGATCCTCAGCGAAGGTCTCGATCTCACTCCTGTCACTGACAACCATGTTGCGGCCTTGCATATGTCTGTCACCAGTATTGAGCACAGGTTGGCCACTGAAGCAGCCATGGCTCTGACGCAATGAGCAGTGATCTGGTGCTGCAAGGAAAGGCCCGCCTGCTCGTAAGCAAAGATGATGCAGTCTGCCATCCAAGAGGACAGAGTCTATTTGGTTACTGGGGTCAAACGAGAAAGAGTTGGGGTGCTTTGCAAAGATCTCTGGTCCTATGAAGATAGGACAGGGCCTTCTTGTAATCCAAGGTGTGCAAGAGTGCACTTGCCGGAGTGCACTTGCCAGAGTGCACTTGCCAGAGTGCACTTGCCAGAGTGCACTTGCCGGAATGAGGCCATGGAAAGAAGGTAGGGAGAACCACCTCCTAGTTTTTATTTATTTATTTAAAGCTTTTCTATACCGCGCACTTTAAAATCAGTGCGGTTTACAAGTAACATTTATATGTACAATGCAGGAAGTAACCTGCATTGTACTTACATTGAACAGGTATTGTAACTTGGATTTAGAACTGGGGTAACTATACAATGGGGTAACTAGTTGAGGTGAAAAGTACACACCACCTTAGGAAGGAACTTTGGATGCATCCGCAGCACTACCCTGTTCGTGTAGAACCGGGTGTAGGGAGGATCCGTCACCAGGACCTGCAGCTCGCTCACCCTGCAGGCAGGTGTCACAGCCACCAGGAAAGCCACCTTCTAGGAGAGGTATTGCAGGTGGCAGGTGGCCATTGGCTCAAATGGCAGTCTGGTTAGCTGGGACAACCACATTAAGGTCCCATTCTGGCATCGGAGGGCGGAGGGGGGGGGGCGGGGCCTTGACAACAGAAGGACCCTGAATAATCTAGAAACCAGGGGCAAGGTCGAGAGGGGTTTCCCCTCTACAGGGTGGTGGTTCGCAGCTATGGTGCTGAGATGCACCCTGACTGAATTAGATTTCAGACCTGAATGCGAGAGATGCAAAAGGTACTGCAAAATGAGCTGTACCTGGCAGAAGAACAGATTCACATTCCTGTCTGCGCACCAGATGGAGAACCTCCTCCACTTGAAAGAGTAATGCCTTCCTAGTGGAGGGCATCCTGGAGGCCAGGAGAACCTCCTCAACCTCCTTCGTGAGGTGGAAAGGGGCTAATGCTACCCTTCAGCAGCCACGCTGTCAGCATTAGAGCCCTCAGATCAGGGTGCAGGAGGCAGCCCTCCTCCTGTGAGAGGAGTCCCGGGACCTGGCCCAGGGGTACTGGGGCTGTCACCGATAGAGCAGCAGGGGTAAACAGGGTTGCCTGGGCCACCAGGATCACTGAGGCGAGCTCACTCTGGATTTTGAACAGACACTTAGGTATCGGGGGGGGGGGGGGGGTTGGCAGGAATGTGTAAAGCAGGCTCTGTGACCATGAGATCAGAAACGCATCTGCTGCCATCCTCCCATGGTATGGCTGAGGGGAGCAGAACCTTGGAAGCTGAGCATTGTCCGGAGAGGCGAACAGGTCCAGGCAGGGCCTTCTCCAGAGCCAAAAGAGCCTCTGGGCAGAGGACTCTGCTCAGCTTGTCTGCCAGGGAGTTGTCCTGGCCCGGTAGGTACACCGCCCTTAGGGTCATGCGGTTGTGCACTGTAAAGAAATGAAGTGCCACGGCCTCCTGACAGAGAGAGTAGGAGCCCGTTCCGCCCTGCTTGTTCACGTAGAACATGGCTACCTGGTTGTCCATCTGAATGGGGATCGGAAGGCCCAAGAGCAGGTGGTGGAAGGCCTGCAGGGCCAGAAAGATAGCCCGGAGCTCAAGGAGGTTGATCTGCAAGAGAGACTCCTCAGGAGACCAGTGGCCCTGAGTGCGCTGACCCTCGCAATGTGCACCCCAACCCACTAGGGAGGCATCCGTAGTCAGGATCCTCTGAGGTGCTGGTGCCTGGAAAGGCATCCCTGCCCCGAGGTGGTGCGGGGACTTCCACCAGGTAAGGGAGGCCGCCAGTTGCTGAGTGACCCACACCTTGTCCTTCAGTCTGCCCGTGGCCCGAGACCACTGAGACCGGAGGCACCGCTGGGCTGCTCACATGTGTAGGCGGGCTAGGGGTGTAACGTGCACCGTTGAAGCCATGTGGCCCAGCAAGCAGAGGAACCGACAGGCCGGTACAGACCTGAAGGCTTGCACCTCCCTGGCCAACAGCATCAGGCGGTGAACCCTGTCTTTTGGGAGGAAAGCCTTGGCCAGCAAAGCATTCAGCTGGGCCCCTATAAATTCCAGTCTACCTCGGGGAGAGCCTGGACTTGGGATAGTTGATGACAAAGCCCAACTGATGGAGGGCGTGAATAGTCAGCCTTGTGGCCCGGTCCGCCTCCCTGGCGGTGCTGCCCCTGACAAGCCAGTTGTCCAGATAGGGGAAGACGTGAGCTCCTTGAAGGCACACATGTGTGGCCACTGCGGCCAGGCACTTTGTGAAGACCCTTGGGGAGGAAGCAAGCCCGAACAGGAGCACCCTGTAACGGACGTGCAGATCCCCTACCACAAACCTCAGGTATTACCTGTGGGAGGGATGAATCAGGATGTGGGCATAAGTGTCCTTGAGATCCAAGGAACAAAGCCAGTCTCTCTGGCGGAGGTAAGGCAACAGTGTTCCAAGGGAGAGCACCTTGAACCACTCCCGCACCAGGAACCTGTTGAGGTTGCGTAGATCCAGAATAGGCTGGAGGCCTCCTGTTCTTTTAGAGACAAGGAAATATCTTGAGTAGAAGGCCCTGCCCCAGAGGTGGTAGGGCACAGGTACCACTGCCTTGTTCCTGAGTAGGTTTGCAAGCTCTGTGATGAGTAAGACCTGGTGAAGGAGGGAACGGGTTGGCTCCCCTGTTAAGTACTCTGGAGGGCTTTGCTGCAAGTGGAGGGAATAACCGTCTCTAACCACCTGCAGGACCCACTGGTCTGTGGTGATGGTGGCTCAGCTGTTGGCAAGGGAGGCCAGTTGACCTCCTATGTGTTGAGGTGGGTCTCCTGGGGTAGTGGAGACCCTGCCCACTGAGTCAAAAGCTCCCCCCTGACTGAGGAGGCGCTGATGACTGGAGCTTTGGGGCCTTGGGCTTCCTGGGCCCATGCCCCTGGCCCTTCGGCTGTGTGGGTTGGTGAGGCTGACCCTAGTAAGGCTGGTAATGGCTGGCCGAGGTGTAACCCTTTTTCCTCAGAAAAAAAAGGTCTTCTTTCCAGAGGGCTTCTTGCTGGGGAGAGCAGAGGACCTTTTGGAAAGCCTCTGCCGGTTAACTACCTCAGCCTCAATCTCGGCAGCCTTATCTGACATCAGCTTCCCAAAAAGCTTCTCCCCATTGCAGGGCACGTCCAGGAGCTTCTCCTGCACCCACTGCTCCAGGTCCGAGGTCTGCAGCCATGCCTGGTACCGGGTCCCGATGCCCATGGCCGCCACCCGGGCTGAGGCCTCAAACCCATCATAGGCAGCTCTAGAGAGAAACTTAGAGCAGTCCAGGACAGCCCCCGGTCAGGGACAAGAAGAGCTGTAGAGGTTCGGCGGCAAGGCCTGCCGACAAACCTAAGAGCTCTTGGACCAGGCTCTTCAAATACATCCCCATATACAGCTCGTAGGCTTGTATACGGCACTCGAGCATGATGCCCTGGTAGCACTTATGGCCGAAGGCATCGAGGGCCTGGGCCTCCTTGCTCGGGGGGCACAGATGAGTAGGTCTTTTGACTCAAGCTTTTGCAAAGACGACTCCACCACCACTGAATTCTGGGGGAGCTGAGGCTTGTGGAACCCCGCACCCTTCCGGACTCCGTAAATGGCATCAACACGCCAACTGACTACTGGCACCGAGGCCAGGGTCTCCCATGTCCGGAGGAGGAGCCTTTCGAGGATAGGTGGGATTGTGATAGTGAGAGTCTCCTAAGGCGGAGACTCGTACTGCAAAATTTCCAGCTCCTCGTTGCGCAGGTCCTCCTCGGACTCCTTAATTCCACTTTTGTTGAAAGGAACCACATGTGCCTCTCTCCAGTCCTCTGGCACCACTCCCAACTTCAAAGAGGCATTGAAAAGGTCGGTCAGTGATGCTGCTAGAACGTCCCCAAGTTCCCTCAGTATTCTCAGGTGTATCCCATCGCTTTGTCTAAGTTTAGCTAGCTCCTCACGAACACAGTCTTCAGAAAATTATTCAAGATGCCCCTCACTTCTGTTCCTGTTTGTGGGTGTTTTCTGAGGTCCTGCTCCTGGTTCTTCATCTGTGAACACAGAATAGAAATATTTGTTAAGCAATTCTGCTTTATGCTCATCAGCTTCTACATATTCCTCCCCTTCACCCTTGAGTCTGACAATACCACTATTGCCCTTCCTCTTCTCACTAACATATCTGAAAAATGTCTTATCCCCCCCCCCCATTTTATTGAATTGGCTATTTCCTCCTCTTTTTGAATCTTTGCTTTCCTGACTACTTTGCTAGCTTCTCTAAGGTATTCCAAATATAGATGCCTGCCTTCCTCTCTCTGTGATCTCTTGTATTTCATAAGAACATGAGATATGCCATACTAGGTCAGACCAAGGTCCATCAAGCCCAGTATCCTGTTTCCAACAGTGGCCAATCTAGGTCATACATACCTAGCAGTTTCCCCAAAAGACACGGGTTACACAATGCTTATATTGGGTCAAGCATTGATATCCTGGGTCCCTTCTTAATAATGGTTTATGGATCTTTCCTCCAGGAACTTGTCCAAGCCTTTTTTAAACCCAGCTACACTAACAAATTCCAGAGTTTGATAGCATGTTGAGTGAAAAAATATTTTATTTTATTAGTCTTAAATAGTTTACCCTGTAGCTTCATTGCATGTCCCCTAGTCTTTCTATATTCTGATAACGTAAACAATCGATCTACGTTTACCCGTTCCACTCCATTCATTAATTTATAGTTTTCTATCATATCTCCCCTCGGCCGTCTTTTTTCCAGGTTAAAGAGCCCTAACCTTTTTAGCCTTTTTTCATAGGGGTATCCTTCCATCCCCTTTACCATTTTGGTGGCTCTTCTCTGAACCTTTTCTAATAACGCTATATCCTTTTTAAGATACAGCAACCAGAATTGCACACAATATTCAAGGTGCGGTCTCACCATGGAACGATATAGAAACATTATAATATCCTTTGTTTTATTTCCCATTCCTTTCCTTATGATACCTAGCACTATATTTGCTCTCTCGGCCGCCACTGCACACTGGGCAGAGAGTTTTAACATGGTATCCACAATGACGCCTAAATCTTTTTCTTGGGTGGTGGTTCCTAATGTGGAATCTTGCATCGTGTAAGTTTGGGTTGTTCTTCCCTAGGTGCATAACTTTGCACTTGTCCACATTAAAATTTCATCTGCCATTTTGATACCCAGTTTTCCAAATTATCAAGATCCTCTTGCAATTTTCCACAATCCTCATGGGTTGTAACAACTTTAAATAGTTTTGTGTCATCTGCAAATTTGATAATCTCACTCGTTATTCCCTTTTCCAGGTCATTTATGAATATGTCAAAAAGCAGCGGACCCAGCACAGATCCCTGGGGTACACCACTATTCACCTTTCTCCATTGGGAAAACTGGCCATTTAGCCCTACCCTCTGCTTTCTGTCTTTTAACCAGTTCCTGATCCACAAAAGTACACTGCCTCCTATCCCATGACTCTTTAGTTTTGCAAAAAGTCTCTGATGAGGGACCTTGTCAAAGGCTTTCTGAAAGTCCAAATACACTATATCAACCGACTCACCTTTGTCTACCTGTTTATTCACACCTTCAAAAAACATAACAGATTAGTAAGACAAGATCTTCCTTGTCTAAAGTCATGTTGACTGTCTCCCATTAAGCCATGACTATCTACATGTTCAGCAATTTTCTTTATGATGGTTTCTACCATTTTTCCCGGTACTGACGTCAGGCTCACCGGTCTGTAGTTTCCCGGATCAACCCTGGAACCCTTTTTAAAAATTGGTGTTACGTTCGCCATCTTCCAATCTTTAGGTATTACAGATGATTTTAATGATAGTTCACAGATTGCAGACCTGCTATTAGTAATCTCACATTTCAATTCTTTCAACAACCTTGGATGTATATCATCCGGCCCAAGTGATTTGCTACTCTTCAGTTTATCTAATAGTTGTAATACATCTTCCCGATGTAGCAATATTTCCTTCAATTCTTCCGCACCTTTAAATACCACTTCAGTCATGGGTAACATCCCTTCATCTTCCTCAGTAAAGATCAAAGCAAAGAGTTCATTCAGTCTCTCCGCTATCGCCTTGTCACCTCTTAGTGCCCCTTTAACCCCTCTATCATCTAATGGACCAACTGACTCTCTCACAGGCTTTTTGCTACGAATGTACTTGAAAAAGTCTTTATTACACGTTTTTGCTTCCGCAGCAAGCTTCTTCTCAAACTCTCCCTTTGCCTGCCTTATCAATGCCTTGCATTTAACTTGCCAGTGTTTGTGCTGTTTCCAGGTTTCGCCGTTTGGTTCTTTTTTCCATTTCCTGAAAGATGCTTTTTTGGCAACAACAGCTTCTCTGACCTCACCTTTAAACCATGCTGGCAGTTTTTTGGACTTCCTTCCACTTTTCTTAAAGCATGCAATGCAGCTGGTCTGGGCTTCTAAGATAGTATTTTTCAACACCACCCAAGCTTGATGTAAGTCTTTAACCTTTGCAACTGCTCCTTTTATTTTTTTAACTATTTTCCTCTTTTTATCATAGTCTCCCTTTCAAAAGTTAAAAGGTAGTACTTTGGATTTCCTTACTATCCCTCCTCCACTAATTAAATCAAATGTGATCATGCTATGATCACTATTGCCAAGTGGCCCCAACACCCTTATCTCTTGCACTAGATCTGGTGTTCCACTAAGGACAAGGTCTAATATGGCTTCCCCTCTGGTCGGTTCATGAACCAGCTGGTCCAAGAAGCAGTCATTTATTTCATCTAGGAACTTTATCTCCCTAGCATGTCCTGCTGTGACACTGACCCAGTCGATACCGAGGTAATTGAAATCACCCATTATTATTATTGCGCTGTAACTTTTGTTAGCTTCCTTGATTTCTTTGAGCATTTCATCGTCCATTTGTTAATTCTGGGCAGGCGGTCGATAGTACACCCCACTCCCATTGCCTTCCCCTTTTTACATGGAATTTCAATCCATAGAGATTCTATAGCAAATTTTGTTTCCTGCAAATCTTTAATCCTTTCTGACTCAATGCCCTCTCTAACATAGAGCGCAACCCCGCGACCAATTTGATCAGCTCTATCATTACGATATAGTTTGTACCCAGGTATCACAGTGTCCCACTGGTTGTCCTCCTTCCACCATGTCTCTGATATTCCAATCATATCTAACCTCTCATTTAGTGCTATATATTCTAACTCTCCCATCTTATTTTTTAGACTTCTAGCATGTGCATACAAGCATTTTAAAGACTGTATTTTATTCATATTAATCTGGCTATTGGTAGGCATGGGTATTTTGGGATCTTTAAGCTCCGTCTGCTCCATACTCGAGGGCGTTCGGGCTACTTTACTCTTTTTTGGAACCTATCTGCTTTTGGTAGTATCCTTCAAGGATACAGTCTTCCGAACCATGCGCTCTTGTGCGACTGTCGGCTTTCCCCTATTATCTAGTTTAAAAGCTGCTCTCTCTCCTTTTTAAAGGTTAATGCCAGCAGCCTGGTTCCATCCCAGTTAAGGTGAAGCCCATCCCTTTGGAAGAGCTCCTCCTTTCCCCTGAATGTTCCCCAGTTCCTAACAAATCCAAAATCCTCATCATTGCACCATTGTCTCATCCACACATTGAGACTCTGGAGCTCTGCCTGCCTTTTGGGTTCTGCGCATGGAACGGGAAGCATTTCGGAGAATGCTACCCTGGAAGTTCTGGATTTCAACTTCCTACCTAAAAGCCTAAATTTAGCCTCCAGAACCTCCCTACCACATTTTCCTATGTCACTGGTACCGACATGTACCAAGACAGCAGACTCCTCCCCAGCACTGTCTAAGACCTTTCATTTCTTATTCTTCACCTTTTCAGCTACTTCTTTTGAAAACCATAGAGGTCTCTTTTTCCTTTTACCTTTATTTACCATTTTAACAAAAAGATTGGTTGCCCTTAAAATATCCCCTTTCAGTTTTGCCCACTGTTTTTCTACATCCCCCAGCTGTTCCCATCCTGATAATGATTCCTTTAGGTATTGGCCCATCTTGGCAAAGTTAGTTTTCCTAAAGTCTAAGACCTTCGCTTTTGAATGTATTTTATCAGCCGTAGTCCTAATACTGAACGCCATCATCTGGTGATCACTGGATGCGAGATGGTCTCCCACTATAACATCAAAAACACTTTCACCATTGGTAAGCACCAAGTCCAGTATGGCCCCTTCACGTGTGGGGTCTGTTACCAGTTGCCTGAATAGTTCTCCCAGTAGAGAATCCAGTATCTCCTTACTTCTAGATGACATTGCAGCAGGGATGTGCCAATCAACATCCAGCATATTAAAGTCCCCTATCAGTAGCACTTCCACTTTCCTGACAATGCTGAGTATGTCTTCTATTAAATCTCCATCCACCTCTTCTCCCTGTGAAGGAGGTCTGTATATCATGCCAATGCAAACAGATTTCTTTCCCTCTTTCTAATTTAACCCACAGTGCCTCCTTTCTCTTTTTTAATCCCTGTATTTCCATAACTTTAATAGTATTTTTTACATACAGTGCCACTCCTCCTCCCCTTCTTCCTATCCTGCTATTCGTTCCCCTTTATGTCCCCGGCTAACCTCCCCATACGAACAAGGTGTTTATATTGGGAGGCTAGACGGGGGCAGGAAAGGGGCAGTGCAGAAGCAGAGTTAATTCAGATGTCAGCCCTGTATGTCTAGGGCCGGTAAACGAAATGGGGAACCTATTCCACCTCTAAGGTGGAATAGGTTCCCCTAGAGAGGAGGGGACGGCAGGCTCGGGGCGCATCAAAGAGTGGATGGCCACAGAAGATTCCCTGCAGCCTAACTTTGGTCTTGGGAGGCCAGATCAGGGGTTGGGCTGCAGAGAATGAATCCGGTCGTCAGCGGCTGGGGATCGCGGCTCCATTCAGGAACTTTGACAGAGTTAGCCGGATAGAGGCCTGTATGTGCAGGCCGACCAGAATCAGTCGTGTTGTGAACACCAGGCCTCAAAAAGGCACCAGACTCGGGCATATGCTAGGGAGGTGGATGGCCACCATGATTTAAGGAGGGTCTTGACGACCTTTGCAGAGTAGCCTTTGCATACTAGCCGCCGCCTCTCAAGAGCCAAGCTGTAAGCGAGTAGGGAGCCAGATCATACATGCAGACCAGACCCTGGCAGAGAAGGCCCCTGTGTGATCCAAGGGGCAGAGGAGAGTCCGTTAGGAGGCGCCCTAAGTGGGCATACCATGGACAGCGAGGCCAATTGGGAGCTATCAGAATCACTGGGCCCAGGTGATACCGGAGAGGCTGAGCAAAGGAGAGCAGCTGACACGGCATGCAGGAGGAGAAAATGGCCACTGCAACAAGTGCGCTTTCCTGGTGGGCAGAGGAAAAACAGTGGCGGCATTCGCACACCGTCGGAAATTCCTAGTACTAAATTTACCACTAGAAGATAAAGCGGAGCAGTCCCGATATGCTGGGGGGAGGGGGGTGAAGGAGTCAGTTACTGTGCCGTCCAGATGCTGAGCAGTGCTGTGGGCTGAATGGTAAGGGAACGTAATGAAGCCAAAACCTTTTTTTAAGAAAATAATAAAAGGATGGTCTAATCAGCCTGCCAATTCAGGAGACACTAAAGGCTCTTCCCCATCAGTGCAGGCTACATTGATCCTCCTGATCAGGATCCTGTCCCCCAGCCACTGTGGGGTGCTACTCTGATCCTCTTAATCAGGCGCTCAACCCAAAGATTTTTTATTTATTTATTTTATTTAGACAGTTTTGTATACCGCCTTATCCTTCAATCAAAGCGGTCACAACACAATTGGGGGATACATTTAACACGTGGGGATATGAGACACATACACTAATACTTACAGGGAACATGGGCAATGGAGGGTTAAGTGACTTGCCCAAGACCACAAGGAGCATCTGTGGGACTAGAAACCCCAGTTCAGGAGACAGTGAAAGTTCTTCCCCGTCAGTGCAGGCTACATTGATCCTCCTGATCAGGATCCTGTCCCCCAGTCACAGTGGGGTGCTACTCTGATCCTCTTAATCAGGCACTCAACCCAAAAGATGCGTGGAAACTCAGAGCTATGGGGATGCACCTCTAGTGCTCCCAAAAGACTACCCCACAAGCTAAAATACCCTGGCAGCCCTCACAGAAAGTGAACAGCCAGGAGCCTGAAGAATGCAACCACCATCTGATGGAGACAGAGAAATACTGAGGGCAATCCCTAGGAGAATCACTATATGTACCGGGACGGGATCTATAAAGCTTCTGGTACTTCTCTCTCTCCAACATCTTCTGGCAGAGGAATATATATCCCACTTGTCTGGACTGGTCTAGCAGAATGAACTGGAAACCCATTTTCAGGTCATTTATAAATATGTTAAAAAGCAGTAGGCCCAGCACAAATCCCTGGCTCCACTATTTACCTTTCTCCATTTAAATAATTGACCAGTTAACTCTACTGTTTTCTATCTTTTAACCATTTCCCAATCCACAGTAGGTCACTGCCCTATGAATTCCTCATAAGTCTCTCTTGAGGGACCTTCTGAAAGGCTTTCTGACAATCCAGATACTCTGGGCCAGATATTCAGCAGCTGGCAGTCGCCATTTTCATTAAGACCCAGATATTCAATGCCAGCGTCATAGCTGGTCACTGGCACTGAATATCTGGGTTAGCCGGATAGTGTTGCAGCTCATCATTTTGCTGTAATATTCAGCTACTGTCCAGTTAGCTAAAATGCCTAAAGTTAGGACAGCCTTTATTCTTCCTAACTTCGGCCACTTTAAGTTAACTAGGCAATCACTGTTGCCCAGTTATCTTCAGAGCCGCCCCCAGAACACTCCAATACTAAGTGGTTAGCATCAAGATATCTAACAGCATGTTAAGGTCTATTAACTATGTTAATTGCTTTTAATATACTCCCATTATGTCCACCAGCTCACCTTTACTACCTGTTTATTTACACCTTATGGTATAATAAACTTCTGATTGTCTTGTGTTACCTCATAGTGTCTGGCAGCAAATGGAGTTTGTGTTGTTACTGACATGACACCAAACTTCAATGTAATTCTTTTCATAGGCTTTGGAAAGGGATGAGCAACACAGGCCCTGGCCCTTCCGAAACTCTCAGCACAGCAGGCAGCATGCTGTCCATGAGGATACCATTCCCTGTCTTTGCTGCGATTGCAGCTTCTCTTCTTCTTACTACTACTACTGATCATTTCTATAGTGCTACAATGTACAGACACATGTAAAAGACTGTCCTGCTCATCAGAGCTTACAATCTAGTCAAGACAGAGAACACAGCTGAGGACAAGGATACATCTAGGGGAAAGGTAAGAAAACACATAGGAGACTAAAGCGAATCAGGATCCAAAAGCGGCCTCAAAGAGCTGAGTTTTCAGCCTGGATTTGAAGAGGGCCAGAGATGAAGCCTGACATACAGACTCAGGTAGTTTGTTCCAGGCATGAGGAGCAGCAAGGTGGAAGGATAGAAGTCTGGAGTTGGTAGTAGAAGAGAAGGGCACAGATAGAAAGGATATGCCAGAAGAGCAGAGTTCACGAGGAGGGCTGTAGGGAGAGATAAGAGAGGCAAAGTAGTGAGGAGCAGCAGAATGAGTGTACTTATTGGTCAGTAGAAGTTTGAATTGGATATGGAAATGGATAGGGAGCCAATGAAGAGACTTGAGAAGAGAGGTTATAGAAGCATATTGAGGTTGGCAGCTGAGTTTTGAACAGATTGAAGGGGAGAAAGATGATTCAAAGGGAGACCAGCAAGGAGGAGATTGCAGTACTCTAGACGGGAGGTGGCTAAAGAGTGGATAAGTGTCTTAGTAGTGTGTTCAGAAAGGAAGGGGCGAATTTTGCTGATGTTGTAGAGAAAGAAAACGACAGGTTTTAACAGTTGGATGTGTATGGAGAACTAGAGGGAGGAGTCATAGATGACCCCAAGATTGCGAGCCAAGGAAACAGAGAGGAGTAGAGCATTATCTACAGAGAGTGTTAAAGTAGGAAGGGTGCAGCTGGGTTTAGGAGGAAAAATAAGAAGTTCTGTTTTGGCCATATACAATTTCAAATGGCAGTGAGACACCCAGGCAGCAATGTCAGATAGCCAGACCAAGATCCAAGCCTGGATTGCCAGAGAGATTTCAGGTGTAGAGAGGTAGATCTGAGAGTCATCAGCGTAGATGGTACTGAAAACAGTGGGAGGAGATGAGGGCACCAAGGGACTGGGTATACAAAGAGAAATGAAGTGGACCAAAGACAGACCCTTGTGGTACACTAAGAGAGAGCAGGATCCACCAAAACAAACACTGAAAGTGCAATTGGAGAGATAAGACAAGATCCAGAATAGCACAGAGCCCTTAAAACCAAACGAGGACAAGGTATAGAGGAGAAGATGGTGGTCAACAGTGTCAAAAGCAGCAGAAAGGTCAAGGATGAGAACTGAGTAAAAGCCCTTGGATTTTGACAGGAACAGGTCACTTGAGACTTTGGCAACAGCAGTTTCAGTAGAATGTAAAGGACGAAAGCCAGATTGCACTGGATCCAGGAGGTCTTGAGAGGAGAGAAAGTCAAGGCAACAGCAGTGAACCACACATTCAAGTAGTATAGAAATGAAAGGGAGGGGAGAGATGGGTCAATAATTGGAAGGACAGGTAGGGTCTAGTGAGGGTAGGAGGGAGGGATAATAAGGAGTAAGAGAAAGACAGCTGAAGATAGGAGGGTAAAAAGCACACTAACAAATGATAAAATAAATATACATATCTCAATAGAAACAGACAGACAAGCTCGGGACTTACAGATCAAGCAGTTCAATGTCTGATCCAAGCCAGGAGCTGGGAGCAAAGGATTGTAATGAAAGTGCAAAAAGCAACAGATGGCTCAGCACACATGGGCAAGGAAGGAAAAGCAATGCTTCAGTAGGGGGGGAGGGGGTTAATCCTGCCACCCTCTCACACTCAGGTAGATTACAAACAAGCACAGGGAAATTTAAAATGCAGAGAAAACACAGAGTTCAAACGTGGTTGAGAATTAAGATGTTAACTTGGCCTCACAAAACAGAGACCAAGTAGTAAAAAGACAAAAGCACAGGATCAGTAAACAAGGATCACAGGCAGGGAAAGAGGGTCTTTGCAATGATTGTGGCCTGCAAGCAGAAGACCCTCCCTACCTGTGAACAGGAAAATGCACTATATAAATGTTCAATAGTAGTAGTAGGTCTGCCCACAGGGTGGTGCTTGGACAGAGTTAGGGTGGAGATTGGGGCAGTACTTGGGCGGAGTTAGAGCAGAGTTTGGGCCCTCCCAAAGAAAACGCCCTTCCGCCGCCTCTGATTTTTTTCATATGTTGGGTTGTAAACGGAAGCATCCTAGTTTTCTGTGCACCTATTGCACTTCTTATGTTCATGATTATCAGGATTATTGCTGTTTTATTGTAGTTGTTTCTGCCTTGAGCATTCTGGAAAAAGACATAATATAAAATAACACATTGATAGTTATTTTACATGATTAGATCCGGGGCAGTGGAAGGTCGTTTTCTTAGGGGGGCTCCAAGAGCTGCCCCAAGCTCCACCCCACCAGCAGAGACCCTTCCTGTTCTGCCCACGGGGATCGGATCTCCTGCAGGCAAACAGGAAGTGTCTTTGCCACAATCGCAGCTTTTCTTCTTCTGCCCCTGGGAAATGGGATCCCTGCAGGAAGCCTACTGCCTGCAATTTTTGGTGGGGTCAGGGCCCTTTGGCCCACCCCTTTCTGACGCCTATGATTAGATTAAATGTTTCTCCTGGGTCAAAGTTGAAGAAAGGGTTAAAGACATAGAAATCTTATAAGAATTTTGAATAGAAGTAATCACCTTATGAGACATCAGGGATGTTTCCTCATGTTTTGGTTTAGTATTAGGGTGTCATCCTGTTCCAGAAGTTGCTACCAAGCCTATGAATAGGAATGTTCCTAGGGAGCAACGCCCCTCTTGAAAATCTGGAGTATGGAAGGTATCTGGGGACCAATCTGACCCTGGATGGACAGATGGCTTCAAGGAAGGCTTAGGCAGTTGCAAAGAAAACATACTAGGTGAATGAGGTGGCAGTCCAGCCTGCGGGGGTCTAGCATGTCTGGAGTGCAATTTTAGAGGACAGCTGTGGTGTCCTGTAAAACCTTTGACAACAGTTGAAGGACAGCCGCATGAGAAAAGGAGACAGGATTGTCTGGTTGTGAGACTTGTGACTCTGGTGCTAAGACTGGCATGCCAAGGGAAAGATTACAATCTGATGGGCTTCGGGTGGCAGTGGGAGATTTGGAGTCAGCATCAGACCTGTTTCTTAGACTGAGGATGCTGCCTTGTGTTTTGTCTTGGTCCTACCTGATACAGAGGTGTCAGATGTCTTAGAGGACAATTTGCTTCTGACAACAGTGTTCTGAGTAGAGAGACTGCCAAATCTGCTGCAGGGTTAGGGATTGAGAGAGGAGTTGGTGAGAATGTGCTGATGTCAGGAGAGAAGACTATCCCTTACGGCATGGCAACTGCCATATTTTACTTCATATACCCTGAGGAAGCCTGTACTGAAGCTGAAGAGGTTCTCACAGCTGAGGACAGCAACTTTACTTCAGAAACTGACATGCTAGCTGCACCACGTGTGAAGAGTTTGAAAAAGTTGTTTAAAAAATTTTCTCCATTGGTGCTGTGGGCCATGCTGTGGTGACCACACAATTTTTTTCTGAGATCACTGAGGTGAAAAACATGCACAAAGAGGAAAGTCTTCAAGATTTCCTTTTACCTGGAGGGCCTGCACTCACTGGCTCCCTTGGGGACATCACCAAAGACAGTGGATGTATTAGCCCCGCCTGTCTATAGAAAAAAAACTGTTGCAGACTCCTTAAAAATCCAGTCAGGTGCCCTGCAAGGCATGATTCGTTTATGAAAGTGTAATTAGCACAGCTCAGACCTGTATGCCTAGTGCTCACCCATGTTACCCTTGGTCTCCCAAAAATTAATTTCTGGCTATGCTATTAAGGTGAGGGCAGTGGTTGGGGATGTTGTGTAAAGTGTTTATGTCCTATTATCAGGGCTGGCCCTAGAGTTGGTTCTTTGTGTTGGTGTTCTAGGCAAATCTCAAGCTTTATATCCCCTCTCACTGTCAAAATCTATTATTTAGCTTTTAATGCCCTGCTTTTGCTGCCCTCTGGAGGTTGAAACCCTAGGCGACTGCCTAGTTTACCTAATAGTTGGGCCTCCTTGCCTATTATTATTGTTGTAAATCGCCATAGGTCCTATGATAGTGGCAGCTCAATAAATAAGTAAATAAATGGAGTAAGGCTTTGTAATAAGTTTCAATCACACAGGAAAGCCGTTACCAGGGATGGCGCTATCATTAGGCAAATTAGGTGGTGCTTAGAGTGCTGGCCCTTTGGGGGTACCCCTTGCTGTCACTGTCACCCCTCAATGATATCTACAGTGGAGGCAATGGCTTGAAACAGCTCTACAACTCTTACCTTCAAACTTCAGCACTGCAGGGCTGTCTACTTCTACCCTCACCAGTGACTGACTTCTTGTTTGCGTGGGCTGTGGTGCTGACATTTGCAGGTAAGCGCCGCAGGGCTGTTTCAAGTCATTGCTGCCGCTGTAGATCCCAGTGAATGGGCAACAGCAGCAATGAGGGGCGGCGGATAGGGGAGGAAGGGATGAGGTTAGCCTAGGGCACCTCATTGGGCCAGCCTGTCCACTAGGTGGCTGCCTAAAAGGCAGTTGGCCTGGGTGGAGGGTAGCAGTACCACCCCCCCAGCTGCCACCAATGCTCTTTGGGGGGCAGGAGGCAGGCAGTGACAGTATTTCCAAACGTAGTGGCAAAAAGCCACCACTTTTGGAAATACTGCCGCTGCCTGCCTGCCTGCCTCCCCCTCTCAAGAAGGAATCAGAGGCATCAGTGGGGGGGGGGGGTGGGGGGGCAGCGAGGACGAGTTTTCTGCCTAGGGCAGCAGAAACCCTTGGGCCAGCCCTGGAAGCTCATCTCCTTGCACTGGCCCTGGCCGTTACACCAGAATTGCCAAATTACCCAGTTCCATCAGTGAGAGGTTAAGCCAGTCCTGAATTTCTGACAAGCTCATTCTGATGTATTATGTTGATTACAAAGTGCTGCCTGCACTTTGATGGAGTAGATGGATAAATGTCAATCAATGGTTTCGGAAGTGTCTATCAAACAAACAATAAATTTGCTAAAACCCTCACTCAAGTTCCCCCTAGAAAGCACTGATTTCAAACGGTAAGATCAGGGACTACAAATACCATACTGCAAGGCAATGCAAATTCAAAGCACTGGCAAAAAAACCTCATTCCTGCAACTGGGTAACGACTTTACTTACACCCTACATCAAATAAAATGCATTGAGTTTTTTTTCTATTCACAGGAGGCATACAATGCAATGTATGTGTGCCTTTGAATAGAAGGCGACCCAGCAGCTCCTAGGTTTTCTTGGCAGTGTAGCCGGAAGTTTATTGCCAGGCAATGTTGTGAGTTAAGTAACTTGCCTAAGGCCACAAGGAGTGCTAATGGGACTCAAACCCTGGTCTTCTTGATAACTGAGTCAGTGCTCTAACCATTAGGCTACTCCTCCACACGCCTCCCCCAGCAGGCATAAGGGAAAAAAAACTCACTATGACTAATTTAGGTACGACAAGCCATCCCGGCATTTATTTATAGGTGCCCTGCAGTAGGAAGAGGTACAAGACCAACGCACAAGCAGATGACAGTGGGCGGGATTTAAGCTAGCCGGGATGTGTTGGCTAAAGACGATCATTACAGAGTAGATGCGCAGCCAATCCAAGCTGTTCTTGAGGTAGACGGGCGTGGCCTCATATGACCTATAAATTAAAAGAACCTGCGCTACTTTTCCTTTTCAAATTTAATTTAATTTTAAATTATTTAGAGGCAACTCTGCTAATAAACTAAGCCCCGTGAGAACTAGCTGCCATTTACGCTGTGAGGAAGTGGAAGATGAAGTATATCATCGGTATTGGCGGGTGAGTTATTATGCGGAGATCTTTTTCTTTCATTCATTCCATTGACCGATTGCGTGCTATTTTGCGGCAACAATCTGAGCAAATTAACTGAGTAATATAAGGCGTGGAAACCGCCTACGTCTACCTGTTTGAAACTTGCTAAAACAAAATGTTTCAAGAGCTCGCGGAACTCCAAAGAGGAAGCAGTTTATAGAATAACGAGGGCGGATTCTTGTAAAGTTCTGTTTTTGTGGGAAAATAGCGTAGGGGTGGCTTTTGTTATCTAGCTTCCATTTGGGGTTGGTCGTTACCTGCTAACGTCCTTCGCCTTCTGTTAAGCGCACGAGCCTTTTTCACGGTTTCGTTTGCAAAGGTTTCTGATGCGTGCGTGCCAGTACTCCCGACTATGACTAGCTGAGAAATTGTAGCCCAAGGTGACTTTAATTTAAGAAGTAGCCCAAACAGCACCCACAATTTGCACTGCCGTCCCCTTCTCTGATTTGGTTGGAATGACAGTTCATCGTATTTGTAATCACACGGTCCCGCTCTATCCTATTGCTTCACCCTTTTAGCCAATCGGAGTTGCGAAGTCTGGCACTTAATCACTCGCATTCTAGCACATCTCCGGCCAGTTCTAGATGTGATTCTGGGCTGACCAATGAGATGTAATAGCTATGATTGTCTGCACCCAAAGTGGTGGCAGGCAATAGCCCCCAAAAAAAATCAGTCACTAGGTTGACCCAAGAGTTGATTGATTGATGGTGTTGGCACCCTAGTAGGCAAACCTTAAGCCTTATTACTCCCCCCCCCCCGCTGTCAGACTATTGTTCAGCTTTGAATGCCCTACCTCTTGCTCTCCTGACATCCCCCCCCCCCAAAAAAAAATGCTGTTGCTCAAGGCAACTACCTAGTTTGCCTAAAGGTTGGGTTGGGCTGGCCCTGCCTGTGACCTGACCATTTTTCCCCACAACCCAGGCATATGTCCCCCGCCCCGCCCCAGTGAGGTTGGGATCATGAAGCCTCAATGCAGGGAAAGAGGTATGGAGACACCTTAGGCTTCCCCTTACAGTTTCTATGTTGAAAGGATGAACGCAGCTAGGCTTTTGGTGCCAGTGTTGAAAGGGGCCATCAAGCTGCAAAAAATAACTTAGGTTAAAAAATAATTAAGTGAGGGTGGCAAAAAAAAAAAAACAAAACCCTGAAAGTTTTCAGAAAGGGTTGTGGACTAAAACCAAGAATGTTATGCCTTTGCAGGGCTGGCCCAACTATTAAAGAAAACTAGGTAGTTACCTACGCAGCTTCTGAGGAGCAGCAAAGAGCAGTAGCATTAAAAGCAAAGTAAATCCTGATAGCCACACAAACTCGGAACCATCAGCACATTTATTTCTATTGCAGGGAGTGTAGACGCATACATGCAAAGCTTAATATTAAAAAGTAGGACGGTAAGAGTGGTGATGATGATGATGACATTTAATTTTCAAAATCTCAGGGGGGTGGCATAAGGCTGAAAGTTGCCTAGTATAGGGTGCCAAATACCTTTCTTAGGCCATGTGCCTCCATATAGGTCAATATGCCGTTCAAGTCATCCCCTTCATAAAATGTGTTGGAACTAAAAAAAAGTTTGGAGAAGCGCACCCAGACTGATAAAGGGGATTGGGAGACTTCACCTGCAAGAAAAGGCTCAAGAGGTTTAGGCTCTTAGCTTGGAAAAGAAATAGTTAAAAGGGATTATAATAGTTCATGAAAGTATGGGAGGAATAAGTCCATGCTATCTGAACCTGGCAGAAGTTTTGGTTGATGACAGCCATTTGTTCTCATTTCCCTGCCCCTTTCCCACCTTGGTATTTTTGGGAGTACTAGCAGTATGTCAGTCTCATTAAAGAATGTATAGTGCTATTCTCCTAATGCGTTTTCTACAAATCTATTCAATTTTCTATGTAGTGTAACCAATAGTGGGAAAACCACTTTGAGCAAAAGACTTGTCAAAAGCTTACCGGCCTGTTGTGTTGTCCATCAAGATGACTTCTACAAGGTAAGCAAGATTCTCATTCAGTGTTCATGACATTAGATTCAGGTGTGGTCTTTAATATAGACCTTAAGAACCACACCATAGGCTCACGTTTGCCAGTTCAGTATGCCTACACTCATGCAGCATTTGCTGTAGATAATCTTACCACTAATTCCTTAGCTTTGCCTTGTTCCCATATTGGCTGACCTCTCCATGTATACTCTTTAGAAAGTTTCTGCACAGAAAGCATGCCAATTTTTCTAAAATAGATTGGTTGCTTTAATAAAGCTAAATCACTTAGAGATGACATTTTTGATTGAACCAGTGTGAATACACTGCATATATTTCCTAGGAAATCCTTTTTGTAGAGCCTTTTTTTTTTTAACCTGGTTAGGTACATTAAATCATACTATAGGTTTCATTAATGGAGTGTTTTCCATACCTTATTCCATAGTTTAACATCCTAAACAGATGTAGGTGTTAGGTAGAAAGGTACTGCCATTTAAATTTATCTAACCCATTACTGGATTAAAATAGCAACTCTTTTTTTTGTGCTATGAATGTTGACTTGAATCTGGTCCACAATCTGTTTCAAAATAGCTGAAGCAGTGATAACTGTCCTATAGAGAAGGAATCCTAGCAGTAAACTTTTCTAAATTAGACGGTTGTGTTGAGTGACCACTTGTATTGACTCTGTATTGCTGTAGATCATGGTCAGGTTGTGATCGGATTTGTGGATCACCCTGCATTTGCAGCAGTGTTTTATTGCTCACTATATTTCAGCCAACAGATCAGATAGAAGTCGGGGAAGACGGCTTTAAACAGTGGGATGGTAAGACCAATGTTCACTATAGGAAGCAGCAAATTATATCCTAACTTCTACTTAACTATGTATATCTGTTACAGTAAATTTTACATTTTCATGCCTTAGTGATTTGCCATTTTTGTAATTTTTTTCCTTACTCCTTTTCCTCTTCAAATAGTGATAACTTCAATTGATATGGATTCAATGGTGAACACTGTCAAAGCCTGGCTTGAAAACCCAGTGAAGTTTGCTCGTTCTCATGGTGTGAATGTTGCATCAAACTCTGAAGAGACTCAAATATTAATAGTGGAAGGCTTCCTCATCTACAATAACAAGTAATCTGTTACTGTTTTCTTAACACTGTTCCTTAGTGTGGCACGAGATACATAGCATATGACTGCCAATAATGGCCACAAATTGCCTGTTCCAGTTCATACTGCTAGACCAGTCCAGACAAGCGGGTTATGTCCCTCTGCCAGCAGATGTTGGAGACAGAGAAAAAAACACTCCAGAGCTGTGATTGGTTGGGCTCTGGGTGACATAGGAGTACCCATAGATGACCTAGTCAGTATTTTCTCTGTCTCTAGCAGATGAAGGTCTTAGACAAGTTTGTCTAATTATTTTCTTTTCTTCATTTTGATTTTCTGGATGCACACAATAGGTGTTTCTCTGGGTTTCCCAGGCTTCCCTCCTTAATGGGGAGGTGACTAATCAGCAATACAGCAGGGTTTGAGCTCCTGATTTCACTGTCAGTACAGCTCCCCTTCTCCCCATCCTTCCCCAGATAGACCCTCATGGCAGGGGCTGGAAGGAGTAAGTGACTGGAGAGGGAACAGACTCTAATTTCCCTACCTTTCAGTCGCTGTAATTACCTTACACTGACTTTGAAAGTTTCTTTACTCCTCCATGGGAACGCAACTCCTCTGTACCAGCACAGTGAGTAACTCTCCCCCCCCCCCTTCAAGAAATCACAATGTGATTGAGGGAACAAAAGTGAGCTTAAAACTCTCCCCTGGAAAGGTTCCTGGAAGGCTCAAGCGCTTCCCTGGTGACTATTCCACAGAAAGACTGTCCAGAGCTGCTCCTGCTAAAAATACTGAAGAAAAAAAAAGTTGGTCCCGATTTTTCAAAATGGCCGCCTGCAACTTTAAAATGAAAAATAAAGAAAACCTGTACTCTAAAATTTTCAAAAATGTGGCAAAATTGGTTGAGGAGAGGTAAGGAGTGCTGCCAGCAACTTAAATTCAAAACCTGACGAACCCCGAATCGCCAAAAACGGAGGTGAGAAGGAAACTGTCAGTTACTTTACCATGCTTGCTTCTCTGCAGAGATGTATTGTCTGTAACAAGAAGCAGAAAGATTTAGTTAATTGCTTGTGCTCTGTGTATAATGCATCCAGGTGAGTCCTCTTCACTCTCCACTGTGCTGCCGGCTGCGGACATCAGCACCTTGTCACCTTCTTTACTGGAAGTGCTGCAACCCAGTCCGCCTGCAGAAGGTTCCCAATCTGCTCCCATTTTGCCTCCACAACCTGTTGAAGTCTCTTTGGCTTCGGCCGACGGACAGTTCCTGGCACTCTTTCGCCAGGCATGGAACCTGTGGCATTCGGAATCTTCTGGGATACCCTCCTTTCCTGGTTCTGTACCTAACAAGGATATTTTGGGATCTCACAAGTGGTCACATAAATCCAGACTTTAAGGCTATGCGGTCTTCCAGAGACCTTTTGTGGGGCTTGTGGGACACTTCTGATGCCCATGAGGGACCATAAAGCTTCAGACGGGATTCCTGATTCATCTGAACAGGAAGATGGGGCATATTCCCCCTCAGATTCTTCAGTCACAGCTCAGGAGGACTCTCAAGATATCCGACTCTTTCGGAAAGAGGAATTGCCGGCCTTAATAGCACAGGTGATAGTTGCTACACCTGACCGACACGCCTGATCCACAGAGTTCCCAGGCTCAGTTGAAGCTGGATCCTATTTTGCAAGGTATTCGTAAACCTTCCAAAGCTTTTTATTTTCCAGTGTAATTGCAGCAAATGGGAATGGGACTCTCCGGATTCTTCTTTCCGCTCCGCGCGTCATATTGGTCAGTTATATCCTTGGTCTCCTACTGACCTCAACCATTTGCTGACATACCCAAAAGTGGATGCTCTGGTGACCGGGGTCACTAAGCATACAAATATTCCGGTTGAGGGTGGAGTGGACAGCTTTTTCATCATCCTCTTTCCCTACAAGCTGCGGTTTGTGGAAGTTTGGCGGCTTGGGCCTCCCTCCGATGGATTCAGCAGCTTACAGACAAACCAGAGTTGGCGTGTCTTGAATCAGTCACTGCATTCCTGGCAGATGCCTTTTTATGATCTTCTGCGACTGTCAGCACGTTCCGTGGCGGCGGTCACAGTGGCTAGAAGATGGCTATGGTTACATCAATGGGCAGTGGATGTTGCTTCTAAGACCCACCTGTCTAAGTTGCTTTTTAAAGGGAGACTCCTTTTTGGCAAAGATCTTGATAAATTGGTTAAAAGATCTCAGAGGTGAAGCCGCAACGGTTACCTGAGGACAGGCCGAAGGCATCCTCTCATCGTGGATCTCATTCCCACGGTTTTCGGCAATTGTCTAAATCTCAGGACTCACGAAGATACCACACTTTAAGCCAGGTGCTTCTTCCGCTTCGGCCTATCGCTTTGGACGGAGGGCTCAGTCCTTTCGAGGAGCCTGCAAAGGTTTGGACTCCTACTCTGGCCCAGGGAAGTTCCCTAGAGCATCCTGTCCTTCCTGCTGACGCGACACAATGCTCCGCCCACTCGAGATCCTTCTGCCTATAGGCAGACGATTGACCCTTTTTTTCTCGACAGTGGGCACTGTGATTAGGAAGGCACTAGTGAGCCTGTAGAGATAGAAAAAAATCAGTGATTGTACCTTTTTAAAAACATTCCAGCAGTGCACAGGCTTCAGAGCAAGCTTAGAGTTTCTGAGGCTAGGCTGCCACACCCAAGCTCTGCTGACAGATTAGCAGGCTTGGAGCATGATTATGAACACCTGTTAAGACAGAGAAACGCTGCCCAGGAAGCACCTTTATAAACCCTGCTTAGGGAAAAGCAGAAGGGAGAAGAGCTGCTCAGGAGGAAAAGTTTGCTCAGAAGGGAGAGCAGAGCAAGCAAACACTCAAGGAGAGAATCCAGGAAGACAAAGTCAGAGATGGACTCAGAGCAGGACTGGAGATTGAGCTGGAAGTTCCAAGCAGAGGAAAGGAGGACCTGGAAAGAGTCTGGCACAAGGGAACCCAGGCAAGAGCTGCTCAGACGGAGAGAGCAGGGCAGGTTCCAGACTTCTGTTCCTGACCAAGAGGTTCACAACACTCAGAGGTGGGTGCCTAGGTTTCAAACTAGAAGGCAGAAAAACCCAGCCTCCAACAGAGAGCTGTGGTTAAACCTCAGAGTAACTGGGGCAAGAGAACCATAGAAAGATATACAGTAATACAGTTCTCCATATTCCTTACCGGGTAGAGAAGTCCTGGAGGGAGTTACAGGAATCCTCAGCAAGAATTCCACCAGAGGCAGGTCATGAGGGCTCAGTGCAGGATATTATAATTCCAGAGCAGGAGGAAATGCAAGTGGAGTATAATGAACCAGACCCCTTGATTACTGAACTGCCAACGGACTGTTCATTGTGTCGTGCAGAAGCTACTGAATCCTTGGTTAAGGAGTAGCAGCCTGAGTAAATGCTTTTGGGAAAAGCACTACCAAGAAAACTTAACCTTGCTAAGGTAGGAACCAGGTGAAGTAAGACAAGCTTGCACAGCACTGTATATTAGTTCACTAAGGAAGCATAAAGACATTCTTTTCTTTGCTGAACCTAAGAAGCTGTACTTTTGGTTTGCCTGTTTTGATTGATGAAACGTCTGCATCTGTTTAATGCCTTTGAGAAGTTACTCAACTTAAGGATGTAAATGTTTTCTGTGCTTTTTGTCCTAGAGGAAATATCCAGATACTTTGCGTTTAAAACTTATTTGGGCATATTTTGGGGAAATTGTCATGTTTGCCTTCACTCGATGTCTCCACGACTATCCTTAGGGTGCCCCTGAAGGAAATAGTTTTCAAACCCTTTAAAGAGGACTAAAATGGCAACCCTAATCCCCTAAGCACGTGGCTGGGGATAGGGACACATGACAGCACTCAACTTCAGATCGATGGGTCCTCAATACAGTTTTTCACGGCTATTCTCTCGAATGTTACCAACCCATTCACGATGCTTTCCTAATCTCTAGGACGCTTGGCGGAAAAAAACAAGTGGCCATTCAGTCTACCGTTCAGAGGCTCCTCACCTTAAAAGCCATTTGCCCTGTCCCTCCGTTGGAATAACGGCCTAGCCCTCTTTCTATCTATTTTGTGGTGCCCAAGACAGATGGCTCATTTTGTCCGATTTTGGACATCAACAGTGTAAATCGCAGCCTTCAAGGACCACACTTCTGGATGGAGACCCTGCGATCAGTCATTCACTGAGTATGCCGGGGAGAGCTTCTAGCATCCTTGGATCTCGCGGAAGCATATCTTTATATTCCCATTCGAGAAGACCACCAGCGCTTCCTGTGGTTTTCAGTCCTCTGTCAACATTTTCAGTTTTGGGCAATGCCCTTTGGCCTAGCTTCGGCATCTCAAACCTTCTCAAAAGGTGATGGTGGTTGTGGCAGCAGCCTTACGCAAGCAGGGAATCGGAGTACACCCATACTTGGACGATTGGCTCATTCGCACAGACTCCCTTCCAGAGGCTCGCAAAATGGCTTCCACGGTAGTTGCCTTCCTTCAGCAGCTTGGCTGGGTAATCAACCACGCCAAAAGTTGCCTCCATCCGTCTCAAGAGATCGAATTTCTCGGAGCACACTTTGATACCTGTCAAGGATGTTTATTCTTGACTCAAGCCCGTTTCCTAAAGCTGGCCTCTCAGATCCGAAGTTTTTTTTTTGGGCCCAAAAAGCCCCCGGACATGGGATTACCTGCAGGTTCTGGGATCCATGGCCACCACCATCGAGCTCATGCCTTGGGCAGCTCTGCTTTCCAGGTGGTCCCCGGTAACAGAAGACTATCGGATCAGTCTCCCATTACAGCTGCAGGTTCGGCGCAGTCTTCAGTGGTGGCTTACATCTCACAATCTCCTCAGGGGAGTACCCTTGGAAAACCCACACTGGATCTTGCTGACAACCAACGCCAGTCTGTCCGGATGGGGAGCGCACTGTTGCACTCACTCAGCGCAAGGAACTTGGACGACACGCGAAGCATGATGGACGATCAACAGGCTCGAGGCGCCTTACTGAAGTTTCAGTGGTTCCTACAGGGACAAGCAGTACGGATTCTGTGCAACAATGCCACTGCAGTGTCCTACTTCAACCGCCAGGGTGGCACCAAGTGCGCAGGGGTATTGAAGGAGATGTCCCTTCTCTCCCCTTGGGCGGAAAAGAACCTTCAAGCTCTCCCAGCACAACATATTGCGGGAACCAGCAACATGAAGGCGGATTTTTTTTTAAGCCAACACTGTCAATTCCGGCGAATGGGAACTGGCCTGGCAAGCATTCCAGATGATAGTTCAGAAGTGGGGGGCAACCGAAAGTAGATCTCATGGCGTCAGCCACGAATGCAAAGGTTCCGATGTTCTTCAGTCGCTGGAGGGAACACAGCTCTCAAGGCATAGATGCCTTACCGCAGCCATGGCCGAAACACCAGTTGCTCTATGTATTCCCACCTTGGCCAATGATCGGAAGAGTCCTGCAATGGATCAGGGAACACCAGGGTCCAGTAATCTTGGTGGCTCCAGACTGGCCACGAAGGCCATGGTATGCTGATCTCATAAGACTATCTCCTCTGAGACTACAAACTCCTTTCAGACTTCTCAGGCAAGGTTCAATTTTGATGGAATATCCAACTCCCTACTTGCTTACGGCTTGGCTCTTGAGCACTGTAGAGTAACTCGTAAGGGTTACTCTTCCAAAGTAGTGTCGACTCTCCTCAATGCTCGCCATTTGTGTACTTTAGCGTATGCTAGGGTGTGGCAAGTGTTTGAGTCCTGGTGTACTCAACATCTTTCTCCTTGGAGTACAGAAATTCCAGACATTCTGGCCTTTCTTCAAGAGGGCCTCGACAAGGGCTTAGCTCTTGGCACTCTACGAGTACAGATTTCAGCACTGATGTGTTATAGGGGACCAATTTGCGGTCATTCTCTTGCGTCCCACTCCAATGTCTCGTTTTCTTAAGAGTCAAGCTCCTACGCCCTCCAGTCCATCCGCTTGTCCCTTCTTGGTATCTTGTCTTGGTGCTATGGGCTCTGATGTCTCTGCCCTTTGAGCCCTTAAAAGAAGTTTTCTTAACGGATTTGACACTTAAGACAGTTTTCTTAGTGTCAACTTTGGCTCGTCGCATTTCGGAACTGCAGGCCCTCTCTTGCAGGGATCCGTATTCATTCTCAGCAGAGGGAGTTTCCCTTTGCACTGTTCCCTCATTCTTGCCTAAGGTGATTGTTCCTTAGAAAAGGCAGGCAACAAAAGAGGCTGACATGAAAAGGAGTAATGTTCCAGACGTTCCAAGAATCTCCGGGCGGTTGATCTCAAAAGGATTCTCCTTCGCTATCTCAGTCACCAATTCTTTTCACAAGACCGACCATCTTTTTGTGCTTTTTGCGGGACCGTGCCGAGGTATGGCAGCTTCAAAATCTACTATCGCCAGATGGATATGCCGTACCATCAAATCAGCCTATATTCTGCAAGGCAAGCCAGTGCCCGCCAGTCTTCGCATACATTCGACTCGAGCTCAAGCTACGTCTTGGGCCGAGCGATCACATGTAGTCCCTCTTGATATTTGTCGAGTGGCAACCTGGTCTTCCTTGTCTACTTTTTGTCCAGCATTATCGGCTGGACATTCAGGCATGTGAGGACAGTCGTTTTGGGGCTAGTGTGCTGTCAGCGACACTCTGCCCGCCCTAGGGTTCATTAGCAGGTACTTCCTGCTTGTCTGGACTGGTCTAGCAGTATGAACTGGAAGGACAAATTTCACTTACTGTTAATTTCCTTTCCTGGAATACTGCCAGATCAGTCCAGAACCCACCCCATTGTCAGTGTCGCAACTGCTGGTGCAGAGGAGCCGGCGTTCTTAGTTCAGACACAAGCAATTACATATTCCGGAGAAAGTCCATGACGGTGGATTCAGTTTTTTTTCTCCAAGGAATCATGATTGATCCTTCTCCACCTTTCATGGTTCGAGTTGAGGGTTTTAATTGAATTAGTTACCTGTACATAGTTGAGTGAGTTAGTCAGGTTTTCTCCTTATGTTGGTGCTTGTCAAAAGAATACTGACTGACTAGGTCCTCTAGGGGCACTCCTATGTCACCCAGAGCCCAACCAATCACAGCTCTGGAGTGGGTTTTTTTTTTTCTCTGTCTCTAACATCTGCTGGCAGGGGGACATAACCCGCTTGTCTGGACTGGTCTAGCAGTATTCCAGGAAAGGAAATTAACAGTAAGTGAAATTTCTCCATCTGCTGGTTTCCTTCTGCAACGACAAGGTCTGACTAGTATAATTTCTTCATTGCCAAGCACCCTTGGTGGCTTTCCCTTGCTTTCTTTTAATCTAGATAACCTTCCAGTGGTAATAACAAAAAAAAGGTATTGTGGTGGTCCATCAATTACTAAATTTATTTTAGGCCAGTTTGGTTCCTCTTCAAACTTTAGAACCCTTTCAGGTGGTGGTTGCAGTTTTAATAAATCATGTAAGTGCTGACGGCCCTTTTATTTCTATGGGCACAGTGACTCTTATGCATATTAACCTTATTAATGCAACTAGTCTTTAATAAACATGCCCCTTAATGCATTAAAGAACATGATGGGATTCAGGTCCTTGTCAGGCCCATGATATATTTATCTTGCAGTTTTGAAATCTTCTTTTTCATTACTTATTCACAGTAAGATGTGCAGTGATCAGAGGTGATCTGCTGCAGTTAGTCCCCTGGTTCTGAGCTGGTACAGGGAAAAACAGTGAAAAGTTCATTGTCTAGTTAGACTCCATTGTGAAGGACTTAGCATGCAAACATTCTTTAAAGAAATTCCTTTGAAGGCTTGAGTGAGGTCATGTGATGTAAATGTAAGGACTTAAGTTTTCACTTTTGAAATGAGATGCCATAACTCTAACAAGCCCTCAAAAATAAAGCTAGACCATATCAATACAGATAATTCAAAATGCAGCTATAAGTTGAGATCAAAGCCCTGCTTTTGAAAAAGCCTGGTGCAGAGTTCTTCTGAGTTAGAAACAAGTCTGTATTGCTATTGCATTTATACTGCTATCGGATTTATACTGGGCTACTACTACCACTTGTGGGATCTTTTCCAAAAAAACCTTTGAGGAATGGGTGTTGGTGTTGAAAAACCTAAATGCAGCATTTTTATATTTTGTGGTCCACTTGGTGGTGGTGGTTCAGTTTGACGCCTATAGGGTG